>CM075852.1:56951457-57673957 GCA_037975125.1 Latrodectus hesperus
GATTTTACGAGATTTGATTCTTTTTTAATGGGCCTTATGAGAAAGCAAAACAGTTACGCTTCTCTCTAAGTAAACTTCACTTTTAAAAATATTTTCAAATAGACAAAAATGCCGAATTTCTTATCTCTCTTAAAAAAAGAGAAAATAATGTAGTTTATTTATTAACTTTGGAATAACTTTTCTAGCATTATAAAATATTTCGATATAAAATGAACGGAAAATTCCGTATATTTCGCTTATAATTTCTATCAATGCTTTTTGTAGGAATGGAAAGTCTACCTCTCTATTTGGATTGATCAGGCATCTCGACATTGTTTCTTGATATATTTCCAAGCAAACTTTAAAAACAATATAACCTATTACATAATCCGCACTTTTGAGTTCAAATATGGCGATATCATCATTCGTATCTGAAGAAGTAAATTCACTTAAAGAAAAATAGAGTCTTTAATTTAAGAATTAAATATAATCTTTACTTTGGGAATAAGCAAATGATCTTTTTTGCGTGTATGTGTGTTAAAGCTTAGCCTCTCAACAAATTAAAATAGAATATGTTTCTCAATAAAATCATAAACATTACAAAATACTCTAAATTCCTCGAAACGTCGTAAAATAGATTAGGGTCTCACATTTCATCTAAATTCAATGTATATTTTCAAATTTTTTAAATTTTCTTCATCTGTAACAAAATTTCAGAACTCGAGGTATCCAAAATCAGAGCTCCAACATATACATATACACATATATATATATACATATACACATATATATATATATATATATATATATATATATATATGTGGGATTGAAAGCGCCACCAGAGGGCCACTCACATGCTTGCCAGCCAGACACGCAGAGGAGAAAGGAGGAGAACGACGATGTGAGGAAATGGAAAAAGACGTGATGACGATAAATACGCGAATGCAAATTAAAATTGTTTATGATTAGAACTAACTACCATAATGTTAAAATGGACAATACGCTTTGATATTGTATATATGTATATATTTCATAATATTATTAGAAAATATAATTAAATAAGTTAACATTTATCTGTTATTTTTATTGAGAACCCACATATTTTGGTGCCAGATGTTGGGATGTGATTTTGAAGTTTAAAAAAAAAATGATGATAATTTTTTTCTGAGTGATAACTAACAATTGTGGATTACAAGGATAAAAGCATCTGAAAAGGGTATGTACATTTTCTTTATTTCAAGATGAAGTTAAATGATATCAAAAAGATACGCATTGCATTGCAGATCATTAAGTCGGACAAAGTAAAACTTCTACATAAATTTATTTTCGATTCTGACGGAGACCGGTCAAATCGAAAGCGTATAAGAGAATTTTCTGGTTTTAATTTTGGATATCGAAAGTGAAGAATTTAAAAAGAAATTAAAAGTAATAGAAAATAATTTTTCTTTGAACGAATTAATTACAATTTCTAACATTTTAGATATCTCTTTCGAAGGAAATAAATTTGAAATAGGAAAAAGAATACTTGAGCAGTTGTGCTCTTTGAACTCTTTAGCTGAGGGAATTAGCGACGCCTGTATGTCGGAATCGGATGTAGACGAAACAAACAAAAATGAAAACAAAGCAGATTCTCCAATGCAATGTGGAAATAAAAATAATACTTTAAATGTGTGTGATAATGAACTTGGTAAAAATAATGATTCTCAAAATGTTTATATCAATTATTCTGATATCGAAAGCACAATTACCAAATTTAATGCTGAGTCGCATGAAAACATTAATAACTGGATAGAGAGTTTTGAAAATGTATCGAAACTGTTTCATTTATCAGATTTACAAAAGTTTATTTTTGCTAAAAGATCGCTTGGTGGAAATGCCTTATTATTTGTTAGAACAGAACCGGAAATAAACTCGTGGGAAAAATTGAAAGATGCCTTAATTGACGAATTTTCTGTTGAAATAAATTCAGCTAGTCTTCACGAATTACTTAGTAAGAGGAAAATGAAAGACTCAGAATCCGTTCAGGAATATTTTTTAAAAATGAAAGAACTGGGTCGCTCAGGAAAAATTGATGACGCCGCGTTAATACATTATGTGATTAAAGGACTTAATGATAAACATGAAAATAAAATTATTCTCTATGGATGCAAAAACTTGATAGAATTTAAAGATAAACTTAAAGTGTATGAAGTAATGAAAAGTGATTCAGCAAAGAGTAAATATGCTTTCGATAAAATGAAAACAAAACATGATGCAAATTTTAGATCTTATTCTTTTGATAAAAATAAATTAAAATATGATAGTAATGATAAATTTAATTCTAAATATGAAAATATGAATAAGAATAAAGTAAAATTTGATGGTAATTTTGATTCAAAAAATAGAGTGTGTTATAATTGTGGTTCACGTTCACATATTTCTAAATATTGTATACATAAAGACAAGGGATTATTGTGTTTTTCATGTCAATCTTTTGGGCATAAAGCTTCGGAATGTCCGAAATCAAAAGAAACTAGTCCATTTGATGATAAGCCGAAAGTGAATTCAATAACTTGTGAAAATTTTATTCTTAAGGATGTTAAAATTGGTACTTTGAATGTAACTTCGTTAATTGATACTGGAAGTCAGAAAACGATTTTGAAAAAGAGTTTATTTAATAAAATTAAAGACCCCATAAGTTTACAATCTTCTAATATTTCATTGACTGGTTTAGGAATGAAATCAATTAAACCACTAGGTTATTTTAATGCAGAAGTTGAAATTGATAATTCGAAAGTTAATACAAATATTTTTGTTATAAATGATGACTCTGTAAGTTTTGATTTAATTGTAGGAACTGACATTATTAATCAAGGTACTTTAATAGTTTCAACCAATGAAGTATCGTTTCACACTAACAAGAACGAAATAGATAATTTCTTAATTAATTTTGTAAATCTTAACGATGAATCGGAAATAGATCTAAGTCACATTAAAGATAAATCATTGTGTTCTGAAATACATTCATTAATAGAAAATTATGTTCCTAATAAAATTAAAAATGTTGATGTTAAGATGAAAATTAATTTAACTGATGAAATCCCTATTTGTTCATCCCCCCGACGACTACCACCTTTTGAAAAGAAAATAGTCGAAACTCAAATTGAAGAATGGTTAGCTAAGGGAATAATTCGTAATAGTTCTTCTGATTTCTCTTCACCTGTAGTATTAGTTAAGAAAAAAGATAATTCTCACAGACTTTGTGTTGATTATAGACGGCTTAATAAGAAAACGGTTCGTGAACATTTCCCTTTGCCAGTTATTGATGACGTAATAGATAAATTACATTCTTCTGTAGTGTTCACAACTTTGGATTTAAGAAATGGCTTCTTCCATGTTGACGTTGAAGAAAATTCCCAAAAATACACTTCATTCGTTACACACGATGGTCAGTATGAGTTTTTGAAGTGCCCATTTGGATTAACTAATTCTCCGAGTATTTTTCAGAAATACATTAATAATGTGTTTAGACAATTATTAAAAGACGGTGTTGTAGTGATTTATATGGATGACTTAATTATTCCTGCCGAAAACGAAACTGAAGGTGTTAGAAAACTTAAACTTGTCCTGCAAACTGCGTCGGAGTATGGACTGGAATTGAACTTAAAGAAATGTAAATTTTTGAAACGTGAAATAGATTTTTTAGGGTATAAAATAATAAATGGTAAATTACACCCGTCAAAAAATAAAACGAAAGCTGTAATTAAGTTTCCCGAACCAAAAACAACAAAAGACGTTCAGAGCTTTTTAGGACTGACTGGTTACTTTAGAAAGTTTATTAAGAATTATTCTATTATTGCTAAACCTTTAAGTGATTTATTGAGAAAAGAGTCTAAATTTAAATTTGGTGAAAATGAAAGAAATTCCTTCAACCAATTGAAATACATTTTATCTACGGAACCCGTTCTTGCTATTTTTAACCCTCAAAGTGAAACCGAAATTCATTGTGATGCCAGCATTGATGGTTATGGTGCCACCCTTATTCAAAAGTCCTTAGTAGATAATCAGTTTCACCCTGTTTACTACATGAGTAAGAAAACAACAGAAGCTGAACGAAAATATTCTAGTTACGAATTAGAAGTAATGGCTGTCATAGAAGCTTTAAAAAATTTAGGGTATATGTGTTGGGAATTCCTTTTAAAATAGTTACTGACTGTAATGCTTTTGCTATGACGATGAACAAAAAAGATTTATGCACAAAAATTGCTAGATGGGCTCTAATGCTAAGTGATTTTGACTACACAATTGAACACAGAAAAGGTTCTAGTATGCGACATGTTGATGCTTTAAGCAGAAATCCAATTTGTATGATAGCTCAAGATAGTTTAACACTAAAAATAATTCAAGCACAAAACACAGACGAACATATCAAAACAATTAAAGAGATATTAAAACAAAAACCTCATGATGATTATTTACTCAAAAATGATGTTCTTTACAAATATGTTAATGGTAATGAATTGTTAGTAGTCCCAGACGAAATGCAAATGAGTATAATTAAATCTGCACACGAGAAGGGTCATTTTGCAGTTAAAAGAACAGAAGATAATTTAAATTCTAACTTTTACATTCCTCAAATTAAACAAAAAATCGAGAGATGTATATCTAATTGTATACCATGTATTTTAAGCAATCGAAAAAGAGGTAAACAAGAAGGAGAATTACATCCAATTGAGAAAGACGACACTCCTTTACACACATATCATGTAGATCATTTAGGTCCATTAGAAAGTACTCATAAGAGATATAAATATATATTTGCTGTGATCGATAGTTTTACCAAATTTGTTTGGCTTTACCCAACTAAATCTACTGACGCTTCTGAAGTAATTTCGAAGTTAGAACTCCAAAAGACTGTTTTCGGTAACCCCTCTTGCATCATTTCGGATAAAGGTTCTGCATTTACTTCAAATGATTTCGAAGAATATTGTCGCCGTGAAGAAATTAAACATATTTGTGTAACCACCGGTTTACCTAGAGCTAATGGTCAAGTAGAGCGCCTTAATTCCAGTATAATTTCTGTTTTGTCTAAAATGTCGATAGATAACCCAGCTAAATGGTATTTGCATGTTAGTAATGTACAACAGGTTATAAACTCAACTTTTCACAGAAGTATTAACACAACGCCATTTGAATTGTTGTTTGGTACAAAAATGAAGCAAAAAATTGATGTTAAAATTAAAGATCTCTTAGACGCAGAAATGCGAATAGATTTCATTAATAATCGCGATAACCTTAGAAAAGAAGCTAAAAAACAAATTTTAAAAGTTCAAAATGAAAATCGCAAAACCTATAATTTAAGAAGAAAACAAGCAAGGAAATTCAAAATAAATGATATTGTTGCTATTAAACGCATACAACAAGGTCCAGGTCTCAAGTTAAAACCCAAATTTTTAGGCCCCTACAAAATAATAAAAGTTAAGAACAATGACACCTACGATGTTCAAAAAATTGGTTTTACCGAAGGTCCCCTGATTACCAGTACTTGTGCTGAGTATCTGAAGCTTTGGCCCGATGTAACTTAAAATATGCTGAAAGAAGAAGAGAAGACACCGATGACGACCAACTCCTGATTTTGACTTTTTGACTCCTGATTTGATTACCCACAGAATTGTTATTTTTTTAAGACTAAAACTTTATATTTCAGACTGTTACTTTTTCAAATTTAAAAAAAAGGAATAGTAACTGTGATGTGTTCAAGACGTTTCCTTTTGAAGATGGCCAAAGACGAGAGTGAAGATGTAGCTACAGATGCTCTAACCAGATGAAGACGAAGGAGTCCTCCATGACGGAATCTCAGATTCAAGGGACAACGACGATGATAGCGACGACGATTTGGTTGAGAGCTGAAAAGACGAATTGAGAATTGACAACACTGTTGTAAAAAATTTTCTTGAACATGTTACTGCTCCTGTTCATTTTTTTTCAGGAAATTCTGATTCCAGACGAGCGCTGAGGTCAGCTAGTGTCATCAGGACGGCCGAATGTGGGATTGAAAGCGCCACCAGAGGGCCACTCACATGCTTGCCGGCAGACACGCAGAGGAGAAAAGAGGAGAACGACGATGTGAGGGAAGGAAAAAGATGTGATGACGCAAAGACGCGAATGCAAATTAAAATTGTTTATGATTAGAACTAACTACAAGAATGTTAAAATGGACAATACGCTTTGATATTGTATATATGTATATATTTCATAATATTATTAGAAAATATAATTAAATAAGTTAACATTTATCTGTCGTTTTTATTGAGAACCCACATATATATATATATACATATATATATATACATATATATATATATACATATATATATATATATATATATACATATATATATACATATATATATATATATATACACATATATATATATATACATATACATATATATACATATATATATATACAAACATATATATATATATACATACATATATATATATATATATATATATATATATACATATATATATATATATATATATATATATATATATATATACATATATATATACACATATACATATACACATATATATATATATATATATATATATACATATACACATATATATATATATATATATATATATATATATATATATATATATATATATATATATATATATATATATATATATATATATATATATATATATATATATATATATATATATATATATACATATATATATATATATATATACATATATATATATATATACAAACATATATATATATATACATACATATATATATATATATATATATATATATATATATATATATATATATATATATATACATACATATATATATATATATATATATATATATATACATATATATATATATATATACATATATATATATATACATATATATATATATATATACATATATATATATATATATATATATATATATATATATATATATATATATATATATATATATATATATATATATATATATATATATATATATATATATATATATATATATATATATATATATATATATATATATATATATATATATATATATATATATATATATATATATATATATATATATATATATACATATATATATATATATATATATATATATATATATATATATATATATATATATATGTATATATATATATAAATATATATATATATATATATATATAAATTCTAATTTTCGAAAAGTATAAGTGCTATTATACTGAGTTCAATAGTGGCATTTTATACATTTTGCAAAAAGTATTTTCGCATCTCACTAATTCCTTTTTGAACTGATTTCGTCATTATTTTTATTTTCGACATGAAATATTTTTTAGGACATCAACAAACGAAAATATTTTATACCACATATTTTGCATTTTTATTATTTGCTGGTATTAACTTCACTTTTCCATAAAAATATTATAAGTTTACTAACAAAAGTAGCTAAATAAAGATAATAATTTTCTGAACTTTCACTTGTATATGCTTTAGACCAAAATGCATAAAAGATTATAAAAATGAAATTATTTGATTTAAATTTCTGAAAGAAATAAAATACTTAAATACCTACATACATATATAAATATAAATTGTAATCACATATTCTTTTTGTTAGTATATAAATATATTTAAAAAGATGTAAAATAAATTATTATGTAATTTTTATTCTATGTAAGAGATTGAATAAAAAATTATTCATGCTCTAAAGATAAAATGTGGAGAAATTTACTCAAAAATGTGCATTTAGTAGTTCAAGAAATGTGATAAGAATACACACGAGTATGTGTATTTTTATCACAATGATGTGATAGAATTCACATCCCTACCAATGCACCCCTTCATCGTAATTTCTCAGCTTTTTTCTTGATAAATTCAATTTTTCGTTTTATTTAATTTATTGGGAAGTTTGAAAATGTTATACTTTACACTTGATTATGAAAAACTTTTTCCAGGGCTACTATTGTATAGCTCTCTATGGAGCTTCGAGTGCGGAGTTCTTGTGTTGTGGCAAACAGCAGCCGCGGCACATCTTCCTTGATATAAGCGACGAAAACAGTAATTAATGTGCTTTCCCCCAATAAATTGGGCAATTATTGAATTAAATTCTTCAACTGCATTGTTTGTGACATCAAACAACAAACTTTTAGCATTTTCTGCTAAAAAGTTCATGACCTCCATTAATTTAAAATAAATTTCGCTGTTTTTCAGTTTTGAAAATAAATCAGCAGAAATACTCTGGCGATTGCAAAAATAATCAGCGCACTTGTAAACTCTTGTAGAAGACCTTTATGAGTGTTTCAGGACGAGTCTTTCGGACAGCACTTGATGGATTACTTCTCCCGTGGAGCAGCACACCCCATGTTGCCAGTCTAACTGGCACAAAACAATAACATTTCTTCCCCGTTTCGAGGAACCATTTTCTACCGATCAAATATATATATATACATACATACATGTATAATCATACATATATACACACACTCACATCACACACACACACACACACACATATATATATAATATTATTTATTTTTATATTTAATAATAAACAATTTTTATATTTTTCATGGATAAATAAATATTTCGTAGGATTTGTTGAAATGTTCAAGTTAATTCTGCATCCAAAATCAGTAAGCAATAAACTTAGAATCAAATATAAAATTAAGAAAAACAACAAACTTTGAGAAGTTTTTATAAAATAAAGATTTAAAAATATGGAATTGAAGAATTTTGCAATAGCTATAGATATGTATTGCAATATTATATCATGTAGATATACTTCTTGAAAAATTACATCAAAAATAGAAATAAAGAATTAAAAAAGTACACTACATGAAAACTGTATAAATTTTATATTTTTTCAATAGATTTAGCTGTTTAAAGTCAATGTATATAATGTTCATAAGCCCATCATTTTTCGTGAAAATAATTGCAGGACCGCTCTGGAAAGATGAAGATTCGTCTCAGGGAAATCATAAGAGCCCCTCGTATGTAGTAAAGGGGAAAGAAATGTCCCTTCTCGCGCCAATTTAGAAGCATATTTTTACAGGAAGATACCGGATACTAGGAACACCCGCAGCGTTTGCTGGGGGTGAGGGAAGGGAACACACAAATTATCTGATAGAACTGCGAAAAACCAAACTTCAAATTTTAGTGTGTGAGGAGGAGCTTGTTGACTAAAGCATGCAATTGATTGGATTGATTTTTCAAACAACCAAGTATTCATCCGCCATGTGGGCGTTGCTAATTTTTGCGAAAAATTTTAAGTTTTATGTATACAAATAAAAAAATTCTATCGTAGATAAAGTAAAAAAAAAATTTGTTGGGATTTATAAATATATGTAGATATTACGTCTGTTTTTAAAATTTCTAAATTTTTTACCTTTTTTAAGTTATTAATGTTTTAAGGATATTATCAAATTACTGAGCCAATTTAAACATAGTTAAAATAATTTTAAAAATAAATTTCAAAACAAAAGAAATTATTCTTTTTCTGCATTAGGAAAACCTACAAAAAGTGAAGGTCTAGCTATAATAGAACTTGAGAAATATTTTTTTAAATTTCTCCATAGACTTAACATTAGCGCTCGTTTTCAATATGGCGCGGAAGGAGTCCCCTTAAAAGCAGATGTACTACTTTTACCCACTTCCCTTAACTATACAAAAATCGTCGACTGTTTCCCATTCTCATTGGGAACATTTCTTACCCCCTGAAAACTGTCACATCGCTCAATTTAGAGGGAGGGGATGTCACTTACTACTAACTACCCTATGTTGGGTTGTATGCATTTTCCAGAAAGAATTGTACATCCCAATAAAAGTGGTTAAAACGAAAACGTATATCTTTTTTTTGTATAAAACTTAAAAAGCAAAAATTATTAATAAATAACTGTTTTTTGTGTAATTGAAAATGATTGAAGATATTCCTCAGTGTTTTTAGGTTGACTTGGTACATAATATGAAATTCAAAGAAAAACGGTATCCGCAAATTATGATGTTATAGATTTCTTACGCAGTTTAATTGAGAAAGTTGCTTGTCACATTTTCTTGTATATTTATCATTTTCTGTATCATAGAAATTTCTCTTTTTGAATGAGACACAGAAGCTTTTCAAATTTTTATTGCAGTAAGATAAAATAATGTTAGTAAAAATACATTTTCTCACATTATATTTTTCTTAACACAAACAAATATTTACTTTATATGAATACATCTATGTAGTAATTAGTGTGGTGTTTATATGAAAATAAAAGGCTTAATTATTTTTCAATTTTTATAATGTTATTTTCAAAAACATTAATTAAAGCTTTTTAATTTATTCATCAAAATTTTTTGAGTTTAAACAATTAAACATAACATTAGAAAATTTGCATAACATTGTGATAAAATGTGTATAATATTCTTGGTTTATACAATATCTGAAAAATTACTTTCACTTTATATTTAAATATGTGGAAAAGTATTTTAGCCCAAAAAATTTAATATTTACAAAAAAAGGATTAATTTTCATTTCTGTTTTATTGTATATGAAAATAAAACTAATGTAAAATACATGTAGATAAACTTGCATTAACATTGTTCTGTATAAAAAATTTTAACACATTATATTTGCTGATTGTGTACTTTCTTAATTATGATATTTCTTATATATTTACATTTTAAAACAATATTATAATTTATTACTTTTACAATTTTTTTTCTTTCATATTAAAAAAAACATTATTTAAATATTTTTAACAAGATATTTATTAAATTTAAGTTGTATTTTAGTCGAAAAGAATTCCAAGTGATGGGCGAAAAATAAATTGCCTAAAACACATTATTTGTTAAGTATTCAATATACTTATTCTCATTAACTCAAAATAGTATTCTATTATTATGAAGCAATCTGGTGAAATAGAAAATCCCCTTTCATTCCATCTGTAACTAAATGGAAACATCTTTAACCACACAGGAAGCCACATGTGCAATGAATTACTTCCTTGAAACGAAGTCTTGACGTATATACAGGGGATATATGGGGAAGCTGTTTGAAACAGTACTGTTAATAGTCGAATACTTGTAAAAATTGTAGAGAAAATAAATTTAATACCTCATCCATTAGTATTCAACTATCTGTGATAAAAAAACTTCGCAAGGTTTTAAGGAAAGGAAATAATTAAGTGAAAAATGTTTGAATACTATAGGAGCTATTTGTAACTACTGCTGCATAACAAAAAATATAGTAACATCAATATGATAGAAACAAAATGATACAAAACAAATTTTGCTTATCAAATCATAAAAGATTACAGGAATCCTATAAAAATTTTCAACTTTATAAATATTCTCTTTTTTTATATAAGTAATGTAGAATTTTGGATAGAAAATTTCCAAACAGCAATTTATTTTAAATTTTAAAAATTCTGAAAACAGAAAATTTCAAAAATTGCGTTAATAATTCAAATTTAATATCCTTGATTGTATTTCAACTACATTTTATTTTTTGATAGAATAATTTTATTACAGTTTTTGTTATTTTGTATTGTTAACATTAACATTAATAAACGATTTAATGACTTAACAGATAATCCGAAGTTAAGTCTGAAATTTTGAATTTAATCATATAGTTCCTTTTTTAAAAATTATCTCAAATGTTTTCACAAGTTGTAAGTGGGGGTCCACGAAACATTTTCTGATTTTCATAATAAAAAACAAAAATTTTGGCTTGGATTTACCTATCAACGTAGGCAGGTAGCATCATTCACCAGGTAGATCACTCAAAAATATTCGAGATTTAACTCAAACACACAATTGAATAGAACAATAGATAATAGTACAAGTGTACACCACAAGTCGAGACTTGCAAAGTGCCGTCTCATTAAAAGTATGACTATCTTTTATTGTTGATTTACATTTCAGAGTTCATTGTTGATTTTTTGTCAATTGTTGGTTGTTTATAATTTTGTATAACCACAAGTATTATTTTAATAAATAGGACACAAGAAAATGTGTTACTTTTTTTCTTAACAATTTAGGGTGATAATTTTTAGGAGTACAGTAGAAGTGCAGCAGCTGGGGGTCTACCAAAAATAGTAAATCTTTGAAAGTGGTTCACAAGAAAATAAAGGTTGGGGAACCCATGGTTTAAATGAACTTGATTGTGATCGTCGGTGTGACAGTGCTTGCCCATTCACTGAACTCTATGTAAATATAATATTCCCACACTCCATAACAAAACATAAATAATAAATATAAACAAAACATATAAAAATTCGCGTAATTCCGAACTGAAAAATTTTCGGAAATAAACGTTATCAGAAACAGCATTGACGCAAACGTTTTCTAAACCTTCTCCTTTAGAAAAAAGTATACGCCTACAAGACGGTATATGATTTTTCTTGGATAGAAATAACTTTAATTTAAATGTAAAGGGAAATAATTTTATATTTGTAAATAAGTTAAAATAGCTTTGCACTAAATATGTAAAAAAACTTAATTTTTTTTACAAACACCAATTTTCTTATTTAAGGCTATCGTACATCAAAGAACAGATTATACCCTAAACAGAACATAAATCTTTGAATTTAGAGAATGCGATTATTTGATGAAACAAATGTGTTGATGAAGTCTTCCTGAAAAATATCGTGAGAAAGATACAAAGTCATCATTTTGATATCTAAAAATTGCTTTGAAACATTAATTTTTGTTTTGAAATATGATTTGCGTTTTCCATAGCTTTATTGAGTCTAATGAATTCTCTGTTTTCATTTTGATGCAGATGTTTATTTAATATGACGTCACTCTTCAATGGAAAGGGAAATTCTCTTTCCAAAAGATTGTTTTTCCTGTCAAATTTTTAAGATACATAATCATTTCTTGATTACTTTTTTTATTTTGATTATTGCATTTTGCATCACCCGTGCAATTTGCGAAGACAGTCAAGATAGAATTGTTCTTTTTGTTCTTTGCATGCCAGATTGATAGAAATTGAAAATGAAAATTAAAAAGATTAAAAAAACAGATCCTTTGTGAGGAGTTCAGTAACTAAATTAGCAAATCAGATCGAAAACTTAATAAAAACGGAAGAATTTGATTTGATAGAAGAATATGTAAATCTACTTACTCATAAAAGTGAAACGTTGAAACAATTAGATGAGCAAATTGAGAATTTATCCAAAGTAGAATTCGAAGCGGACTTGCCTGCTATTCATTACTATGCCGATAAAATATCGCTAGCTATTTTCCATACTCAAAAACGATTAAAGCAAAATAACTTTAATTTGATAAAATTTGTAAATGTAAACTCCTTTGTAAATGTAAGGTGGACCAGCGTTAAATGTCACTGAATGTTTTGAAATATCGGATAATAATTATGATTCAGCCGTGAAGATTTGGTCATAAAGACCATATTAACAAATCCTCATATGAAAAAAATTTTTTAATCTCTCCCCCGTCTACAAATCGCATGGTATTTTGAGATTAAAAAGAATGCATGATGAAATCGAAATAAATGTGAGAAGTTTACAGTTTTAGGAGTTGAACCTAAATCTTACAGTTCAATGCTTATTGCTGTCATATTAAAAAATTTACCAAGAGATTTAACGTTAGAATATCACAGACAAAATATAAGAGATTCTTCAGATCCCGATGTTTTCATAAATTGTTAAACTTTATCGAACTCGAATTAAAAAGCAGAGAAACACTTCCATATTCGCAAAAACCACTTGAAAAACAGGTCAGATCAACCCCTTTCTTGAAGGAGAAAAAGACTGAATCATCTACTTATGGCTTTTCGGTAGTTTCTCAAACCAATAAATCTTGCATATTTTCTAGAAAAGACCACCCGGCGGAAAAGTGTAACTTGAGCATCGAAGAAAAAGAAACAAACTAAAAGCTTTCGGCAGATGTTTTTTTATGCCTTGGTGTAAAGCATGGAATTAAAGAATGCAAATCCGCACTGATTTGTAACACGCGTGGAGAGAAATACCACCAGACTATTTGTTTTAAGTCGTCTAAGGATAAAAGTGATGAGGTTCGAGAATCAGAAGTTGAGCCATCAATAATTTCGGTGCTTTCGCTTAATGAAAGTAATAAAATATTATTTCAAACATGTTGTGTAAAAGTAAAATCTAAAGGTAAGGAATCAGTTACTCGCTTATTGTTAGGTAACGGCTCAATGCGCTCATTTATTTGTCAGGAACTAGTTAATAAATTAAAACTCGTGAAAATAAGAGAAGAAAAATTATCAGTTTTTACTTTCGATAGCAAAAAGAGTATAAACAAAATTTATGATGTAGTTCGTGCGACATTAGAACACAGATTTTTTCCCAATTCAAAAATAGAAATAGAAGCTTTAGTTACAAAGCAAAAGTAGTAAATGAAATGTAGAATTAAGAAATTATACCTTTGCTGACTCCCCTAATTGTACAGAGCCTATAACTATTTTGATTGGGGCAGATTACTATTACAACATTGTGACTGTTCTGTTAAATCAAACATTAGAATAAAAATCTCGTAGCGGTTGAAAGTATTTTTGGTTGGTGCCTACAATGCCACAAAAAACTGATATTCACATTTCTTTATATTTAATTTTGTGGTAGAGAAAAGTTTAATTTCGAAACAAATAGAATTGTTTGGGATTTGGAAAACTCTGGTTTAATTGATAAAAGTAGCGAAGATAATTCTATCGAAAATAAAGATTTTGAGTCAAATATTAAATATGAAAATCAAAGATACATAGTTCGATTGCCGTGGAAACTAGATAAACAAAATTTAAATAATAATAGAGAAATCGCTGAAGCAAGATTTGTGACTGCTTAAAGAAAATTATTTAGAAATCCCAAACTATTTGAGGAATACAAAAAAGTGTTACATGATTACAGAAAACACAGGTAATTATTCAGTTAGTGCCCAATCCGAATAAAATGGAAAATGTTACGTTTTATCTGCCATATAGAGAAATCATAAGGGATGATCGTGTGACGAATAAATTACATTTGATCTTTGAAGTCTTCGAATTCTCTTTCCTTAACTGTTTGCATGTTGGTCCAAATCTGTATCCAGAAATTTTAGATATTCTTTTGAGATTTAGACTTAAATCTAGATTAGAGTAAACTTTTGCAACTGACATGCGACAAGCCTTTTTGAATATTTTAGTCCACGAAGAAGATAGAGACGTTACACGATTTCTCTTTACTGAGGATCCAACAAACAATTCTGAACCAACTATAGAATACAGATTCACTAGAGATTTGTTCGGCATAAATAGAAGTCCTTACCTGGCAGCGACAATTAAACATCAGTTAGTAAAGTATTTTGAAAAGTATCCTGAAACTGTTTCGTTCTTAAAAGATAATATCTACGTGGACGATATAATCGGAAGTCATGAGATTATAGAACAAGCTTTCTCTGTTTCATTAGTATCTAAAGAAATTTTCAGCCAAGCAAGTTACCAAGTTTACAGTTACATAAATAGCGAACCAATTCTAAAGATTTAAAAAATTATGGAAAGAGAACAATATAATTTCAATTCATGATTCCGTAACCATAGGAGAAGGAAATCTTCCTTACAAAGTTTTGGGTATAGCGTGAGATAATTGTAAAGACTTGTTTTATTTTGATATACGTGGATTAATTGAGTTTGTATCTAAGAGAATAGACACTAAGCGATTTCTACGACAAGTCTCAGGATGAATATTTGACCCATTGGGATTTCTGAGACCATTTACTTTGCCAATCAAGTGTCTGATGCAAGATGTTTGGTCATTAGGTATTAAATGGGAGGACGACCAGCCTATTGATTTAGCTTCAGCTTGGAAAATTTGCTGCAATGAAATCCCACAGCTGATATATTTTTCTGTGCCTCACTATTATTTTGCTGAAATTCCAGTAAAAAATTTTAAAAGTCTTCAGCTGCATCTTTTTTCGGACTCGAGTATGAAAGCATATGGATCAGTCGCGTACTTAAGAGCAACAACACATGATCAACAAATCAAAAAAACTTTCGTTGCTTCTAAAAACCGAGTAGCTCCGTTGAAAACCATGACTTTGCCAAGATTGGAACTTATGTATCTTTATTATCAGCTAAACTCAGCAGTAACATTTTAAAGACTCTGAACTTAGATATCCCTTGTTTTTATTGGACAGATTCCAAATTGCTTACTTTTGAATTAAAGGAGCTCCTGAAAGATTTAAATGGGCGCACCATACAAAAACTCACTTTTCTCCTAAAATATACTTTTTATAATAAAATGAATACCACAGTTAGTCTAGAACTATAAAAGTGAACCATTTATTTCTATATCTATTGGCCATTTTTTAAGATATTGAGGAAATTTTGGGTCTTAAACCCTTCGATCGATGGTACCATCAGAAAATCCACTGCCTCAATTTTGACCTTGATCTGAAGGAGTAGGAAAATTTCTGTAGACCATTGCACTCACATAGTAACTGTTCAACGACCAACCACGGAACTTTCGATTCCACACATTTATCGAGCATTTATATCGCATATACTCTGTGGGTCTTTGGCAGCATTGGGAATCGAACCCCACCATTCCGGATGAAAGGCTGTTATCCTATCCAGTAGGCTACCACGGCCCATAATCCAAATAGCAAATAAATCTTTAAATATTTGTAAATTTAAGAACTTCTCCACCTAAGCTACTAGTCACCTGATAAACAAAAATGGAATACATTATAAATCAGAAGAGGGATATAACTCGCGACGCTTTCGGAATTCAGGTAGGCACATTTTAATTGTTTCATTTTGAAATGTCTATTAACGTATTCTAATGTAGTGAACGAGATTTAAGAGTTATGTGTATAAATATAAAGTATTTTCTTAATTTCGTTTACAAAAAGTAATTTCGTTTTTAACGAAACAATTAGTTTCGTTTTGTGCGAAGTGAAAGTAATAATTTCGCTATTGAGAAAGTATTTTTATGTGTAAAGTAATTAAGTATTATAATTTTTAAAGTATGGTTTTTGGGGGGAAGGCTAAAAAAGTAGATCCAATAGAATTAGCATTAATAGAATTAGCAACTAAAATAATCGATTTAAAACGTATCATAACGGAACCAGAGACGTATGGTGAAGAGTTTAGTAAGAGTTTATTAAGTAGGATTACTGAAGATCGAATTGCATTAAAAATAGCCGATAAAACGTTGGCCAGCCGTAAGCTAGAACTTGAACGTTTACCTTCGAAAATAGAGTTCAAAATGTAAATATTTTGGATTTAAGTAGCAACGATGCAAGTAGAAGTGTACACACAGATTTTCGAAAGTTAATACACGAATATAAAATCAAAGATGGGGATATACATTTTTATTTATATCCCCATCTTTGATTTTTTTGTTTTATTTGAATGGCAGGCATGACCTATTGGGTTAAGTGAAGAGCATTGGGTGTCACAATTATTGGCACAGCACAATTGTTGGCACAAAAACAATTATTGGCACCCTATGAAATTATGCAATTAATCGCACGTGAAAACGAAAATAATGCAAATAATTATACGTATGTAAAATTATTGTTTCTTAAGAGATATAAGTTAAGCGCTGATAAATTTAGATTATTTAAAATTTTAAATCATGTTTCATAAAAATCCAGAAAATACATGGAAGGATTATTCATTCCTATTACAAAACTATTTTGGGGAATAGATAACGGGATTCGAGATTTCAGATTTTAATAGTTAAAAAAATTTAATTATTGCTGAACAATTGAAGAAATAAGTAAATTCAACAACTCGGGAACATTTTGTGGAAGAATGGCCTAAAATTAATACCCCAGACCAGTTAGCAGATAAATTGGATAATTTTGATAATGTTCGATCTATTAACAGTTCGAAAAGAAATCAGTTTAGTGAAAATAAAAATATCAATCGAAAAAAGTTAGCTTTGATATTCGAAATGAAAAAGGGAAATTTAAATGCTTCAATTGTAATGATTTTATGGTCATATATCTCCCGTATTGTATCTTGCTGACTTTTGCTTACTGTAAGAAATGTAAAAAGCAAGGTCATTCTCAGCGAATGTGTAGATTTGAAACCTATCAAAAGGGCGAGAGGAATAATTTAACCGTCAGTCAAAACAATTCGCATTCAAGCACTTCATTGGCGCCGACGAATTGCTTAAAAGATGCTTAAGTATTTATGGAAATGAGGTGATTCCATTAATTGATACAGGAAGTATCTGTTGCCTTTCAAAAAAAGAATCGCAATAAAAATGAATCTGAATATAACACCAGATAGCAGTAATTTATTCGGTTTTGGAAATCAAAATAATCCAGTCACTAAAACTTTTGGAAAAGCTGCAGTAAATATTCGTTATATGATGTAGTTGGAAACTTTATTTCTATATTAACAGTCGAAGATAATTGCCAACCATGCGATTTAATTTTAGGTAGAACATTGTTATATTTTATCATACATTGCTTTTACGTGTATTGAGGGGTAATCTAAAATTTGGATACTCAAATGAAGACGTTTTTTTTTCAGAAATTCAAGTAGATATAAAGGAAAATACTGTTAAATTAAAAACATTAAATGAAACAGAAATCGAAAGTAAATATATTAATTTAATTAGGGTGAAAATTGAAGAAACCGAATATTCGATAGTTAATGGGGAAATTTTAGTAAAAATTATAGGACAGAATTTCGAGTCTATTCTTGAAATAGTTAACGGTGAAACAGTAGTACCAGTAATAAATAGAGAAGAATTTAACTTAAAAATTAGGAAAGGTCAGTGCTTAGGTAGGGGAATGGAAGGAAGTGAGGGAAGCTTAACCCTATCTAATAAAGTTAAAAGTGATGATGGAAAAGTTGAAATTATAACAATTAACAAAGAGAAGTCTCCTATTTTAATGAACGATATTAATTTCTACATATCCTTAGAAAGTGATAAAAAATTGAAACTTTTGAATTTATTAAATAAATATCGAGATTGCTTAAAACATAAGCGAGTTATGCTGCACGAATTTATGCAAAATGGACATTAAACAAGTAGATGGCATTAAGCCAATTTTTCAAAAAAACCGTATAAAACAAATTTTGAAGAGAGGAAACACATAAAAAGAAATTGTATCCGGATGGAAGAGAGATGGAATGTGAATTTGGAAATTTACAGACTGAATTTCTTGGTTTCATATTTAGTAGAGATAATTTGAAACCTGGACTATGTAAAGTAGCAATTATTGAAAAATCTCCTGTTTCGAAAACTACGCATGACATTCAAAGATTTTTAGGACTTATAGTTTCCTTAGAAGATTTGTTCCTAAGTATTCTCTTAAGGCAGCACAACTGTCTGAACTTGTGAAAAAATATGCAAGGTTTGTTTGGGAAAAACAGCAAAGTGAAGCTTTTGATGAACTTAAAAGTAATCTTATTAAAGCAGTGATTCTCACTTATTATGATCCTCAAAGTGAAACTGGGGTACATTGTGACGCAAGTTCAATTGGATTGGCGGGAATATTATTTCAAAGAGATAAAAGAGGAATTTAAGGATGGCGTTTATTATGTTTGCAAGAAAACTACGGAAACTGAACAAAAGTACCTTCCAGTAAATTAGAGTTGATGTCAATAATGTGAACATTAGAAAGGTTAAGGCAGTTTCTGATGGGAATAAAGTTTATAATCGTTACAGACTGTCAAGTAATCGTGTATCTAAACGCCAAAAAGTCATCAAACCCTCAGATGGCAAGATGGTTTAACCTCAGGGAAGAATACGATTTTAAGATCCAGCATAAATCAGGAGAACGAATGAAACACGTAAATGCACTAAGCATAGCAACTGATGCGTTACGAATTGTTGCGTGTTTGTTTTCTTTCATTAATAAGTCCTATTGCCTTTAATATTTTATTTTAACAATAACAATTAACAAATAACAATTTTCATGATTATATTCCATAAAAATGAGTTCCACACCGTGATACACTGGTGCCAATACGGTCTTCATTCGACCGCATCCAAATAGCAACTGGCTAGATTCCCCATCGGATAGGGAAGAGGCACTTCTCATTCCCCTTTAGGGATTTACTGTGGCTGAGTTGCCACAGCAACTGTTGAAGAGCCAGAAGATATTTTGCTCAGTTTAATTGAGAGAAAATATGAAGTTTGTGTTACCTTGACTACAGAAGAACAAGCTTTAATGATGCAAAATCCAGACATGGAACTACGTAAATTTATAGAGATATTCAAGAAAAATGAAGATGACAAAACTGAATCTGAAAAGAAATGATTAAAAAATATGTTTTCAAGCAGAATAAGATTTATAGAAAATACAAGGTTAAGGATGAAAAAAATTATTTTATGTAATAAACGAGGAAAAGTATAGTAGCTAGAGTCCACGACCTCCTGATAAATAAATTTTTATAGAATAAAATAAATATTTTATAGATTAGGGCTATAAATGTAATGCTTGCTAATTTAGACATTGAAATCTATTTGATATGTAACCCAGCATGTCATTTCGCCTATAAGAGTAAAGATGTTAAATATGCAAATTTTACTTAATACAAGATAATTAAATTTGCAGGTGCTCATCATGTATAGGCTATTAATCATTTCTGCTAAGCAGATAATTCTGCGTTGTCGGTATATAAATTATATCATATGATGTTTATAAAAAGTCATGACTGTTTGAGCAAATGTCAAAAACAATTCAATAATTAGATCGTTCTATTGCAATTGCTTTGGTAAAAAATTTTTAATATTACGAGAAAAATGTTTACTGAAATGACATTCGTATCCTCAGATTACTGAGCCCACATCTGCCGATTTGATTCCATCTGCCTTTCATGGTGTATCCAACAGAAGTTGACTGTCACGTGATCAAGTGACATTACATTCGTCCAGTTGGCATTCAGACGTTTGTGTTTGTTTGAAGTAGTAAGAGCTATCTCAATGGGCTTATTATAATGTAAGATTAGTCATTCGATCTTGAGCATTGCTGAACAAAACGGAAAATGAATGTTGCTAATTTGTGGTGATAACTGCATGGGAGATTTCCCGGTTGCCTCCTTTATGACCGCAGACATCCTCCACGGCGCTGGGTCTTGTCCCATTTAGATTCTTACAGTCAGACGTAGCTCGTTTTGATACCTACAGAACTGGAGTAGTGTGTGCGACTTTGTGGGCATACAGATTATCACCTTTATTAAAAATCTAGCCAAGGGTAGGGATGCCCACTTTCAGTGAATTCCCTTCCATGTTAACATCCAAGTCAACGAAGTTGATTAAAAGAGATTGTTTCGAGTTGCCCAACAGAGATAACTAACTTATAAAGAAATTTTCTGTATAAAGAAAAAAGAAGACAGGCAAACCTGCTTCACCCTTCCCGCCCATTCCCTGGTTCAGCAGAAAGACACCAGGTGACGCGTTAGAACTCGAGGGTGACAGACATGATCAAACGGCCGTCTCAAGACTATATATTAGGCCTCTGTAAGCATAACATTCAAATCTTTGTGCAAGGTATTTTCATTGTGCACAAACTGCAATCTGAAACCGACTTCCCTGATCACATCTTGTATTGTTTGGGGTTCACTCTGGCAGATGTTTGTACAAGTCCACTACTGGTGCTGGACTTCACTAGGGTTCACGGTGTCGTGGATCTGATCTAATTGTTATATTTCATATGGATATTTTATATTTTCTCAGTTTCCTTCTTTATGATATATGAATACGATCCACTATCTAAGAAAACTCCTAACTAAAGACGAATACGTAGAATATGCACGAGAAAGCTTTTAATATAAAGTTTTATTCAATCAAAAAATAAGTTTTATTGAATTACTGGATAATAGATAGCTTAACAACTACATTTCAATGATAAGCTGTCCATTATCCAGTAATAAAACATATAAATTCTTCGAACTTGACTTCCTTAAAAAATGAACTTGGAAACAATTCATCCATAAAATCTGAGATTTCTAAAACCTGCTTTGTTAACTAATAAAAATTTAAATAACATATAATCAAATGACTGATTTTGATAACCTTGAGCAAAAGTTCCATAAACCTTTGTAGATCTTATTTGTACAGATTTCTAAGTTTGCTTCTGTGAACAATCCTACGTCACCTATATTATGATATTTCTATTTTTTAGAGGTAATTAAGCTGAAGGTATTTTTATATCATTTGATCCAGTGCATTTATCTCGCTATGAGACGAGCCTCATGAATGGTCATACGAAGCGTCATGTTTTAAGTGTTATTTCCCACTAGGTGCCGCAGTATCCCTCAGAGAACTGTTCCACTGACCAACATGTGGCGTCTTGCTCGAAATGAAAAGAAAATGAGCCGATAATGAGCAGAAAACTGTGAGAAAGAGAATCTTCTGTAAGAGGGGACACGCTTCCCTGAGCACGCCTCTCTCTCTCTCGAAAGTCAATTAAGAATCCTGCAGAAAAGATTTTAGGTCAGAACAATACTGCTCCAGTTTTCTCTCGAGCGCTTTAGCCAGGGAGGTGAAACCGCTTCGCGATGTTAGGGAGGTGCTTTGTTTGATAAGGATTTAAAATGTGTGTGCCTATTATATTATTTTCATAAAATAATCTTTTATAAATACTAAGTCTTCTTTTTGTAAGAAATGTATAACATTCTTGAAAAGAGAAAGAGAGTTTTTTATTCATTTATTTTTTAGTAAGTTTAATATATGATGAAATAACGGCGATAGATTTACAGGCTATCAAGAAGTTAAAATAAATCATAAAAATAATTTTATTCAAATACGAAGATATTAAGCACACCGTTAATGAATTTTTATATCAAGCACACATTAACCTGAAATGGTTATTTTATTTCTTACAGGAATGGTATATTAAACTAGATCATAGGCATTAGATTCTTACAGATTTTTAATAAACTTAAACTTTCCAGCTATTATATTCATTGAAATAACTGTATCCGCGGAAGATAAGAGCTACCCCTTTTTCCACCGGGATTCTTGTTCAGCACGGCAGCCCTGGGTGGGTAAAGGCTTTCATCAGAACACTCCTCCATTGTGCTCTCCGGGATGCGACAGTTCTCCAATTTGTCACTTTCAGCACTTTAAAGTCCTCCCTCTACACAATCAGTCCATCTAAGTTTGGGTCGACCCCTAGATCTGTTTGCAATGGGCCTATAATTAAAAATTCTGTTGTTGCATGCCCCGAGGTCAGCAGCGCTAGACCAAGTCCATGAGCGCGTACACTTTCAAAAAGTCCAGCACCATAAGTGTATTCTCCATCAGATCTCTCCCGAAGAGACCAAGGCATAGAAGAATATGTTCAGGAGAGGCCTGTTCATTTAAACACTCGGAGCAAATTTTGAATTTCTTCATACTCTCGACGAATTTCAAGTTACTAAGATGGCCACTGAAACGGGCAATAGCCGTTTGTTCTTGTCTATTAAGACCAGTAGCCAGAGATACACCTGGACACGCGTAGCCGTACCAATGATGTTCAGGAGGGATAATCCAAGTGGTTTCATATTAAAAATTCTTGACGTCAAAGACGAGGGGTCCATTCGACAGATATGGCCCGAAAAAAATTAATAATCGCCATTCTTGAAATTCTGTCATTCAGAGTGAGAATGATAATATATTTGCAGAATGATTTTAATACAAAATGACTTTTTTTACTTGAATATTACTAGTGATAGCTTTTATTTCAAATTAAATTTATATTTTGAAAAAAGTTATCTATCTTCTCTAGCATCTTCTAAAGTTTCACACAAACAAAAATTTTGGAAGGAAATAACGCAACTGTAACATTGTTCTACAGTGATTAGTATCTCGAATGAAAATTTTTTATTCCAATGAACACTATACTAGAAATTTCCAATCCTCAGAAATAAGTACCTACTAAAGTAACGGAATTAGATAATTATGTTCATTCAAAAAGGTTCTAAATTTTTATGTAATGAATATAATAAAAAATAAATAAAATTCTGTAATCTCTCTCTCTCTCTCTGTATATATATATATATATATATATATATATATATATATATATATATATATATATATATATATATATAGATAGATAGATAGATAGATAGATAGATAGATAGATAGATAGATAGATAGTTGTAAAAATATAATATGTACAAAAACAAAGTTGATAATTAACCAGCGCAAAGATAATTAGAAGAACCACCTAAAAACACATCAATATTCAAATACATAAAGAATACAACAGAAAGAAATATTTATGTTGTGTTTTCGATGTATTTAGCAAATGTTATTATATTTCAGTATATTTGAATTAAGTCTATGAATTTGTTATCTGAACATTTTGAAATATAATAATAAAAGGTATTGATTCTCTTTGCAGCAATTTTCTATGCATTTTCTTAAGACTAATTTAATTCATTAAACTTTTAACAATTAAATTTTTATGGCAAACTGCAACCAGCTTAAAATATAACTTGTATTAAGAATGCACTTTATCACTAATTATATATATATATATAAAATATTAGTTTGGAAAAAATAAACAAACTTTATTTTACTTCATAAAGAAGAAGATATTTCAGTATATTCGAGTACAGAACACCAATATGGTTAATGAATTTCTCGATAAGGGAAAATGAAATAAAACTTCTAACAATATAGTGGGTAATTCTTTTTGTTTAAAAAAAGTAACATTTTGTATATCATATGTTAAGTTAGGGAATTTTGTGTGTGTGTGTTTTTTTTACAATGCCTTGTCTGGTGTTCATCTTGTTACTCGAATTACTAAAAATTTAATTAGTTCTATTCTGGGGTTTTGGTTGGATAATGTGCCTTAATTATGACAGCAATGTTTAGTCTTGATGAGTTTTAAATTGCATTAAATATTTCATATTGAAGTGAAAATAAAATTGGTCATGCGTGAATTCTTTGCGATAAATTTTGTAATGGCTACTATATATGCAATATATACTAATAATTGTAAACGTTTTATTTTAAGACCTGTCCCTCTTTATCCATATTAAAAAATGCTATCCATCAAAATAAATGGCACGTGAAATAGTTTTTCTCGTATTCTGAAAATTCGAAAGTTCTATGACTCCATTGAAGATCATCTTACAGAGAGAGCTTATGCATGTTAAACCTTGGAAGAATATAATACTTCTCCTCTGCTATGGTATTGAAGTTTGTGGAAAAGGCTGCCATGTCTGGTGTCCATCTTGTTACTCGAATTATTAAAAATTTAATCAGTTCTACTCCGGGGTATCGGTTGGAAAAGAATAATTCACCGGGAATCAACAGAAAACCCAATCAAAATAACAGTCAAACTAATTAAAATCTTTTATAAATTTTATTACGATCATCTGGAGTGACATCATTTTCGTGATCGAGATGAAGCGGGCTTCTATGCCTAAACCAATCGAAGATCAATTCGACTAGTCGGAGAAACATTGAACCTTACATATGATTCTATAAGTGTCAATGTTTCTTAGCTTAGCTGATTTACTGAGGGTGTCATAGAAAGTTTAGAGAGGAAGGTGCCACATACAAAGGTACCGATATTCTCACTTGGTTCAAAATTACATGGTCCTGTGTCTTTTAGATCAGCAGAAATGGGATGCCGGAAACATATCACTATAACCTAATCAATCATGTATATTTACACTTAAATAACTGCTAGTTCAACCAATGAGTGAATATCTGTTTCTTTAATGGAGCTGATAGCTAATTATTCAACCTTCTAGCTTTAGTTCATCAATTTGTGAGTTTGAATCCTACCATGACTTCGGTTGCTTATAAAAGTTCGAAATTCATTTTGAATAGAAATTCTCTGTCAAATAGAGTGAAAAGGGGCAATAAAGCTATAAACCAAATCATTTTGCTTACTATATCACATCTGTCATGTCTCTAAATGTCATGAAAACTATGAAAGAAACGTATATCCGGTTTTAAATTTGTCATGTAGTCTAGTTAAATTTCCTGTGACCTATCCTAGTTTCGTTAAATTTCCTGTAATTTGTGTAGTATAAACAATTAAGACAAATCTTTGTTTTGAAAATCTTTTTGTGATTTAATTAAATGGATTTTTAAATGTAACTCGTGGCACACATTCTTATGAATTTGTGATGAGCCAATAATACCGGTCCTTATGAAGATCATCTTTTCGACTTCACTATCTTATTATTATTAACTTTGAGCCAAATGAGAATTATTTATTGCAAGGATGAGTTTCACAAAGTAAACGAAAAAATATCACTTTGAAGTGTCATTTTCTTGTATTATTAACAATGTGATTAGTGTCTTCTTTTATGTTCCTTAAACTGGGGCAAAATAAAGAACGGAACCAGTTATTTTCATCAATGAGACTAGAATTTACAATAAAGCAAACAATAATGCTTAATAAACTTGAGGTCAAAATTTCAATAAGTTCCATAGGTAAGTCTTTAGATTACTTTGCTTTTAAAGAACTTTTACGCAATACAAAGCAGGCCGCTTTTTTCTTAAATGTAATGTCTTTCTTTTGCAGATGGGGATTAGCAATTATTGTAAAAGAAGACACCAGTTTAAAAGCGCAAATCTCTATTGTTCCCTATAATTATTACTAGCATATTAACATTGTTTTTATGACTGTATATTTGTTCCGTAGTTAGCAATTAGATTTTTTATTCGGAACTTGAGAACTCTGAAATGTACTGAAATGATTTCATAATAATATTTTTTTCACGCTTTATAATAAAGTATATACGTTTGTAGTGAACAGAGGTTTAGAGTGAAAAAAGTCGCACATTTATAATAAATCTTATATGTAAAAAATTTTTATTTTTACAACTTTTTAAGAAGTATCTGTAATAATAATTTTTTTATATAAATCAATATAAATACCACGCACATACACACAGTTTTAATTCAACTAAATCTTTTGCAGAAGTGAAAGATAAGAAATGTACATTGGATTGCGTATAAGAAATATAAATTCAAACAACTTTCACAAAAGCATTGTAAAATATAAGCAAAAGTAACAACTATCCCTTGCTATATGTACTTGTTTACGTAAATTTTTAAAGCACTTAAAAATAATTTCTCAAACAATTTTTAGAATCAAATTACTCAATTCATTCATCTTGTTATCATTATCTATTATTTGAATTTAAATTTACTGTTATCACATGTTACATCAATGAATAATTTGCTGACAAAATATTAAAATATTATCACAAATATATTTGTTACTCATGTATTAATAAATGAAAATAAATGTACACCATTGTTAGAAATTTTCGTTATAATACTTCAATAAAAAGACTAAATATTTTTAAATGTTTATAAATTACTTGGAATCATTTACTCTGATGTTTTCATTTTTAATAAATCTTTCTCATCGATAGGCAGGAATATACTCTTTTTTATTAATTGTTTGTATATTAATAATTTTGAGAAGTATATGTTCAACTATTATTTCAAATGTTATTTCAATTAAATAACATTAACTATATATAAATATTTTAAATAATCTACTGTGTCATGCAAGTTATAGTTATTGATCGAAAAAATAGTAAGAGAATTTCAATAATATATCTTATTGAAAAGAACTTATCAGAAAACTTAGTACATTTGTAAATAGGATAACATGATTATATTTTTATAACTATAAATTTTAGACAAAGTAAATTTCAAATTAACAGATTTAAAATTATTATTACTATTTATTTATTTATTTATTTATTTTTTTGCTGATTTTAGCTTAAACAATTTTATACTATATATATTGTAGTGGTTCGCCGTAGCCTGTTGACAAAAGCCGTTATTCTATGGTCTGAAAGATAAAGGACTCAATACTTGAGCCCAACATGTATTAAGCCCTTTATCTCATGCTGAAAAAATCAGGCCCATTAGTCTTTCATAGGGTTAGATGACCTTTCGCTGCTAGTTTGGTTTGAAAGTTTCTACAAGAACGATATCATATTCATTATTTATTTCGTTATCTGATCATGGCCCAAAATTATAATATCTTTGGCTATTTTTTCGTAAAAATAGGCGACCCCCCATAATGCATTACTAACAATATTTAACCTCTCATGATTTTATTAAAAATTTACTATTTTATCTTACTATTATTTTATTTCCGGTTCTATTACATATTAGTTTATATTGGCATAGTATTAAAATGTTACTATTTTACTTTGATTGTTTTTGATACAGTAATATTGTGATATCTGAATACTTAATATTGATTTATAAGATGTATTTTATAATGCTGTCGAATTGATTCAGTTCTCTTCTTTCTTTCCCTACTTCTTTCTATATAATGCATAATTTTTATATATTCCAAAAAACACGGTTTGAGTAACGAGTCTCAATTTTATCAATTAAAAGTCTTACAAAATATTTCACGTATTACACACTTCAAATTAATATGGGTCTTCTGTTTATAAATATGATTGTACGTCGTTGAACATTTTGATACGGGGTATTGGCCATATTGATAAGCTGAAAGCTCTTGTAAGGTTCTTTTGCGTGCATTGCATAATTTTCATTCTGAAAGATTTTACATGAGGTTGTGGGTGGCATTCACGGTCACAAAAAATAAACATGGAAAACTCTTGAGCACCCACTCCGACCGACTTGTACAGGAAAGTATGCTAGTGCAACAACAACAATTCCGACCGACTTGTACAGGAAAGTATGCTAAGTGCAACAACAACAATTCCGACCGACTTGTACTGGGAAGTATACTAGTGCAACAACAACAATTCCGACCGACTTGTACAGGGAAGTATGCTAGTGCAACAACAACAATTCCGACCGACTTGTACAGGGAAGTATACTAGTGCAACAACAACAATTCCGACCGACT
The DNA here is from genome assembly GCA_037975125.1 of Latrodectus hesperus. Classification (NCBI taxonomy): domain Eukaryota; kingdom Metazoa; phylum Arthropoda; class Arachnida; order Araneae; family Theridiidae; genus Latrodectus; species Latrodectus hesperus. The sequence continues at coordinate 56,980,243 of CM075852.1, forward strand.
TATACAGGGAAGTATACTAGTGCAACAACAACAATTCCGACCGACTTGTACAGGGAAGTATGCTAGTCCAACAGCAACAATTCCGACCAACTTGTACAGAGAAGTAAGCTAGTGCAACAACAACAATTCCGACCGACTTGTACAGGGAAGCATGCTAGTGCAACAACAACAATTCCGACCGACTTGTACAGGGAAGTATACTAGTGCAACAACAACAATTCCGACCTACTTGTGCAGGGAGGTATGCTAGTGCAACAACAACAATTCCGACCGACTTGTGCAGGGAAGTATGCTAGTGCAACAACAACAATTCCGACCGACTTGTACAGGGAAGTATGCTAGTGCAACAACAACAATTCCGACCGACTTGTACAGGGAAGTATGCTAGTGCAACAACAACAATTCCGACCGACTTGTACAGGGAAGTGTGCTAGTGCAACAACAACAATTCCGACCGACTGGTACTGGGAAGTGTGCTAGTGCAACAACAACAATTCCGACCGACTTGTACAGGGAAGTATGCTAGTGCAACAACAACAATTCCGACCGACTTGCCTTTAGAACCACCTGTTACTCAATAATGATTATGAAAAAATTTGTGATAAAAATCACAATGAGCTGAACTGAGCTTCTCATTTTCAATTATAACACTATAATGTATTTTTAAAACTTTAACATTTAAGATTTTCTCGCATATTATGCATTGCATTTTTTTAGAGACGAAATTCCAGCCAAGGATAGGCATGTTTAGGAATAAATTTTTTCTAAAAGTAAGAAATTCTTCAGGTGACGTACAGAAAATTGAATGCGAAAGCTTTTGTTCATTGCCAAAAAAAAAAAAATGCATTTTACAAAAAATTGTTAATTTCGTTATGAAATTTTATTTACTAAATAGTAAGAAATCGAAAAATGAATACTGATATGTTTGAATAAGATAAATTAAAAATAAAAACTACTTTGCATATTTAACAATTGATACAAAACCAAGAATTCAAATGTTTGTGATTAATTCTATTTATTAAAATGTACTCTATTCAAATGTATAATTTAAAAAAAATGAAATCATTAATAATTTATTTTGTAATTTTTCTTACAATCTATTAACATACGTCAAAGAAGTTATAGAAATTTCAAAACACACATGTATTTAGCATAAGATTAAGAATATCAGAAACGAGTTGCTTATTAATCATACTAACAATATTTAAATCTCATTGTTCAATAAGATGTGAATTATAATGTACAATACAGCTTAATACAAACGAATTTTTGTTCTTAAGATTGGCCAAAAATTTTTGGAGCAGTACCGTATTTAGGTCATTCAGTTTATATACTTTTTATTTAACAAAAATATTTTGTTGAAATGACTCTCTCTGATTAGTATTGCAATATGCAATTTTGAAGAATACAACTGTATGCCTTTTTCCCTCATACTTATCATTAACAGATGATTTCTGTGTGACTTTGACATCGAGTAGTAAACAAACAAACAGCCGAATGCTGTTATAAGGCATTTTAATGTCTACCACGTGAATTGCTGTCCGGGAGCATTTTTCATAGATAATGTACCACAACCACGTGTCTCAAGGGAGGAAACTGTGAAAACTCGCAATCACTTTCCCGACAGACATGCATGCAGAAGCGCACCAATTATTTTGGGTTGTTCAACAATGGCCGGGATCCAATTTGGAGCATGAGGATTGGCTGGTGTCTTCATGTTTGAGACCGCTTCCACCAGTAAACTACTATGATCCTTATCATGTTACGAGTGAAATTCATTGTCAGACTGAGTTATTAGTGTATTGCATTAGGCTACATTTTTCTTCCAACTGAAGCCACTAAACTTAGCCAACTGCTTCATAACTTAGAAGTACGATCAAATGACGAGGTTATTTCCTGCGCTGGCATCATTCTTTCCCTACACGTCATAGCAGGAGAGGAATTTTGGATCTTATGGAATTTTTAATGAACATAGGGCACTTAAGCATAATGCTTTTTATCCGAGTCAGTATCGAACGTGTTATCTTCCGAAAATGATTCGTTCTATTTTTATAATAAAATTATAAAAAATTGCATGTTGAAAGACTATAATAGTTTGATTTTTTATAGCCTTCAACATGACATTTAAAAAAAATTTGGACGGGTGAAAATTATGTATGACTTATATAAATAAAAATTGAAATTACTATAAAAAATTATGAACATACTTTGCTTCAAAAGATTGTGTGATTTTTCGACTCCAACGAAATGTATCAAGGATTCACCAGTTTCGAGGAGATTCGGAAGTCTGGGGCAAAAACCTTTTTTCAGGGTCTCATCAGAAGCCCCCTTCTTATTATTTTATTTTCTCTGCTTAAATATCCTTTGAAAGGGAATGTTCGAGATCTCAGTGTTGCTTAGATAATTATTATAAAGGAGAAATAATTAAGTATTTTAAATGTTTAATACTCTATTTTTTTATTCCTTTCTATTACAATATATTTAAAAAGATACAAACGATTTCATGAGTTCTTTCACGTCTGTAAAATTTATCATTTGTCTACAAATTTATTAATTAATTAATACTTATAGTCCGTTTTTCCTATATTCTAAGGATGAACGAATAAATTTTTATTCTTAATTTCAGATAACTTTGATACGTTTTCAGTTAATCGTTTTCTCTATTTTGAATGAACTTGAAGCAAAAGCACACAGCATTTATATTGAAAATGGCTCACAATATTAACTTCATAAAACGACGGTATTTTGGATAAGATATTTTTTTCTTAATACCTTGTTGCTCTGTTTTTTTCTTTCTATTTTTTTTCATGCAAGTAGTCAAAACGATTCAGCATCAAGAATTCATGAATTAGTTTTCATGAATTTTTGATGCCCTGTTGTTTTTTTAGAATGTAACGCTTTCAAGCGAGTTTTGCTCGAAACTGTTATATTCTAAAAAACAGTTGTGCATCAAGAATTCGTAAAAACTGCTTCTAGAAAATAAATTATCAAAGGCTGCACTTATTTAACTGTTCCAAGAAATCACTCTTAGCACCTTGAGCCGATATGCCAGTGAATGATTGGACACTGATCTTTGGTCCAACCACTCGTAGATTCGATTTGTACCTTCCTCGTGTATACTGGTTTGAAATCTACTTTAAACCATAACTTCCAGTTGATTTAGCCCTCAAAACTGATCATGCGACAAACAAACCACACCTCATCACTTTGAAAAGCATTTCTGAACTTGCTAGCTGAAGTGTTCAACTTTGTTTTCCTGAAAAATGTGAATATTTCGAACATTTATTATAAATCTGCTAGATTTTTGTTTATTTAACATTCAATGCATTTTGTTTTTATAATCAATATAAAAGTTAGTGTCTTTAAGTTTTGATGATTTTCTATATAATATTCATTCCTTTAGAGCACCTTGTACAGTCACTATTAACTTTTGAAGCTCGTTTCATGCACAGAAACCTTAGATTATTGAATCAAGATTTCACTTGCTTGTTAAGCAAATGCCATTTCATCACGTCTACTCAATCCAACCGTTGGCTTCAGTGACGCAATTTCAGCCGCCCCCCTTCCGAACAGCCTTGAACTTGACGCACCTGGACGCATCACTGACCCCGATTTCGAGACGGCATCCCCACCGCGGAACCTCATTGCAGCCGGAACTTGAGCGGAAAGCGCTTTGAGTGAGTGCGAGAAACGGTTGACACAGGGAAAAAGGACTTTTTTTTTCCTACTCTGTAGCATTTGAATACGACTCACCAGAGAAGCTTTCCTGGTGGGTGGCAGAGGTCGCACAACAGTAATGTCGAAACATTTCATTATGATGACGGTTTTTCTCGCTTGACTTTCCGGGGTGTTGCCGAACTCAAAGGAACAATAAAACACCATAGGGCACATAAGCTCATTAGCATATATAGTATTCATCCTAAATAATGCCAAACAGATTAGTCGTTTTCTTGTTACTAGCAAGGTCATCACTTTGAATTCTCCTTATTTTTTTTCAAAATCATGTATTTCTATGCAAAAGAATCCATTTATTTCTCTTACGTTTTATTGTATTTCTGATTTGATTTATGTAAAATTCTGATTAATCAGAAAAAAATATTATTTAAATGAGTAGGAGTGTGTCCTATATCTTAAGCCAATCTGCAATTTTTATTTTTATTTTCAGGCTATGATAAATTGTAGGGGGAAAGCCATCGCTTTTGAAATGGAAGGTAATGATCTCGATACTTAATCATGGTCGATAATCCTCCGACATTTACGCTGGAATGGTGTTTTAGTTTGGAATGAAAAAGGCCACTTCAGGCGTCAACTTCGTCATTTAATCATGCCTCAAAATTTCCAGTTGATAGAAGTGATCAAGACCATCATAAATAGCAGAAATAGATATCTTATTCATGATATCTATTTCTGCTATTTATGATGGGATAATTTATTATGAAATGCTATGGGTGGGCTGCTTTTCTAATGGCTAAAGCCGCAAAACACAACTAATTACCTTCTAATTCTGAGTCACGGTTAAATAATGAGGATCTCCTTAACTGGCACTTTCTTTTTCATTTTTCAATACATTAGCAGAACTAAACAATTATGAAAATTAAGAAATTTTAACGTGAATATCTTAGCAGGATGGTTTTATTGAGCCTATTCTAAGGAATCGAACCCATTCCCTTCAAGGTGATAATTAAGCAGCTAAAATATGGAACCCATAATATTCTGGGCATGAGAGCGACCATTCAGGTTACACAATTACAAAGTTTCTAAATTTAATTTACAGCTTTTTGTTTCAAGTATAATTTTAAAAATCACCACTTGAACGCTCAGGATATTTCATGAAATTTTAGTATGTCCGAAGTCCTACAGTGATTAAAATCATCATGCATGATATCTTTCCATTTCATACCAAAGATTGGTAATGGTACTGTATATATCCTTAAATGATGGGATTTAAGGATAGGTGAATATATTGCAAAAATGTGACTTTCTTTCTCTATCTCTCTCTCGCACACACACAAGGTTTCAGTAGGGATTAAAATCTGAACTTTTTCAAAGTAGGACAACGTTAGGATAGCAAATTCAGGGTGGTGTCACTGTTTTTTAAAGACTGCGGTAACTTGGTAGAAGAAAAGAACCTCATTATCATGCCCACAAAGCAATGAATTCGATATCTGACCTGAAGATTGTCCTCCTAAGTGGATTTTAACTCGCTAAAAATTTCAAATTATCCTTAAGGACCATGTCCTACCACTGATAAGAAATCTTGTGTCTCGTCTCAAATAATCTCGTCACTTAATCATGGCTCAAAAGGCAAGATACTGGTTGTATTTAAGAGTCACTTCGCACAGTATGTAGCAGTTTTGGTTGGTACAAGCAGGCAGACCGACACATATCGCTCAATAACCTAATTTAATGAATTTCGATAGTATTCATCAGAGCTAAATTCCTCTCTGAGTGCGGAGTATTACGATTTAGTGATCATTCCGTACATCCTAAAATATCCTTATCACTTACTAATTATCTGTCGACATCATATATAAGATAAAAAAAAATTATCTTCAAATAAAAATGCCAAACATTAACGGGCTCTTTATAACTTCTTATAGTGTTACAGAGGAAGGGCAATAGAGAAATTCAAACGTTCTAAAATAACAAGCTGATTAGAATCACACAAAATATAGTTGGTGGAATCCACCACCCTAATTCTGTAGAAGTGACTTTGATACGCATCAGAATGTATGCATTTGCATACCCAGTCAGACGTTTAAATAGAATCCCGCTCTCTTTTCTGGAAAAGTGGGAAAAGTTCTTTGATGCCCCAGAATCCTCTTTCTCTTATTCACAGCACGTTGAATTATATATCCTGTTTGAAAATTTTATTAAAGTGTCAGGTTAACAAAATTTACTTTTATGAAAGGAAAGTATTAATTAACGCGTTGCTTAAATAAATGTAGAATGAAATGATTTAAAGATACATAAGCAGCCTTTAATAAACCGTTTATGCAGCACTTCTTCTCTTGTGACATGATCTTCCTCAAAAAGATTTCACACGTTGCATGAGAAATATTGGTGTAAATTATCTCTGAATTTATTATTATTTGTTATTATCCCTCAATTTATTATATTATTTATTCTTTGAATTAACCAAGGCGTATAAATGCTATTATTTCTGCCAGATATGTTTTTCTGGGTGCTGATTTCTCAGGATTTCTTCTTCCATATTTCTTGAAAATATTACCATTCGTTACGTCTTGTTTAAAATATATGTTCAAGAGTAAATGTATTTTTATTATTTGTATTTAGGCCGATTAATGGTTGGTAGTGTAACTAACTTATTATTTTTAATGTTGATGCATTTGAAATACTAGAAATGCTGGAATATTAATTATTACCTTAAAATAATTAACTGAATGGAAAATCAAGATACGGTTTGTGTTTTATAAAAATGTGAAATATTTTCAATTGTTGGATACCGTGATACCTTTAGTTATTTCATTTGGATATCCTTAGTGTTTACTTACTAAAGGTGTTTGTTTTATCTCCGCTGATTAATATGTATTGGATTACAATAATAAATTAATAACTAACTTTTTAGCTCAAAGGAGTACAAAGTCAACGAATAAACTATAAAATAACAAAACCTTGCAGTTAATGAATTGTTTGTTGGTTATTCGTTGGCAAGGATTTGTAAAGATAAGTTTTTTACAATTATTATTTTTTGATTGTTGTATTAAGATATATCATTTAAAATGTATTATAAGAGCATATGAAACATTCTGTGGATGTAGTCACATTCGTGTAGGGTGAGTTGATCAATAAAAATCTAAAATATCTTAATTGTGGACATACAAATAAAATGCAAAAATATCTCAATGGTAAATATCATACGAAACAACTATGCATGTCTCATAACCATGCCACATGTTGTGTTAAAAGAGAGGTAAATAAGATAGTTATTTCCATTAATCATATAAAGTAGTTCTAAGCCTACATAGAGTTGATGGAGAGGATTGAACGCTGCCAATGTGCCCTCTGAGTACGTACCATATATGTTCGATAATTTTAAATAAAGATAGCGTGCTTGCAATACTATTTAGTACTTTCCTTTTTCAAAATATTAACGTATGAGGTCGAAAATACAGGGTGTCCCAAAACGACCGCATAAACTCTGCACAGCTAGATTCCTCGTTGGGAGTACATAAAAACTTCCCAGAGAAGCGTTCCTGTCGATCCATAGTTTACGAGAAAAATACGAGAAACAATGTATGACGTCACTGCCGGTGCAAAAAAAAAAAAAACACTTTATTGAACATATCAACAACAGTATATGCACAATTTAAAGCAGGTGTTCAATGTGTCCACCGTGAATATCGAGGCAGGCTTGAGTCCTCCAAGGAATGGCTGTCAGTCATCACACGTTGTAGAATCGCGGGGTTCACCGAAGTACAAGCAGCATGCAGACGAGCAACTAAGTCCATTGGGTTAGCACTACGTCTTGATACATCAGTTCATTGAGATGGTCCAATAGGAAAGAATCCAACGGTATAAGATCTGGAGAACGTGGCGGACATAGAACCGGACCCCCATGTCCGATCCAGCGGAAGGGGTATTCCATATCCAGGCAACTACGTACAAGAGCACAGAAATGCGCCGAGCCCAATTATGCAGGAACCAAAGGCATTTCCATTACATCGGCCGTATATCAAGTACATGTCGCAGTGGTCACGAACGGAATACATGGACACCATACGAAGACTACCAGTATTTGCAGGATGAAACCTTTTAAATACCAGTTCTCTGGCGGCTTAACGTCATTCCATGGCGCTGTACTCCCAACGAAGAATCTAGCTGTGCAGAGTTTATGCAGTCGTTTTCGGACACCCTGTATAAATAGAAAATACATTATATTCTTCCGAACTGATGATATGGATATAACGTCAGCATGCGGTTAGACAATCAAAATCAAGTATATTATTCCTGTAATTCTGAGCATTGACAGTAATTGGCAGTGCATGTAACTATGTGCTCGCATAAAAAACTCCTTCCAATAGAGGATCACTCTCCTTTGCATACGAATTTTTGTCTCTTAGCTTAGGTAAATGATACTGAGTGCTTGCGCATCACTAAATGTAATTTATTTTGTTAGTTTTTGAAAACGAATATATATATATATATATATATATATATATATATATATATATATATATATATATATATATATATATATATATATATATATATATATATATATATATATATATATATATATATACACCTACATACACATGATGCCTAATGCAATCTTGTCTCATTTCCTTAATTTTGAATGGCTAACAGCTATGGTCATAAAAAAGTATCAAGTTATAAGAAGGTATCTATGCTTTCAAGACACACAACTTGCAGATATACCAGCTGTAAAATTTGGATATATTAGCAGTCTTATCTCAAAAACTAAGTGATTTATTAAAAAATATCACTTACATGATACTCGTGAAGCAGTAGCGATTTAGTATCAAGCTATACTTTGCACTCAGATATGCAAAATAAAGAACTCATACAACGCGTATTACTTTATGCATAAATTCCAACACTCTTACACTATGCAACGCGTCGGATGAGAGACCAAAATATTCAGATGTTTAGTTGTTCTTGCTCCACGAGTGTGATAGGACTGAGCTTTGATTATAAATATATCTAATGATAAATAATTAAAAAAAATTGCACTTTCAACATTTTACTAATTGCAGCCATCTTTTGCAGCAATTATTTCATCCCACAAAAATATAGTGTTAGACTCAATGCTAAGCTGTTAGAACTTTAGTTCAATAAAGCATTCCAATAAAATCACATTAATTTCCTAAATCAACAAGCACACTGTATTCAGTGCCATTTTCAAAGATAAATGGGTCTACGATTCTGTAAACATTCTGTAAGCATTACACTAAGGAGTTACGATAGAATGATGAGAAGTTTTATATCTGCAAAGTAATGGATACAATACGTGACCTCAGCTATTGAGTCATGTATCTTATTCATCAATTTCTGCTGGATAATCACGCTGAAAAGGCCTATCAACATTGGAAGTTTTTTAAGTTTCAACATTACTAGGTGGTGTGGAGAGGATGAAGTTGGTTCAAGAGTCGATCTTGTCACTTAACCATCATTCATAATAACAAGACAGTTGGATATGATTTGTGTTTCTCGGTTTTTGATCTGTAGTGATAGGTAACCGGAAAACTATAGTCATTTCCTAACTCATATTTTTCAGGTGATAATTTTGAATACAGAATGTACTTCTTTTATTCTAGTTAAAAAAAACAATTTTAATGCAATGGAGATGTAATTATTAGTCTTTCTTCTGCATACATTGTCAGTTCAAACTAGTAATATACATTGTTATGATTCATTAAACATAAAATACATCAGTTAAATAAAATTCTTCCTGAAGGAAATATACGTTGTTCTAAATAATTGGGATCCTCAGCCTAAATTCCGATCTCTATATAAAAATAAAACTTTATTTTAAAATCGGAACAACACTTTACATTAGTTCTGCTTGTATTACAATCAATAAAACATTAATGAATAGTATTAAGCGAAGAATGCATCGCTTAAAATTGGATAAATCTGAGAAAGGTTTTAAAGAGAGACAATGGACATGGTTTCTGAGGAATGTCTCTTTTAGTCATCTTCATTAACCAGCTCAAAGGAACAATGGCTCTTATTATAAGATATTTTGATATTGACATCTGGTAATAATCTTGATTTAATGTCTATATTTTCAATCCCCTGATAAAATTAGGGTATTTTATTATTTAAAGCATATATCAATCCTATGTCAATTTTGATGACTTGAATTTAATTGTGATGAATTGATTTAATTTATTTAAGTTTTATGCATGTATTTTTAATATTGATAATTCTTCTTTTACCATTTTTCACGGGATTTACTTTCTTTAGGTAAGCACGGGTATTGTTCAGGTGATCGTTCATCTTTCTTTTCATCTCCTCTGCTTTTTCTCCTTTCCTTCCTCATTGTGGTTACTTTTTATAACATTTATTTCTCTCTTTGAGTAGCTATCGACGCTCTGTTGCTATATTTTATCCTGGGGTCTAAATCACCCATATGTTAGCCGAGCATCCATGTCCTTGAAAAGTAGGGTTCTTGTAATTGACGGCCCTAGAGGATATACATCACTTTGGTATCTGCTTCAGGTAAACGGGAGGTGTGTTGTGAAGTGCAGCACATCAATCGGCTACATCAAGCAATCTTTGCATGTACTGCATGGAATGTTAAGGGCGGAAGACACTTCAGAGATGTACTGTGAGCGTATAGGACTTGTGGTTATACGCTTACTGTGCATCTTTGAATTGGTCTCTGACGTAGGATAATGCAGATGACCTACATCAGTTTGTTGTGTTCAGTATCGGGCTGTGCCATTAGGTTCCAAAATTCCACTGTTTTGTATGGAAACAAGACTTTTCTACTTTTCCGTGGTAGCAACAACTATCGAAATATAATGCTAAATTTTTTGTTGCTTGTAGGAAGGAGGTCATGTTTGAAAATATAGTGTCTTTCCTCATACAAAAAAGATTAACATTAATTTGTAAAGAAAATGGCGAACGTTGATAAACTAGTGACTTACTTGAGGAAGTTGCATCAGTTAAAAATGCAGCTGTAATTAATATCAAGCTATTTCAAAAATTGAGATTTCAATGAGTCTATCGCCAATCAATTTTGGTATTTAAGTTCACGTTTAATCAAACTTTATAGACTCTGACTTTTTTAGGATGAGCAAGAAAGGCTTTCAAAAGTAATCAAAATGCATTAATTTTAGAAATAAATTCAAAATCTATGGTACCATGCCCATGAATAATGTTTGTAAATGCACACACATTACTTATAGGTGGTTGGTAAATATGCCCATAGATACATTAATCGAAGCATTGATTTTCCAATCATTTATGTATTTGGTAAAACGTATCACAAATACACTTAATGCCCACATTCCATGCTTTGGTGTTAATTTAAAACTCTATATACATTAAAGAATACATAATTTTATATCTATATTAAATAAGTTCCAAGCAATTAATTGCAAATTATTTAATTTAATTTTTATTTCTCAAAATTAATTTTATTTCCAAATTATATATTCAAAATAAAATTAATTCTGAAAACTAAAAGTGTTTTGTAAATTTACATAACACCACATTCAAGAATCCATTATAACAAGATTAATAAAAATTTTTCAGTCTTAGATATAGTCTTGTAAAACAATATATCATTAAATAATAATATTCTTATTAAATAGAATGCTAAAATGAGCAATATAAATAAAGTTAATACATTCAAGCAGTGATCTGAACTTCTATGTACTTCGAAAACATTTAATATTAATTTTTTTTTAAAAAAAGAAGCCTCACGTATAGCTTATCTTTTAACCAATACGTTAAATCAACAAATTAACTGAAAATTTAAGGAATACGCAAAAATCTTTGCTACATAAAATAAAATATAAATTAAAAAAAAATTGCAACGCAAAGACTTTTCCTCAAGTTTTGCCTTTCAGCTATATTTGCTTCATTTCTTAAGAGAATTAAATTTAAATATATAGTGAGTCTATTGAACATTGACAACTAATTCCTTTAACTCGTTTACTATTGGTAAATATTTTAAATGCTAATTAGTTTTATTAAAAATGAAGGGAAAAGGTAATTCTTTTTGAGTGATAATAATCAAGATTATTTAACAGTTCGAGTGTTTTTTCTACTTAAAATGGTTTTAATTTGATCAAGCATCAAACCAGTGATTTCCGGCCATACAGTCCTTGCACTTCTATACCAAGATGCTGCAGATCTATCGCTTAATTATTTAGTGTAATTTAATTTCAAATTTATTTTATTGCATTCGTTTCCTTCTTTATATATATATATATATATATATATATATATATATATATATATATATATATATATCTGCAAACTATAATCGTTAAACTTACCCAACTGCTTCGTAATTTTGAATCGTGATCATGTGACGAGGTTGACTAATCAATTGGCACACTCGTCTTTATAATAGCGGAAGAAAGATATTAAATCATAAGAAAGTACAACATGAATCGACCCTCTCAACATGATGCTCTTCTATCGAGTCCTAAATAAAATTCTCGACTTTCACAAAATAACAACTGCTTAACACCAGATTTCCTTTGGTACAATTTTTGAGCACCAAATAAGAAAGATACGTAAAAATGCCTGCTTCCATGAATCTAATTTTAAATATGAACAGTTCTATTTATTCTTTTGTTATTTTAGCTTCTACAAAGACTAAAATTAAAAAATATTTCCTGTCATTTCAATCCTAAGAGTAATAATATAATTTTTTAAAATTTGAATAATTCCGTAAAAAATTGTTTAGCAAATATAAAACAGGAAAGAAATTTGCTTTGAAATATAAAAGTTATTCCAGTTATTTTTGATTCCTGTCAAATAATATTAATTGTTATTTGGAATAATTAAGGAAATCTTAAATCATTAGATTCGCTCATTAGGCTCATTACAGGAAGAGGTACACTACTCATGGCGTACAGTTTGAGAATCGAAAGAGAGAGTCTTTCCATGTACTGCTTGTATGGCCTCAGGCCTTCCTTAAATCTCTGTCGTACGACAGAGATTAAGTCTGAATAAGCATGGTCGAATAGATTTCAAAACATTTAGTGTTCACTGAAGCATATATTACGCGGAAACATATGACATCTGGCAGCAGTTCAAACGATATTAAATGCATTGTTATTTTCTCCTCTCTTGTTCTTTTTATCTATATCGCGTTTGTGACTACTGACCCAGAAGCGATGATTTTTACTACTTGTCATAGAACAACCATTTTCTCATTTGAAATAAAAAAGTGTATTCTAGAAAGCATGTATAATTTCGTTTTCCATTCATAACACAGTAATTTTATAATTAATAACCATTTATTGATTAAAAATCAAAAGAGACATTAATAACAATATGACATCTAAAAATTACTTTTTCTAACAAATGTATGTAATGTAATGTAATAACAAGACAATTTCCTTTTCAATCAGGAAGGAAATTTTTAACTTATTTAATTATTGAATTTAATATTAATGTATTAATTTTGATAAGAAAATTTTTTCCAAATGTATTTAACATTTATGTTTCCTTTTGATTTCTCTAGCCCAGTAACAGATGAATATTTAGCATGCTAATCATTTACGCCAGCAGTTCATAATCTGACTTCACCCTTAGGGTGTGTATATTTGGTACAATGTAGAATTTAAACAATAATTTTTGTTTAAATAGATATTTTTTGTAAAATGTAACAAATCAGATTTTTGTGTCTAAAAATTTATTTTGAATATTATTTTACATAAACTGCAAATGATAAAGGGGAAAATGTTTCATGGTCATGATGTTATGCAGCTGACTCAAGGATTATTCTAGATGCTCCTTCCTCCCAAAAAAAGCTGTCTTTCTGTTATGTGTAGTGTGGGTGAGCATACTTTCTTTTCAAATTCCGCATCTAGTAAAGTAGCTTTCGGCGATGAGTTATATCATAAAAGATTCAGTACGAATATTTAAAGAGGTGGTGGAGTAACATTTTTCGTGTTTTGGGATATGTTAAAAAATACCACAATATATTACAGAATACCATTAAAAATATTATTAGTATAAGATATCAAAGTAACTTTTGTTACTGAATTATCTAATAAATATAGCATCAATTTTTTTTAATATTACATTTTTTGAAACTGGTTGAGTTTAAGTAACGAAGCGATCAAAGACATTTAGACAGAAATGTTGAAATTCAGAAAAGGTAGTATCTTAGACATTTTATTTTTATTTGTCTGATTATCATGCCATTATTAAATTCCTTGAATTGAAAAATATGACCCATCAAGGCATGGGCCACATTAATCCAAATGTTCCACGATCTGATAGGCTTTGAATGTCATCATTCTTCATCATTGTTTAAAGAGATCCTGGATTTCTGTTTAAATAAATTAATTTTTTTAATTGAATTTAACATATGGAATGTAGTGATTAGGTCAAACCCAATAATCTGGTAGCAAGTAACAATCAATCCGTATGTCATTAATCAATCAATATCTTGTATTTCTTAATAAAAAGTGGGATAATAAGCAATGATAACACAGAAAAAACCTAAATGTCGGGATCTTAAAGAATGAATGCCATTTTGATTGACATTCAGATTTCTCATTTAAAGATCATACCAAACCTGCATGACACAAAATTATAGCTTATGCTCTGGATGCATATTATCTTCTCCGGCACTGTGGACTCGAAAGTTCTGATATGCCTCGGAGCTCAACGAAATGTTTTTTAGAAATCTTTTAACTGTAACACATCTATCACTTTTGAAAGCCCTCTACCACTCCGCCTCACCCACAAACAACACTGTTGATTCGTGAATGTTTCCTAAACTACTTTCCTGATAGGAATAACACACATTTCGCAGAAACGTCGACCTCGACCTCGAAAAAACGAAATGCCGAGCAAAATCACCAGTGGCCGCTTACTAGCCTAACTCTCCTGACACCTTAACTCCAGCATCTCATTCCTACCTCTCCCGTTGCTCAGAAAAGTAGGTTTTTTCCTCCCTTCGACGTCCCTCTCACCTGCTTCGGACAAGCCGGTTCGGCTCGCGAATCTCAACCACTTGACGGAGTGAAGTGGTCTGAAACTCACAGAAGTGTTCGGAGTTGAAACGTTCTAATCATTGGAATACTGTCAAACATGTGATCGGCACTGGATGGGTGTTTTATGCTATTGCGAGGAATATGGTTTGAATGATTAACTTCTTAAAGGATATTTGTCAGCTTGCCCATGAGGAGAGAAGATTATGGTGAGTAACCATTTTTTTATTTTTATCATTTTACAAAACATAAAAGAAAGAAAGAAATTCATTATCAATGTAAATACGGTTGTTAACATGAATAGTCATGTTTGCATATCAATACATATTTTACCTGGGTTGAAATGTTAAAGGATATACAGTCGTGGGAATTAAAATATATAAAAAATTTTAAAATATTGTAGTTATGTATATATAATGTTTCTTTTTTTAAATGAAGAGCACAAATATTCCTATATTATCATATTTCCATGTTATGTTATTATATTCCAATGCCTTTTCATCTGATATAAATTAGGATAATATTATATATATTGTTTTGCTTAAAACCGTTAAAATTGTATTGCCGTATGAATTATAATATATTAAAAAATTTTTAAAATATTGTAAAATGTTATTAGAGTATTTTTGAAACGTTTGTGTGTGTGTAGAAAAGTATTTCATATGTTCTCATATAATCATATTTCTTATGTTATCAAACATCGTTGCCCATAGTTAGGACATTATTATACACATTATCTAGCTTAAAACAATTAAAACTATACTGTTTTGTAATTTAAAAATTGACAAAATTTTTAAAATATTTTTGAGCATTAATGTAAACAGTGTTTTCCAAATTTTTTTCCACAGTACAAGACTCACGTTTACACAGCTTTTGCATTCCGATATATATTTTACCGAGCTTAAATGATTTATAGTTACACTATTTCATAAATTATATTTCTAAAATGTTTAAAATTTTTTAAAGTATTATGTATAAAATTTTTCCAAGCATTTTAATATAACAAACCACAAATTTTCAAATTAATAAATCGCATGGCGTTTTATATCAATGTGAACAATACTCAGCTTACACCATTTAAAGGTGTACTGCTTTATAAATTAAAATATTTTTGAATTTTAAAGAACTTTAAGAGTGTCTCTCCCATATACCTAGCTGAACGATAACGATATATATATATATTTCAAAGAATAAGGTCCCGTGTTCGACACCAGACACTGTTGAACAGTGAGCCTTCCGGGTTTCCTCCCTTGTAACACGTTAATACGGCCCACTATCCAGGAAAAGTTGTCCCAAAAGACAATTGATGCGGTGGATGCTAAGATGCCATAAATTGGTTTTAGACTTTTCTCTACTACGCGGTGTCAAAAATACTGCGAAAGACAATGAGCTTAGCGCTTTGAGAAGCAATGTACCCAAAGTAAAATGTCATTAGAGACTCTATAATAGCTATTAAAACTTAAAATTACAAGTCTTGAAGCCTCGCTAACGCTTATTACATTAAGACCACTGTATGGAATAAAATAATTAGATTTTACAGCTATTTTTTGATAGAAAAATTTAAGAAATATCAAGAAAATGAAAGATTTTTACTATCATGCTTTTAAAATTCATATTTTTATATTTTTAAATCACTTATTTGTTTTTAAAATAAAAACTTATTTGAGATTCTATTTTTTACAAAATCATCACCTTCCCTTATGTTAATAAATGAATGTATATTATGTTAATAAATGAATACACTGAATGCATATAAGTATGAAAATAAAATAAAAGGGACATTTATGTATGTATATATGTATGTATGAATATATATTTTCATCCAAAATAATCATGTCTTCACTTTGTCAATTATTATCTCTCATCGATTTATTTCTAAAAAGAAGTTATTCATCAAAAGTTATTAGCCAAAGATATATCCAAAACTATTACTATAAATAAAGGTACCGATTTGTAGACAAGTTATTCGTGTGAAAAAATTGTGTGGGGCGAACTTGTCATTTCTTTTTATTTATTTTATATATGTCACATTCCAAAACAAAACTTTACTTTTTTTTAAAATGTGAAGAAAAATGAATTACATAATTTTGTACAGTGAGCAGATTTTTTAAAAGAAACTAATTTTGAATTTACCTTCTTTATCTTTGATTTATCTTTAAATAAATAATAAAGATAAAAATATGAGTTAATTCTTTATTTAAAGCTGTTAAATGTAAAAATTTTAATGTCTGGAACTCTTTTACGTATGAATAATATCAAGCGGATTTGAAAACATCGTAGCAATTTCTCTATATAAAACATCTCTATAATGAAGTTTTTCTATTACGAATATTTCCTACAAAACCAAAATATTGAGTTTAGTGACAGTAAATATCATTTACATATAATGAAATGATTTTCCTTATACAGAATTTTTTCATATATTTCACTTTTTAATTTTGGAAGAAAATTCATAATTTTTGTATAATCTGCTCGTTTATGAGTTCGATTCCGAATTACCCCATATGGTCATTTAAGAGATAACACGTAACAATTTTTTTAAAAAGAGTTGCACACAAGGAGTTACTGCTAGCCATCGATTGATAAAATATAATAGAATTTTCATTACTAATTAACCGGTTTCTAAAACGGAATGTTTATGTTTTCAAAGAAATTTAATATTACAAGATACAAAGTGATGTAAAATAGAAGAAATTTTCAAGCAAGTAATATGAATTATTCAATAACATTCCGTATGCTATATATCGATGAATTTTTTCCATTTGTTGCCATTTCATTTATATAAAGCAAAAAAGTAATACAATCTTAACGAAATATTAATATTTGTATATTTTCTTCTAACTGTGAAGGATATAACTGCATATTTTTGAATTTATTCTTCAATAAAAAAAGTTTGTATATTTAAGTGATTGCAAACATTTCATTTCTTATTTTTTAACACCATAAAACGAAATTTTTATTAATATGACTCATTTTTCTGTATTAAGATATTTTGATATTAATTGACTACACATGTTTTCGCAATAATTACAATCCTTTGAAATATGTTAATTAAATTTTATTTCTTTATTCTATCAATAAGTCCTTTAATACTTAATTTTAAATTTTAATTATTATCAAAATAACTGGACGGTTTGAAGCTTTACGTAGTGGACAGTTTTTCATTATGTGGGTGTCACATCCTACAAGCTTAAAGCGGTTATAAACCAATTTTAATATTCACTGCGTAAACTGCCTTTCAGGAGTACATTTTATAGATTCTTTCTTTTTTCTATTCTTTTTTGCGATACGTATTTACGTATCGCAAAAAAGAAAACCATGAAAACTTCGCTGCACCCTCCTGAACAGACCATCATTCATAAGGCAGAAGAGTGACCTACATCTTCGTAATTCAACAATTGCTGGTATCCAATCCAGAACCTTCCATTTTGAAGAGTGCTACTTTACCTCTTGGTCATTTTAGGTCCTAGTTTAGTTTGTCGCTCTATGGCCAGATTTTTGCGGATTAATTGGATTCAAACCTACATTTTTAAGATAAATTTCTGAACTCCTATAAACATTTACATCAGAAGTGATAATCAAATCCACGAACTGTTGAATTTATAGCTCAAATGTTTTAATACACGTTGGTTTTGAGCTATATTTCCGTTATTACACCAGGATATAATTGAAAAAAATAGTTACCATACATTTTTCAATAATTTAATCTGTTACTTTATTAAATAAATCAGTATTTCTTTAATTTAAGTTATTATTAAAGTAATATTCAGCACTACCAGTTATATTAAAGATTTATTATTAAATGACTATAAAGAATTTTAGAAAAATATTTTTTTGACTTCTTAGTTGAAGAAGATTAGATTGCTATTTAACAATTTGATTACTAAAAGTAAAATTTAACTCCATTAGAGAGAGTGAGAGAGATAGAGAGAAATTAAAAAAACATTAGCTAAAAATTTTAATTACTTGAAAATGAAAATATTTAATTTCTTACCACAGTTATTACAATTTCAATTGTCTTAAGTACTTGTCTTTGAAATTTTCCGTGCGACTGCTGTACGTGCAATTAAGTGTTGATGAAAAGCAAACAAATTTGGAGAGAAAATTATTAAATATTGATGTGACCCAAATAGATTCCATGTTAATCGAGAATAATTCCAAAGTAAAATCTTATTTTCGCATAATTTTTTCTTTAAAATAAAATTTGAAGTAGGACACTTAAACATCCTGAATTTTAATGAGGCAAATTTCAATCTGCTTGCTGATTAAAAAGCTGCTTCAAGGACAACTAAAACAAAAAATTTAAAACCACGATCAAGTAACGAGGTCGACGCCTGATCTAGCACCTCCCTTTCTGTGTTAACAGCGGAAAAGTATTGAATCTTACGCAATTTTCAACACACATAGAACCACTCAACATAATGGTCTTCATCTGCGTCAAAAAAATAACCCGTTATCTCTTATTCATGAAAATGACGCCGTTCTAGATTATTACTTTATACGTGTGGCTGCCTATTTTTTCCAATAAACGCAATATTCATTACCAAATATCTCGCAGTTATCAATTACGATTAAGTGTGGAGCCTGAAATTTGATTTGTCGCATTTTCTCTAAACATACACATTAACGATGGGCATTAGATACTATTGAAATCTGGAGTGCGCAGATCTTTGCGGAAAGACAGACTTAATATCAATAAGGACTTTTTCTTTATTATATATTTAAACCAATCTGAGAGAATGTTGATCAATAATGTAACCTACATGATCAATAATGTAAATTTCGTGTCATATTTACGTATCACAAAAGAGGAAACATTGAAAACACCTATGTATAACACCAAACGGAGAAACATGTAGAACGTAGGAATTTAACATCTAGCCCTCATTGTTCAGTAATAGCTAGTATTGAACTCGAGACTTTCTTCTTCAAAGAGCGCATTCCCATCACTAAATAACTGTAATTTAAATACTTATGATTTTCTTCAAGTACTCAATTACAATATGAGGACAAAGCGTAATATTTATGTGTATATGAACTGATGCAAAATAGTTAACAACAGTTTCCTTTCTTTGGGCTATTTGCAATTATCTTTATTCCTATGCATTAAATTAAAAATTGAACATGTGTTAATAATACATTTTTTATAATATGTATGTTTCAGGGGTCCTTCAAATTACTATAAATGTGTGTTAATCAAGCCCTAATAATATTGGATGAACCATTCTCAGACTATTATATCCCAAACAGCACCGAGCCCAGCTAGAAAAAAATCCCGTTTTAATAAATGGACCCCATTTAAGATTACTAAAGAAACAAATTCCTAATAGTTTACTTACAAATATTACTCGATATGAGATATTTATATTTAACAGATAAAGATAAAAACAGATTAAAATCATCCCTAGAATAAAACTGTATAGTCGATGCTATTTAATTCAACATATTTATTTATGATACATTTGTCAGATTTAAAAAAAAAACCTCTCTCTATAAGTACATATGAATCAAAATATTGTAACCTGTGGATAATAGAGTATAAGTTCCATTATGTTACTTACGATAAGTAACATCAACTGCCAATAAGTAGGACGAAGTGGAAAGACAATACACAGTTGAAGACATTGTCATTTTCTAATTATAATATTAATGGTTTAGAAATCGAAGTGATTTATGAACTGAGTCATTGTATTGTTATAATTAGAATGAGAACTTTTTTGGAGTACCTCATTCTGTAAAGCAGATTATTTTCAGTCTATAAAATAAATTCTCTTATATTTTAACTTATTTCCCAGTATCGAAACTTGGAACATTCATTCCAAAAAGCGTTGTCTTACCACTTGGCCACGATCAGCTTTTGAATGAGCTATTAGTCTACGGAACATAAATCATAGAAAATTTTAAATATAGTAAATACGAGTTTCTATTCGAAATTTAGAAATGCGATTTAAACTGGCAGAGAGTAAATATTTGTTTTTGCAAAACGAAAATAAAATATTTCATTGATCTATTAAATTAAATAACGTGTGCAGACTTTATTCCATTACTTAATTCTGTTCAATTATTTATGATATAGAAAAGTGTTGACGAGGTACCAGCTCAGGTATCGATTTCGTCATATGACCGTAATCTTAAAATAACGCGATATCCATTGTATCAAATGTCTGTTAATTAGGTTTGTCAATCATCGTAAAAAGCACTTTAGCATATTGTAAACAATCAAATAAACAGCTCTTGGCGCTCCGTAGCTGAATGGTCAAAGTATCACTCCGCTAATCGCTTGAGAGTGTAGGAGTGTGGGTTCGATTCCCACCGTGGTCCTGGGTGTTTTCTTCGTTCTTCTGTGGTTGTACATCTGTCATTGTGGTATTTGTCCTATTATCGACGAAGACTTACAAGCGGATCTCAAGAATCAAGCATACAAGTCTGAAAATATATGTATGTAATAAACAAATAAACAGTTCTAATGGAATATGAATATTCAGAAACTTCTGAGTGTAAAAGTTTTTTGCATAAAAAACATTATTTAAATTATATTTGAATGGTAATATTTTCATTGAAAAATATTTTTATTTTCAGTCCGAGCAACAATTATGTTGTTAAAATAAAATTTTTAAAAATAATGTTGAAAATGAGAAATAAATGATTTGTTTATCTTAATGAAATTAATATAAAATAAATGTATATTAAAATGTTTTTATCAATTTTTGATTTCTTATATTTTTAACGTTCTTATATATTTAACGTTTCTAAAGGTTTGGAAATTTAACAACTTCTAAAAATTATAGTCAGTTAAAATACATATTTGAAATTTTATGTTATTAACCTTGTGTGTTGCATTCAAACTTTTATAAATGATGGTATTATTCACATGAATGTTAGAAAAAATAAACAAGATTGTAGATTACAAGTGCTTTTCAATATTACATTTTCCCCTTCAGGCAGCTTAAAAAGAATATTTTGTTCAGCTGTATCAATTTTACACTTGAATCATTTTCATTTACTTAACCCAAAACAATCAAAACTGTTCAAAGAGTTTAAGATGATTGTTCAAAAATACATAAGGACAACAGTTACCCTAAAACGTCTGTATCTGTAAAATGAGTGGCAATTTCACGGATGCTTTGTCACAATCGCATATCATAACGTCGTACCATAGACGTACATGCGATATCATTAAATGAGAAATTTGTGGATGATTACCATACATTGTATGAAAATGATGAGCTAAAGTCACGTATTTAATGAACTATAAGATAATAAAGAGTGATAGGAAGTGATATTTTTACAGAATAAAATTTGATTTCCTGAAAAAAAAGGTTTTTGCTAAAATGATGAAATTCTAAATGTGATTTCTTGGATAAAAAACCGAAAAACTCTATGTACTAGGATTATGCATATAATCGTAGTATTTATATCGCATTAAATTTAAACTAAATTGAAGTTACCGAATAATTTTTTTTAACTAAAGACAACCATTTGATAAAGAATAAAATTTATGAATAAGCCTTCGTTTTATCTGAATACTGAAATAAATTGCTAGCTTGAAAACTCATTTTTTTTGTAAAATATTTAGACCTTTTCTGTATTTTAAGCAACTCTGTAACATCCTTTAATCATTTAGAAATAGTTGTATACAGTATGAAAAAATAGCGTACAGATTTCCAATTATGATGAGATTCACATGTATCTAGCAATAAACTGAAGTCTACAGTTTTCTCCCATCGCTTCAATGATGTGTTAATTTTAAATTATTGGAATTTTAAGATAATTTCTTGGCAATGACTCTCATATGAGAATTAATATTTTCTTTATCTAATGGCATAAAACGCTTATGTTCTATATATATATATATATATATATATATATATATATATATATATATATATATATATATATATATATATATATATATATATATATATATATATATATATATATATCATTTTTTCTTAATTCTGACAAATCTTGGAAATGATTCTTCAGAGAAAATGTTTGAAAGGAAATTTAAAAAAATATTGAATAAAATTAAAATTAATCAAAAATTGAATAAATATTATAAAAATTTTTATTACAAAGTTAAAAAGTACATTTCTTTATGAAAATCGAATGAAAATTTTGGTATAATTCCCTTGATTAAATATTTCACAGTAAATTTTAAATCACTGTACATTAATTTAAATATATCACCCTATAAATTATTTAAAAATGCATGTGAACATTTGTATTATAAGTTCTAAAAGAAATGCCCAAGCAAATTTCATATGAAGTATAATAACAAACTTTTTGCTAATTATGCTTTACATTGTTTTGAATATAAATTACAGGTGTCAGAAACTCACAAAAATTCTCATTATAAAAGGTCTTATAGCTCTTGATTGAAATTTATAAAATACAATTTCATTAGAAATATTGATATTAGAACCGTACTTTGCTACATATTAAATGCATACATTGAAGAAAATACTTATTTTATACTAATAAAAGCAATGTTATAAGCCAGTAAAAAATTATATTATATTTATAAAAATTTAATATGTGCATAAATAAACGATATTTAATATGTGAGTATTTTAAATTGAAATTATAAAAAAATTACTATAATATAAATGTAAAATATGTCGAAGACGAAATAAGAATATATTATATCCTAATATGCATCCTGCATAGAAAAAACCATTCATTTTAGATCCCGTAATAATATTATGTGTATAACTGTGTCATAACAGTGCGATCAGAGTTCCATTGTTTAGACGTGGAATGTATACATTCCAAGATTAAGTCGTGTTTGAAGTCATTACCAGAGACAAGGTAACAAACTGACCTTCAACGTCCTTCTAAACGTCGCCCTAAACACGATCGGAAGTTGAAGGGCTACATAAGGAATCTGTTACATCAGAAAACAACCGTGCTCATTAAGCAATATTCAATGGGCTATGTCTAGACTAGCATATTCGTTGGAGCGGAAACACCAAGATCTTTAATTCTCCCAATTAATATATGCTTCCGAAGATAATCGAACGTTTCTTTAATACATTAACGGCTAAAATCAAACTCGATATTCCTAGTTATAACCAAGTGAAGCGCGACACGCACTCTCTTGCACGCGAACCAAATAGATCCACCATTCTTTGTCGCCGGAGTGAAGCCGTGAGGTCATTTCATATCAGTCCAAAGGATCCGGACAGCATTATTTCCGATCTTGCAGTTCGCGTGCGCTGGAGTACTTTGAATGCTTAATAGCGCCGTAGGCCGGCTTTTCCAAAGCATTTAGTGGTAGGTAATAACATATTCCGAAGAAAACTCTTAAGCTTAATAGCGCCTGATTGAAAATGCGATTGTAGAGCTCTGATAGTTTTCATAAAAAATTCGTTTTAGTGCGGTTTATTTATCATTATTCGGTCATTTAGTACACGATAGTTTATACAGCCGAAAACTACGATTTAAAATAAATTTCGAAGAAATACAAACACTCAAATCAGAAATAGGAATCAAATTAATGAGCTGTTGAATCGAAGGAAACAGTTAACTAAACAAATAATTAATACGTAGTTTAATCGGAAAATGCCATAAGCTTTATCTTTGGCATTTTAAATGAAATTAGTTTCGAATTATGTGCACATATTTGTCGGTCCTGGTGCTTTTTCGTAAAATTTTGTCATTGTTTGATTCTTGAAGAACATCTCATTCTCACAATTAATAAGAAAATACTAATATGGAAACATTTAGAAATCTGAACATCTGTTAGCTTCCTTAGGTTTGATTATCTAACCATTTTGTTACCGCAACGGTCACTTTTTACACGTAAATGCTGATTCAAACATTACTTGCAGTTCAAAATGGGTTCCCACAATTACAAGTTCTTAATATTAGAGGCTGTCATTTAGCTGCATACTCGGTAGAAATGCTCCTTAGATAAGAATAGAACAGAAAAGTGTTTACACTAAAGAGAAAATTCTTTCCACGAGAAATTTAGAGTCTTGAGTATTTTGTTATTTCAAGGAATTGTTTATTTTTTAAAAAAATTATATAAATATATTTGGCAATATATTATAATGCGTGACTAATTATTTATAAGTCGGTAGGCAAGTGTATTTTGATAATGTATTTAAAGAATAGCTGTGAACTAATGCACAAATAATATAATTATTTGGAAACAACAAACCAATGTCGATAGAATCGGAAGAATTTGCTTGCAATTTACAATTTACTATGAAATACTACTTAGTTTTACAAAATTGAATCCCTCATGCAAATTACAAAAAAAGGCACAAAAGAATAACAGTTTTTTTATATTTTTTTATAAAGTGTTTACGTATTGGTTAAAATCTAAAATCATTTGTATCGCTTGCAAATAATGAAATGTATACTATAAAGTTTCAACTTATTTTGAAAAAGAAAAGAAATATTAGAATAATAGGTTAAAATAACTTGGAATTATGGTCTTGAAAATAAAAGCAACAAAATATAATTGTATGTAACTACAAGGATATAACTACAATTGGATAAGATCATCAAAATACGAAAGTCCCATTGATTATTCTTGGTAATTTTTTTTATCGCAAATAAAAATATTATGATACGATACTAAATCTATGTTCAATTTATTATATTTTAGATTTTTTTGTGTGTTTTAAAGAAAAATGAACATTAAAAGCTGCGAATTATCGTGCATTGTCATAATATTTTTATAGCATGGTAGATATTAAAAAACATTGATAAATTATTTTTTCCATCTACCTTGGAAAATCCTACAATTATTACAATTAGTTAGAAAAGAGCTCTTTGTCCAATTACATCTGTCGATAACGAATTCCAGATGTCCCAAAGATAATGATTCGATACTTAAATTAAATTGCCTTCACAAAGACTGCTAGAATTTTACGTCTTGCACTTGCTTTTCATGTAAAGTTGCTCATAAAATGATTGAAAGGAAAAACATGTCAACCATGTAGTGACATTCCGCAAATTAGAAAGTTTTCTCAAATCTTATGTTTCAATTATTTAATTCTTAAGATATTTTTGTCTGTAAAAATATACGGAAGATGTGCTCATAAATATAAACATTTTTTTTTATTTATCAAAATTATAAAACTCTCAAGAACTTTGCACGATCTGGATTCGATGAAATTTTTGATTCATTTATTTATTTGGCACAAATCAGTTTTTAATCTTTGTCAATATCATCATTTATTTCAAGATTGTGCTTCCTACTTCTGCAATCACATGAAAACAAGGAAGCTGAAGAAGTTTATGTTGTGAAAATTTGAAATTTTTATAAGGATATTTCCGTGAAACTCATCACCTCCTTTTTCAATTTTTTCCCACCATTCTTCTTTAAACAAACTTTCCCTCCGAATTGTGATTTTCAGTCATTCGAAAGAATGACCGTGAAAAGTGATGAAATTGCGGAAAAATTTCTCTCTTGGTCATTCGCTCCAGTTCCGGTGTGTTGGCAGAAAATAATTCTGTTCTATCCCCCAGGGCTGTAGAGTGATCGGAGCAAAAAGGAAAAAAAAAGTATGTTCAAAGAGTCGTTGGTCGAGTTTTACGCCGTCAGTTCGGAAAGGTCGCTGACACAATTTTTTGAAAATCCTAACCGGGTTTACGTGATTCAAATGCTGTTTTTGAAGAGGTAGACAAGATGCAACGCCGACGTCAAACAGAAATTAAATTTCCTAATCATGTTCGCTAAGTAAAAAGGTATTTCTGTCATCTTTTTTTTTCCTTCACTGGCTTACATTAAGTGAAGACTCATCAAATCTATGAATGTTTTAAGATTTAACTTTGAATGTTTTTTTAACTAAATAAATTGAATCTTTTATGAATTAATAGTTTTGAATAATTCATAAGAAATAAATTTTATAATATTGACATTAATGAATTTTATAATCCTTTGTTTTCTTAATGAAATTGGAATTTTTTTGAACTGGTATATATATATTCTGAATAATGGAATAAATAGAAAATGTTATTTTATTAAATTACTTCAATTTTCAAAAAATTTTCTCTGATTTCAAATCATTTTTACCAATATTTTTTTCCGACTTTCAAAACATATTTTAAAATCGTCATTGTGAATGTTCTTGAAGGTTTGTTGTAAATTTTGTTTGTATCAAATTTTATGACTTAAAACTATGACCACGAATAAGTAATTTGAATCATGGAAATAAGAAAATTTATAGAATGCCGTATCAGAGGAAAATATAATAATTATCCTAAAACCGAATTTGTTGAATGTTTCGCCAAAAATTGACAAGTAATAATTGCAGAGTGAAAATGCATAGTTATTATGCAAACCCCTTCAATTTTCTTGCAACATTTCAAGTTCTTTTCGATAAACTGGTTCACGAAAACTTCACTTAATAATTAAATAATGTTAACTGATTCTGTTGTCAGTTAATATGAATTTATAATGCAAAACACATCCACAATGAAAGAAAATAATCGGCATTAACTTGATTTTTCAGCAACTTCTATGAGGTCTTTTTTAACCTTTCCAGTTTCATTCTTTTTTTTTTTTTTTTTTTTGCACATCGGAAGCATAAATTCAATATTCGCCACCAATAATAATAAATTAAAAAAAAAGGTTTCCCTTTTGAAAGCATCTCTCTTACTACTTAAACATATTCTTGGAAGACATCGAGATATTCTACATCGCAAAATTATAAGATTGCTTGGCAAAAACCAAATGATAAGAACTTATCTTGTATTGTCAAATGATGATCATCGAATATTAATTCGTTAATTTTCATCAAAATCGATAATCAATCGAAATAGATGTTTTACCTGATTAATAATTATCTTTAGTATGTTCTTTAATTTTATGCGAATTATGTATGATTTTTTCAGTGAACGATCATCTTTCCACAACTTTTTAAATGCTTCTATAGCAGAGATTCTATTGTGAAAATAAAATTCAGTACATGTTCTTTGCTCTGTAACATTTCACTATTTCGGAAAATCGGCTGCGTAAAAATGTTTCTTGCACGAATTAATTTTCATCCAAAAAAATTTAAATACCTTCCTAACGTTTCTAAATGTTTATTTAACTTGTACAAATGCTTGATAAAAGTTATCCGACGATATCTTTTATAAGTGAATTTTAAATAAATCATTTTGGGGGGGGGATCACAGCGTTATTTATATATCTAACTAGAAAACAACTTCGTTTTAAGTTCAAAAGAAAATATTTATAAATTTTTTAAATGAATACTTGCTTAAGTGACCGTTTGAAAGAATTAAATTGAACTTTTAAAACATAATTTTCAATAAAGAATTTCATATTTAAAATTATTAAAAATATAAAACTAGACTTGGAAAATACAAACGTAAGATTCTGATAGTAAGATGTGCTTGGCAGGTATTTTCCATGATCTGGCATAAATTATGCAATTTAGAATTGTCATTTTTTTTAACACAAGAATAAACTACATTTTTTTTCAACACAGCAGTTTGATCTTTTATTTAACCCTGAATATAAGTTATGCTTACGCCTCGTATAAAGTACAAAATTTTTTAGTAGCGCAATGTAGAAAGTCATACAGCTGAAGATTATTATAAGGTTTATTGGTTATTTATGACATTGCTTTTTGAAAGGATATATATCATAGCAAATAAATTCACTGAGTTCGGTGCAGAAACGGGTTCGCCTTAGTTTGGCAATAAATATTGGCTATAAAATTGAATTTCTGGTAACCCTGGTATTATTAACTTTTTTACTAACGCAATTTTAGGGTTGCTGTTTTGTTACTCACATTTTGGCACCTATCATGGCGTCAAAAAATCAAAGGGTACCCGTTTGTATACTTTTACCATATTCATTTGTAGCAAACGAAAACTATAGAAAACCTATGAAAGCTCATTAAGATAAATATATATATGGTAAGAACGAAACTCAACACCCATCTTTATTACTGAGCGCGATTAGACACTTAGCCTTTCTTTCCAAAAACCTAATATGAACTATTATGATATAGTCATTCATTTCTTCTTTATCCATTAAATATTTAACAAATATTAAAAATATGTTGGAGCTTAAAGATAGTTAGTAAGTATGAAGAAATTTGCATATTTAAAAGTTACGTAATTATTACAGATATCATTTCATTTGATTGTAATAAATAGTTCTGTAGATTAAAATGTAAATGTAAGAAAAGTCATTCTTACTAATTCTCCTATTTTACTGATTTCATGAAAAAAAATTCCCTATTGTAATTTGTTTTATGATAACATTTGCAAAATTTAACAAAGGAGATTTTCAATTAGTACTTTTATTTTGAATACCATTATTTATAAATAGCATTTACATGGTTATCTAAAATAAGCACTTTTTTAATACTGAATACACATTTACAATCACTTATTTAGTGATTATAAATAATTTATATACGGTGTGTATATGAGCGCGATATATGGAACTAAATCAGGTATCTATACGATTTTAAAGTAATTTTGATTTTTGTTTATCATTAATAATTTGTGTGATTAAAACAAACATATTTTTATAATAGTCTAAAATTATTTTAGGTATATATTCTGTTCTCTCTTTTTAAAATTACAATGCAAAAATCTTCAATAAATTTCTAGAAACCTACCAATCTATAAGAAATATAATGGAAAGCATTTTTTAAAATGAAGGTGAAGTCCAATAAATAAATTGATTTTTGCATGCATATTCGTAGGTAAACGAAAAAATAACTGTTACTACTCTTAGAAAACAACTTATTAAAACATGATAAAATTATTTTCATTATTTTAATTGATGGATCCCATTTTAAAATTTGTCTTAAAATATTAGAGAAAAGGATTAAAATTGAAAAGAACTGTTCAAAATTAAAAATAAAATAATATATAATGTAAGATCATAAGATTTTCGAATTCATATTAAAAAAATATACATTTTATATAAATGTTAAGAAAAATATACATTTAATATAAATGTACTTCAATTTTGCTGTGGAAGTATATAAATTCCTATGAAGTGTCGAAATAAAAAAGTTAAACTACAGTATGCAATTTAACGAGCTTATTTTTAACCTTTACAAACAATTATAAATTCTAATTAGTGCCCTTAAACGAATTATCCGTTACAACAAGAAACAATAATACGTTCGACATTGAGAAAAGTTGAAAAATGTTCAAATTTCATTCCAACGTAACGGAGTCTGCATCAAAAGAATTTATAATGCGTGACAATAAAATTTAATAAACAATTTCTTGTATGAAAAGTATTCTGCCATAGAAATGAAACTAACTATTAAATAATAGAATTAATGTATTGTTATGTACGATATTGAAAAAATTTATTAAATGTTTAAAAATAATTTTTGTCCATTCTTAAGTAAACTAAGTTGACTATGTGTAAAAAGTATTACTCTGCACATATTTAAAATTCTATTTTTTTTTCCTCAATACTGACAAAAGAACCTAGTCTGTGTGTGATAAACTTATTCGCCTAAAATCATTAAGAAGTGTTTTTCATTTTTTTGTTTTAAATAATGAAATAAATTGTAAAAGTAAATTATTATAAATGATTTGAACACTTCAGATTTAAATTGGCTCTAATGCATTCCATATTTTGTTAATTTATTTAACAAAACTATTCAAAGTCAGTGGAATATAAAAAATGTATATCATATGTATTCTATATATACATTATCAATGCATATTAGCATTTAAGATAATTGTAAATAATATGTTATGAGGAGGAAGCTTAAGCATATCCTACTTTACCCAAAAAAAATGACGCAAGGTCTAACTAATGTGAAAATGACGAAGTATTTTTAATTTTTTTAATTTTCGACAAAATAATATTAATTCAAATATTAATAAGAATAAAATCCTAAAGTGTTTAACCCAAAAATATTCCAATAATTAACATGTAACCTAATTAATTTGTATGAAAAAGTTTTCTAGAACTAAGGTAAAGTCGTGACCGCACAATGGCGTACCCAGTAACAATATATCTCTTCGGCTTTATCAAATCCTGCCAAGAGAAAAACAATAATTCCTCACACTTAAATGAAGACACACTGTAGGAATCGTCAAATTTAATCTAGGTTCTTACAAAAACATTGAAGAAGATACACAATTTTGAAGTTTTATAGTTTTATATTTCCATCAACATTTAAATTTCATTTTAGTTTCAACAAAAAACAATTCAGAGAACTCTGTAAATGAAAAGAAAAATAAAATTACTGAAGCGAAGACATCGCCAAAATCCGTTCCATCATCGCAATGTTGAATCCTACGTCAGACTACTGAAAGTTCAAACAGAACGGCTCGTAAATAATTTCAGATTGCCAAAAAATACTTCTAGAAACAAAACTTTAGAATAAAAAAAATTCCACCAGCACATAGATACAAATGAAATATATAAAACAGACGACATAAACTAAAAGTGTCTTACAACACAACATCTCTTATAACATAGTCATTAATAATTCAAAATTTTCTTAAAGATGTAACAAAATACATTTTGTCTAATGTGATAAAATACCAAAATTTTAGTTCAACGACAAATGGTCGTAGATTTATGCTAAATGTATCCAAGTTGAATATAGGAGACAACAGAAAAGAGGACAGTGAAATTAAAATTCATTCTCATACATGTACTGCTTAAGTAACCTGATTTTGTATTTTCAATAATGAAACCTGTTTGAAGGCACTACTTTGGCATAGTTAGCTTACAAATCAAAATGGAAAATAAAGAAACAATTTTTTTTAAATGGGAGATCTATTTTGCATATTAAACAAGACTTTGATGCATCTTCTGCCCTTTAGATTTTATTTTTAACTGGAAAATCCCACTTTATGAAATTGAAAATTTATGTTTAATCATTTTTATTGATTATAAGTTTTAATAATATAAGTTTTTTTAAATTTTTTACTGAATTAATTTTAATTTTTTTATCATAATGTTATTTTAACGTCTAAAAGAATAAACTTAATTGTAAAATGATTATGGCTATTTTTAAATAATATGAAAATATTTGTTTTCCGAATTTGATTTCTTAAGAGTAAATTTTATAGAATTCTTATGTGCATTTTTAAATTACAAACATTTAAATTTTACATAATTTTATGCATGACAGTCAATAAAATAAAAAAAATACTTTTTTAAATTATACCTCTATAACAATTATTGTTTTTATTTAACTGACAGCAACTCATGTGATTTCTTTAATTAAATTACATAATATTACTTTTAAATTTTAATATACTCCACAAATTCTGCCTAATGACAAAGTAAATATTTCAGAAAAATTTTTGGAAACTATTTACATTAAATTTTTTTATCAAATAATTTGTTTTCGTTAATTCTGCATAGACAACGAATAATATTTTATTAGTATACTACATTATATACATTTTTTAATCAAATTGATATATATAAATGTGTGAGTGCATGTATGTGTAAATTTTCATCGATCTTTTGATTTTTATAAATTATGTTCAGTGAATATTTCTTATTTACATACTACCAAATTGAAATATAAAAAAAATCATGTTGCACAATATAAATTAACCTAGAAATGAGACGGTGAATACGCTAACTTAAAACACTCTTCATCAAAATGTATTATGTTAGATCAAAAAAGCCGTCTAAATAAAACGGAAAATATAAATTTTAGTTTCATATTTTTATTTATATATTTAGTAATTTTATTTTTTTATATTTCTTACACATAATAGACAAATATAAAGGTAAATTTAATTTTAAATAATAAGTATTAATGCAGAAAAATATTGAAACTGCAGTGAAATATTTGTAATTCGAACTATTTTTGAATGACCCCCCAATTTTTAGTGCAATAATTTCTAAAATATTATATCAAATAGCCTGCCAATTTTAGACGCGCAATATTTTTGGAATCTAAATTACAGAACTTGCAGGAACTTATATTAAATGCAACTTAAAAAAATGTGGGATTGAGTAAAAATTTAACTTAAGTTATTTTCATTGGAAAATGCATTTATTTACTTCAATAACTTTTCATAAATCGTATAATCTTTATTTAAGCATTTTTATATCTGAAATTATGCGTTTCTGACAGATGGATGAAAAAAAAATTTCATTCGTGGCAAAATTTTTTTTTTATATATAATAGAATAAAATTCTTCATGGATTGTTTTTATAGCGCTGAAAACTTAAACGCGAGAGTTGACAGTGATTTTTAGTGGAAACAACGGTTTTAAAATATAGTCTTGCTGTAAAACAAGTATGAATATACAAACATGTAGCAAATGGTCTAACAGGTGAAGATTGCTGTGTATTTGAGCATGGGACTTTGTAGGGTTTGGTAATCAGCTTTAATCTTAAGTGCTAGTTTACTTTAGCCTATTTGAAGAACAGCGCGCTTCACTGTGGAAAAAATCTCCAATTTCACGCAATATAAAATAGTGGGAAATTGTTATTACTTCTCTGCTTTCTACGTTCAATTTTGTCTAGGTAATTTTTGGGAAATGTTCCGGTTTTCTACCCTTGCAGCCGGTAAATGCGGCGAGTATCAATGACAAATTCTCCTTAAAGACAGTAATAGACGATGGTGACTAAGAAAATCAGTACATTCGCTTTACAAGCAATCCATTATGAAGTGTCAAAAAATAACAGGTGTTGGTCCGATTAGACTTCTTGTGCGAATAATGATGGTTGAATGACAAACTAACCAACCAAACAAATCACTTCCTTCGGAGGTGAATTTTCGTAGATATTTAGCTTTATTCACAAACCGGATGGAAATCGAAAAAATCGCCCAATTTCCAATCCTTAAAGATAAAGGAAATTAAAATGTAACATGTAAAATAGGGGAACATTCTTAAGTTAAGAAGTGTATTAAATAGAATAAATTATCAAGGAACTTTTATTCTATTATAATATCGTAACTTAAATATATATATATATATATATATATATATATATATATATATATATATATATATATATATATATATATATATATATAGGAGAAAACAAGAAAAACATTGAAACCAGAAATACCAAATTGAAAAATTACTAAAATATACAATACAAATGATAAGAAGAAAACATAGAGACCACATCTTTATCAGGAGGGAGATGTCAGCTATGCAAAGTAAACTCTTTTCTGACATGCACAAAGAACAAATTTCTAAAAATCTTCGATCAATTCCCCCGAAGAGTGTTTGTATTAAAAGAAAAATGATAGATACACTTAGTCTAATATATATATATATATATATATATATATATATATATATATATATATATATATATATATATATATATATATATATATATATATATATATATATATATATGCAGAAAAGTAAAGATACTCACAGTAGATAAAACATATACACAGTAGAATTTTTTTTCAGAAAAGAGTGTTTACTTTGCATAGCTGATCATCTCATCATCTCTCTCCTGATGAAGACGGGGTCCCTTTGCTTTCTTCTTATCATTTGCATCGTATATTTTAGTAATTTTCCAATTTTGTATTTCTGGTTTCAATGTTTTTCATGTTTTATCTTATTTATACTGACAAATCTTTCTTTAGCTGCTTTTGCGCTGGCTAGATTTCTTGTAATGCATTTTAGTTCATATTTTATTATATTGTATTTTCAGTATTGTGTGTGTGTGTGTATTCATTACTTTTTAATATATTTATTGCGTTATATACATACATACATATATATATATATATATATATATATATATATATATATATATATATATATATATATATATATATATATATATATATATATATATATATATATATATATATATATATAATCGCAATTATAAAAATATATGTGTTCTTGAAACAGACAGAATAAATAATTATTTTTTATTTAAAAGTAATTAAAAGTTTCATCAAAAATATCCGAAATATATTCATAGGGAAGGAAGCCTTGAATTTCGCTTTCACTGCATACAGTGTTTCTATAATTGAAAAGATTAAGCAAGAAAAAAAGTAATGTAAAAAAGATTTATAAAAAAAAGAATTTGTATCGTGATTTCTGGAAATTAACAAAGCGAGAAGTCACTTTTACTAACGTTCTGCATCGGGAATCGGACTCATAACATGGTAGAAATTAAAAACATTTTGACTCTATTATCCGCTTCACTGGTCATCGATTCATTTTCATGCTCTGCCTTCCTCCACCGCCGATGCACTTCGGCTGGAACAGGTGGTGAATAAGAAGCGGAAGAAACTCTTTGATGTTGAGCAATTGACACTCACTGTTGACGTTCGATGGATCATTGACGACGATGAATGGAACACTTGACGAAAATGATTCGCCATTCAGAGCATTGAAAACAGATGTAAAACTATAGTTTTTTCAAGCATGTGGAGGAGCACGAGAAAGAAGCTAGCTAAATATTCACACCATTGAAGACACACAAGATCTGTCTCAATGAAGAAAAGATTAAATATGGCAGAGGACATGTCATAATGTAGTAGACAATAGTAAACATGAGACAGCGTAGACAGCAATAGAGAATTAACAAAAAAAATCAAACATGAAACTGGAACTAAATTGATACCATTTACTGATATTTCTTAAAAAACACAAATGTAACAATATCCAATTTTTATGCTTTTAAATTTTTATAAAAGCTCATTTCAGGGGCCGATCTTATGAGTTTCATTAAAATATAAATATTTGTTCTGCTGAAAGGAATAAAATTAATCTTGTGATATTACAAAAACTACTGTTGCTTTGAAAGTTATCTTGTAATAGAATAATTTTAAGACAATGTTATATAGAGAACATATTTGGAAACAATGTGAGTACGTTTTTCATATCATTTTTTAATTTCTTCACAAAAGGTGCAAACTCTCTTTCGATATCAGTCTCATGAATAATACGGATAATTGATCGAGCAATTATCATAACGATGAGTGATGTTATCTTATTAATACACATCCTTCTAGGTTAATGGTGTAACACTGTATTCTAAGCTTGGTACGGAATTCTTTATCATTTGGAATATTCTTTGTCAATGCTTCTTTCAGCTCAAAATAATATTTACGGTACCTAAATTTTTTTGGTATTGTTTAAACTTTCTAAAAACTTATATCTTTCGTAAAAATATGAAGAAAATTTTTTCTTCACTATTTAGAGACGGCAACTTATATTTGAAAATGCGATTATGTAATTTTTAAGGAAAACCAATTCCAAATTTTGTAAAAATATCAATATACAGTGTCTCACAAAAGTGATGGGACACTTGTGCTTTACAAAAGGAAACTGTAATAAAATAAATTAAAAATGCATGTACAAATTTTTTGTGGGTGTGTTACATATTTAAATTTAGTAACAATTATTATATAACATACATTTTGTCAAAATATTAATTTAATAAAACTATAATTGTTTAGAACGGAGCAAAAAATAGCTCACATAAGTGATGGGACACCATTAGGTATGCAACAAAACTCCTCTGAAATAAGCAATAAAAATATTTTTTGGGTGTTTTATTTTTACTCAAAAGCAATTAGCAATAATTTATAAAATCGTTTACAGTATTTCTCTCCAGATTGTTTTAGAATTTTTGTGCTTTTAGCTGTGTGTGCAGACATGAATGCTAAACGAAAAGAAACTTTGCCTGAAATTCGAAAATTAGTAATTAATTTGCGTATTGAAAGGTGGAAAATCTATCAGAGAAACTGCTGAAACAGTTAACTTGAGTCATTCAACAGTTTTCAATATCATTAAACGATATAAAAAGAATCATATGATTCAAAATAAAAGAAGACATGGCTGATCACCAAAGCTATCCAATGGAATAAAGCGAATTGTCATTCCAATTATTAAAAAAAATGGAAGAATGAGTGCTCTCCTAAAGTTGCTGCTGATTTACCAGCATTAGATGGAGTATTTGTTAATCCTGAGACTATTAGAAGAGTAATTCGATTTCCTGGATATCACGGTAGAGTAGCCAGGAAAAACTTCTTCGTAAGTGAAAAGAATAGGAAACTCAGACTGCCTTCCGCAAAATCCAACATAAATAAAAATTCTGATTACTAGAATGAAATTATATTTTCTCTGATGAGAGTAAATTTAATATATTTGATTCTGATGGTAGAATCTTGGTGTGGAGAAAACCGACGGATGAATTTCGTAAACAGAACTTGGTGACAACAGTATAACATGGTGTAGGAGGAGTTATGGTATGGGGGTGTATGTCATCCGCTGGAGTTGGTAATCTTGTTTTTATTGATAGAAAAATGGATCAGTACAAGTATATTGACATTCTAAAGCAAAATTTGAAATCTTCAGCATGAAAATTGAACCTTCATAACGATTTTAAATTCTATCAGGACATTGGCCCCGAGCACACTGCTTCGAACGTTAAACTCTGGCTGTTCTATAACTGCCCTGAAATAATAAAAACACCACAATTTCCAGACTTAAATCCCATAAAGAATATTTGGCAAGAATTAGAATCAAGAATTCGCAAACACACCAAAAAAAAAAAAAAAAAAAAAAAAAATTAAAATCGGTGTTTCAAGAAGAATGGGGTAAAATTACTCCAGAAATCACAAAAAAATTAGTCAAATCCATCCCAAAAAGATTAAATAATGTTTCAAAAGTAAAAGGAAATCCAATAAAATATTAAAACCTTTTAAAAAGTAAAATTATTGGAAAAATATTTGATGGATAAGTAAGTGTCCCATCACTTATGTGAGCTTTTTTTGCTTAAACAACTGTATTTTTATTTAATTAAGATTTTAATATTTATATATGTTATGTAATAATTTATATAAATATTAAAATGTTAATTAAATATATTATATAAAATTAATTATTATTATAATACATATATAAATATTTTAATATTTTTATATGTATTATAATATGATATGTAATAATTGTTCCTAACTTTAAATATGAAACACACCCACAAAAAGTTTCTCCATGTATTTTTAATTTATTTTATTACAGTTTCCTTTTGTAAAGCACAAGTGTCCCATCACTTTTGTGAGACACCGTATATATTAGCAAAGTGTTTCCCCTTCATACTCTCTTTTGTCTTTAAATTATAATGCTACTATCTAACTTTTAAAAAATCCATATTATTAAACATTTTCCAAAATAATGTTATCGTTTAGTAATTAATAAGACAAAACAATGAGTTAAATCATTTTGCTCGTAAAGGCATAGCAAAGTATTTATTTGTTATGCCTGTATACATATCTAAACATAACTAATAAATATTTCTTAATAAAGGCATTTAAAAATATTCAGAACACGCATTACAAATAAAAGTTTCAATATTTTTAAATGTACTTGATAGTAGTGATATCAAAAAATATTTTTAGGTATTCTTTCTTGTATTTATTTCAACAAAAAATTTAATACAATACATATTTTTATGCATAAAATACATTTTGATTTAATGGTTATTTTATTAAGTTTCACACAGTTAAGACGATGTTATGATTCAGAATTTATTATGAAAAATTTTAAAGGTCTATTTTTTAGAATGAAATCCAGCTTTCTTTTAAAACAAAAGCATTCTAATGAAGGCAGAAACAACAATTTGTAAATTAAATACTTCAAACATATTTGTTTTTCCTACATGTTTATTTTAAACTTCAAAATTATAATTTTTTTTGCATACTTAAATAATGAAAAAATTCGTTGAGTAGCTATCTATAAAATTATTCAATTTGTAAAATTATTTAATTATTATTTTAATATAATATTTTGTGTTTAGTCAATTTATGAATAATGTTAGCAATAATCTGAACGCTTATAGTGGTGCAGAATCCATTTAAGATGGTAAAATCAGCTCTCGTGTTTAAAAAAATAAATAAATATCAAACAGATAAGATTTTTAATAATAAAAAGAATACACGGTGTGGATACTATTTCATTTGAATAGTTTTGTTTATCATTCAAGGGTCACTTTTTGCCTATGAGGGCTAATCAGGGTATGATCCAGATTTTAAAGTGAGTTCCAAAGTATTACAAAGACTCTTGCCCAAGGTGGGATTTGAACTCACGAACTGTTGAACAGAAGACAATAGTGCTATCACTTCGGCTGTTAACACGACTGATCCCGATTGAAACTGTATTTTTAAATTCAGACTTATTTATAAGAAATTTAAATAAAGTCAAGTGTAATACGAAACATTTTATAACTTAGAATACTTAATTATATGAAAATTAATCTTCGAGTATATTAGAGTCAGTTCGAATATTTCTGAAGGTTTTAGTTGCACCCTCAACTCTGTTCTTCATAATGTATATGTCTTTTCTTCCAACAAAATGAGACCAATTACTATATTCGAAAATAATCATCATTTCATTTCGAAACATATTGCTATTATTTTTGCACATATGATGAAACCTTCTCTGTGATTCATGCTCTTTTATTAAGTAAAATAACTATCACTAAGAGTGTTTTGAAATTATTTCATTAAATAGTAAAATAATTTGATTCTGATAATAAAAATGGAATATTTCCGTGTCGCGCTTTTATATCCTATACAATTTCCTATTAATTACATTGTTTTTAAATTCACATATTTTTTGTAATTTTTATTTATCAATGAAATAATTGAAAGTATCATATAATTTAACATTATTAAAATAAATTGGATAGAATGAAATTGATTATAAGGAGCTTCGCAATAATACTCACGTTTCACATTTTCTTTTGTAACTTTGACAAACGTCTATAAATTTTAATTTATGAGTAAATACTATAGATTTACTTATAGTTCCATTATATAAATGATGAAATACAAAAAATATCAGAAATTTTATGTACACCCCATATTACATACCTATAGAAGGAAAACTCAAATGAAAACCGAACACCTATCATGAAACACATTTTTCTGTCAAATGTTAATAACACTGCCAAGAATCTTTGTTATCCCTTGCAATAATGCCTAGTAAAAAGTATTAGGTCAACAAAGTTGCTTGTTTACTACTCTGGAAACTGCTACATAGAGAAAAAAACTGTGTAATTTCATCATGTGAGGAGAAGGCAAGGAAAAAAGATAGGCGTGGTTCGTTTCTTAAAAGTTAAGAGAATACTAGAACTCGTACCTGTAGTGTGTCGAATCTTGCATGAACAATTCATTGAAAATTTGAAGGTTCTGAAATACTGTGAAACGAATATATCCTTTTGAAAGATAACATCTGACGCATGTTATCTTACAAAAGGTCAGTATGAGGAATGATAATCTTCAAAAATATGGCTGGGAAACGCTTGAATACCTTCCCTGCAGCTCAAATCTTTCTCGTTGACACCTGTGCATAGTGACTTAAAGATATACACTCATGTATTTGGTTTCCTTCGAATGAAGAAAATCCAGGAAAGGACTAGGTTGAAAACTCATCAATGATTTGCCTTCTTCTATACTTTTTTAAATTGAATATATCTCACAGTAGGATAAATATATCCACCCATTGTAACAATTACTTTCTTGCTTTCTATACTTTTTAAATTGAATATATCTCATAGTAGGATAAATATATCCACCCATTGTAACAATTACTTTCTTGCTTTCTATACTTTTTAAATTGAATATATCTCACAGTAGGATAAATATATCCACCCATTGTAACAATTACTTTCTTGAAATTGTGTTGGTAATTCTACGTTTGGTCTCAAGAGTAACAACTTATTTCCATTTATCTCCTCTCGTGTGGATTTTCAATATACTTCAGTAAAATGTTATGAACGATGCTTCATTTAATTTGCAGTTAATTTCTGTGACAGATTATTTATTTTCATAGTAAATTTTATGTTGGAAATATATAAGAAATAATACATTTCCTTTTTGAGTAATCATTAACTGCAATTATTGACAATTTTTTCTAAAGTTATTTACAGTTTAGAAAATTCATTCACAGCATTTCGCTGTGTTAATATAACGAAAATTATTCTTGAAAAAAGCAGGAATATATCTTTTGAACAATTATGTATTTACTAGTGGTATTTTAAAAACACGATAAATTTCAAAGTATAAGTCTATAATTTTAATTTTAATTAATTAGTCGTTGTCAAAAACGTTTTTATACCAAAAAGGTAAAATTTTACTCACTTATTGAACATCTCATAAAAAAATGTTAAAATGAATCTATATTTGACACCGTGTCTGATTTTTAATTCTGAGTCTCAGAACTCAGGAATTTAAATTTTTTTAATTTAAACTTTTCAATTAATGTTACTCAAAACATAAAATAACTGTTGACATTAATAAAACAGTTTTCTTATACAGTAGATTACATGAAAAATTTTACTAACAAAAATCCTATATTTTTCAATTAAGTTAATTTCAGGAACAAATTTCTTTTTGATTACTTTATTTCCTTTTTATTTATAGTAGCTTCAAAACAAACAGTGAAACACGAAATAATCTGAAACTGAACTATGAAAAAATAAAACGCAGCAATTCATTTTATACTCCATAAAACAGCTTAATAGATATTTATACTTACAATCAATTGAAATTGTTCAGCAGGATAAATGACTTTTGTATAAACCAAACGATAACTATTCATAAATCGAAAAAAAACACGCCTTTAAACATTTTAACTACTGTTTATATTTAACACTTCGTTTTACAATTAAAAATATGAAAGAGGTATTTGGAACTCCATTTGAAAGCGTCCGTCATGCATCCTTAATTTAAAATGAGATAGTAACTACACACATTATCCGCATTATGTCACTTGCTCTTTCCAACACTGGAATATAGCTTGTTCATTGCAGATTTAATGTACTTTTTAAAGTTAATCTAATCATAAATTTAGAGTGGTTCAACGTAAAAAAAGCAAATTAATGTACATTTAATGTAATATTGTCTTTAGTTCCAAACAAATATTAAAACACGTTAGTCCATCGTGTCTATAGCTGATTTATGTGTTTCGTATTTATATTTTTTGGGTGCTCTATCAGAAATTAAGTATGGACACCCACTTATTTTCTTTAAATCCAGTTCAGTTTTTATGTAAGAAAAAATATTGATAGTAAAATATATAAGCATTTTAATTAAATTAAAAATCTTTTTTTTTCAGGAGATAATTTTCCGTCAAAAAATTGTTTAATGAAGAAAATCATCATTAATATTCTAAAAAAAAAAATTAAACTTGCGATTTTGTTAAAATTGCTAAAACTCATCTTAATTAAAAGAAAATATATTTACACATATTTTCTTTCCTTTTTTAACATATCTGAATCAACTATATTCTCCGAACAGACCTGTTCCTAACATTTCTCATTATTATGAAGAATGCCTGCGGTGTACATTATTGCGGAATAACTACATAAACTAA
This sequence comes from Latrodectus hesperus, assembly GCA_037975125.1. Lineage (NCBI taxonomy): Eukaryota > Metazoa > Arthropoda > Arachnida > Araneae > Theridiidae > Latrodectus > Latrodectus hesperus. The sequence continues at coordinate 57,022,215 of CM075852.1, forward strand.
CATTGACCTTGTGTACTGGGTAATTTAACAAGTAGTGATATTGCAAGGTATTTGAATATCCGCCAACTCTTGACTTCTGGAGGATTTTTCTCAAATAGTTGGTTGCATTTTCGTGTCACAGGAGAGAAAGAAAGAAAATTCTCAAGCACTCACCTTGATTGATATGGATTCAAAAAGCAAAAACACAATATTCAACTTCCATTGTTTAAAGGTCGTTGGGATTGAACTCGGGATGTTCTACACTGAAGAATATTGTCTTGTTTACAGTTCATGATGAGCCTGCGCATATACCTTAGAAATCTTTCATGCAATGAGGTATAAAAATCACTGATACCATTTACGAAACTAATCAATAATAAACGAAAAGCAGTATGCTCGATACTTGATCCAGCTGAACTGTCGTGCGAAATATCTAAAGATGTTAAAAGTTCCGTTGGGTCCAATATACCTCTGTTTTGTTTTTTTATTAGATAATGAATTAATAACTAGTATCTTATTGTAGAGAGAGATATAGGTTTTCTCTCAAATCCTCCTTTATTTTAACAAATATGATGGAAATTTCATGACAAATATAAATTCAGAATAACAAGCCGTTATAGTTCTTACTCAACATCAATAACAGCAACCAAGCTAAATATATAAGGCTGAATGATGCGGAGAATAAATGTGGAGACTTATCTCATCCCGTGTGAATGCGTGATTGGCTACTGAAACAACATTCCACACCACGCGTTGACATGTGACTGGTTACATCATCAGAGATCAGTAACGAACGTCTTTAGTTAACTCCCTTTGTATAGTTTGGTGACTCCCTTTGTGTAGAAAGGCATCGCCCTCATCTATGGAAGTTAGTAGGCTCAATACTTGATCCAGTTGGAGCATGTCTTGCTGAAAGACATGCTCCACATACGAAAAGTTCCATTGCGTCCTCCAAATGTCTATTGATGTGGTATGGGTTGGGGTGGAAAGTTTTAGCTTAAGTGTTGACCTCAGGTCTAAGCTTCATTTCATTAGTACAAATAATGGATCATCCAAACAATAAATATTTCATCCAAATTTCAGATTGTAGGTTCTGGTTTGATCTTCAGATTCAAATCACATTGATTAAAGTAGTATACCATTGGTTCAAGCGACAAGTCTCTGGTCCATCTATTGGGTAAAGACGTTTAGCTGCCAAATAGTAGATTTGATAATAAATACGATTGATCATCGGGCTATTTGGCAAATATCAGATCATTAAGGCTTGTTATGAAGAGATTGTTTTACTCAAAATAATTTCAAAAACAAAGAAATTTTACTGGGATTAATTTAACTATATCAGTGTGTGTGAGTTAATGAACAATGGATTAAGTTACAAAAATGCGCAATAAGTAAACAATATTAAGAGTTTTGAATCCATGTGCTTGATTTACTACAGAATCTGAGCAGATGTACATATTATTTTGATCAAATGATGCAGTACAGTCTTGAGGTTGGTCTTGTGTTAACTTGACCGGCCTTAGTTGAGCTATAAGCTCTAGCTTGTGTTAACGATTTTTAAATTGCATATTAATTATGAAAGAACTGGACGTAATTTAGATTTGCCAAAAATTCACTAAAGTTTATAAAAACAGTTAACAAATGTTTCGAGAGCAAGTTTTAAAAGGGGTAAAAACCATTTTAAGAGAATGAATGTTCTTATGTGTATCCTAAAAATTACTTCCAATATTACATTTCAACGTAGTTTAGTTTTTCAGTTCTAAGCGTTGGTTTAAGATAAAAGGAATAAAAATATTTTATTTGATTAAATTTTAAATCAATTAATAAATCTTTCTGACTAATCAGATGACCGAAAAATAATAAAAAAGTTTGGCGAGATACAAATCTGTAATCTTTGTCATATGCTCCAAATTAATGCGTTTTTGTTGAAGAATCAAAGTGACCTGTGTTCTATAAGTAATTCCTTAATGTAATATTAAAATTATATTTAGTTGTTTTGCCTTAGTCGTCTTTCATATTGCGCGTAAATACTTATTTTGTTCTGATTTAATAATGTCTCTTTTTATTTGTGTAATAATTTTTCAAATGTGTACAAAATGCTGCAGACATATGATGATAAAAAAGTCTTGATAAAATTTTGCTTTTTTAGAAAGAACCTACGGCCGACGGAGCCACGTGCCCCCACCCCTGCCCTCTCCTCACGAGGACCAACGCAGCAGACGATCCAGGTATAAGATGAAATGCCTTATTTCCATCGGCCTCATACTTCCGGCTCTGGCTGCTGTGATAGGTAAGTCGTGTGATTTAATTGTATATTTTTACAATCTTATCTCATTCGAGCTGTCTTATTATTAGATTGAAAGATAAAAAAGAAAACGATGTGATAATAGTTCTACTATCACTTGAACATAGTTTACGTCTGTTTGTAAATCTTTATACATGACATCTTGGTACAGAAAGACATCTTGTTGTGTCTGAAAGGAGGCAGATTCGATTCCTGGGTTCAATAAAAACGATAGGACTTAGAGGACCCATGTACGTTAAGCTTTCGCAAAGCTTTTTTGATTTTTTTGTACTATGGTAATATAAAGAGGAAGATAATCACTCAGCTATCACCAACATCAAATGATCCTGGTTTAAAATAAAGAGATCATTGGCTGAGTTTAACGATTTTCATTTAGAAATGTGTAGCCAAAAATGTACTTCTACAAACAAATAAAAAATTGTTGATATGTCGAATTCCATCTAGCAATGTAAATGCTATTTAAAGTTCCTTTTTTATGTGCAGTTTGAAAGAAAAAAAGTCCTCATCGGTTTAGTAATTGAACCATAATTGTGGTAGTTTTATGTACATTCGGGAAAATGCTCTATTTTTCGCTTTTTTTTTCTTTGTAAATTCTACCTTCTTAAAATGAGTTTATATTTCAATTAATAATTTTATTCTTTTAACGAATACTTTATATATGCCTCATTTTATTTTATATGTATAAAATCCATACTATAATGTACAAATTAAACGTTTACTTATTTCGATCATGCTTAAAATGATATATTAAAAGAAATCATTTAATTCTGACCAGATCAATATTTGTTCAATTGAATTAAATACTTTTATATTTATGACCCAGATTATAATTTTACTTAAGGTTACTCATACATATTTTTTTAGTATTTATGAATGTCTTTGTGATTTAAGTAGAAAACGTTTCTTCATCACGTATTTAGAAAAAATATATTATGTAGAAATATGCTTCTAGTTTCTTGGATACGAGAATATGTAATGAGATGGTAATATTTTTGCTATATTTTTCGGACCTCCTATTTCCGTCATTCCATACCGTTAAACACAAAATTACCTTCGTATTATGAATTACAGTCATGTAAGGAAATCAATCTTAAGTCGGTACCTCATCTACGTATCACAGCTAATTGCGTTGGGCTATCCACAGTTTTTAACAGTCATTGACACTCCCAGGAAATGGTGTTCAGCTGGGTTAGGTATGAAACTCGATACCTTCCGATCACAAGAGTGAAAAATTCTCGCATTAGCATACTGCAATCCAAATCATGTCAAATCATCAAAAATGCAAGCACAATTAACAAAACTTTTCATGTTTTTGATTGTCAAATATGCTTGCTGCATTGAAATATACTAGCATTGAATATTGTAATAGTTCATTACAAGGGAGTAGGAAATTTATTATTGAATGAAAATGCATACTAGAGATTTTTAATTTCAATTAAATATGATTGGCTGGAAAACGATCTATTTTCTGTCAAAATAAGTGCTTGAGGACTCTCCAGATTTTCCATTTTTCGATATATGACTATTGATTTTATGTAAAATCCTTCTAGAAGGTAACACACAGCCGATGTTCAAACTTTTTACAACGGCCTGTGACTGTTACATTATCCACTTTATTATATACACTAGAGAAATATACTAAAAATTATTTGGTTCTTCAGAAAGATATATGAATCTTATTTTTAGAATTTTTTAGTTTTTAAGTGGGTTCATGATGACAATTTTCACACACAAACAATTAATGATCAACAAAAAATTTATTCACTCAAGTTAGAAGAAGTCATTTAAAGAATCTTAAAAAGTACAGCTCAAAATAAGTATAAAATAATTCAAATTTATCTCCAAAAAAGTGCACTGCTTTCGAACTCTTATTATAAGCTTGTCATTTTATATAAAAATAAACTCCACAGTTTTATGATTTTATACAAAACCACTCCCGAATCATCTGTATCTGTACTTTTAGGATAACTTGTAACGGAATAGGATCTTCTAATTTAATGGTTTAGAATCATTTGGAATAATATGCTAATGGGTTCCATTTGCACAATTCTCATCTTTTCTTTATTTGTATTTATATAAAGCTTATTTTCTCAAGTTATTAAAATAAAAAAAAGAATTTTAAAAATCTTCTACAATAACCAGCAGTATGTTACAAAATTTTAAACTTTTCAATGGGTATGCAAGAGTATAAAAACTGACGAATTATTCTATTAGAAGCACAGCATTTGCATGAAGAAAGACGAAACGCAATATCTATCTCAAGTTCTTAAGTGAGTGAGATTGAACTGAATGTACTTGTAGATATGACTCTTAAGAATGCGATGTTGCCATTAGACTACAGTAAACTTTTTCCCACATATATCCTAAGTTCACAATTATATTTTATTGTTGAGTTACCCATTACATTTCCGCTGACAGATGTTGTTAATCATTATCAGTCACATGGGAACCAAGAGGGAAAATGCATCACGCTCGTATTGAAAAGTTCGATGTTTAATACCGTTAAAGATGGCATTTTGATAGGACATTGTAAATTTCGTCGAATTATCCTCTTCTCTGTTATAGCGTGAATGGAAGAGTAGAGTGTCAGATCAGGTGCTGATCACGTCCTTTGACTGCGATTACGAAATTGTTCGCTATGTTTAACGACATTTGTCGCTGGAAATAAGAAGCTGGAAACATAAAATAATGACTTAACCTAACCTATTCAGAATGGGAAAATGTCATTACTCAAATGCACGAGATTTTATTTTCTTTTAAATGAAAACACACATTCTTTATTGAAATAAATGTTTTATCGAAAATATTGATGTTGATTGCCAATCATCGACAATAAGTGCTCTGATTTTGCTTTAATTTCAAAATCCCAAGAAAGGGATTCTCGGAATGCATATCGTTTTGCAATAGAGAAGAAACTGATGCAGATTTTTTTTTGCTCTATATCTTATTTTATAAAAGTAGAATAAAAGCAAACAACAGAATTACAATTTTTTTAAAATGAGCAAAAAATCATGTAAAAGACTTTGTAAATTAGTATGCTGTAAATATTTAAAAACACTTTGCATACTACAAGATATAAAAAAGTGTGATAAAAATAAAATTACGATAATATCTATAAGAACACTGTCCATTTTAATATAGAGATAAACGGCTTTTTCCCTTCCAACAAATTGTTAAACATAAAAAAAAATATTCAAAATCTTGCATATGTATGTAAAAGTAATACCGTTAAAGATTCCTTAATAGAATTTTTAAATTGACTTTCACATGTTTATATTATTATTTTTACATATTTTATTATTATATTATATATTTTTGTCAAAAATATAATTTTAATAATTGGAAGTAGTGTTATTAGAGATTTAAAAACAAAATAAGTAAAATGAAAAAAAAGTCAAATGGGTTGTAATGTGAAAAAGTTTTTATAAAGCTAAGAGAAAATATTATTATATTATAAAAAGGAATACTATATAAAAGTGAGACGAAAGCTTAAGAAACCCAATTTATTTCAGTAAAAGTTTGGACCCGGTATTTTTATTCTTTTACTTGAAATATTTTCTGTTCTGGAATGAGATTTCTGATATAGGTCAGCAGGACGGAACTGTTGGAGGCCCTAGACAGGGAAACGCTTCGGAAACTGGGATAAATCAAGTTCAGAGCAAGATCCGAGCTCACTTTCTCCCCTCAGGCATATAAAAAATGCTGTAAAAATATTTTTATCTCCCAAGTTCATCTCTAATTGCATTTGCTAAGTGAATGAGAAAAGAAAAAAATGCTTAAATGTGAAACAATTTCATGAAAAGAAGAAGATTTTTGTAAAGATATTTGGTATCACGAATTATATCTCTTGGTTTCTGTGTCAGTTTTTATTATTGTAGACACTTATGTCTGGTTTATTTGTTAGTTTGTGTAATTACACGATGTATCTGGTTACCCAAATAAACGCTGTATTAGGGTTAAAGTGAGCTATTTAAAAAAAAATGTTAGGTTAGGTTATTTCAGAATAGATTTGACTGCCTTTTTTTCTAAATAAATCTTCAAAATGCTGACAAACTTCTCAAACTTTTAAGTTAATATCAAGTGGACACGTAAATCTCCTTTCCATGATCCTCTACATAAGTGGAGGGAAATCATATTTTATAAAGGTTACACATCCACTTGCCACCTCATCACAATGGTCTTTAGCTTGCTAAAAACCTGGGGAAAGAGATGTAATAAACCTAATACCGGGTGATCCAAAAGTCAGGACGAACTTTAAAAATGAATAATTCGAAAACGAATCACGATACAAAGATGCGGTTTGCACCAAACGGATGGAAAAGAAACCGGGTTTTGTGTGGCAATGAAAAAAAATAGTTCTGTTGGCGACCAATAGATGGCGCTATAGTGTTTTATTGCAACAAAAGATGTTTTACAAATGAAACAATGATTAATGAAGGCAGATTAATTGCAGTTAATTAGTACTTACTACAGTAAATGTTCAATGTGCTGTCCATCATTCAGAAGTAAAGCTGTGAGACGAGTCACCACACCATTCACAACATTTACTAGCATTTCTTGCGTTATGGCAGACACATTTTGGCGGATGGCATCTTTCAGTGCCGCTAGTGATGCCGGTTGGTCGCTGTACACTTTTGACTTAAAGTAGCCCCACAGCCAAAAGTCACAGGGTGTGATATCGGGAGATCTTGGAGGCCATGCATGATTAAAGTAGCGACTGATAATACGATCCTCCCCAAATGTTGAGCGTAGCAGGGGTTGCATAGGCAGAGCAATATGAGGTGGTGCTCCATCTTGCATAAAGGTGACTGTTTGGAGTGCCTGTCGCGCTTGCAGTTCAGGAATAATGCTGTTCTGTAACAGTGCTAGATATCGCTTACCGGTGACAGAAACTGTTTGGAAACCTGTCTGTGTGACTTCCTCGAAAAAAAATGGACTAATTATGAAATCAGCAGTGAAGCCACACCAGACTGTCACTTTAGGCTGTTGCAAGGGTACCTCAACAAATGCATGTGGATTTTCTGTGGTCCACACTCGACAATTGTGGGTGTTAACAGCGCCAGAGAGTGTGAAATGTGCTTCATCTGTCCAAAGCACAGTGTGAAGCCAGTCGTGCTGCTCTTCCATCTTATTGAAGACCAAATTCGCAAAATGTCGGCGAGAGTCGAAGTCAGGAGGTTTCAGTTTTTAGTTATGTTGCAATTTGTAGGGATACCGTTGCAAAGTTACTCGCAGCGCTCTCCAGACACTTCCGTACGACACTCCTGTCTGCCTCGAAACTTCTCGAGCACTGCACTCCCCATGTGCAGCAACCGCCGACATGGCTTGCACCGTCTGCTCCTCTGTCGTGGCAACAGCAGCTGCAGTTGAGGAACGTCAACTTCTTTGACGTGATGCCAAAGAACCTGTAGCTTCAAATTTTTTCACAATTTTGTTCAATGCAGAAGACGTTATTGGTCCTTTGCTATCTCGCATACCCTTCATGTAGCGATATGCTCGCAATGCCGCAATGGCACTTTCCAAATTCTTATAAAACAGTTTAACTAAGAGGGCTTTCTCAACTATGGACAGCATTGCGATGCATACCAGCTTCGACTACCATTACCTGCTGCAGTTGCTTCTTTTTATATCGTTTGTTGCTTTGCATAATCCTACATCAGAAATCCGACAGCGCCATCTGTTGGTCGCCAACAGAACTATTTTTTTTCATTGCCACACAAAACCCGGTTTCTTTTCCATCCGTTTGGTGCAAACCGCATCTTTGTATCGTGATTCGTTTTCGAAATATTCATTTTTAAAGTTCGTCCTGACTTTTGGATCACCCTGTACTTTCTGTCTGTGTATGAAAACAACATGATATCAGACTGCCTTAGGTTTCCTAAAAGGTGCCTATTCAAAAACTCCTCACTATTATTTTTTTACTTTGTTTTCCATTGTCTGTTTCTTCAATCAAAAACTTTAAACGCAACCAACCCTTTGCAGTAACAAGATCAACGGCATGACATAATTATCAATTAACAGCATGTAACGTGTGTTTGCATTCACCATTATTTCAAATTATCATGCTACATCAGTGGGTAGAATGAAAACTTAAAAAGCACGTAAATCTTCTCAGCACATTTACCATCAGTGGGATTAGGTTAATTATGGTTGCGTAAAAGCTATTAAACTCTCTAAGTACTAGTAATTCTCTAAAATAGTTAAACAACAAAATGTTTTACTACTTGAGAATTGAAATTTCTTCAGAACAATGAGTTGTATTGTATAATCACAACGATTTATTTATGTAAATAATTAAATCAGTCCAGATTTATGCAAATAAAAATAGCAGGAAAGGACGCGATTTTATATTTCTTTATTTTTTTAAACGATTACATTAAAACCCTGATATGTAAGCATAAAATTATAAAAGTAGCTGAATCGCCTTCACTTCAATAATTTGTGATTTCAACTTTCGCCTTTAATAAGGTTATTCTGATTATTGTTTCAGAATTCACTTATCGTAGATACAGTCCTTGTTGTGCAATAAATAACCTTGCAAACCAAATATATTATTATTGTTGCTTTTAAAAAACGCATGCATTCCCGAAAATTTGGATTTTAGTTTGAAATTTTTCATTTTTTTAAAATTAAAAGGAGTTTAGGAAACAAAAATAAAGGTTGTACATATTTCCGTATCAAGTAGCATCCTTTTTGCGTGAGGAAAATCCTTATTCTCGGGTTTTGAAAATAATAAATTTAATATTTAACTCATCTAACGGCCATATATCGTTCTGAAAAGGCCTATACTTGTTATACGTTGCGCATGTTTCAATATTTCAACGTGACATTGTTTGATGTGGCGATGAAGGTGGCAGCCCAACTGGCAATTTCATTTGACCATAGTTCAAAATTATGAGCTTTGTGCTCTGCTTAATGGCTTTGGTCGACCGAGATATGTAATTGGAAGAAATAAATAAATCGCAGTTATTTAACATACATTGATTTTTCAAAATGATTAAATCGTAATAATAATTTTCACTTATCATCATAATACAGAATTTTTTTAATAAATCCAAGATTTTATTTGGTACTTGCTTTCGCATCAGTATGAATACGTTTTTATGATCATAAGCATAAATCCGAATTACAAATCAGATGCTTGAATTAAATAATAAAATTGTAAATAATTTATAGTATCGCTTAAATAATATAATACATTTCAGTGGATCTTTGTCAAATTGTTTTTTATTCCACATCGATTTGCATAAGTAATTTAAATTAAATGCCATTTTACTGAAGTTTATTGCTGTACGATAATGTTAGAAAAAATGAACAAAAATTTTTAAGTGCGAATCTCAACTCTTATAATCTAACATATTAAAAGCTGCTATGGGCTTTTTGGACAAGCTGATGTCCTCGTGGTCAGAAAGTTGGTGAGTATCTATAGATATTTAGATCCTGATAGATAGCCGTCGCGCCAGTCAGCATCTGAGCAACTGGATTAGAGCGGGAGACAGAACATCTATCATGATTCTTAAAGATCACAAAGTGCGTTCGAGGCTACACAAGATATTTTCAATGGCATCCCTCATACATGGGCCTTCCGGCCAGTGAGTCTGCTGATATTCTTGCAAAATAAAAGGTTTCTGGCTCAACTACTGGTAACAAACTGACCTTCTCCAAAATAAGCTCAAAAACTAAGATCACAAATCAGAAAATATGGAGAATTCCTCCGTCCTACTTTTGGTATTCTGGGAGAACTCCTTTATCAACATTTTGTACTATTAACTCCAAACCCCATGTTTCCTAGTTCCAGTTGCTCGGGTCATCCACTTTATTAATAAAGTCCGATAATCCTTTAATGGAGTCTAGGTGTAACTCTCTAGTATGGATGATGCCTAAAGATGTTAATCTAGGGAGGGTAAGAGCCCCACATTCGTAAATGATATGCTCTGCCGTTTCCTCTTGCGTATGACATTTCCAGCAGATAGGGTCTTCCTGAAACAGTCCCATTTTATGGAGGTGTTTTCTGAAATAGTAGTGTTCAGTTATGAAGCATATGATTAAACATATCTTCTGCCTAGAGCATCTTAGAATTTCAGAGGCAATCCTCGCTGATGATCCACAGATCATACTTTTAGCGTGGGTTTGACCAGGAGTGCTGAGCCAAGCTTTATACATCTTCCTTTTTTCCCATCTAAGGACATTGGTTTTTGCTGTCTTCAAATTGATCCCACAAAAAGGTTCTGCACCAATGGGAGCAAAAGACGATCCTTGTTTAGCATGTTCATCAGCCCTTTCATTACCTTCGGTACCTTTGTGCCCTGGCACCCATACAAGGATCACCTTGTTTCTAGTTGTCAGTTCTGTAAGAAGGTTTCTACATTCCAAAATCATTTTGAAATCATTCCACAATCAAATTCCAAAATCAATCAAAAATGAGAATCCGCTTACCGTGGTAGCCCTTCCTCATATTTAGTCGCAGACAGTGGATAATGGCCAAAACTTCTGCCTGGAAGACCGTAGCGTATCGCCCAAGGCTTACTTATTTACATTATTACACCAACTATAATAAACAGAGAAAAACAAATGATCATTGTTAACTTATCTAATTATTTTTTTTGCTTCTAATAATAAAGTTCTTTATGCAATTACGATTAATTATGTTATATTTATACATATTAAAGAAATTTATTGCCTAATGCTACTTAATATTTTATGAAATTTATTATTATTCAATATTTACGACCATATTATAATTAGTTGAATACTATGATTTTATTTAATGTTATTAATTAATGTTGGGAGAATTGTCAGCTTCAGTAGAATAGTTTATAGCTTCAGTTTCCAACTCGAAGGAAAATATTTAAAATGAATCGGAATTTTACTTAAAATTGTGTGTGAAAATCTCGGTCGAATAATTAACTTTTGTTAATAAAAATGAAACTTTAGAAGGACTAACTGAATTTAATTTTAAATGTTTCAAACAAGTTAATAAAATAAAACTCATTCATTACTATATTGTTTCGAAAAAAAGGCATAGTTAAAAAGAAAATCAGAAATGTTTTAACAACATATGCGAAGTTCCCTTTGTTGAATCAGATCCGGTTAATAGTACCGTCAATTACTAAGACTGGAATGGCTATTAACGCTTCAAAATTTGACCCTTGAGCAGCGAGGTCTTTAACGATTTCCTAACATACTTTTTTATTTAAAAAAATGTGTTACTTTTTTTATTTAATCGAAATCGTAATCTTGAACCACTTTCCGTCACCAGCTCCGCTATCATAACAGAGTTACGTGCCTGAGGTGGTGTTTGTTCTGTTATATTATGACCTAAATTACTTCCATGAGTTGACGTTTTTAGAGTTACGAAACTAAGATGCTTTTTAGAAGATATTCTCACCGAGAACTTCGAAATGGTACATAAAAAAATGGCGATTGCTCTTTGAAAGAATCCTTACATATAAAATGGTTCTTTGATAGTTCTAGCCTATAATTTCCAACAAACATTTCATCTTTGACTTGCTAATTAAGACTGCTAATATTCTTCAAGAATTAAAAGAAATTAGGTTGAAATCGTTAGGTTAAAATACAAAAAGTATTACCCTGGTATTTGACTGCTAAATTACTTTTTGCGCATAATATGGTATTTTTATGGCCATGGATGAAATCAAATGTCTTATGATTCGCAAAATGTAGTCCTTTAAAAAATTTGTCTTCGAGTTTTCATTCTTGTTGATTTACTGTAACTGTTATTTTTAGATAAAAATTTCTATAGATGCATCATTTACATACAAATTACAAAATAAAAATATAATTTTTTTAATGTATTTGCATGTTACAGTTTCAGTGAAAAGAACTTAAAAGTTAATATGTTGTTTACATAGTATATTATATGCTCTGTGAAAATTATTACTACAAACAATATCTTAATAAAAGGTAATACTTTTTCCTTATAATTTCTTACAAATGTTTACTAAAAAGGCATTTAAATGTCAACTTTATTGAAGCTAAAACCTATAAAAAATAATCTAAATCGTTGTTATATTTAAGAAAAAATACTTAATAATTTATTTAAATAAAATATTATGAAAGCACTAATATAAAAATATCAAATTTGTATATCAGTTCAATAATATTACAAAAAATCAAGAATTAAGTGTGTGTGTATATATAATTCTTATATTTAAATTTAAATTAAATAATATTAAACTAACCGAATATGGTGCAACACGCGTCCGTTTTTATATAAATGTAATTGTTTAACTGCTCTGTTTTCGCTCATTACATGGAAATTTTTAAATAATGAAAAATCAAAAAGTCATACAACGTTCTCTTTTATTAACATTATTTTTGCTGGATTTCGATTACACTTTTAACAAACAACAAAATATAGGAGAAAATTATCTGCTTTGTACCAGCTGTGTTATTGTAATGAATAAATACACCATTAAAATTTCGAAACTTGTTTTCATGTATTGTTAATGAAAATTTTATATATATATATATATATATATATATATATATATATATATATATATATATATATATATATATATATATATATATATATATATATATATATATATATATATATATATATATATATATATATATATATATATATATATATATATATATATATATATATATATATATATATATATATATATATATATATATATATATATATTTATATTTATATATATATATATATATATATATATATATATATATATATATATATATATATATATATATTAATAAAATATGTATATGTGTATATAAGTATGCATATGTAACGGTACTACTGTGATTAATTTGGTGATTATTCATAGTAAAAATGATAAATTATTGATTTTCACATTTTCCAGTTAGTTTATAAAATTTCCAACTCGTAATAAGGAATATAATAAATTAAGATTATTTTGTAGAGTAACGATACCTTCATTCGAAGAAATAAATATTTTCAAGTAACATTAAAATTTTTCTCTTAAAATTTAAAGGAAAATCATGACTAAGACTAAAATTTAAAATAATAATTCAAGTTAAAAATTTGAATACAATATAAAAATTGTTTTTACTCTACTTATAATGCATAACTTGAAACAGAGACATTGGATAATTGCTTAAGTTATATAATATATGCCGTAAAAAGTATTGAAAAATAAAAATAACCAGAATTACTGAAAATAAAATAAAGCCTAGCGTGTTTTATATTTTAGTAATTATTAGGTTGGTGCGTATGAAATGTCGGATTCTCTTTACATGCGGACGTTTTCCTCCCTGTTTTCGTTATACTTTTGTATTTGGCATAACCTCATTCATACTCGTATTGTCCATTGCCAGAGACTCATTTCAGCAAAATAGGTTTTCTCGAAGGTCTTCCCTTTTTTATTTCTTTTGAGTTTATTGCCGATATGAATTCTGCCGACATTCGCGTCATTTTCTTATATGAGTACAAACTTGGTAATAGTGCTGCAAAAGCTGCACGCAACATAAACCAAGCGTTTGGGGAGAATACGGTTAACGATCGGAAAGTGCAGCGTTGGTTCGAAAAATTTCGGACTGGCGATTTTTCACTGCAAAATGAGCCGCGCGGAAGACCCAAAACGTCTGTGAAGAATGATGACCTGAAGGCTCTAGTGGAAGCGGATCCAGCCGTATCCACGAGGGAACTTGCTATCAGGATGAAAGTTGACCATACAACGATATTGAGACACCTTTCTGAGATTGGCAAGGTTAAGAAGATGGACAAGTGGGTACCGCAAGCACTGACAGAGCGAAATAAGCTGGATCGGTTAAACGTATGCTCATCATTGCAGCATCCACCATATTCACCGGATCTCTCGCCGACCGATTTTCATTTTTTCAAGCATTTAGAGCTGTTTTTAAGGGGCAAACACTTTGAAAATGAAGACAGTCTAAAAAACTCGATATCAGAGTTTATTAATTCTAAAGACCAAAATTTTTTAAGACAGGCATCTACGCTTTAAAATCTCGTTGGGAGAAGTGTATTGAAGCGAATGGAGCATACTTTGATTGAATAAACAGCTTTTGAAGAAAGATATGCAGTTTTATACAATCACTTAAGAATCCGACATTTCATACGCACCAACCTAATACTTAATTTTTATTTAAGCAAAACACACACACCTACGGAACTTTGAATTACAGAATAACTACTATTTCTGAATAATCTTATCTTGTGAAATAAAAGACTTGAATAAAGAAAACAATTTAGAATATTAGAACTTATACAAAACATTTCCATGTGGGTTTATTGTTCCTCTGTTTATATTTAATGAAAATTAAAATTGAAAGTAGAGCCTACATAAAAAAATGTAACATAGTTCATTTGAAAAAGATTACTAAACATGAATGTATTTTAGATTTATTATTTTAACAACAACAAAAAGCTATTTAAATAAAAAAAAAACTTGTAAGCAAGAATAATTTAAACGTAAAACCTAAAAAAGTAACGTATTTTATTCCATAGTTAATTTTTTTCTTCTTATAAGTCAGAGTACAGTCAAAACCGCAATATTTAAACTCTCCGAGAACTAGTTATGTAGAAGGAATATTTTTTTATTAAAATCGAACTTCGCCCTTTTTAGTTCTAGTTTTATCGTGGTATATATATATATATATATATATAAACACACAGTGGTGTTAATCAATAAAGGGTTTTTCTTATTATGATATATATTAAGTTTACATTGTACATTTTTTTATAATTAATAAAACTTTTATTTTACATCTTTCAGGTGTTGCTGCTTGGGCTATAAGTGCAGACGTGGTGATGAGTTCGGCAAACAACCGTAATAAAGCTGACAACCATTTGCTTCAGGTATGAGATATTTTCTGCTGGTACAAAATATTACATTGTTTATGCTTTGATTTTCTTTGCCACTGTATATTTCGCAGTATTTCATCAGTAGAAGCTATTAAACAATAACTCACAAAATATATTTAATATATATATCTACAACTACCATTTTTAAATAAAAATGTATTGTTATTTTTCTGGTAATGTGACTATATTAATACACCGAATACTTGGCGTTTGGAGGAAAATTTGAAGCACACAAAATATCAACCTCTAATTAATTAATCTAATATCTATAAAAATAAATTGCATAACTATATATTAAAAATTCCAATGAAATTAACTTTGCTGAACTCAACTTTTTGAAGAAAATTAGTAACATCATGTGAACCTCTTCGCGATTTTAGTAAAATATTTGGTGATGAATCTAGTTATAAGAAAGCAAAGTGAGCATTTTTATCTCACTTAAGAAATAAATTTTTATTCACATACTTTTATGATAATTTGTATCAATGATTATTTGGTTAAATAATCTTAATTCTTTTAATTTAAATACTTTATTTAATGATTTTTATGTGTACATGAAAACATCAATTTCAGAGAGCTCTTCGCATACTTAAAATTAGTGATGCACAAATACAGTGTACTCGTACAAATGCGTTTCTAATATTTTTATTCCCAAATATTTTATGTCATATAAAATGTTTCGTAACTCATTGGATACAAAGACCGCTCAATCAAAATTGACAACAGCTTCAGACTAAGCCAAATTCATCAATTAAGTCAAACTCACAGATTAACTATATTATAGATTATATTGTATGAGAATAGATGGCATTATGTAAGTCTTATCTGAATTAGCCCTCGGGTGTAAAATAACACCATTGAAGATTAACTCTATTAGATTATATTGCATCGGAATAGATGGCTTTATGTAAGTCTCACCTGAATTAGCCCTCGTGTGTGAAATAACACCGTTGAAGATTAACTCTATTAGATTATATTGTTTCGGAATAGATGGCTTTATGTAAATCGCACCTGAATTAGCCCTCGTGTGTAAAGTAACACCATTGAAGATTAACTCTCTTAGATTATATTGCATCGGAATAGATGGCTTTATGTAAGTCGCACCTGAATTAGCCCTCGTGTGTGAATTAACACCGTTGAAGATTAACTCTATTAGATTATATTGTTTCGGAATAGATGGCTTTATGTAATTCGCACCTGAATTAGCCCTCGTGTGTGAAATAACACCGTTGAGCATCAAATAAACTATAAACCAAATCTGAGAATATTAATTTCAGTACCAATCTCATCTCTGGAATTTTATTTTTAGATCCATTCTTGACCTTTTCAGAAAATACTTAGTTCTTTTACATAATTTATTGAGAGTTGTATGCGAAATTTATGATTACTAATACTTAGGACAAACTAAATTCGTCATTGCAAAACAAGTAGTGCAATACCTTCAAATTAATGCATGTTTTTAGATTGATTTCTGATATGGATATTTTGGTAAAACGTTTTGGTGAAAAGAGGTCAAGGAGCATTTCTCTTTAAGTAATTCATCTAAAAGGAAATTATCAAATTTTCATGATCCCTGTCAAGTCAAATATATATGAATGATGAATTGTTTGCCCTCATCTCTGAAATTTGAATCATCGTCTTTTTGATCAAATGTATCATCTCCACTATGAAATCATACTCAATAAAGTTACAATTATCATAAATAATGTATTTATGATAATTAGAATCAGGTATATATACGTACATATAATAATATATTACGTATAATATTAATATATGTTAGAATTAACATTCCTGTAAAAATTCATAATAGTTACGCACACACACATATATGTATATATATATATATATATATATATATATATATATATATATATATATATATATATATATATATATATATACATATATATATATATATATATATATATATATACATATATATATATATATATATATATATACATATATATATATATATATATATATATATATATATATATATATATATATATACATATATATATATATATATATATATATATATATATATATATATATATATATATATATATATATATATATATATATATATATATATATATATATATATATATATATATATATATATATATAACAATCCTTTTTTCATATTACAGTAATTTTACATCAACAAAAAGCCTGGTTCAAATGCTAAATATTTGTGATTATTCATTCATTCATACTAGCAAATTTTCACTATGTATGGCAAATCTTCACTGATATGGGTTTGAGTCACATGCACACTATATAAGCCTGGCCTCGAAAATTTTTAATTTATTTCTATTATCTCTGCGTTTTTATTAATTTGGAATGCTTATCTTTACCATCCTAAAAAAAGCCAGAATTCACAGAATTTGATTGAAGTTGAGCTTTAATCCCGAAATTAATTAGCGATAGATTTATGAGCATTAAAATTCAAGTTTAATCAATTTTTTTCTACAAATTCTGGACATTTTTCGAGGAATGGGAATACCTGCATATAAAAGTTATCAAAAGTTATTGACATTAAATCGATAATTTTTGATGCCATGTACAGATATGTCATTATTCATTCAGTTTCAATCCAAGTTCAGTCTTTTTTAAATGAGTGAACTTCATTATAAATAAATGTAAAATCATATTAGTTTTATGATATAATTTGAATTTTAAGATAAAATTATGATTTAATTATGATGCGTTAAAATATCCATTATAATTGTGGCATATTCTCATAAGTTCATCGAACTGATCCAGTTCCGAGATGCCATAGTTTTTATGGCCGAAGAAAATGAGTGGAACATCTTTTGCTCATTATAATGTTTGACGTATACCTAATATAGAAGACAAACTTTGGTCCGAAAAATGTGTCTTTATAATTTGAATGTAGGGATCAAGCTAAAGAATCCTGACATGACTTGCCCTTTCCCAGAGGCAGCATTTCATTTGGAGGATATTACCACCGGAACACAGTTTTATATACCCCATACATCACTAGAGAACACGATGGATTCTTTCATGGGATCAAAATTTAATCTGTTACCATCCGATAACGAGTACAATGCCTTTCTCAACGAAACAATCATGGCTTCTGCGAAATGAATACAATATTATTTTGATGTAGAATTATTAATAGATTTTATTTAATTAATTGCAATCTAATAAAGTAAAATGTATGAATACAGTGTTACATATTCTCATGGCCTTATTAATATATTTCATATTCATCCTTTTAGAATTTTCCTTTGGAAAGTGATAACAGGCGTGACATCTTTAAAGCTAACGAAGATGAGAATCAAAGATTTCAGCGGCAAAATCCTCCACCTTCTCCACCAGCACCAACTACAACTACGACAACTACAACCACAACACAAAAACCGACCACAAGATCTAGTACAACAACATCTAGTACAACAGCGGTTCCTGCAACTCTTTCACCAAAAGAGGAAAACGACGTAAATGCTATACTGTCCAAACTGATTTCTGCTTCTGGAGCAGCTTCTGGTGGAAGTGGACCACGGTTTGTGGTAGTCGCTCCTCTTCCGGACAGTCCGGAACCCTTCAACAGCCAGAGTTCATCATTATCATCAGCTATTTCTAGAGCCGACCATTCTACGAAAGCACAGTTGCGGGACAACTCGTGGCAAGTATCAGGACAGAAACGGCACGAAACGGATTTATTGACCTCATCATCTGTCCAAAACAGTCAGAAAACTTATCATCCAAAGAACTCGACGAATCGCATTGGTGTTTCTAGTAGTGACACAACTTCCAATCGCCGGATGGGGCCACAACCGATTGTCATTTCAGCAAACGATTACCATAATGGAAACAATTTCAACGGTCCACAAATAGAGATTACTGGATTCGATCCCTTTGATTCCATGATGCAAGAGTCTTTGGTGGCAAGTCAATCAGCGCCAAAGGTTCATCAAGTTTCAGGGAACTTTGGCAACAAGCGTGGACCCCCTCAAGGTTTGTACAACTCCAGGAATCAACACAAGCACTTGCCAAGTCAACATTTCGATCCAAAAGTCCAACATGTATTTGAACCTCATCCATCTGAACTGAATAAACATAGTGTCATTGGCAGCCATTCTCCGGGGGCGATGGCTCATCCACAAGGAATAGGGCTTAAACCCATTCAAAAACAGCTGCACCACACGGATCCTTTGCAGACAGCAGAATCAAACAGATGGGGAAGTGTAGGATTCCATGGCCCTCCTAGTGGTGCATACCATCACAAACCCCCAGAGGGTATATCTGTGGCAATAAGCTCACCTTCACACAGTGGAACACATGTATCTGCTGAGCCAGTGAGTGTGATTAAAAGCTTTTTCCTACCATTTCTACCAAAACCTAGGTTGAATATGAACGCTAGAGTCGTATTTGGAGTTGTTTTGGATAAAGGTATGGGACTCGGAGGTGGTAAAAAAGATGCTGGACATCACCCATATCACTAAAAACTTTTGTTAAGAACATTAAAACATTCACTCTTAAAATATTATGTAATTGCTTCATTATATTCAATTCATGATTTTTATAATTTATTAAAGTGATCGTATTTATATTACAAAAAAATGATCTTTTCATTCGGCAAAATGTGAAATCACAGTAGTTAATTTTATGATATCAATAATTTATTTTTCCCATACTCACTTTTATAACTGCGTAAATTTTAATTAAACTTTAAGGTTACATCTTAGCAAATCATTAAGTCCAAATTCATTTCTTTCATAGAATAAAATTTAATTAAAAATAAATGAAAATTATTACTAAACAAGAGGTCTTATTTAGTAAATTCAAAATTCAAGCCATTATTATACAATATTATCGTTTATGAGATATTTATATAATTTGTTTAAATAGAGATTAATTGCTGTTGGATAAACAATATAAGATACTCTTTTGGCAATATTCAGTTCTCAAATATGATAAGAAATAAATAAAATAAAAAATATATACATTTGAAAGACGTATATATCAATTTTGGAAAGAAGGACAATTTAAATGCATTCACGGGAATATGATTATTTAAAATTACGCTGGATAAGATAACTGTAATCAAACTAATTCCTAACAATCATTGTAGAACAGTACTAAAATTTTATTATTCAAAAAAACACTGGAAAATGTAGAACATAATGTAAGTAAATCAATTCTATAAAATAACTATCTAATAATAATTACTTTATTTACATTTGTATTACAAATTTGGTAAGTTATTTCTGAAATATGCAACATATTATATGTTATACATGGCAAAATTATAGTTTGTTTAGAAATTATAGAACATTATATAAAATAAAATTAATGCTATAAGAATGGAATATTAAAATAACTGAATTCTCTCGAATTTCATTATATTATTTTTTCCTAATAGTTTTACTAGACAATTTCTTCTAAAATGCAATGATTTTATAGGGAGCTCATTTTCATATTACTTTTTACATTTGTAAGTTTAAAAAATAACATTACAATTTGAAGTTTTCAAATCATCCAGTGCAAATGAATAATGAAAAGTGAAATTGATTTAAGATGACTGAAATTGGTCTAATTAGATATAGTGAAAAATTTTCGATTTTGTTCTTCAAGTTGGAAAATAGAACATTTTTCTTCGATAATAAACCCAACAAATTATTTTCCTTTATATAACATACATATTAATAATAAATATGTAATTATTAAGGTTTCAATTAAAATATCCATTATTTTTAAATTAGTGCCTATAGAAATTATTAGTATCTTTCTTCAACACATTCTGCATTTTTTGCAAATTATGTATTTGTTTTTATTTAACACAATGATGTATGATATGACTAATTAAGTTTATTAGAAAATTAAGTTTTAAAATTAAAATTTCATGGTAGCAAAAATTGCAAAAATCTCGAAATTGTTGCTGGAAATGAGATGATATATAACACTTTATTTGTATGCTCAGTTTTTGTTTTGATAATAGTTCATCATTTGTTACAAACAAATTATCTTAAGATTGGAGAATTGCATTGGCACAAACAATGATACAAATTTTATTGGGGCAATTTATAGCAATTACAATAAATCTGTTTTGTATTTTTTTTACTTTTACATAAATTTTATATAATATATTTTTGAGTGCTTCGATATGGATAAATATTTTCTCAGACATTTATTTTAAAGCACTCGTTAGAAAGGAAATTAATATTGATTGTTTCCCCAGATTCTATGACAAACATAAGTCAATAGAACAATTTCAGAAAAGTGTTTTATGACATGAACTACAACTTCCATTTCGAATCCTTTTAACAGTAATTTTCCTCGTTGTATTCCGTTGTTATGACATCATTAAGGCATCTTTCAGCACTCTAGGTGAGTTAAATCGAACAAACCGACTCTTCAATTCTGCTTCTTTGACCTTCAAACACTTAAACGGCGTTGACTTTGATTCTGATCACGAATTCTAAATGCTGAAGGCGAATCAAAGCGGAAGAGAACATAGACTGGAATATCTTCTCGGTGAAACCAACAAAAGCATGCAGAGAGAAATGCTTTAATTATTTAGTAAACCTTTTAAAATTTATGTGGTATTTGTTTTACTTGTATTCTTTTATACTGTGAAGAACATTTTTAATACAGTATTGGGAAAACTGATGTTCTATTAAGTATTTATTGAAATGAATTTATTGATTTTATGTTAGTATGTGTGAATATACTCAATATGTTCATTTAGTTTGTGTTATTTAATTAAATAAAAAATATACTTTTTAAAGTAAATGTAACTTTTATAGTAATTCCGTAGAATAATCATAAAATTGTTATCAAATCATTGTTTAGTTGAACTGAATAAGAATATATAATGAAAAAAGAAATAAGTGATTTGGAGAAGAAAAAAAACATTAAATTTGGGAAAGAATTTTCATACAAAAAGATTAATTAAATCATAAGATAAAAGTTGTGTTCAATATATGAAAACGCATTATTATAAATGAAAATGCATGTCATTTCTGATATTTGTTTCGCTGTTAATGTCAATGTATGAAGTAGTTATAAGTAACATTTTTTTACAAATTTATTGAGACTATTTTTAACGATATATTCGTATTCTAAGTTTAGTTGGGTTTTAAAATCAGAAAAATACTATGTTACTTTAAAAAATTATGATTTTAATGTGGCATTAGTCTTAATAACAAGGTAAATTTAAAATAAAATAGCAAATTATAGGTTTAAACGAATATAATTCAAAATCAAGCTTTTAGTTGGTTCTTATTTAGTCAGAAAAACATATCAGGTTTTATAAATTCATAAAAATAATCTTTTGCGTAAAAGAAAAAAATTTTTGAATGTCATGAGAAAGGCATAGTAAACATATAAAAAAACAATAACGTATAAAATTGTTTGGTGAGTGCCACAAGAAAGAATTTTCAGATTCAGTACATTTGGTTGTAAAATAAAATGTAAATTAAAAAAATTGAATTAAAAATTTTTAAATTTAAACTAAAAAAGATGAGTTATTGGAAAATGCAATAGTAATAATCTTATAATGATTCTACTAAAAAATACA
This sequence comes from Latrodectus hesperus, assembly GCA_037975125.1. Lineage (NCBI taxonomy): Eukaryota > Metazoa > Arthropoda > Arachnida > Araneae > Theridiidae > Latrodectus > Latrodectus hesperus. Next base: position 57,044,898 of record CM075852.1, read on the forward strand.
TTTACAAGTTATTTTGAATAAAACTGCCCACAAACAAAATTATTCGGGTTCTATTCATTACTTATTACATTAGAAAGAAATTCTTTTCACTAATTATAATAACTGATAAACTCAAGTTGAAAAATTACTACAATTCTTTCATTAAAATTAATGAATGAGGACTCAAATTTACAGATTATTTCCTTTGGTGAAAACGCAAAATATCTATTAACAGAAAATTATATGCGGAAGTAACTGAAAAAAATTAGATTATGTCACGAACCTATGTGTGTAAATGAGTAAAGAGTGTGTTTATACTTATAAGTTATTAAATAAATGTATCTTAAATGGTAAGTGTTTATTGTATGTTTTGTATTTGTATGTCTTAAGTTAATAAAATTCGTTTTTAAAAATAAACAAAGATTTATATTTATGAATTAAAAGTACATGGTATTTCACATTCAATAGTTATAAACTACTCAAAAATCAAAACATTTTTAATATATTTTTAAAATGTTTGGTAACTTACTTAATAGTTAAATGTATTAAAATAATATGCATATCTTAATATATTTAATAAGTTATCATTATCATTGAATAAGATTCTTTAATACATAATTTTTATAATTATTTGTATTCATATGTTATTTAAATTCCATTGACAAATGATTTAATAATTGTCTTAAAACTATAACAGTATATATTCTAAAAATTATACTATTATTTTGAATTAAATTAAGTATTTATTCCTTATTTTAGATTGTAGCGAGTTTTAAAAACTCCTTTTATGTATAGTTTTCAAAAAGGAAGTTGGTTTCTGTAGATGATTTATTTTGAATTAAAAACATTAGTATTATAAAACAGATATGAACTATTAAGAACTTTTAAAGCTGCTAAGGACAAATCAATATTAATAACTTAAAAATTAATGGGGGTTAAATTGCGCTTTACCCGAACATTTTGCATACAAGGACTTAGTTTAGGGTTATCTACCCCGCTTAAGATGGATTTTGAACTACTATGAACATTTTCACTCCAAAGAAATTTGAACTCAAGGAATAGTTCAACTGGAAATCACAAAGTATTGCACATTTAGCTACCAACTCGGAGAAGCAAACTTGGAAAAATTATATATATATTTTAAATAATCATTATTAAAAAACATTCAACCGTTTTCATTCGATGCGGTAGCAGCACTTATTTCAAGTTAAAAGCACGATTCGTGGAGTTAGGAATTTATTTTATGGTGAAATTAAATTGATTTAAAAAGAAGTTATTCCTCATATCAAAACGCACTGTAAAAAAATCTATTTTTTGCAGTTTTTATGTGGTAAATGGAACAAAAAATTGTAAACCAGATTTTTTTCTGGAAAATGGAGGAATTTTAATGGAAATTAGTTTTCATGAGCGATGTAGTTGTTTGATAAATAATGAAATAACACATGTAAGTTCAGTTTAAAGTTAAAATTACTACACAAGTTTGCGCCAAACATTTTTGTTCTATTTTTAATATAAATAAAAAAATCATTTTAATTGCAAGTATTTTTTATATTAAATTTGTAATAAAAATATTTTAATTTTAAACTTAAATGGTTTTAGCTCAAAACTCCACTAAATTACATTTCATTAATTAAAACGTAAAAACTAATTTCTTGACTGCAAAAGCATACATTGAAAAAAATTCAGCAGTTTCATTAAAAAGAAATAAAATAGCTAAAACACTTTTATTTAAAATATAGTTTTTATATGTTGATTTTGCGGGCCCGATTTGATTTAGTACTCTGGATAATACTAAATTTGACTTAAAAAATAACTTTATATGCATACTTCACTCAGCTTTGATAATTTTTATTATTTTACAAGATTTATTCAAAATAATATTTCTGAAAAAAAAATTCATTTACAGAAGAAATTGTCAAACATTCAATTTTATTTTGCCTACTACATAAAGTAATCCGACCATAGTAAAAAAAATGAGACAAAGAATTCATGTTATATAGAAAACACTCAGCTTTTGATAAAAAAAAGACAACAAAAATAAAGATCATACTATTTATTCAACAAAGTATACTCAAACTTTTATGTGTTTTAATATTTGAAAAAATTTATTAATTCAAACATGCAAAAGTTTCCATTTTTGTATATAGTTAACCAGGAAAATAATGTATTTGCATATCTGAGGAAAAAATAATGTATTCACATATTAATCATCCTTTTTCCCTACAAATAAATTAATATTTTTGTTACATTTTCTCAATTTATTGCATTTTATCAATACAATAAAAATATTTTTAAGCGTACGAGATATTCTTACTTTCAGTTTAGATTATAAATCAATCAATGATCAATTTAAATAGAGAACCCACTCCCTTTTGTTTTTATGTTATTTCCGTCTATAATAATATGCAACATGATTTTCAGCATCTCATTACTTATTTCATATTATATGTCTATATTAAATGTGAGGGTATAATTTTTTTCACTTTCTGAATGCGAAATCTTGTTTTGTGAAGATAAATTCTCATAAACATCATCAATAATTTTTTAATCTGATTTGGCGCAAATGGTTTGAGTTAATTATTTTTTCCTTTCAAAGGTTTTATATTTTTTATTTTCAAAGCTTTTTAAATTTTACTTTTTTATTTTTTGGAATTTGTTGTGTTTGATTATTTTTATTAAAACTTGTTTAATTTGATTTTTTTTATTAACATATTTTTTGTTTTAAGAGAATTCTCTTCACACATCCACAAGATTAGTAAGTTGGTGTGCGTTCACAATGCGAACATTGACAGGAGCAAATTTTTTTACCCAAACCCTTAGTTCTAAAGTATACCTAGACACAATTGAAACTTATATTGCTTCACTAGTGACGCAGGACCGTTTCTGCTGGTTTCATCAAAGCGGAGTCACTTCTCGCATCTCAAATCTAACAATGGAAGTGCTTCAGGAATTCTTTGATGACCAACTAATTTCAATAGGGTCTCTGGCCATCAATGTCACCACACCTCACTCGGTTAAATTTTTTGAGAGAGTTATCTCAAAGACAGGGTGTTTCAGAGAAGTCCTAGAAACATCGATTAATTCAAATAAATCTTAACTGAAGAAATTTCGTCAATAACACCAACACTGTTGCGAAGTATGTCAAAAAAACTTGGTTTGACGTATTCATGCTTGAATTCAAAATGGAAGGGGGAGCATATTCAACTTTTGCCATAAGAAATGATAAGAAAAAAAATATGAATTAAATTATGTTTTTCGAAAATAAAATTACAGGATAAAATAACTGCGCTTCTCCATTTCGGTTTTACTTAATGAATAAAGTTATAACATCCCAACAGTGTTGAAAATTGCTTTCCACACTCAAACAAAGTCCACATCATTATATCTCAGTGTTAGAATGTTGTCATATCCTTCAGGTTTAAGGGTAATAAGGAAAATTAATGTAGGGTAATATAAGAAAAAAACATATATTTTAAGCAGAGGACAAGTGCAGCCTTATACTCACAAAGCGAGTAGGCCCTGAAAAACCCTATCTTTAAGATAACTCCTCTAAAAAATCTAACGGAGTAAAATCTGCTACCTTGGTTTTTTGTACCTAAAATTTTCTTGCGGTCTATTGAAATTAAAAGGCTATAAAAAATTTTCTTCTCAGTTATGTTTAATGCTTATGAAATTTTTCCGTCTTGCTGAAACTAGCATTAATGATTCTCTAACTCCAGTGAAGCAATAAATGCCGATAAGGAATACTTTGGAATTTATGGTTTAGTTAAAAAAATTGGTATTATCATCATTCGCCTTCTAAGCCAATTTTCACCACAAACCAATATTTTGGATGTGTGAAGAAGATTCGTGAGGATTTTCTAATAATTCAACAGCCTGTAATTTTGCCTACTTAAATAGCCATCAAGGAGAAACCAAACTTCATCTAAAAAGTAAACATTATTCAATTTCTGAGTGCTGTTGCATATAAATTGGCAAAACTAAATACAAAAATGCAGTCGGTGTCCTGGATTACTTGGACGCAATTACTGCTCGAAATGTAAACGTTATGGGTAAAAATTTCAAATGGTTTCTCATGGCCTAATGAGCTGAACTATAGCATATCCACTGCTGCAACTGCAATTTTGGTGGATACATTTCGATTTTTTTCAAGAAAATTTTGATGTTCCTAAGTTTCTGCGGTTTTAACCCAGGGAAATTCCTCTTTATCCACATTCATACCACTTCTCGTAGATATTCTTTTGATTGTCTTAAAATCCAACATTTTGAAGTTATAGGTCTTAAATGAAATTTCTTAGTTGCGTTTTTTAAATAATTTAGACATAACGTAATTATCGTAAAGATTAATACGTTCTTTCACGAATCATTTTCATCACAATCAAAGAATTATTTCATGCAAGTGAATATTATTGTTGCTATTATTGTGCAACAAAATTATGTTATATCTTACGAAATAAGTTTTCATAAATAAAAGAATAAAACCGTTAAAGAAAATGGAAAACTTACTCAAATTATTTACGAATAATTGAATTAAATGTCATATTCATGTGAATTTAGGATTCAATAACGAGTTTTCATATTTAGAAAATGAAAAAAAGAAATGATACCCGCACATTAAAAGCAGATATATTAAATAATAAACAATGATGTTGAAAATTTCACATCATAAAAATTATGATGTTGAGCTAATCTTACTACAATGTGAATAATACAAAATTAAACTGGTACTCTTTTAAGTTGATTATCCTGTATTATACAAATGCAGGTTTCGACTTTTGAAAGCCTAATTTTTATAACAACATTCAAATAACTTTTTTTAATAAACTTAAAAATATATTTAATTACATGCTTCTCTTCTATGAATTTTATTCTTTAAAATTTTAATATTAAAATTTATTAACATTAAAACTTATATAAAATGTAATTTATAATTATTTATTTCTTTTAACATGTGTAATAATAATCAGTCAGGTTCATTACATTTCCTTTTTAACCAACAAAATTATGAATAATTTAATGATAATAATCATTGCATATCACTTCTGAAATAGCTCAGTCTAAAGAAGGTAATTTCTATTTATGTAATCCTAGAAGTATTTCTATTTTTTATTAGTTATTAATATTTTTCATTAGTATATTAATCATTAACAAAATACAAAAAAGTTATTTATAAAATAATGTTTTTCTTTAAATAGATCCTTAAATTAATAATGTTATATTACGATATTGATGAATCTAATTGTCTTTCTTTTTACATTCTTTATTTTGTCTTGATAAATTTTAGATTAAATTTAAAAAAGGGTTTCTTTTATTTTAAAACTTTAACACTTTTAAAGAAAAAAAATCTTACTGGAAACAAAATTTAAGTTCTTTTTTGAGAATTAATATGTATTTAATTTTTCTCATTTGACAAAGATGATTAAATATAAAAATTTATTGGATCTAGCACAATATGAGTTATTTATTCTCCGTGAAGAAACAATACCTTCATAATTTCTTATGCTGAAACCTAAATGGCGCTCAATTTTCAAATTTAACTTATTTTGAAATGTTATTCGCTTACATTACAAAAGAAAAAGAATTTTTTAGCTATGTAAAAGATATAATTTAAAATAACGATGATACCATATCAGTCATCAGGGAAAGTAAATGGAAAAGTTATGTTTTTATTAATTATAATTTCCTCCATTTGTTCTGATCATGAATCTATTTTCAACAAAATTTCATAGCTTAAGATTTCTCAAAATTAACCTTCAAAACATTTAATGATTAAGAATCACTTAGTACATTAATTCCACGATTTCTAATTATTTTAATGAAAATTTGTAACAAGAGATTCAGCTTCTGAGATATTTTTAAAATTCAACACTTTTTGCAAAATACCTAAAAATGCTTTTTTTTTTTTCATTGACATTCTTCATAATTTGACGATTTCCCTTTTACATATTAACTATATTGCTAACCTTATACAAAATTTTATAAAATAAATATTTTGACAAAAATTCTCATTATTTGATAAGATTATTTTTCTCCAAAAAAAGATACCTTTTAAGTTTGTTTTGGAATGCTTTTTTTACAAGAAAAAGTATTCTGAATTATTTCAGCTAATATTTCGAATCTAACATCTTAATAAAACACATTAGAGAGGTTTCTAATTGGTTATTTTTAAATTTGATGTCAAAAACTCCGTAAAAATACTTTTAATATAGAATTTTCTCACACACAACAAACCATCTCAAAGAACCATATTCCAAATAACCAATATTTAAAAAAATCCATTATGTGTTATTGTCGATTACTAGATGAATAAAAATCAAATTTCCAAGTGTTTAAAAATAGATGTATTGATACAGAACAGTGTCAAAAACATTTTTCATCAAACTTCCATCGGAGTTTTATATTAAACAACAAGATTCCATTTTTTTCTTTCAAAAGCTTTTCAGACAAGACTCACAGCAGTTGTCGTTCAAGAATTCATTCTAACCTAAATATGTCAGCGTCTACTGATTCTTAAAGAATAATTAGTTGTACCAAAAATCATAAACAACCTGCTCAGGATACAATTAAAGAAATATTTTTCTTTACTGACAGCTCTGTTTGTCCTTATACGCGATTTAGCTGTAATCAACCATCGATTAAAACTGTGAAGAATGTTCTATGTAAAAGACGTGATCGAAATTGATGAATGAATCTTGAGTGATGTAACTGTGTATTTCATCTATGAGGAATAAAGCTTTGATAGTTGTTGTATTGATGTACTGAAGTAGAATACGATTCTTTTTAGGAAATTGATTAGAATAACGAAAGAATAGTTGATTCAAATAGATGAAAGAATAATGATGATATATTGATAAAATATTTGGTACATTGATTAAATATTATAATTCAAAGCAATTTTTATTTTAGTTTATTTATTATAAAGTTATATTAGCCTTAATTTGAAATTATTTTTTTAGGAAATGGTGCAAAATCCGAAAGAATTGTTGAATTAAATAGATAAGAATATGATTGGTATAAATATGTGTTTCTTTTATTAAGGGTTAGGTTTCAAGTACTTTATATAATATGCTGAGCCGGATTAAGGCATGGACATAGGGTTCCGTTTTCCCTGGCTCCCACATCAAATGGACTCCCAAATGGAATAGAAGGTTTATTTTATGTTGTCGCTGGAATAAAATCGTCTGCTAAATCGAATAGATTGTTTGTTGTTACGAAGCAGAGGGGTCCCTCAAAGAAGTTTTTGCCCCGAAGTTCAATTAGGCTAAGATTGTCTCTGGTATTATTTACTACAAAATATTTGATGCTAAGATGATGATGATGATGAAAAAATATTGCTAAAATTGAGAATTATTTGTTTTCATTTTAGGATATTTTTCTAAAGTCGAGCTGACCATCACTTCGACAATTCATGGATTCAATACCCACTTTCAGAGTACATATTAGAAGTGGTTCGGATTCCACTTCAAACAATAAGCTCTGGTCCAATTACCACTGGTGAGCAAAAAAGTGGCCATAGACTGAAAGTGGCGTACGAACTGAAATTCCTAATTTAAATAAATTAATTTAAGAATTTGATTTAAATACTAAATGATTATAGGTGATTTAAATAGATAAAAGAACTACAAGTAATATATATATATGTATTTTCAATTAATGATATTTAGGCTTCAGGCCTTATTATCATTCACTTAATCATTGAAAAATTGGGGATTATTTAATGGATTTCATTTGCTTTTTTCAAAGAAATTATGCAAAATTGAGATTTGAATTGATTACTTTAGTAAATCGATGTAAACATCAGATATATATGAACATATGATTAAAATATACGAAAGAACTGTGAACCATACGTGTTTGTTCTATTCTTGGTTACAGTTGACTATAACTTAATTAAAGCATTGATGAATTTAATTGAATTATATGGATTAATTGTTTTACTTTCAATTTCTTTCCTCAGAATGACAAATTAAGGTTTGACTTAATCACATCTATACATACAAGCTGAGAAAGTACTTTTTATTTCAGTATTTAAGGATTATTTTACATTTTAAGGACTTTATTACATTTTAAGAATTTTTTACAATACACTGAATGCTCTTTTCTTCTCTATGATATATATAGATACTGGATGTTCGGTGCCAATTGTCCAAAATTTATTTCGTCAATCCTTATATACAGTTTCAGTTATAAAAATATTTAACATGAGTTAACAAATTATCTTAAAATTAGTTGAATATTTAATACAAGTATTCCTATAGTTTGAAAAAAAAGAAACTTCTCAAATTATATATTTTAAAGATATTTAATTTGTGACCGAATTCCGTTTTTCAGAAAAATATTTATTCTTGCCTCAAACAATTGTAAGTAATTTTTTTCGAATAACTATGATTTAATTTTGATTATCTACTGTACAATTTTTTCTCGTAACCTAAGATGTGTGTATATATATATTACAATAAAAATTTAAATTCTATTTCATTTTATCTAGTCCAAAAATTTGGAGTAAGTATTCGCAGTGGAAAGACAAACACAATTTTTTTGTCAGTAATTTAGAAATACTAGAAGAAATTCCAAAAACTTTTTACACACATCCTAAAAGAAGTAGAGAGAAAGTACAAAAACTAAAATCACTAATAATTTAAATTATAAATCCAAACCCTAAGAAAATTCTAAAGTATAAACTCAACTTAATAGCAAAGTACTATAGTCTGCATATTTAGAAAATTTTTCCGTTTTTCTTAAAGAACAGAATGATCTATTATGAATGCATGTAAATACTCTATATAAGATTACAGAATTTCACGGAAGTTGATTGGTCAAATACAGAATAATCAAATAAATCTAAATTCTAAATGTTCGATTAATTTTTTTCTACAAAGTTAATTATTTTTTAACTTTATTTTGCACATTTAGTCATATTAATGTTATATAATAGCCACATGATAAGAAAGAATGCTGATCCTTGCATTAAGACGAGAGTCCAGGAACATTTGATAAAGCTTTTACACAAAATGAATTGTACGCTATAAATACATTGCTGAGTATGTAGTGCAACTAGATTGTCAAATATAGTAGCATAAGCGCCAAGATTTATGCTGGTATGTTAAGATTTGGTATTGGAAAAATTACTCATTTTCAATGGACACTTGAATTCAAATGTACTTATTAAAATATTAAAAAATATACTGTGAGCATAATTTTCATAGACATAAAAATTTATGTTCTCACGAGATTACGAATCATATCACTAATCAAACGAAAAATTGAGTGGATTGTGTGAACAAAATAATGTTAGTTTTCCTATATATATAACATTCATTTATATAGTATTTTCATATGTTCCCAGAATCCTTTGAAGGAAACTTATAGTGCTATCTTCAAAAATAAATAAATAATAATTATAATGAGTGAGAAAGACTGCGAAAAGTTTTCTTTGTGTCAAATGGAGTTAGTGCTATCATCGCAAAAAGTTATGAGCAGGGAATATTAATTTTTTTTAATACTTTATAGTTTAAAATATATTTATTTTATATAATGCAAAATATTAATAATTTTATAGATTGCATTTGTATGCAGATCAAAGATGTAAACTAAATTATAATTTCTAAATTAATAACAGACTAAAGATTTTTAAATTATAAGTTTAATAAATATTATATATATTAAAATATATTTTAAATATCTATAAAATTATTTTCTCTTATGTTTTGTATTTGATCGTTCAATGAATTTTTATATATTTACAACTATACATAAAAAATGCATTTGAGAAAAGTAGTAATTTTTAAGAGAACTCTATCTAAATAATAGGGTTGATGTTATTTTGAATTCGAATTTCTCAAACTTAGAAAGTAGCATTTTAAGTGGGGGATCATTTCATTATTTGCATTTTTTTCCAGGAATTGAGTGTTTCATATTTAGAAAATCCAACTTTCAATATTTTGTACAACATATACACATTCAAATTTTAATGACCAAAACAAAATAATCTAAACTTTATACAAATCATTAAGTAAGATGAGATGAAGCAAGTAATTTATGTTTCTGATAAAAAGAAATAAATCTTAACTGATATTTTGAATCGAGGCTAAAAAATTCAAATACGTCAAGGATATTGAAATAAGTATTGAACGAATTTCATCTCTAATATAAATAAGGATAAATTAGCTACTGCAGCATTCATTATTAAGTGACAAACATAATTACACCCGATGAATAACATCCCTTCTAAAATCTAAACAATGCATCGCCTCATGGACATGCATCATTCCCCAGGCGTGATTAATCGCGCTTTGAGAATTGAATAGAGATGTCTCTGGCAAATAAAGGAATAAGTGTGTCACGAACTTGAAATGTTTAATTATACATACGCATTTAAACAAATTGAAGACGTAAGGGAGAAATCAGCATAGTTTAAACAAGCTCGATAGGAATCCCATTCAAGTTGTACTTAATTTTTCACATTATTTTCCTTAAATTAATGTAGGGCGTTCTAAAAATTTCAAACTACAGATTTAAAAAAACTACTTCACTTGTTCCATTTATTTCTGAAATTCATCATATGGTAACAATTTCATAGATTAATTACCGTCTGCTTGTTTCAAATGTTAAACCCTCCCTGTATACTATCACACCATTTTTTTTTGTTGAAGTTGTAATTCGGGGAATAATTAATAACCAAGCTAATTTTGAAAAAGCTTGAAGCTAGAAGTGAAGTTCAAGAATCATTGAAAAACTTAATATATATGATTCTTGAATTTGATTAGTAATGTTAACACTCTGAATAAAAAAAATTTCAAATCTTTTCTTTTTAAAATTAATGCCAAAATAGGTACAAATAAAAAAAAGAAAAATAATAATAAAAAAACTGCGTTTTAACTATGACACGTAACCTGGTTCATTCTAGGAAAAATAGTTACGTTCTCACAAACATCACAGCATCTATTATATTTGGACATTCCTGCCACTTTAGAATTATAAAGCAACTCTAATCTAAAAAGCAAAATATCTGAGATGGTAATTAGTCAATAGTTCTTAGAAATCATTTCCGGCATCTGAGGGGAGGGGGGAATAAACTCGAATTTTGCTCATCTTGCAGAATACAAACATCTTAAACATTTATGATAAATTTGTGTTCAATTTTTCCTCTGTGATACGTAACGAGTTCTTTTTATAGATAAAGAAATATTTGCTTTAAATTTTGATGAATTAATAATGTCATGAATAACCAGTATGATTGTTTTTAAGATGCATTATAGTAATATTCGTTGTAAAAAACATAGAGGCACGATTTTATTTATCATCAAAATTTCTTATAATTACTCATATAATCCAGTACAGAATCAGTCACCAAACTCCTAATCTTTTTTTAGACCCATTAAACTTGTGTTGTGTTGTTGTTACTAATGACATTTGGACAAGCCAAGCTCGCTATGCCTTGGCTATGCGAATTTAAGTCAATTGGGGGCTTCTTTCGTTTAATCAGAGCACCATGAAGGTGAAAGTACGACTTTTTCTCTTCAAATCCTCCGATAGATGGCAGCATCAGAGGATCTACTCCCTCATTTTTGGCATTGATCTGAAGGGGGAGTAATTTTCTCCAGACCATTGCACCCATGATAACTGCTCAACGACCGACCACAGGACTTTCGATTTCACAGATTTAACAAGCACGTATATTGCATGTACTCGGTGGGTCTTTGGCAGCATTGGGAATCAAACCTCACTCTTTTGGAAGTCCGATACCCTAACCATTAGGCTACCACGGCCTCATTAAACTTGTAACTGAGTTGATAAGACCCTCTGACTCGTTTTTTAAAATCTTTATCTATAATACAATTGTTTCTGTAAAAGGCAATATTTTCGTCCTCTTTGATCCAGACGGAAAATCTTCATATTAATAGGACATGTACATGTCAATTATTGTCCTTCTGAAACTTCTCCATTCGTGCGATTGGCTTCTTTACGATTTAAGATCACTTTTGCATAGGGGAGCTAATTCGATTATGTAATGCAGTTTAAAAAATTGATTTCTAACAATTACATTCTCACCAGAGATGGAAGTCAATCTGAATAGTCAGCTTTATTCTGTATGATTCAACAATCTTTACACATTACATGCAGAAATCTGGAAATGGCAGATTGAAATTACCAAGCAATGAAATGTGTTTGTTAAGACTCTATTAACATTTGGCACATACCACATTTGGTTTAGTCTGCTTGACAATCTGACACTTTTTTGCAAAAGTGTTGAAATTCGTTAAACGAACAAGAGTCCATGAATCGCAAAAAGAATATTTAATGAAGCAAGTTACAAAGAAAGAAATTATACATGTACTAAACTAATAAAACAGAACATGGTGTATTTATAGATTTTGGACGGCTTGAACACAACCACCAATCAGAAGGCAGCGCAGCAGACGATTTGTAGCAGCAGACGATTGCGGACGTATTAGAAGACTACAGTTTTACAGACGATAATAGACTTACTTTTTGTTTCTTTGCGATTACTTGCATTATATTATTTACAACAAAAAGAAAGCTAATTAAACCGGAGTCTACAGTTTAAAAATGAATTCTGTTCCATTAAAAGTCACAAATGAGGAGGAAATCAATCTTTAGAGCTGAAGGCAATCACTTGCCAGATCGGCTTGTCATACATCAGTGTTCACTGTCATTACTAATTTACATTCTTACAACCAGTTCTATTGTTCATTAACAAGGCTAAATTTAGTGTCAGAATTAAATGTATGTTTCCGATTTTATTATAATTCGTTTATATTATAACCATTTTATTATAATTATGTATTTATTACAAAATCCAGAGTTTGACTTTTGGGTGCTGTGGGTAAAAAGTTACTGAAATATCCTTGGCGCAAACGCTGAATAAAATTTTTTACAACCTATATGCCTATTTCAAGATGAAATTACTGAAAATATATAAGCGTTGAGCAAATGCTCTACTGGACCTTTCGAAATCAAGGCCTAAAGAATACTTGATATTTGAATGACCCACGACTTTTGCTAAAATTCTTACCATCCAAAAATCCTACCAGAATTGGAAATTGTTTTTGCGCACCTCAGTTTATTAAAAGTTACACTTAATTGCCACACCTTTCAGAAAATTCAAATATAAAATATTCCAGGAAAAAAAAAATTCAGCAATTTTGGCTTAGAACATTTTAGGTGAGCAAAATAGTTATTTTTTACAATTTATGTAATGTATATACATATTTTATTTGGCAATTTTACAAGAAAAATTCTAGTTCTATACCTTGAAAAAAAAGTTTTTTATGTTTATATTACTTCAAAAAATATTAAAATGTATTTACTTAAAAACACTAACTTTTTAAGTTTTCAATAATAATTTATTAAACACATACAAGAAAAATACTGCAAAATTTAGTTTGCCTTTTTTGCCCCATCAGATTAGTTTAAAATGAAAAGCCAGAAAAAAGGGCATGGAGATGTGTGCATTGACATTAAAAATTTTCATTAATAAAAATTCTTTTGACACGTTTGATGGAAATTTTATTCAAAACAATCGTTTTAATACTGTTGAATCATTATTTTAGCTTACAATTTATTTTTGAAATACTAAGTGACATGAAATTAAGTAGACATTTAAAGGATATACTTTATGCATTGTGTTGCTAAACTGGAATTCAAATAGTCAGCGCTCATTTTCAACTTGATCCGCATTTTTGGCTGGGACTTTTGCCATAGGAATTGTCGAATTAGTACTTGTAAAAAAGTGACCATATAGCTACGCACTGGCTGATTAATGATGCATTATTTTAATCTTATACGTTTCATAATTTGTGGTAACATCAGGACTAAAATATAATAAAGGGAACAGTCACAAAAATTCAGTCACTCTGGTGTGCAAATATAGGTAAATCGTTAACGCTTTACAGATGGCAGAATACTCGAATCGTCCTCAAATACACGTGTACTGCCTTTACGTAAATATATTCAGAGAGGCATTTTTTGTTTCAAATAGAAATTAATCGTAAAGATGGCTGAGGTGACAGGGTGACAAAAACGGCCATTCATGTTAAGAGCATCCGTATACATATGATGAGTAAAGTAGTCATATTTGTTAAAATTTAAAGGGGGTTGTTCAATGTAAATAAGTGAGAAAATATGTGATGACAGAATATCAAAAAGAGGTAAAAAGAAGTATAAGACTTGAGATATAATCATCACACATGGCACATAATTCAACATAACTTGTCACAATTATAGCAATATCTGGATTAAAGTTACCTCAAACTTCAAAGAGAACAGTTGGAGGAAATAAGCAGGCAGTGAACTTTGAAATCGGCAACTTGATAAATGGCCATGATTCACACACATGATAAACAATAGCAAACTGGAATATGTGTTCTGATTAATCATGTTTTTGTAGTTATTCGAATGACACATGTAATCCAGAGAACGGGAGAACAAATGAAATATTTCGTTCTTAATGGGTGCAAAATAAATTTCATGAGAGAGTCACATCTGTGATATTTTTCACATGATAGAGTGAGTCTGCTCCCTGAAGCATATGAACCAGAATATTCACCTTACCATTCTGTGCTGTTCAACCAACAATTGCAAGGTGAGTATTCTCTTTCTGTGTGTAATCATTAAAATAAACAGAGCAAAATTTATCAGAGGGGAAAGAGAATGACTGGTCGTAAGAACATTCATCACATTATTGGTATATAAAATATACCAGTAATAAGGTGGATATTGGACTTGAACTGGTAATTAGGTGAATAATGGACTTGAGCCTCAAGAAATCTGTGATATATGTTGAACCCAAAAATATATAGTCATAATCAATATTCCTGCAATTTAATGAATTTACATGATCAAACCCCCAACAAGTGGCAAACCAGATATTTTTATCTGCAAAATTTAGTGAGCTCACTTCATAATTATTTTTTAGAACTTATTACACAGTAAATAATGCTTTTCTCGTTGAGTAATTATTTCTCTGTGAGTAACTAACCTTTTATCAGGTAAGTTTATTCAATCCAAAATTTCTCATATTATAAACTAAAATCCAAAACTGAAAACCCTCAAACATGACACAAATTCTTGAATAGATCTTTAATCATCTGTCAGCTCAGTCTACATTTATATGAATAATCATAATAATCTACATAAATAGCATATATTTTGATTTTTATTTAAAAATCAAAATATATGCTATTATATAATAAAATGGTAAGTTACATACTTTGAAAAAGTGAATCATTCAATTTTACATGTTTTTATTGGATTGAAAATGCAACTTATGCAAAATTTCTTGTACTAAGAAAATATATCAAAGTTAAACTTTAGAAAAAATTAAAATTGACCAAATTTTTGAGATAATTTCAATAAATATAAAAATTAAGAAAGTTAGCATAGAAAGATGTAAATATTCCCCATAAATAAAAAAATGTATCAAAACTTAACATTTACTCAATAATTAAGAAATCATAAAAGGAAGGGGGGAAAAACCAAGGATCAATTAATAAGATGATTCTCATAAGCTTTGTAAGTTCGTTTTGAGCGAATTAACAGGCGCACTTTGAGGTTTAAAGTGAAGTTCTTTTTACTTGAAATAATTCAGGTATTTTTATTTGGAATACATGAAAAAATAATAATATAATGAATAGAAAAATACATGTATCGATATTTCTGCATAAAAAAAGGAAATGTATGAAAGAAAACGGCAATATTGTTATTTCATTTTCTAATTACTTTTTTATTTATCTTTAATAATATTAAAAATAATGACAAAAATATCATGGAATTGTATTAAGAATATTTTGTCAAATTGTTCAAGATTCAAGTTAAGTAAGCTATTTTAGGCTATTTTCGCTGTATGAAAATAAATTACAGAAAAAGTGCTGAATATTTATGCATGCTCATATAAACATGAATAAGCATAACATATTATTCTCCCCCAAAATATATCTTCAAAAACTGAGAAAAATCCGAGTCCAACCTACAATTATTATATTAATTCCTAGCATTAAATATAGCTCAAACAGGTGCATTCAAAAATTCATTAATAAGTTATCTTTAATTCAAGAATTCTCAAAGTAATGTATACTTAAAAATGATATAACTTAATGTTATTAGCTTGCTATTAAGTATTACTTCATGTTACTGAGGGGAAATGAGAATTGCATCTTTTCTCAATAACATACTGCATTTGTTATTTCCACAGCTGCATAGTTGCAATTTAAACATGGTGCATAAGAACTTGTATTTTCTTTGTAGAGAGTTATTTCTATATAAGTTATGGTTATTACAGTGATTATAATCATGATATCACAACCTAATTATGTAAAAATACATTAAAAATAACAAAGTGTGAATTATGAAAGAAAATTCCACAATAAATTATGATTGCAATAAATATACAGCTTTTATTTTATTTGGTAAACAAAACATGACGATCATTATCATGATATGCTTTTGTTATGAAAAATAATTGTAAAAATAGTTACTACACAGTAAATTAAAATGTCAAAGCATGAAAGAAAAACTGAAGACATGAACGATGAAAAGTCTTAGTATTTCACAGAAACTTCTTGCACATGACAGCTTGCTTTATTTTTCCATTATTTCAATGATAATCTTCTAGAGAAAATTAAAAGACAAAATATATTATAGAGTACAAAAGATATCTTGATTAAAAACATTATTAAAATTAGAAAAGATAATGCATTTAAGTAAAATATATATCTTGAACATGCATCAACACAGTTGACACCAGAAATTTTTATTTAAAAAAATCATCAAGCATGAAAGCATTAAAAGAGCAAGTATGTATTTAAAGCTTAAACACTTAAAATTGCCTTTAGGTAAGTTGTTTTTATAAATAAATTTAGGGGAAAATTTTTTATTATGCCTTAATTGCACTTTGGTCAACATAATTTCTGCCAACTTAGAGTTGCATACCAATCAATTGTGGAATAATTTATGAATTATGTTCAAGTAATGTGGTCAACATTTTAGATGTTTATGTGTGGCTTCTCTAAATTTCAACGTCATTCATCAACTCTCATTTCAAATTTCTCTATTTTCAAATTTTTTTCAATTTAGGAAAAATATTTAGTAGTGATTAAATAATGTGGTTACATTATATCAACATGCCTATAACTAATCATCCTCAATTGATTTGCATTAATCTTTATTAATCATTCATCTAATGATGAAAGATTAGTAAAGATCAATTGCTTCACTAAATGAATTCCCACAATAATTATGCTGTAAATTTGCACAACATCACTTCAAAAAACCAACAATGAATTACTCTTTTTAACAGCAATAAGTCGCTCTTATAATTATAAATTATGGCTATTTTTTTTAGAATAATTATCAAATTTACTATTATATTTGAATTCCAAGGAGGAAAGAGATTTAACTCTCTTAAAAGATAATTGTTAGATCTTAAAACTAACATTTTTATAACCAAATACTCTCCCTTTATAAACAAAATATTAGAAAATTATTTGTAATGTATTGTATATTGCATATTAAACCTATACAAAATAAAATACATTACATACTAAACCCATTAAAAAAATCCTTTAATGAAATTTTGAGCACCAGTGTTTTTTTTTATTTTTTTATTGAAGATGATGGATGAGTAGCTAGTCTTCATTCAAGTTGTCAGGTTAATGTTCTTGGTTTTCTTCAGTTATAGTGGTTTCATTAATAAAGCCTGTATAGCAATATGGCTTAGATATAAAATTTACATTTAATTTACTAAGTGCCTTCCACGCCTTGACCACTAGTTGCAAAAGTACCTAATGACACATTTGAATTTGAAACTATTGATTACACTAACATACATGGCTGTTAAGGGAGTTAGATAAATCCTGATAATAGAAGTTTGAACTTAAAAGGACTAGGGAAAAAATTTAATATAAAGACACTATTAGCATTAATCAGGTATAAGTTTTTCCAGCATTAAATTATAACAAGCAATTTGATTATTTGAATAACAATTTATTTTGATTTAAATGCTAATTTTTACACCATCAAAAGAGGAAAAAGATATGAAAAAAGGTAAAGTATATAACTTTTTTATAAAGAAAATCTTGCAGATCATCAACAAATATATATATAAACCAGTCAGGACAAAATCTGAAATTATAGTTCTGAAATAAATAGAAAATTAAAGTTATATAAGTGAAAGATTTTCTTGTTTTGAACTTCTGATAATTTAACAGATTTTGTTAATTAAAATAAAAAGTATATGAAAACAGCTGCATAGAAGGAAATTTTTGTTAAAAAAATTAAAATTAAGATAAATGGAAGCATTGAATTTAACATTAATCTAATTTCACATTCATTTAATAAATATACATAATATTTATTCCAGAAAAAGTAAATAAAAAATAGAAGAGAAAATAAAAAACATTCATTATAAAATGTGTTTAGAATTTTACATATGTAAAAGTTTGATTTTTTTCAGAAAACCGATTTAAAAAGAATTAAAATGCTTCAAACAATATAATAAGATTCCTGATTTTGTAAACATTTTATTATTGAAAATTTTATTCAATGTTTAATTTTAAATCATAATTTTATTAATAAAATGAATGGACAATTTCATAATGAAACTTTTCTAACAAGAGAAGATAAAATATTTTATATATGATTATCATACATGGTATAATATATATAACAAAAATAAATATTTTTTAAGAAAAATAATGAATTATATTTTTGTGAGCTTTAAAAATACACATTTAAAAGGATTGTCAGAGTATTATGCCATGCCAATGAATTCACAAAACATTAACAATGTAAGAATCAATGCACTAAAATTTTCAGTTAATATCAGCTTTCAATCTTACTGCATAAAACATTTTATCATATATTTATAAACTTTAAATTTAGTTAAGAAATATCATTGTGTGGATTGCATTGCAGATGAGCAAATGTGTTGATAATAAAAACTGATTCTGAAAGAAATGGAAAAAAGATAAAAAGGGCAACAAACAATGAATATAATAAAATTTTATTGGTGATAATCTCAATTCATGCATATCACACAAAGAATAAGATGTGATTTCTTGAATAAAAATGAGTTTCAACAAGGAATATTTTCCTCGGACCAAAGGCAATTTCATACATCTAGGAGGCCCAGGTATATTTTCCCTCAATCTAGTAGAAAAAAGTTTGGTACTTACTGAATTTCTTTTGGTGATAAGCAATCTCTCTCCACAGAAAATCTTATTCCATTTAGTTCATATCTGGGGAATATACTTGCTTATTAATTCAAAGGATTCTTTCAACAAAAAGGGTATTGTTAACAAATAAGTATAATGAGCCGGCAGTACCAACTATAAAAAGTATTTCTAGCCCAATTATACTGCAATGTAAATGATTACAATAAGTCTAAGGATCACATCCTTACAACAGACATTAATGCTCCACTCTTTATAATGTACATGGCAATGCAGCCTTTGATAGAACTACTGTTTGTGAGTTTCATACCAATTTTACAATACATCTTCATTGTTTTGGAAGGTGTAAATTTTCCTTACTAAATTACCTTATGGATTTTAGAATCTCATAATATGAATTAGAGAATATTTCTGGAAATCATGCACACTTGTTCTTGAATGAATAATTACATATATCTGGCAACCCAAACATTCTAATTTTTTTCTTGATTTCCATGTGGCCTTGACTAACCCTAGTCTTAATTTTTATTTTACTCCGTATTTTGCACAAACAAGCTATAAGATTTTTTCAAGCCTTTCATAACAATATGAAATACATACAAAAATGATTTTAATAAATTATCACATTGTGATACAAATATTATGTGTTTTAATCTTTCATAAGAATTGCAAGTTATTAGTTTTTTGAAATTAAAAATAAGATTTAAAATTTCATGAATACATATATATTAAACGAAGTAATTCATAATAAGAGTAATCACAATAAAAGATTTATGAGAAATATCACACATGCATGATTTGTCAGGTTAAAATTAAAATCATAGTTTTCTTCTGTTGGTGTTGTCAATGTCTATTTATTAAAATCGCATTCTTCCATTAAATTTGCATTTCAACTTACTGTTCACCATCTTAATTTCCATGCAAACCTTTTAAAATTTTTATCAATAAGACCAATAAACTTTTTTTGGAAAGTTTATGAATTGTGAACCAAGCTAGTTACATTAAAATAGCAAAATGGAATATCATTTATAAAATTCAGAAACTTTAAATTCTACATGAAAAAAAAAATAATCTGTTTTAATAATAGTCAGGGTAAAATGTAAGTGCTATATTTTAACGTTAGAAGTTTATAAGAAATAAGAAAGTAGTGATCTTACACGGTTGTGTGTTAACATCAGAAGTAATGTTTACACTACCTTCATATGTGTCACGTATTTCAGAGCTCTGAAAAATAAAATATTTTCATATCAATCTCACTTCTCTTTTTATAAACAACACAAAAATTGTTATAAATAGCATTTACAAAAAAGGTAAGTACATAAAGTTATTATCTTTCCAAAATGTTTTTTAAAAAATAATATACTCTAAGACAAAAAAAAAAAAAATTGCACCTGGAGGGAGTGGGCGGCCAGGAATGAAACTGGGTGGGATGGGTCATCTACCTAAAGGTGTAAATATTATTGATACATCATTAGATGGTTTCAGAAGATTACAGTATTGTTAGTCAGTTGCAGCAATTTCTTTAAATAAATTAAACTTTCATTAAATTTTCAAAGGAATAATACATAAATAAATCAACTTGAGTGGTTATAGTAGATACATTATGCATGATATTCAGGTAAGTAGAAAATTTCAAATACAATTCACAAATACACAAAGCAATTTATTAACATTTAATTATTGTACCAAACTAAAACGTAAATTCTAAACCCTTCTTAATTTAAGCTTCCTACATATAACACGACAATTAACAGTTGGCAATTAAGATATATTATAATATAAAAGAACAGAAATTAAGTTTAATTTCCACACACACACACAATCTATCTTTCTGACTAGTTAAACTTATCTATGAAGTGGGAATTCGGCAAATATTTTTAATGACACACTAATGAAAAATAAAAAAAAGTAAAATTAAGTAACTCAAGTAATAATATGTAGGATAAATCTCCAGTACAATGCATGCTTATAATATAAAAAAGTAAAGAGAAATACTTAATTTCTGCTGAAGCATTGATTTGGGTATGATTAGAATTTGAATGTTTATATTAAAGTTAAATTTACAACAAACAGCCAGGTGGAATAAGACAACATAATTGTGATCAAAGAAAATAGATTGTCTGATCATTGGTTGAACAGCACATAGGTGCAATGTTAAATGTTGCATGATAAGCATAATCCAATATTCATGATTGCAGAAAATCCACAAGCACAGGAAAGCACCTCCAATTATATAGAAAATTATCACACAGTTTGATAATGGTTGCATATTTGATTAAGTTTACATAAATTAAAATAACCTTTAACTTCACTGTATTACCAATAAAGAGAACCAATACCATAGAATCAAACAAGCATGAAAAAAATTGCTTTCAAAAACAAATCCAGCATCTATAATTGTTGAGAGGAAATTTCAATTAGTGTACAGAAATAATATGAAACGAACATGTTGACATGATAAGTAGATTTAAATACACTTTTCAGACATTAAAGTTACTTACACACTTCCAGAATATCTAAATAGGAATTGATCATAACTTGGATCACAACATTATAATGTCAAACAGCTTTAGCACTCATTACGGGCTTTTTGATAAATAGTCAATTCTTATACTTAAGACAATTTACAGCCAATCTGTTCCCAGTGGAGCTGGGATGATAACAAAATTATGCTCAATAATATATTCAAATACTCTGAGATTATCGCTTCTGCATTTAGATATCACATGATAGAAAAGATTCTCCTTCCTTTGAATATGAGATGACATGAAACAAGATGTCAAAATCCATAAATTTTTCTAAGTCAAAAGAAATTACAACATTTATTTCTGTCAAATTTAAACTGAATGATGATTTATGTGTATGCTTAATTCATGCTGTCATTTGAAAAAAATGTAACTGTAAATGATTTAGCATTTTACGTGCATTTAACCTACCTTATAAATCCCATTACATTTAGATATTTTTTCTCATTGCAGAAATTCTTTGTCTTAGAGTATATTGTTTTAAATAATAAATTCAAATTTATTTATAATAACAAATATATACTCACTTTTTGAATGTATTTTGAATTTATAGTGATTTCTTGATCCATTTGTCGCAATTTCTCATCAAGTAAAATGCATTTTTTCATCTATTAAAAAATGCATGCAATTTCAATTATTCTAATTACAAAACATATTTTTTGATAACAATTATTTGCACTAAAAACTTAATTTCTGAGAATTTACAAAGACTGAAAATTAACAATTACAATTTTTAATCAAGTATATAGTGATAAATTATATAAAATGTAATAATTCTCAATTAACAACATATAAAAGTTACATTTACTGTCTTTTAGTAACTAATTTCAAGATAGAAAATAAAGTATATAAAATAATTTAATAAAAAGAAATTTTTAAAAAAAATGCGACATTGAACAAATATTTTGCAACTTTTTGACTTTAAGTTTTATTTTAAACAAATGTATTGGAAATTTTTACTCCATGCATTACAAATAAAATTTAAAAATTCAAGTAAGTTTCTGATATTAACTCAAAATTTCAAACTGAATATGTACATGTGTGTGAATATATATATTGAATATTTTCAAAAGTTATAATCAAATAAAGGTTGGGCCAAAAGTTTCAAAGAATATTAGAAGTTATAACAAAATAAGACAAATAAAAGTAAAATATTATTTATGTATCAGGGGGACTGGAAAGTAATGTTGAAAGGACTGGAAGGTAATGTCAATAATCTTATTCCTGGATGGTCGAAATGTTAAAATTTTAATGTTTGAATGTAATTGCATTAAATTCCATCAATAAAATTTTTAACAAGTTTTTATTTTTAATCAATAATATAATAACCCTCATTATGAACAACCATTTTCCATATAGTGAGCAAATTTTTTGCCACAAGGAAAATGTTATAGTGATTGGAATAAATGGGAATCAAAGAGTGTATGGTAGGTATAAGGCAAGTATGGTGGGTGAGGCATTACCTCCTACCCCAATTCATTAATTTTTTCCAATGTTCGCCATGCACAGTGCATTCTTACATTGGGTTGCAGAATAACGCATTATCAGTTGACAAGTGTCTGATATTTTTTGATTGATTGCTCACAATAATAGTCTGCATTAACAGTTTGTCCAGGCTTCAGCATATGAAAATAAACAAATCTGAGAATACTCCACTAAACACACAAAAGTGCCTATTAGGGATGTAAACCTGGCTTCGCAACATTTTGTGGTGATTCATTTGGAAAGAGCCACTGGCTTTGAATTACCATATAGGACCCATTTTTTGTCTCTAGTGATCAAACGATCAAAAAATGGTTCTGTATTGTGACAAAGCAATATGCTGTATGTGATGGATCAGTTAGCTTTGTTCTCTTCAGAGAGATTATAAGGGACCCAAACAGCTTTGCTTATTTTTCCAATCTGCTGTAAATGTTCTTGGGTGGTCAACCAAAGTTAGTTAAGAAGACAGTTTGACAGTTCAATTGTTTGACATGATTTTGTGTATACTTCTGCCTTCAGCATGTCATTGTATAATGTTGATAGTCTTCCTGATCAGTAGGAGCTAGAGAGATTAAATTACCAGATCTGAACTTGCAAAAGCATCTTTGGTATTTATGAACGTCTAATGCACTTGGATAAATATAGTAAATGTTTTTTGTCGAACCTGTTGGTAGAATCACAACAGGTTGCAAAACTTAAAACTCGTACAATCCTGGACATGCTCTCATGGTATTTGACTGGCCATTTCCTCCAAATTGAAAAAAAAAATTAATGTTGAATTATTTAGTAGCGAACAATTCATAATACTTTTCAAATTACTTTGCTATGCCTTCAAGATACATAATGAATAAAAAAATTACAATCAAATAACATGCGAAGAAACTACATTACTTTCTGATCCCCCTAAAATGAAGTATTAAAATGTGCAAGCAAATTTTTTCTGAACAAGAAAAGTTGCAAATGATAATGACAGACATGGCATATTAAGCAGATTATACAAACCATAGCGACTTTTCTTTTTGTACTAATAGCATGCAACCATTATCAAATCAAGCAGCATTTGTTAATTTTTTTATGTGAATAGTTGATTGCAACTCTTTTATTGTGAAAACTTGAGACAATATAAGCAAAAACATGATCGACATTGTGAAACTTCTTTGCCACTCCCAAAATATAGTACGGTTTGGAGAACTGTCTATTAAGTGATATGCTGTCTTTGAAAGAGAAGTATGTCATATACACACGAAGTGCCATAGAGAACATTGTTGTTTAATCAGATATCACAATTGTCAGTATTTGTGAAGCTGCTAAGTTTGTTCGTTGTTCAATGGTATTGTACCAAGTTTGGTTTGTTTGCTTGTTGCACAAGAGGATTTATTAGACAGAGACCTTTGGTTTAAAAGAGATTGTGAACTAGTTAAACTGGCATCATTTCTAAACTATAACTATTAAAACTTGAATTGAAAGTTAAGCCTATCAACACTTGAATTGAAAAGCCAGAGTGCTGACTATTATATTGCCAGCTTGGCATTGAGTTTCAAAGATTTAGAGAGAATGATGCACTAATTTGATGTATGTCATATGAAAATGCATTTACAACATACATCAATTACCACAAAAAAATATGTCAAAAGGAAATCATTTGATATAAACACTTCAGGAAAAATGGGAATAAGAGCTGAAGTTGCTATTCAATTTAGGCTGGATTAATTTGTTACAGCAACTTTTTGTCCAAGTGGGTAATTTGACTAGATTTATCATTTGAAGCAGACTCCAAATTTGATAAATATCACTGTTCTAGGTGGCAGGGGAGTCCACTTGCTGTAGGATTTAAAGCCAGAGATCTAACCTTTCAGCTTGGCTAATATCTCCTAAATTGATGAAACCCAGGTGGTGCCCTAATACACATTGCAAGCCTAGTGAAGGGATTACTTTTGGAAACTTTCATTTTAGACAGAGTAACAAGTTGAGACAGTAAAACCAATTGACCTACCATGATGGATAAACCTGAAAGATTTATGGTTGCAGGACTATCTAAAATAGTTTACGACATCATTATCACACTGGTTGTATCTAAAAATAATTTTTGATATGTTATGGATGAAATTCATCTAGATATACAGAATTTAAAAGTATCATGATATATCTTAGCACTTCCATACCATGTGATGCATAGAAAAACGTTAACATGCAGTTTTCTATCTTTCTTGTTCTATCTATTGATATTATTCTGAAATATTTTATTTGCATAAATAAGTCTTATATACCATACCAATGACATCTATTTGTAGTTTGGAAAAACACCTTTTTGGTAAATATAAATAAAATTTTACATTAAAATTAATTCTAAGAAAGCGAAATAACACATTAAAATTTTAATTTGACATTTATATGAATTTTAAAGTATCAATTAAGTTTTGGCATACCAGGTATACAAATCCTTACATTTAAGATTTTTACAGAA
Source organism: Latrodectus hesperus (assembly GCA_037975125.1). Lineage (NCBI taxonomy): Eukaryota > Metazoa > Arthropoda > Arachnida > Araneae > Theridiidae > Latrodectus > Latrodectus hesperus. Next base: position 57,070,538 of record CM075852.1, read on the forward strand.
AAAAAAAACCACAATACATTTTTAACTGCATAACTTATTTTTAAACCATTTGCAATTAAAACAATTTTAGAGTCAAATTAATGTAAATCTTCTACATTTATCAAAGTATTGGAAGGAAGAAAATTTAGAGTTGAGTTGATGTAAACTATAAGCAAAGCACAAAGTAGAGAATATTACAATATAGTCTGCTTATTATGAATAACTTCATTTCAGTTGAATCGTTTTTCATAAAAAATATTATCTTCATAATGAAATTAAGAGATTTATGTAGTATTAAAGTAGATGTTGCTAACTTTGTATAACTATTATTATTATAAAATGCAGTTTTTCTATTATTCTCTTCTTGTTTTTTGTTGTTACTATGTAATAGTTTATTTGCAAAAATTATTTTACTGTGCCATTTCTATGTTATCTATTGAATCTCAGATGATTTAAAATAATAAAAAAGAAAATACTGAATGAAGTTATATGGAATTTAGATATTGCAGATAGCTTGGAAAACAGATAAATTGCTTGCTGATCATTAGATATTAAATGGATTGGTTTGTTTGTCGCTCAACGGTCATTTTTTGCACACGAGGGCTAATTAGACCAGGACCTAAGGTTTAATGTGGATTCCAAACCACTACAAACATCCATGCCCAAGGTGGGGTTCGAACCCACAAACTGTTGAACCAAGGCAAGAGCGCCAACCATTCGGCTGCCAGCTCGGCTTAGATATTAAATGAACTAATGTATTAGAACTGTATATTAAAATAAAAATTGTAAAATAAACCAAAATTAAAAAGTAATGTAAAGAATAATTGAAAAAAATCAATTTTAACAAAACAGTTATAAAATTTTAAAATATAATAAAAAATACAAGATTTAAAAAAAAACAATATTTTTGAAGCAGAATATACGTACCTCATCTTCTAAATGTTGAAACATATGAGGAGAATTATATTTTTCAGGATTATCAAGAAAAATAACCATGCCATCTTTTTGGTTTATTGATGCAAAAATCTGTCCATCTTCAATCTGATATAAAATTAAATTATATTTTAATTAAATAAAACAGAATTCCATCAAACAGAATCAAATTGGGAAACTTTTTGCAGTTATCAAATCACTAATATACTTGCAAATTCAAACACATATTTTTAAACATGCATGACAAAAACTTTTCTAAAACTATAATTCATATAAATTTAATTTTTATAATTTTTAATTAAAATTCCTAAATTAAGAAATATACATTACAGACAATGAGACATTAACTGTAAAATAATTAAAAGCTAAACCAACAAATATATTTACAAAGATTTTTTAATGTTTGTTTAAAAATAATGTCATTAATAATAAGAACAGGATTTAAAGGCTGTCAAATTTTGAAGATAAAACAGTTTTTTTTTTTTATAGAAAGAGAAGAATAGGGAATGAATGAAAACTGCAAACCAATGTATTAAACATGAAAATTAAATCTTCTCACAATATATATATATTGGGCCATCTTCAACTAATAGTAATTCGATTTGATTTCGCAACTATTAAACAAAGGGAGAAAGATGATGCATTTTTGCTTTGACTTCATCTGTTATGGCGAATGGCAAAAAGCTTTCATGAGTTTGTTTGTCGCTCAACAGTCATTTTTTACACATGAGGACTAATTAGACCGGGACCTACAGTTTAAAGAGGATTCTGAACCACTACAAACATCCATGCCCAAGGTGGGATTCGAACACATGAACTGTCAACCGAAGGCAAAAGCACTAACCATTTGGCTGCCAGCTCGGCGGCAGAAAGCTTTCAAGATTTCATCTCTTGCAACATTTCAAAACCACTTACACTTTATGAAAAGCTTCTCCTTAAAATGTTATGTTATGAACATTTAAAAAATATTTACAACACATTTCAATTGTTGAGTACCCATTAAGTAGTATCAAAATATGCTTTTGATTTCATTTTCTGATTTAAAATCAAAAACTACTACAAAAACTATGTAATCTCATTGTATATCGAAATATTAAATACAGTATATTGTGTGTCTATGTATAAATGTATAAAAATTTCTAATATAATTACATACCACACACACTAAAACAATATAGAACAATCATATTTCTATTTACAATAAATATTTATTATGTTGCTAAACAAACTTTTATAAAGAAAAGAAATTATAATTCACATGGTCTGACATCATACACACAGTTTGCAGAGTTCTCCACACAATATAACACAATTTCACTTGATTCAAAATGATTAGATGAAATAAAGAAAAAATCAAAGTTTCACTGACAAGGTGACAGAAGTGTATTCTTAGATTGTACATCATGACCATTGTAATATTCCAATGGATTTAGATTATTTTAGCAAGACAATGTAACAATCCACACATCAGGAGTTAATTCCAAATGATGCTAGAATAATCTTTCTGATCTTAGATGCTTCAATTGGCCAACTGAATCTCCAGAGGTGAACATTATTGAATATATCTGAAAGGCTTTACAATACAGTGTTCAGAAAAATATAATTACCATTTTGTATTTCTATGGATTTAAGGATTGCCTAAAAAAATTCTAGAGTATGAATTGTCTAAAGGAGATTCAAACAACAGTCAAGTTTAAACCATTATATGTTCAAACCATGATCATTATGATATTAGATAGATCTACCAGTTTTTCATGTACTTGAAAACTAAGTGTATTGTGTTATTATAATACACTCAACTTTCCATTTTAGAACTTAAGAATGAACTTTATTTAACCACATCATATATAATACAAATAAAGGCCAGTTGATTATATCTTAAGAGCTACTAATGCTTTTTAATTATTCTAAAGATTGTCTTTTAATAATTTACTACATTAGATATTTATTCTACGAGCACAATCATTTGAATCTTGGATATATTTACTGATGTTCATTATTTTGCTATTAGTTATAGTATAAAAGATATCAGAATTAATAGGGATCTTTAAAGTATTATTGCATGTGAAAAGAAATTTAATGTTAATATTTTCACTAAAAATTCTAAAGTAGTCCATGATCTCAGGACTATAAATAGGAATAAAACACATATTAATAACAACATGTAAAATATTTATTTGAAATTTAAATGGGATTGTGCACATTACACCATATAAATTAAATTTATCACATTTTTCATGTGATAAATTTTTTAAACACTGCAAACAAGTACAATGTTATTTTAAGTTAATCTTAACCAGAACTCTATAAAAAATGTAAAACAAATTGTAATGTTTAATAAGTGTTTATTCACAAATTAAGTAAACAAATCAATATGAACTAGTTAATCAAATAGCTGTTACTATTTCTATGTATTAATTAAATACTTAAATATTAATTAAAAGAAATTTGTAAATATTATTTAGGTATTTAATACGTACAAATAATACTTTGGCATTGATTGAAAGAAATCAATAAACAAAATCAAACTGTCCCAGAAATTTTTATCAAGTAGAGATTTTGAAATATTTTCCTCAAAAAATTTCAAAAATATGGTATTTAAATGTTAATACATATTTTAAAATTTTTCAGTATTTTGAAATTATTTTTGTTAAAACTATCCATCAAGAATATGTATAAACACTAATTTTTTCTCCAATAAAACATATAAATTATCATATTTCAAATTATTTTCATTAAATTACATAAAAAAACATCATTTTGACTGCTGAAAATGAATAATTAACCTATCAGATAAATTATTCAAATTTATAAGCAAACTCAAATTTTTAACAATTTTAATTCAATGAAACAAGACATTTTCAAGGTTTTAAAAAGCAAAATATTATCCAAATTTTAAAAATTTGAACATGAAGTTATTGTTTTTAAAATTTTAAAAAATTTGAAAAATATTTAAATTTGTAGATTTAGAACTATTTTTTCGCAATACATAATTTTATGTAAACAAATTAACTTTTTTTATTAGTTTCAAATGGGAAAATTCTTCACTTTTTATAATTTATTCCTTAATAGTAGCTTTTCTTAATCATATCAAATATTAAAGTAAAATCATTTGATTTCAATTTAGTATACATATTTATTTTATTTTATATTATGTTTAAACTTTGGAGACAATTTACTTATACCTTTATCTTTCACAGAATTCAGAATTTAAAAATATTAAAACTTTTCATTTTTTTCTACACTGTTTCAAGCAATTCTTATTAATCACCATTTATGAAACAAATTTTGCAATATACACATTTTACTACATTAATTTCAAAACAGTAATGTTTAAATTATTTCCTACAATATATTCCATTTTTAGGCATATGAACTTTCATTATTGTATTACAAAATTAACTTGAAAATGTTATTCAAATCATGTTTATAAATTTTCTATTTCATCAACAAAAAAACTAATATATATACCATTTTCAGGACATAAAATTCTGCTTCTTGTGGTCCCGATAATTGTACACGATTAGCCATGTCTGTTAGAGAAAGAGTCAAAAATGTCTAAAATAAAAATCATAAAGTTAATAATCAAAACTTGAGAGAAAATACAAAAAAGATATCTTGATTAAAAATATTTATTTTAAGTAAAAGAAAATGCATGCATGTATTTATATATATACATACATACATACACACACACATATATATATATATATATATATATATATATATATATATATATATATATATATATATATATATTAATTACCACATACAAATATATAAAGATGCAAGTATAATAAAATTTTAAAAGTAGCAATTTTTCAGTCAAGTTTTATGAGACAATATTAGTGTTCTAAGGTATGTAAGGTACTTAAAATCAATCAGGAATTTCACTCAAACATAATTTAAAACATATATTACAACAAGTAAAGTATCTAATATTTATTTATTTATTTTTTAATAGTCATGATATCATTAGCACTTTCTGGTACATTGAAAATTTTGTTACCATTCATGAAAGAGAAGTTTGCTGATAAATAAGACTTTAAATAATAATTCAAAAATTAAACAAAATATCTACTATTCTCATAGAATATATTAAAATTTCTGTAAGATCATGTTTATAAATTTTCCATTTCATCAACAAAAATACTAAAATATATACAATTTTCAGGACATAAAATTGCTTTCTGATATTTTTGATATTAATATCAAATCTTTTTTCAAATGGCATCCATTTGCTGCAGCTATATGAAATTTAACTTATAGAGACTACATGTTATTTTCTAAAGGATTAAATTTTTTTTCTCCAATAAATACAGACCTTGTACCTACCTATATTTATCAAAATTTTAAAATGATGAATTTATATAAAAAAAGAATAGTGCATTCAGTAGAATATATCTTTGGTGAATACCTGTGTAATGTTTGAGCTGATCACTCTACAAAAGAAAAATCAATATTGTTTGATATTCGAAATATTTTATGAGTAGAACATCAATATTTTCTATTGATTTTAAGGAATCCTTTGATAAAACCAATAGAATTATATTGGTATTTATTTTATCTGAGCTAAAGACACCAATTAAATTAATTAAATTAGTAAAAATTTCCTCGAAAGTTTATAAAGGCTCTGTTGTCTTGCAAAATGAGATTTCTGATGTTTTTGATATTAATGTAAATTTTTATGATATTAATAAAAACATTTTTACCACAGCTTTTTATTACAGCATTTGAGTTCATTATTCATTTAAGAAGTTCTACTGTAACAAAAACCATTAAATTATATGCTTTTATCAATGATATTTATATATTTAAGCAGAAATAGATTTACATTAATTTCCCTTACAAGCTAGCTTATAAAGTCAAAAGAGGTAGATCTTATCCTTACTAAGCACAAAGCAAAATTTATGGGATAAATAAAAATATTTCAATACTTCACCTGCTGTTACAGTAAATAATTTTGAATTCCTAAAGGTGTCTTGTTTCTCTTATTGTTAATAAATGTAATAATATTTATACTAACACATACTTAAGAAATTAAAATGGAAATTTATAAAAATATCATTAAACCAGTAGTAATGAAATCCATATGGTAATATACATAGATACAGAAATGTACAATGCATATAATTATGAAGTTTGAAAAATAATGATAAAAGCAGCTAATTAATATTTGAAAGAAAAAGTTTAAGAATTTTTGGTCCAATAATCAACTTGAATATCTAATTATGAGAGAAACCATTATTCAGTTTATTAAATATCAGTGTGTAGCATGTTTTACAATGACTGCATCATGTTAAAAGAATAGATGAAAAGAATGTTTTAAGTAAAAATTTTAACTGTAGACCTTTAAATCAAAAACCTATAAATGATGGTTAAAAATAAAAAATTTAACCATCACAAAAATAAAGAAGGAAAATTTAAGGCCAAGAACAGAAAATTTTGGACTGGCATTATTTAGTAAGTCAAAGGCTAGCTGTAGGCTACACCTCTATAAAAGTGGCTCACATGAGTGAAAAATAATTCAAACTAATAAAGAATATAAAAAACATTTCTATGCATGTAATATAATAGCATGTGAAACATGAATTTTTTCCACATGAGTTTGTAAAAAAAAATCTTAATTTAATTTAGTACATAATCATATAATTACAACATTGTAAAAATTTCTAACAAAAGAGTACAAAGGTAAATGATTTTCAAAACAATTTTTCAAAGTATTACCTTAGTTAATCTCTGGATGTTTTTCTTATATAAGAAGGACATACATTGCTTCACAAGACCCATATTATTATCCTAAAAGAAAGGGATTACATGAAGATACATACATTAAAAGCTGTTAAATATTTTACTGTTATTTAAAAGAGTTTTTAAAACTTAATTATAAATTTAGTTTTTAATACAATTATTTACAAATTTTTAAACATTCATTTTTTAAACATAAAGAAAAAAATTTTACATGGAGATACATCCATTTAAAAGCTATTAAAATGTTTACTTTTAATCAAAACATTTTAAACTTAAATGTAAAATGAAGTTTAACAAAAGTTTAAAAAAATTTAATTTTCAGGTATTATAAAATAAGGTATTCTTAAAATTCTTAAATAAGGTATTCTAAAAATAAGGTATTCTAAATAAGGTATTCTTAAATAAGGTATTCTAAAAATAAGGTATTCAGGTATTCTTAAAATAAGAATTTTCAATCACATTTTAGATAATCTCTTGCTTTGAATTATAAATTAATAAGATTCACATTTATTAAATGTTAAAAGAAAACCATGAAAACAATGAAACAGAAAGTCCACACTTACTCGAACAAACACTTCGTTATGTTTATTAATTACAGATCTGACTTCTACTGGGCTATTTGAGCCATATGCTACAGCAAGGTCATGATAGGCCTGACTTAAAGGCTAGTGAAGAAATAATGAAACATTATAGTTTAAATATTGTTACAGTAAAAATATCACTATTTAAATGTCTATTCATTTGAAAAAAATCAATATACCATTATACAATTAAAGCAATGACTCAATTTCATGTGAAAATTGATTGACACAATGTAACACACGTGAAAAGAAAATGCTTAATTTTTTTTAAGCATTTTATTACAAAAATTTATATTTTCAAACTTAAATCACCAATACCAAAATATAATAAAAAAGATAAAGTTAATAAAAATATCAGAGTTAATTGGAATAGCTACAATATGATTTAATTATAATAGTTAAAAAATGTATTATAAAAAAATTTAATCCCCAGAGATCATAATTGTATTACACGAGTTTATTCTTTAAAGAATTATAAAATTTTTAAAACTTTGGATAATAGAATATATTTTAAAAGTGATAAATAGAATAAATTTCAAAGATCAAAAGTGTTTCAGATGTTTATCCATAAATAAATTCAATAAGTTATAAATTTGGAAGTTTTCCTTCCAAATTTATAACTTATTGAATTTGTGATTTTTCTTACATATATAATGAAACTTAGATAATAAAATTAAAAAAACAACTCAATAATTATTTTACATAATATTAGTAATTTTTATAGCAATTACTAACTTTGGAATAGTTTTTCTTCCCCTCCTCAATAACTGGGATAAATTAATTTCACTTCTTTTGTAATTCTTACAACTATTTTATTAATACTCACATTTTGCCCAGTTTCTAAATATTTAATAAATAAATTTTTATCTTAGTATAAATTACAGAATTCTAATTTAAATTTCAAAACAGCAAAGTAAAAAAAAAAATTCACGAAGAGCTACTAACTCGGAAGCAGATTTATTTGATGATGATAAGCCAGCTCTTAATATATGTTATCATTTTATAAGTAAATTATTAAGAAACAAAGATATGAATTTTGAGTTTCTTTACCTTATCAAAGTTAGCAAAGCTTGCAAATGTGAATCAGAAATCTATTTTTGCTTATCCTTTGATAATACACATTTTATTAATCGGTAATTTGAATTTGAAAAACAAAACATAAAGAAAAAATCAATATATTAACATAAGTAATTTTAAAATTTAAATATACATTACTATATTTTTATAGTTTAACTTATTATTAAACTTTAATTATTGATAATTTTTTCCATTATGGTAACATTCATAATTTTTATGAGGCAAGTATAGTTTAGTTTGTTTGTCACTCAACGGTCATTTTTTGCACATGAGGGCCAGTTAGACCGGGATCTAAGGTTTAAAGTGGATTCCGAAACACAACAAACATTCATGCCCAAGGTGGGATTCACCCACGAACTGTTGAACCAAAGGCAAGAACGCTAACCATTCGGCTGCCAGCTCATCTTTTTATGAGGCAAAACGTTTTTCAGCTTTTCAGATGTTTTATTTGGTATAACATACAAAATTGTGATTATTCTTACAATATTAATATTGCAATTTTATTCTATAAACTAAAAAAAGGTGCTTTAACAAAATGTTTATAGTTGTCAATTTATATCATTTTTCTAAAAAAATATGTGTTTTTTTAATACCTTAATAAATCTTCCAACAACTTGAGAAGTAAACTTAGGTAGGTTTGGAATCTGAAAGAAATAATTTCATGTTATTATACATTTATTTGAAACTAGAATTAATAAATTAAAATGGAAAAAAAAGTTACCCTTCCATATAAGATTAATGACACAAGAATATATTTTTTGTAAGCTTCAAGCATTATGTGGCTCACTGCCATACTTGGAGTAGTTATAGCCTATTAGAGCGGAAAAGAATAAAATAAATAATCTTATGTTTTCATACAGAAGAAACAAATTGTTTGATATATCTATGTCTACACACACACATTTGAAAGCATCAAATATCTATATCAAATATGTATAAACCTAGTTTAGATCAATATATTTTTACTGTAGCATAAATTGTCAGACAAATATTAGAAAATAAGTACATACCACTTCATAGAAATATAAAGCTCTTTCATAATTTTTTAAGCTGGTATAAATCATTCCTCCATAATAATAATATAGCAAAAAATTTTTAGTATCATACGTTCCTTTCTAAAAAAATAAAATAAAAATAAAGTTAAAAATCTACAAATTACAAATAACTTAAAACTAAAGAAATTTGAAATAAATATATTTAGCAAAATATACATTAGTATTTTTTTTATTCATATTTAAATAAAAATTAATCTTCAAATAAAAGGAATAAGAAAATAAATAATTTACCTCTTTATTTATATCAGTAATGTCAATATCTAAAAATTGTAAAGCAGGTTTCATACATTTTGCTAATAAACATAACTAAAAAAAAAAAAAAATATTAGAAAAAAAAAAAAAAAAAACGAATAACACAGATATTAATAATAAACAGCTCTACATTTAAATAAGTTGAACAAATGTTTTCAAATTTTATTAAGATATATTCAGCAGTTGGTCAATTGTTTTGCAAACTCCAAATTTTGTAAACATAATATACTTAATTGATTTTAATCCTGATTATTGTAAAAAAATAGAAAAATTCAAACTTCTTTGAAACTAGTGTGTTGCTTTTTCAATATAATCAGCATAATGGTGATTTCCTTTAATAAAATATACTAGTTTCAAAATGTTTCATATTATATGGAATATTTTCAAACTAATACACTTTTATATTTGAAATATATATTTCATATATATTATAAATTGTACTATACAATATAATTTAATATTATACAAAATATTATAAAAATATCCACATATTTGTGGATATTTTTAACAGCTAGAAAACACCATTTCCATTCCTTATGTATGCACTTATCATCCACAGATCTTTTATTGTACATGTAATAATAATTTTCTTAATAATTGGAATATTAAAATATATCTAGTATTTCAAAGTTTAAAAAATTTATAAACTTCTAATGATATATTTTATTAGCTTTTCTCAAAAAAAAAAAAAACTCAAATTATTAAATACAAACATTTATACACATGAAATTAATATGCCAACACTTGCATATCCATATTTGCATTAAACTATAATTGTTAATCAGTGAATAGTATATATTCATTTTAATAGATACATAATAATGTATCAATTTATATTAAAGATTAAAAAACTAGAAAAATATTTTCTAATAATTTGATAGCATATAAGACCATGTTTAAAACACAGCCAATCTATCAATATTATAAAAACTCAATACTTGTATCACATTTGACAGATTTCTACTTCTAAATTAGAAATATTCTCAAAGTTCTGCTAAATTTTAATTAAAAGAAAAATTAATGTGGTGTAAAAAGTCTCAGAATTATGATTAAACATGCATTAAATATGTATTAGTATAATTAAGTATGTATTTAAGTATAAAATGCATGAATTTCTTGCTCAATATTACAAATTTAAACATGTTATAATTTATATTGTATTAATTTAATATTAAAAATAAATACATTTAGGAACAATTACAAAACAAAAGTGGAATGAAATTACTTTAATTTAGAAGGAAAAAAAATCAGACAAATTCAAATAAAAATATAAAATAACTTAAACATAAGACACATACATAAGACAAAATAAATTCAAATAACAAGAAACATAAAACAAATTCAAATAAAAATATAAAAAACTTACAAAGTATCTCATAGCAAAGACATCCAAACATCAAGTCAATTGGTATTTCAGTTTTAAATTTTAATCATAATTTTGATTAGAAAATGATGTAAACTTGAATTTAAGAAAGTTAATTATTGCAAATGTCAAAAAATACAAGAGTTTATAAAGAATGCTCAGATTTCTCCTTTTATACAAATTATTAAAATACAAAATTTATAAAAGTTAGACATTTTTATGTTAATTACAAATGAAGTAAGATTATATTTTTATAATGATTTAATACTTTTACAATATTTTACCTGTCTTTTAAATTTGTATACAAGAAAATTTCACCTTAGAAAATATAAAACAATATAGTGGTCCCACAGACTTGAGTTTCGAAATCTGTGGCGGAGGAATACATGAACTCGCGGAAGGATATCGAAGGTGTTTTAGTAAACAGTTTCTGCTTAAAGGATTTTCAGACAGTTTCGCGTCCACTATCGACAGCGAAAGATCACAAAAATTTTTATGCTCTATAATAATGAAACATGTAAATTAAATCTTTTTATGTAGCATTATTTGTTGTTTAACGTTCGTAAATATTTTAACAGTTTAATTAAATGTAGTGTTTGAACCAATTCTAAGACCTTTTAAATTTTGATATGAAAACAACTGGAGTTTGTAACATTGACACTAAAAACAGTTTACATAGAAATGAATGTGCCTAATAACAAATTTAAAACATTCAGATTTGATTTGGTTGACACTCTAGGGTCATTTTTTTGTACAAAGACAAATCTGACTGCAACCTGTAGTTTGAAGTGGATTCAAAACATTTGAAAACATTCATTTTCATGGTGAGAATTTAACCCATGAACTAAAAATTAGAATGGTAAATATTCATCAGCCAGCTCACATCAGATTAAAAGTTGCAGGAAAAATTAGTTGCACTATGTATTCAAAAACTTAATCATGCAGAAAAAAAAAAACAGTAAAAATAAATTAAATACATTACAGAAAGTTTATTATTAAAATAATTTACTTCTGGTTACAAATAATCAGACAGATCATATTTAAAACTTGCATCTATTTAATTTAAACTGTAGTATTTAATATTAATCTAGAATACAAATGTTCTAGAATATATATATATAAATATTCACAAAAGAAATATTTTCTTTACCTGACATAAATAAGCATGAATTGTAGTCAGCTGTGAAGGAAATAGTTGTATTTTTTGAATTGCTTTAATAAGTACAGGAATGCCTCGGATGTACTGCAAAAAAAATTATATACTTAATAAAATATAAATTTTTGATTTAAGCCAATTAATTGTAACTTTGAATAAAGAAACTTTTAATTTGTCTTAAAGACTTTAGAGAATTGTGTTATACAGTTTTGTATTGTTACAAAAACAATTATTTTGTAGAAATTATTGGTATAGCATACAGTTTTTACTTACAAGTATAAATTGAATGTATTTGAATTAAAATATATACAAAAACTACTATCAATCAACACAGATCATGTAGCACAGATAAGCATAAAAGTTCTATAGAATAAGGTACATATTTCTTTACAGGAAGAGTACATATAGTAATTAGATAATAATTTTCTGATGGACAACATTGCAGCAGCACAAAATTTTGGCCTATCTTATTAAAATTTAATGTTCTTCAATCTGTTTACATCAATAAAAATTCCCTGAATATTTAGAAGGATACAATGATGATTATGGAAACTGATAAAAGAAAATTCAATAAAATAGTGTTTTTCATTAAATATCCTATTTTGGATTTCTATGTAAAATATAATTATAATAATAAATCACAACTTTAAATATTTATACAACAAAAAATAATCAAACAAAATTAATGATAAAATAAAAATTGAATATAAAAATTACAGTACACACCAATAGAGTGTAGTCTAATATAAAAATACACATAAAACTCATATTTTTAAGTGACTTCTAAAATAAGTACAGTTTTTTTTTTATTTTTAATTCATTGATGCTTCCCTATATAACTTGCAAACTCAAATGCTTTCTGAAATTCCATTTTGAACAATAAAGTAATGACTAAAGTAAATTTTACAAATATATGTTTTATTTATAAATGTAAGTTTTTAACACAACAAAAATTAGAATTGATGGCTATATGTGTGTAGAGAGCATTTAAAAGATGTACTATCAACCCCTCCTAAAAGTAGTCGTCGAATCTTTGACCAAACAGAGGCTCAGACTTGGCCAGCTATCCATACAAGTATAACTTCACTTAGATAACACTGTGACCACAGCTTTTTAACATGGCTAGTCAAAAATGCATAAATGGATTTTATATGAGATATTTTAAATATATTTTTATAAGAAAGTATATTATAAGTGTAATAACTGAATAATCAAAAATATTATACAAAAAAATATAATATCTTCAATAATTTTTTACACAGTTTTCAATATTTTAAAAGATAATTGTCATAAAAATTTACAATAAGAAAATTAATTTACCTGTTGCCTTTCAATTAAGCTATACGTAAATAAGTGACAAAGGCGGGTAACTAAAAAGGAAAGACATAAGCAAATAAGTCACAATAAATTTGTTTGTTTCCATTTATTTATTATAAACCATGATCACAAATCAAGAATTCTAAATTTAAGACTTACACATATCTGGTGCAACACGTACTTGTTCACCATTACAACTTGTAACAAATTCTTGTACTCTAAAATACTGAACATCATAATCTGGAATATTCGGCATGTTAAACTTAGCACACCTACAATTAAAAAAATGTCATTAAAATTCACCAGTAATGGATTTATCTGTATGAAAATTTATCTTATAGCAAGTAACTGTTATATTACACAAATATATTTCTCACTACAATTATATGAGTATGTTAAAAATAGTTAAATTTTGATAAAATAACTATATTATTAAAATTTAATGGCAACAACTTCAAATGATATAGCGCAAAGCCATACTGGTGGATTACTGCTCTAGAATGGAATCTTTCCTGAATTTTGATTGAACATTTATCTGCAATTTTATACTGAGTTCCAATATACGGGTAAAACTGAAAATCCACTTATGTAATGTTGCTGGTAAAACTAAAAATCCACTTATTTAATGTTTTCTTTAAGTTGAAGTTTTATATAAAGTTTGAATACACATTTTGTTTAATTTAAAGTTTTTACAGAAATTATGATTATTTTACTTTCAAAACTCTTAGTATTTGTATGTTTGCAATTAAAATACATGGATGGTGAATGTGGAATTTGCAGTTAGTTCCCCTTTTAATTTGGTTGGTTTGGTTTGTTTGTCACTCAACGGTCATTTTTTGCACACGAGGGTTAATTAGACCGGCACCTACGGTTTAAAGTGGATTCCGAACCACCAGAAACATTCATGCCCAAGGTGGGATTTGAACCCACGAACTGTTGAACCGAAGGCAAGAGCGCTAACCATTCGGCTTCCAGCTCAGCTCCTTTTAATTTGGATCGAGAAGAGCATAATAAAATTATTTAAATGGTGTATTGAAATTAAGATTTAGAGTGAACATGATAGCTACATTGGTGAGTATTTTAAGTTTTCCTGTATTAGTTACTTTACAGTTGCTATTATGTATTTTTTATAACGTAAGAATAATTTAAGTATAGGTTTTCTGCAAACTAAAAAAGTATATAGTTTTTCTGTAAATAAAAAGCTGTTAAGATAATTGTAATTTAACTATGTTATCAAAATTTATATGTGTAATAATTCAATTAATTGAAAAAAATTTAAAAGTTATATTGTTTATGTTGTCTTAGTTATAATTTGGATATCGACCATTGCTTTGTTTCCCAACATAAAATATTTTTAAAATACATGCAACTGTGAGGGTAACTAAAATCTGAGCATTAACAAACCATTGTTATTTCTATAATTCATTTATAACTTTATTGTTTAATTATTTGCTTTTGTGCCATAGTGTTACAGAGAAATGTTTTTTAAGCTGTGGGCCATTGTCTATTTTATGGAAAACCTAGTCACAATAAAAATTGATATTTTTAAAATATTGAGAGACGGTATAGGTTTGGCACAATTTACATGGCAAGCACAGCAGTTACCTTGCCAACCTAAATTAAATCACTTCCTTGCAATATCCAATTTTCAACCTCCTGATTATACTTAATCTGGAACTGTTTGCTATATCTACTTACAGTAGAAATATTAAATAACTAAAGACTAGAAACTTAATTTTACATGTTTTATAAAATTACATACGTCCCCAAGAAATATATAAACATAATAAATATAAAAATCAATATTACTTTTGCTCTGTATCAATAATATGTACTTAATTTTTTAATTATTTTCTTTAAAAATACATTACACATAATAATACAAGCAGGTATTAACAACAGACCTATAAATTTTAAATTAATGTAAATAACGTCCATTTTTATGAAAACTCTGGTTTCTAATTAATTGGGCAGTGACATCTACTTTAAAAAAACACACCATGCAATGGCGTCTAGCACACAAAAAAACTTGACAATGATTATGAAAGATGAAAAATGTAATAACATCGATTTTTATGAAAACTTGAGTTTCTCATTAACTGAGCAATGGAGCCCTCCTTAAAATAACATCCGATACAATGCAGTCAATCTAGCACGAGAGAAGAACCCAGCAATAACATAATTAACATTGTTTTTTCATACTTTTAATGAAAATTTGCTTTCTAATTTACTAACCATTATTATACACATGATTCTAGTTTTAATTAACTGAGCAGTATAATTTAACAAGAAACCTATATATATATATATATATATATATATATATATATATATATATATATATATATATATAAAATATTTCTATACTATATTTATTAGATTGCTTTAATGTGTACATAAAATAGTAAATTAAATAGAATAATTTATGATAAATCTGATGAACTGGTGCAATTTTGAATTTTTACTCCTAGCACTGTACAGACAATTTGTTAACCTAAATTTCATCAATTTGCGCAATACACGAATTTCAAAATTCTAATCATGCTCTAACTCAAAATATTATCTTGTGCCATTAGACTTCAAATATCAAAATTTTGAATATTTCATTATAATTACTAACTATAAAAGTATTACAAAAATAATAACTAGACGAGTTCACAGATTACATATTGCAAAACAAATATAAAACAACTAAATATCATGCAGTCTAGAGTAGGAGAGATTTGAGCAATAAAATTAAATCAGTAATGTGTGAATAACATATTTTTATGGCACCTTGGATATTAATTAACTGGGCAATGACACATATCTTAAAAAGCATCATAACAACATTGCAAAATGATATCTACTAGCATACAACACAAATGCTAATTATTAATTAAAGCTAAATTAATAACGTACATTTTTAAGAGAACTCAAATTTTAAATAGCTGGGCAGTAGAGCCCAGTTTAAACACTAGTGTAAATGGAATGTACCACAGAGAGAAGCAAGCAATAAAACTAAATCAATAATGAAAATCACACATTTTTATGTGAAAACTCAAGTTTCAAATTAACAAGCATTACAGTTCACAGTAAACCTAAATACGTGTCAAATATTTTAATAATAAATTACATAAATTTTTACAAAAGGAAATTTCATTTGAATGACACATAAACTTAATCACTTGCAGAATTAAAATTTAGTTTAACACTATCCATTCCTTTCACTTCCCACACATTAAAACTTAAATTCAAATTTTTCCTGTTAGATTTACTTTCAAAACAAGACTTCAGGCAGTTAAATTTTTAATATAAATTAAATAAACAAAATCTTAAAAGGTTACTAAATTTCGAAACAAATTTTGTGCAAGCTAACATCAGGTTACATCATAAAATATAAAGAACACATTTTGTAACAGAAAATCTCAGTTTGGTGCATTTATCACCATATCAGCTCCTATAAATTTGTATAATTGGTAAAGTAAAAGTACTCACTTAATCCTCCCCTCCCCCATATTCCAAACTAAAATGAATTCATTTTTGAAAATAACCTTTAAAAACATATATTACAAATTAAATTTTAAAAAATTTTATCATCCAAATTATATATAACTAGCTGTTAAATTGTAAGAAAATAAACAATTTAAAATTTCAAACACAACCCCATTCAGACATAAACTTAGAAAAAATAAGACACAAAATATAAGATTCAAGGGTTAATAAAATGCCAAATGAATAGCACACATTGGAATACATCATAGAATCACCAAAACAAATTCATTCTGATGCAGTAATCTACAGGTTTAGAACATTTGACACCTATATTGACTTCTAGGAACTAAGCAACATATTTTATCATTAAAATAATTTGGAACTTAAGTATTACCTTGACAACTATTTTCAGCAATAAAACATGCTGTCAAATGACACAATTTTTTTTAATGTGAAAGAAATATAGAGTAATGTCTTCAATAAAATAAATAGATAAAACTTTATCTTTAATTTACATGACATTAAATCATAAAATTTAACAAATATATTTTATGAAGAAAGGGTAGATAGAATTATATATAAGTACCATACAAAATAATTTATTACATTTGAACTCATAAAAGATAGGTGTATAATAAATTTATTTTACAATTACACATAATAGGATAACAATAATTTATTTATGTTATAAAAACACTTATATTCATATTAATCTATAATTCATATAAATAAATATACAACTTCAATCTTTGTAGCTTATTTGAAAAAATTTAAATTCAGACAGCTAACCCACTCAACTTAAAATCCAAACTGAAAATTAACAAGATTTTAGAATTTGGTAGATATTACTTTATTATATATCACGAGATCTAAAGGTTTTGAGAGCAACACTTTATTCACTATTATTAAGCCGATTTCAATGCCAAGCAAACATTGCCAAGTAATAAAATTCATTCTAATACAGTAAACTAATGATATAGATTATATGATAACAGCACTAATAGTAAGTAAAATAGAAACACAGTAAAATTTATGATGGTTATTCAAATTATAAGTTTATTATGTAAAAAAATATTTTTTAATTTTCCAACAAAAACGAAAGATATATTTTTATGTTTGGAAGGATTACTACTCTTCCAGTAGGATTGGCAAGCACAAAAATGGTCAATAGCAACTTTTATATCAATGTTTTCACATAGCTGAATTCTTTGAAAATAATGAAAAGATAAAATTGGAGTTTAAAGTGTGTGATACGTGAAATAAAAAGAGTACGATGCACTGGAATAAATGCCATATGGAATAAACTATAACATTTTGAATCAGAGAATGTATAGATATTTTTATTAAATGTAACTTTCAAAAAGGTACACATGTGCATAAAAAACTTACTAAATTTCTATGACAAATCAATTAAATTTATTATCATATAGTAAATGATACAGTATTTAGTACTATTATATATTAAAACTTATTATGTTTTTTGTAAATCACTCAGACGCAAAGCAAAGTTTCTGCTTCTTACTTACAAAACTGCAAGAACACCAATGGAATGTTCTTGTACATCCAATGTTTCTAATACGTCATCTAAAATGCTAACATTTTTCATCAAAAGAGAAGTACTCTTGGAAACAAATTCATGCAGCGATTCAAATGTAACTAAAAATGGAAAGTATGTATGAGTGACAATGCATCATAAAATTACACATGTCTGTGAATGTATTAAAAAATTATTTGAATAAGGTAATTTACCTGGACATGATAAGCTTCGAACTTTCACAATAAACTGCTCCAAAGCGGTAACCATTTTTAAGGTTTTTAATCTCAAATTTTCAGTAAACCACTTTGAGTTACTATATACTGAGTTTATTTGTTTTGATATATTTCCGGCTGCCTACTTTCGTCTTACTTCTTCACTTGAGGCTGCTTAGCAGAGGAATTTGATATATTTAATCACAATGGAAAGGTTCCGATAATTGACTTAAAAAACTATTTTTGTTAAAATCATAATAATAAATAAATATTTTTACTTAAAGTGGCAGGAAAACAAATTCAAGACTTTTTTATTCAATATTAAATAATAATAGCCAACTATAATTTATTCTTTATATTTACATTGTTGAAGCAAAAAAACATTCTTTACGTTTGGCAACTTACATCACGAATCACATTTCTGATTTCTTCTATTGGATTTGTTGTTGATTAAAACATATGATAGCATAATTCGTTTTCTGTGCTTAGGTTTATTCCATTTCTGTTCCTCTCTTTAAATATGGATGATTACGACGCGTCTGACAGGTAAAACTATTATTTATATAGATGCCATTTTAGAACATCTCAGGAGAATGTATATTTATTTTTTCTTATGTCATTTGCTTCGTTATTATATAAAGCTAAGATAATTATTTATAACTATCTGAAATTTTTATTTTCATATTTATTTTTTATCTCTTAAACTTTTAAAGAAAGCGAGACATAGCTACATTAATTTGGAAATTCTATTTCAACCCTATATCTCTTGTTATCTCATCAGTTATATAAGTGTTTATCATACTTTTTTTTACTTTAAAGTAAATTAATATCACTTTTTGAATTATAAGAACATCGTAAGTACATAACATGATTTTTTTCACAATATTATTCTGTTTATCTTGATGTAGCTTTAATTAGAGATGATGTTTTTTACTTTGCATCGGAATTAATGAAAAAGAAACATGTTTACCAATATGAAAAGTGAAAAATTTGTAATTTTTATTGGAATGATAACCATTCGATGTTTTTTCAAGTTAGTCATAGCCCATTTAAGCACACGTTTTCTATCGGAAATTAATTTGTTCCTTAATTTTTGTGATCCAGTGAGATGTAAAAATATTCTATATTGTATCTTGTACTATTTTTAATACTTGTAGCTATACATTTTAGTGGAATTTAATTGTCTTTATGGATGCTTATTGTAGGTCTTAAAAATGGTCTGCTCTAAAGCTAGTTTTCATTTACAGGTTGAAAATTATGTATTTTGATAGAGGCTTTTTCAAATACATTTTTAATTTCATTTCCAAATGCTTTATAAAAGTCCTATGTGGAAATGCAATTTTGGGGGTTGGACAAACTGCTCAAAGATCTGTTTTGAGCCCTGTGTTATTGAACCTCATGTTTAATGATTTTACTATTTCAAGTGCATGCCTGGATCTCCAAGTCTTATTATATGCTGATGATTTGGATAAATTTTTCAGAGCTTGAAGGTGAATCTTGTTTTGGAAACTCTTCTTAATTAGACTAAAAAACAATTCTCTGTAAATGCTTACAAAACTAATTTAAGCTTTTCATTTTAAGTTCAAAACACAGCCAAATAAACGTAAAATGTTGTAACAAATGTCTTTTAGTGAGTGATAAATGCTGAATATATGGACATTGTTTTAGACTATAAATTAAACTGGAACTAGCAAATTTTCAAAGTCATCAAAAATGTTATTGGCAGATTAAAGAGAGACTTGCTGGAGTTAGGTGTGGGACTTCATAAGATGTTTTGATAATCACGTTTAATTCTTCTGTATTTGACTTTAAATGCCGAGATTCTTATTTAAGCTGCTAAAGTTATTTTATCCAAACTTAACATTGCACAAGATAATGCCTTGAGACTATCACCAGTAGTATTTTTTCTACTCCTGTTCATGCCATGGAATTACTGACTGCCATTAGATGTTTACATGACAGACATCTCTACACTACTGTGACTCTTGCAGAGATATCGCTACAAAATAATGACTTCTTGCCTATCAATTGCTAAAGTGCCCTTGAATTGAAAAAATAGAATTCTTTTCAAAACTAAAAAAAAAAATAAAAATAAAATAATCTTAGATTCATAGTATATTCTAAGCTATAGACTCCTCTTTTAAACCATCAATCTTTACGGATACAATGAAATATGCTACTCCAATTTTTTATTTTGTTCTTCCTGTGCAAAAGGGGATCTCTACTCAAAGGGAACTAAAAATTGCTACTGTTGTCATCAGTGATGAAAGATATCCAAATGACACCTGGATACACATTTATCCATGGTTCAGCTGAAAGAAATTCTGTAATGGCAGAAGCCATTGTCTATTCCTATCATTTCCAGCCCAAAGAACCTTTAGACTTCAGATAATTTCGATGGTGAAACGTTTGCTATCTGCCTGGTTTTCTGGGAAATCTAAAAAATTCTGGAATAAAAACTTGTGCTATTCATCGACTGTCAAGCTGTAATGCATACTATTTGTGTGTTCCATACCCATTGAATTCAAATGTAAAGACATTATTAGCATTGCGCTATGTGCTAAAAGGAGACTTTTCCTACAATGGATTCTCAGCCATTGCAGCTTATGGGAAGACAAACGGACAGATAAACATACAAAATAAGCATAAAACATGAATTCTCCTCCTCCCACCCTATCTTGTTAAAATTGTGTTAAATTTCTCATCAAACAAATATTTCTTAGTTGTTAAAAACTTTTCAAATGGAATTGCAGCTAATAAAATGTGGTAAGGCCTTTTTAACATCTGCTAAAAATTCTCATATCCATTGGAATCTCGTCTTATCATTTACTGACTGGACACAATTATTTGCATGCATACTTGTACTAACAAACATTGTGTACTCTTCTTATTAAGTTTTATGTAAAGATAGTGTTAATATAGAGGGCTCACCCCTTGGATTGTTCTGATTTTTGGGTGGTTGAAATTTTCCTTCATTTAAGACACTTCCCTCTTGAAGATACATTTTTGTATTAGATTGCCAGACTTTGAGAGAACTGGCTGAAGGGTGTAATAAAAAATTTCCATACCTTTCTTCATTTTGATTTTCCAAAATGTAAAACGTTTCAAGGTTGAATAAAATATCTGTGCACCTGCACATTTTCTTGTTCCAATTATTTTGAAATTATTGATATTCTTTCCTAGTAATTCACACAGCATCTCTACTTAATTGGTAAAGCCCTACCAGTTAAGTAGATCCTGCTATGTGAATCTTCATAATTTAGAAAGAGGGACCAAGCTTAAGACTTCTCAATACATAATTTACCTTGCATAGAAGTATCATTTCACTTGGAGGGCATTGCAACTAGGACATGACCTAGCCCTCTTACTAAACACACATTTTTGGGTAGGTATAGATTAGAACTCACTATCTTACAATAATAAGGCTGTCACCCTAACCAATCAGATTATAGTTTCCCCCATGGGAAAGTGATTATTTGTTTACTCAGCTTCATTTTCTCTTTCAACTGGAAAGTGGACAATCATTAGTTAAACTCAATGCAAATATTACAATAATTTGTAATGTTTATAGGTTGCCTTTTATTATTTAGCTCATTAGTTTCTTTTACTAATAATTTAATGACATGTAAGGTCTTAATTGGATACAATATATTTGTCATGTTTAAAGGTTTCATAATAAACTTATGTTAATTAAATACTGATTGTTATAAGCTACAATTACATCTGGCAATAACATTTATTCAAAGTAAATAGTAAATGGAATTTACCAAAATTTTAATCCTAATGTGAGTAAAATATTTCTATTGTATTAATGTAGAAATCTTTGGAGAGCCATTATTTCAAACCATGCAATATTTTTATTATTAAGTCATGATTTATACTGTAGTAATAAAAAATCTTTATTTATACTGTAATAAGAATTCTTTTTTAAATATATTTTTTATTTAACTAATGGGAAATAAGCTGATTTTAAATTTTTTCATAGGGCAATAAAAATTACTATGAAAAAGAATGCTCGATTCTATATTTTGAGCTTAAGGTATATATGCAGATATATATTTTAATATTTTATTAAAAAAAACCTTAGAAAATGTTATATTTATAGAATGGCTATAATTTCCATTTTTATGTTTAATTCTTTGCTCTTTTGTTTGAGATGTAAATATCTTTAAGAATTTAATGTTTTAATAGGTTATGAAATACACTCATAAATAATATTAAATTTTAGTTTCATTAGAATATTGATAATTTGTGAATTTTATGAAATTCTTTTACAAGTCAAAATTGTTGATGTTGCTGTCTATGTCTTTAAAAACATTTAAGATTAAAATTAGTAAATTAAATTAAAATACCTAGAATGTAGTGAAATGAAACAAATTTCATCATCAAAGAAATAACGTGAAACTCCTAGCTGAGTTTCCAGTTTAATTGTTTTTCAATATTTTTATGCTATGGTTTTTTAATATCCTCTTAAAAATATGAATAAATTATATATACAGGGGTGTTTGCGCTCCGGGGATTTTGAACTTCGATACCCGGAAATTCCGGGGATCGTCGTTCAAAAGGAAGTAGGAATAATAATGTATTATTTATTTTGATCTGGTAATTTTGTTTGCTTTGAAAGCAAACGTTATAATTACGTCATTCAATACTTCATAATTAAAATTTTTCATTTCTCCCCCCCTTCTCGAAACTTAAAAATGTCGGTAGTAAGTCTGTAAAATTTTCCGGGGATTTTTTGGGGTCCCACAAACATCCCTGTATATACTCACATTCTATCTTTTGGTATTTCATCTTAACTTTTTTAATTCTGAATATAAATTTTAGTGATACTAGAAAATTGCCATGTCAACCAATGTTAAAGTATTTCAACTAATGTTATCAATTATAAATTTGTTTCCAATTACTTGAAAAAAATTGCAAATTTGATTGCTTTTCATTTAACCATCTAATATAAAATGTTTTAGTTCTTTATACGAAATCATAAATTTAATAATGTGGATAATTTATGTACTTTAAATTAAAATTAAATTTAATTAGGTTTTCACATAATTATTATAAGGCTAATTAAAATATAATAGATATTATGTATTCTTCAGTATAAATTGTACTAATTCTCTGCTTAGAATAAATTTGCTTAAAATACTTGCAAAATAAAGATGTGTTTATTCACAAGAAACCTACATTGATATTTTATATTAAAAATATTCACATTTTGTAGTTAATAATTGTTATTTAAATTTAATTTTCTTTCAGGGAAATCATGAAACATTTGAATTTATATATCATTAGAGAAATATATGATGGGGAAAATGCTCATGAATCATTTGAAATTGAATTAGAGCGAGCATTAGAGGCACACTGTTCTTGTATTGTCATAGAACCAACTAAGTTAGGAGAAGACACTGCAAGATGGATCTCAGTTGGAAACTGTCTCCATAAATCTGCTGTCTTAACTGGTTTTGGCTCAATATTGTCTTGTTTACTTCTTCCTGATAAAGTATATATTTGTTTTCCACTTAGTGGTATCAGCCTTTTTTGTACCGGTGTGTATGCTGTATCTTGGCAAAGTGATCCTTGTTGTAAATACCAAGTGGAGACTAATCCCAGGAACTTAGAGAAGATTCCACTTCATACAGTTACTTCGTCCTCTCCTGTGGTCTTGGTTCGGAAAGATGACACTCGTAGAATAGTTCTGCACACTGCTATGACAATACTTGCTGTTGCCTTTTGTGCATTTAGAATATATAAAAATATTAAATCTGTATAAAATATATTTTTTCTATATAAATGTCCAGTGTAGTGTATTTTTGAAGTTTTATTGATATTAAAAAAAATGTGTGAGCCACAGAGATACCAAAAATGGTGAGATTACTCTCCTAATATCAGTTGTGAGTCAGTGTTTTCATTTTTGTTTATTCAAATTATATCTACAAATATGTATTTTTTATCTGTTCATGCCAAAAATTATTTGAATATATAAAATAGAGTTCTTAATATATATATAAATATACTCAAATTTGTATATAATTAGTTGAATTAGTGGTTTCTAAACTTTTTTCTGTTAAAGCCTTTTTTTGTATATTATAATTTTTTCCGCATTTGAATGAAAAAGAAAAGGTTCATTGATCAATTATATCATTCATGTATTTGTATCAAATAAAAGAACAATTTATATTTTATGTCAATCCATCTTATGATTTTCTTTTTTGTCAGATAATGCTATTTTAATTATTATTTTTATTAGGTTTTGAAATTAATGTAATAAATAGTAAATGATTATGATTTCCTCAGAAGTTGCTGTTTGTAGCTGTGAAACCACTGAGTTAGAATGCATTTTGTGTTATATTATGTTTTGACTGTGAATCTCCCCAAAGATTATTAGATGCTTTTTATATTTTATGAGGCATTCTTTAGTTTGCACATGTCTTTCAGTTTTAATTCTTGAATGCTTCAAACGTTGATAGTTGATGTTTTGGAAGTGGTTTACTGTATTAGTGCTATTTTCTCAATTCTTGAATTTTTTTCACATAAAATGTAAAATAATTGACATAGATAAGTTGCTTTATAGTTTTATAAATATAAAAGTAGTCAAATCATGATTTATTTTCTCTAACATTTTATATTAAAATGAAATCATATTTTTCAATAAATGTTTACTTATAAATCTTTTGAATAAATTAGAAAAGAGATGGTGTTACTACTAACATTTTTTCTCTAGTTTATTTATTAATCCACTAAAAGTCATTAAGAATCTGAAATATTCAAATTTTTAGTATTTTCCTGATCACATTACATTCCTGCTTCTCTGTTTTTCAAACAATTTTTCATGTTTATGTGTAGGAAATAACTAGAATTTTCAATGCATAATCTTATTAACAGTGATGTTTAAATTTTGTTAAATGGGAAAGAAAATGAAAAATTGTTTATTTTGAAAGAAGTAAATTTTTTAAGTATATAATTTAGCATTCATTCTGATAAAGTTTTTAACAATATTATTGTGACAATTGTTTCTTCCAAATAATGTGATATCTAATAAATGTTCTGTCCTTTGAAATGAAGTTGTAGTGCTTTAATTAATAAAAAAACACATTCTCTTTATAGAACGAAATATATTCTTTAGAGGTCAGTTGAATCACAAAAAAGGAAAGGTTTATTGGGAAAGAGATTCTAAAATTGTGTGTATCAAGGTTTAGAAATATTGAAAAATGAATGTGTATTATAATGCTTGATTGATTAATATGCATTGCTATATTTAAATAGATATATATTGTGAATTAAAGCACAAAATTTTCAAATCTTGTAGAACTTCTCTTAATAACATAAACGGTACTTTTCCATTATACCACCGTACGATAATCGCCATAAAGGGAGAGAAAAAAATTAAATTACTGTCGTAAATATTCCGTTTGCATGCATCGTGTATTGTTAAAAAAGTTTTACATTGTTAGAAACTATTAAAAAATGTTTTATATTTACATTTTTTATAAACTATCACTTATTGACAAAACTTATCCAAGCACCAATGTTTATTGCTGGCGGAAACTGCTTAGCAATCGCATCGGTAATCGATTGTGTAAGTGTAATGTAATATTTTTAATTTTTATTTTAATGAAACAATTAAATTTGGCTGTTTTTAGCCTTTGGTGATTTGTGATCGACCGTAATGCACCTTTTAACAGACAAAGTTATCAACAAGCTTTCTTTTGCACTAACATTACTTTGTTCAGCATTTAGCTTGTTTATCATTGTTAATCACTTTTTAGTCACTTTTTGCACAAAAAATTGGATTGGTATATACTAAATTTAAAGAAATATTTTGTGTGGGCCAATAAAATCGTTTCTGCGTTATATTATTTTCGCTTCTCCCTAAGAAATAGGCTATTTCTTCAGGATCATATGCAGGGTTATAATGGTGAAGTAAAACTCATATTTATCAAACATTTATATATTTTTTGTCATTGAAACGTTCAGAATATTTTAATGTGAAAATGAAATAATTTAAAGTATTTGCTTTACAAATCATCCATTTTTTATTCTGGAGTTTTAGAATATAATTACATTTATTCACTTGGTCAGTATTTCCTTATAGGCACTACATGTGAAACTTCTTTATCAGCAATAACTTACTTATTCACAATCTACAATTCATTGTATTGTTTCATAAAGTTTCTGCTTACTTTTGAAGTACCTTTAACTTACAAATTCTATCAAATAATAAAAAATTATTCCATAGTTTATCATTCACACAAATTTACCCTGTAAGAAATTATATAGTATAGGTTTATATCAAATAATTTTAAAGAACATTATTTCTCAAAAACAAACAATTTTTAATAATTCTTTTTTAATTTCACCTGACATTCCTAACTAATAGCTAATTAACTTTTAATGATCCATAAATCTAAGTATTGTTATATAAGTAACTATTGTCATAGTGTACAAAATACATCTCATTTGCAGATTGCTTATTATTTCTCGCTATTAGTACACGTAACAGACTTGCTAATGCGACAGTGTCAAAAAGAAAATTGTTAACTTTCAATGCCTAAATTTTGTTGATGACATTAAATAAAATGTACAAAGTGTAACAGCACCGGCGATCAAATGCGAGGCCAGATTCATTGGTTAAGCAATTGTTCCAAATTTAATCAGCATCAGCATGACTATTCGAATTCCAATTTACTTTTTTTTATCCTACGCCCGATCTTGGTTTTTCAACCATCAGTCTCTGTCGGGCAGCCCAATACTATCTTGAGGTGAATGAAAAGTTATCTTCCGCAAAATTTCTAACTGCGACGTCCGAAGTCCATGGCAAGTGTAGAGGTGGTCACCAGTCATGTCCACAAAAAGGGCAGATCGGAGAGTCCTTTAAACCCAAACGGTGAAGGTGTCTTTGCAGATAATCATGCCCAGTTTTAAGGCGAAAATTAGCCACTGTGGAGGTTGCACGGAATAGGCTTTGTTAGTAAGGAAGCCCATGCTTTCCCCTTTGTGCTCATCTTGTAAACATTTCTACGATAGGAGGCTATATTTGACCTAATTATCCTTTTAACAGTAAGGTACTCCAAGACTGGAGAAGGCTGTTGTAGATCTGAGCCAGCCTTTGCCAATTTCCCGCGGTATCACTGTGTCTGGGTACCCATTGCAGCACAATTTGACGTCCCTCTTCTAGAAGAGAATTAATTGCTATTTGACACAGATAAACAGACCTAATACTGTTAGGAGCAATTGAGAGAGACCTGATGGTGGCCTGAGTGTCTATAAAAAATACTTGTTCTCATTACCCTTTCTGATCTCAAGTGCTAATTGCACAGCGGCCACTTCACCATTGTAGTTGTTATAGTATTTTCCAACAGTCTGGAACTCTTAGAGTATACTCCTACACCAGCATTTCTAATGGCATCCACAGCTGAACCATCTGTATAGACATGGAACCAAACAGATGATGGATAATGCTCACCGATAGTAGCTAGGGTAGCCATCCTTAGTTCAGAATCAGTGGAGACCTACTTACTAACAGGTAGTATCAGGTCTAGACAGCAATCAGCTCTATAAATATGGTTTTGAAAGATAGGGGGTCTAAACAAAGGCACTCTATCTGCATCCGGATAGAGATCCCAAGTAGCACAAAAATATTGGCCAGTGTTCTGTCAATGTTGGCCAATATTTTGAATGCCGATAAATGCCGAATGTTGATCTGTTGATATTGAATAATATTATATAATATTTAAAAAATGTATTCAATTCAGATAGTCTATAAATAGCATTTACTTAAATTATTTTAGAAGACTGTGATTTGAAACCCGTTTTTAAAACTTACTAACATTAATGAATGATGCATACATTTTCCCTAGAGATTCTTTGAATATTGAATAACATTGTATAATATCTTATCTACAATATTACTCTACGAACATTATTAAATATTTTTAAATATTCTTGTTACAATTTGAAGTTTACTGGAAATGAAGTGAAGATAAATGAGCAGTGAAGTTTGAATTGTTAATTGTTGACTAAACAACCAAAGGAATAAAGTTCCTTTGTTTAGTCTCATCATTAGTAGTGTTATTTGTTGTATGAAATATTTTGTTATAATTTTAACTCTCTTATTATAACTGTTTTACAAGAAATTGGTTCATCATGCCAGGTAGTAAATTTAAATCTTTTAAACGTAAAGCAAGTAGACAATTAGAAAATACTTACTCTTTTAATGTAGATTCTGGTTCTAACAAACTATATGTATGATATAAGTCTGAGGCTCGGATCTTGTCAAAATAAATTGACTGGCATTTATAAACCAAAATGTAGTTAAATATTTTTAAATTACTTGCTTAACTGAAATGCTTATTTAATTTTAAAAGAAAATTTGCACATGGAGACTTATCTTGCTGAGTACATATATTTTAACAATTTTTTTATAGTAAAATATGAAATCAATATAATACATAAGATTTAATATATATATTTAATAATTGCAATTATGAGCATACTGAAATATTGATCACTATCAGGCACGTACTTGTAAAAAAATAATAAAAGTATTGAAACATTCAACTGCAAAACTGAGGATAAAATAAGATATCTCAAAAGCTTATGCATTTAATCATACTGATGATTGCAGAATGAATTTGTAAATGTCGCATCCATTTGTGCTTCACATTTTCACATTATGAAAAATTTGAGAAATTTAATATTAACACTTAAAAAAAGGTTTTACTGAAAAGAATATTTAAAATATGTATTCATATAAATTCTAATAACATGTTCAATATTTAATTAATAAACGCAGGAAAAAATTACTGATTTTTACAATAATATTCTATTTAAAAGTTTAACAAAATTCTATTTAGTAGTCACATCAGAATAGAATATTATTCAGTACCAAAATGAGTTACTTCCTGATATTTAAATTAAACAATAAATAACACTATAAAAGAATATTATCTAATGTCAAAATTAAATATTATTTAACGTCGAAATTGAATGGGTCATAATATTTAAATACAATGTTAAATAACATTGTCAGGGAATATTATTTAACATCGAAATAGAATATCAAATAATATTATATAATATCAAACAATATTATTTAATATTGAAATACAATATTATATAATATTATCTAGGTGGGGTCATTTTAACATTGTATAATATTGTCAGACAATATTTTATAATATTTATTTACAATATTGGCCGATTAACATTTGCTACTTGGGATAGAGTACCTTGGATCAAGGTCAAAAAGGTTCTCTGTGTTTTCAAACTTGGGAAAACAGGAATATAATTTTTCCAGAAACCATCATCCCTTAGAAGCCTTTCGGAGAGTTTCAGGTTAGCGCTTTGTCTGCGATCTGCCAAAGGTGCCAACCCAGTCTGAATTTGCATTGCTTCAATAGGTATAGATGAAGCCCCACCGGAGATAAGTCTAAGGACATTATTCTGAACAGTCTCCAATTTTTTCTGGACAGTATCCGAAGCAGTAATCAGGAGCTCAGCTCCATATTCAATTGCAGGTCTGATGTAGGACTTATAGGTGGTGCAGAGTAAGTCTTGTGAAGATCCTCATTTCGCTCCTGCAAGTCTTTTTAAAAGATTACTTCTGGATATTCCGATGTCTATAACTTCAACAGTTTGGCTATTCCAACTTAACCTTGTATTCAAAGTGATACACAGATATTTGGCTTTAGCTGTTTTACACAGACGATGGGGACCATAATATAAACTAATATCAAAGGGTTTTGTACTTAAAGTAAACAGCTGGTAAAAGGTGTTATCAATGTTTATTATCATTTGATTCTCATTAGACTAATGAAACAGTTCTCTTAAAGCCCCGTTAAAGGAAAGCTGGATATACTGTATATCTCTGCTGGTTGACGAAATGACCAGATCATCTGTAAAAAGAAGGGCCCTAACATCCTCATCAACGTCCATAACCCTCTGGATTACATCTTTTATCATTATGTTGAACAAGATAGGGCTCAAAACAGAGCCCTGAGGAAGTCCTTGTCGAGTTTGTCTGTAGGAGGAGACAGATCCACCAAACCTTGTTCTGATAAATCTCTGGGTCAAAAATGACTTGATCCAACTGTACATGTTTCCACAAATTCCCATGTCTATAGTTTTCTTAAGCAGTTTTCTTCTCCACACTCTATCAAAAGCGGTTTTGAAATCTATAAAGACTGCCACGGAACTGTGTTTCTGATGAAAACCATCCTTAATCAGCTGTGTAAGTCTAGCCACCTGTTCAACAGTATTTCTGTTTTTACGAAAGCTTGCTTGTCTATATGACAGGCAAGAGTAATTTTCCAAGTAGAATTTGAGCCTTATTGAAATTAAGCGCTCTGTCAATTTACAGGTAGCGCTTGTGAGAGAGATAGGTCGATAGCTAGAGATATCCCCAGGGTCTTTTCCACTCTTCAGGACCGGAATAACTTCGGCCTTACACCATTGACTTGGAAGGCCCCTGGTCCCAGACATATTTATTATGGTAAGCAGGCCTTCCAAAGAGCCCTCTCCCAAATTCATCTAAAAGTCTGATGCAATATTATCCGGTCCGGGACTCTTACCCTGGGTCAAAGCCTTTAATCCACACTTGAGTTCAAATAACGTGAAAGGAGAATTAAACAAACTATCCATCTCTGGAGTTAAGCATGTCCGTGGGTAAACCAATTTATTATCATATATCCTATCCGAGGGATGATAATTCCTAATATTTGCATAATATTTATTAAAATTTCTTTTGAAGTGAGTAATTTATTGTCCAATTTAATTGGCTCTTTTCTAGTATCTTTCTGATTGTTGATTTTAGAGAGGAAACGGTGGGCTTTTAAGGCATCCCTTCTGTAAACTAAACCCACTAAGAAGTTATGAAAAGTGAGTCGTTTTGCTTTAATAGCTCGTTTAATGATGGCTTGTCTTTTCCGAAGTTCAATACAGTCAGACATTTGTTCAGTAGCCAAAGCTCTGGCTCTAGCCTCATCGTCGCTAATTTTAAGAGATTGTAAGTGAATATTCCAGAAGGGAGAATAATCTCCTTACCTGTCCTCTAGGTATACAACCTTCGGCAGAGGCCAAAATAATTTCATTAATAGTATCAACAACACTATCCAAGTTTCCAATTAAAAGGGCTTTTCCTAATAATGATTTCATAAGTGAGTCTGTCAGATATTCGTATTTTGTCCAGTTTGCTTTCCTTAAATTCCAATGAGGGAACCTAATCTCTCTATGTCCCTTTTGTTCAATAGCAAAAGTGGCCAGGAGGAGGCTGTGACCAGCTCCACCAAGGGCAGGTAACAGAGAGTGAGTAGTATATCTTGAGACATTTGTGTGGACAATTAATAAGTCGGGATGAGAAGACACTCCCCCGTAGGACAAAAATGTTGGTAGTCTCTGAGAGTTTTCAATAAAATTTGCTTGAGTAGAATCAATAAAATTTTCAAGAATACGACCCGCTGGATTTGTGTCATTGTATCCCCATCTCCGGGAATGAGCATTGAAGTCTCCTATTAAAATTGAGCGTCTATTCCAGCGATCTTTAATGAATTCCAGATCTGGGCAGTTATTGGGAAGATTGTACATGACAAAAATTCGGTAATGCTGGGTATTTCTACAAACATTTATTCCACCGCCTCGAGTTTGTCCACAGCAGTAATAGTGTGTCCCACAGTCATACTAGCAATATAAGTATTTTTAACATAGATGACAATGCCAGAGGCCACCTGTCGAGATCTCTCTAAGCAAAAAGTTTGATATTCATTGATACGAAAAAAATTTTTATTTTGAGTAGAAGCACCACTTTCCACTATACCCAGGATTTCAATGTCACGATTAAAAACAATAAGTTTTTAGTTCGGTGAACTTGTCGTTTGTAAAACCACCTGCATTCCAAAAAATAATTTTAAGCTTGTCTTTAGCCATAGTCCGGGACTTGAAAAAATCCTTAAAAAAAAAAAAAAATAAAATAATCTTGAGGGCGAAAGGCTGCCGGAAGCGACAGGAGTCAATCGTTTAGTGAAAACAGGAGGCACCACGTGAAGGCTACTGACACCACCCCCATTCCAATTTACTGCAAATCCCATTGAATGTTTGAAGGACAGTTTGAATTTCTTATCATTGGTCGTCCGGTGCTCAATTTTTATCGTTTTATTCTTCGAGCATTTGAGCTACACATACTATACATATTTAATTTGAACTAATTGTTTCATTGTTTTCATGAACCTTCGTGTACATACACATGTTTAATGTTTCTTGAAAGTATATTCAAATTTAGTGCAGGAATTTTTTTAATTTTATATTTGTTTTTAACTAGTTCTACGTTATCAAAAATAATTTCAGTAATTTAAAAACTCACAAAATTTTGTTACTGTTTTGTTTATATTTAGGTATTTTAATTTGACTTAGACTCTTTCTAAGGCATGATCTTTGGTTTCTTATAAATGGGGCTTTTATCTAATAGAAGATCTCTTGTGACACCTAATCATATGATTGACTGACTGTTAAACGTATTTCTAGATGGTAATAGAACCTGCAAGAAATTTAATAAAGCATTTTGCTGTAACATATTTACTAGACGTTGACAAATTATTAAACCTCTGGGGTTAAAGAAATATTCCACGATTGAACCATCTTCTTTCTACGTGAAATTTAATTCTGTTTTCTTCATCCCTAATACTTGATTATTCAGTTTTTGTAATAAGTATCTGCATAAGTTATGTGACAACTTTTCAAAGATTCAGTGATTAAAAAAATATATGTGTATCTGTGTGAATTTCTGTGTGAATATTTGACGGATACATATATTGATAACTATGGAAATCTAATGCACGAAAATAATTAAAAAATAATTAAACGTGGTGATTGTACAGTTGTATCTTGGCAGAACATAACGTACGTTTTTCTGAGTGGAAGATTTGATTATTTTAGTTAAGCAGTTGGTGGATGTTGCATTTATGCTTTTTGGTGTCCATCTCTCGAGGTGTATGCTAGAGAATCTTCGATGTTTAATCGCTTGCGATACGTGAATACGGGCCAAAAACTTTTTTAGAAAACCTATAATACATAATAGAAACTAAATACCTTACTATGTCACACTGATGGGATGTTTATTAGGTACTGCGAAATAATATCTTTCGACAATCAAAATTTGTATTATCTGGGTGCATCGGCACCTAAATGTGAATATAAGATTGGAAATTTTGGAATTAAGACTTAACGAAATATTTAACAGCCAAAAATATTAGTCATGGGCGTTCTTTTCTGAGAGGATTTTTCTTAGAAAAAGGTCAATACTCAATGGTAAAATATTAATATTAAAATTGTGTAGAAGAAGGTAACACTCTACATATATTACCTCATTTATAGTAAAAAATATATAGTAAAATTTTACAAAAATTGAGGAGTTTAAGAAATGCTTTAATTTTTTCTTGTATTTTCAATGACAGATTTTATATATACGAATGTTGCCCATCTTTTCCGGCGCCTTTAGTTTTTCGAATGATATTAAAATTTAAAGCATTTTTGTTTTGTGGTAAAATAAGAGTCACTTTAAAGATCACACTAGAATTACGCTCTTTAAAGGGTTTTTTTAATCAGTAGGTGATTTTACGGGAAGCTGCGTGAAGTTAATTGAGTCAATGAGACTATATATTTGTACATTAAACATTCGTTTTCACGAACTTGTAATTTGTTAACATTCACGATTTTACGAACTAGTGACTGAACCCTAACAGGGTTCTATAGACGCAATGGTTATTTTATATAATTTCCATTTACAAACTAAAACAATAAATCTTTTTTTCTTCGAATTAATTTTTCATCCATCTTTCGTTTGTATTTATATTTCATTTAATTTTTTTTATTTGCTTATTTTATGGCTTAGATCCTTGGAACGACGTTTTTATTGGAGAATTGTAAATATTTTGGGAATTATGAACAATTAACTGCATTGCTGAGATGTTGAAATTTCGGATTTTTTTAAAAATTATTTCGTGTGAAATATTCTTCCATTTAATATAACTCCCGTTTTACAACCTGTAGTTCAGAATATAATCAATATCTATCAAATATAGGGTAAATATCGTAAGATACATTAGTAACGACTTCATGGCTTGGAATGGTCGTATGAAATTGACATACTAATCTTAATGCAATTTCAATCGACGCTTGGATGTTGCAGAAAAAACGTTATCAAAGTCATTTTGATTAACAAGCTTTATAGACGAAACCACCATTAACTGAAGAAAATCAAGAGCATTTACTTGACGACTTAAGTAATAAACCATCGATGAATTTCAAAATGAAACCTACTTTTGCCTGACATTTCATTTCAGGACCTTTTGAATGTGGATTCAGATATAATTTGTAGGTAAGAAGTATCGAATAATTAAATGATTGTGTGCGAAAATGTAAAAAATGAGAATAGAAAAAAAGAAAATGACTGTCACACACAAGAATAAAATGGCTTCATACTGCGAAATAAGCAGTGAATGACTAACAAGAATGAGATATTTTCAGATAAAAAAACAGTGCAATGCTTTTCTAATTCCAAAAAGAAAAGAAAATATTGTGTTTTTAAAAATGTAATTTTGAAACAGAAAATGAGATTAATTTATCTGACTTATAAAATTAAAATAATTGTTTTTTAGGAATTTTATTTTGCATATGTTTCTAATACATCACGTACTAAATAATTTTTTGTAAAACTTCATTTATACAGCAGAGAGTTTGACACAAAACATATTTACTAATGTTAAATTTTTGTTTTACGAACTTTCGATTTTAAGAACTATTATACCGGTTTATATGAGTTTGTAAAAATGAGCGTCAAATTAATTTTATTCATTTAACTGTAAAATTTTTAACGTTAAGATAAAATATCAATGTACAAATAATATATATATATATATATATATATATATATATATATATATATATATATATATATATATATATATATATATATATATATATACTATATACACTACTGGCCATTAAAATTGCTATACCAGGAAGGCGGCACACCACATACGTGAAATTTGCATGACAGGTAGAACTTGCTGTGATATGCAAATGATTAGATTTTCAGCGCATTGATACAAAGCAGGCGACAGTAGCGACGTCTACAATGTGTATAAAACCAGAGATTTGACAGCAGTTTTCTCATACTCAATTTCCGTTTCAACGTTGTTTTCGGCAAAGAAAGTTGTTGTAATGTCTCGTGTAAGAAGAAGAAATGCCTATCAGCACGTGTCTGACTTTGATCGAGGAAGGATTATAGTCTACCGGGATTGCGGTTTATCGTACCGCAATATTGCTGCTCGCGTCGGTCGAGACCCCATGACTGTTAGCAGAATATGAAATCGATGGGTTCAGGACAATCATACGGAACGTCATGCAGGATCTCAGCGACCCCCCATCACTAACAGCAGGGAAGACAGACATCTTATCCACATGGTCACAAGGGATCATACAGCCACGTCACGAACCCTGAGTTGAGAAATGGAGTCATTTGCAAAGCAACAAGATTCTGCTCGAACAGTTTGCCGACGTTTGCAGCAGCATGGATTGTCTGCAAGGCGACCATAGTTTCGGCTACCATTGATGCTGCGTCACAGACAGGAGCGCCTTCAATGGTGTGATCAGCGACGAACCTGGACGCGGGAATGGCATCACGTCATCTTTACAGATGAATCTCGGTTCCAATGAAATCAGAGAGAAATCTTGAGAAATCAGTATCCAGATGCTCTGGGTACTGATTTCTCAAGATCTATACATCCTAATTTCCTGTAAATCTAATCACATGTTCTTTCCACTATAATGTATGTGTCCAATAAATATCGTTCTGTTATTTGCATTCCTTCTTGGTGTAGCAATTTTAATGGCCAGTAGTATATATATATATATATATATATATATATATATATATATATATATATATATATATATATATATATATATATATATATATATATATATATATATATATATATTGTCACAGATATTCGGTACATAAAAGTAATTAAATCTTAATGATAAATATGCAAATAATGTATATGTGTAATGTACCCAAATTCATGTATGTGTCGAGTTATACGCTTATAACTATGGTGTTATCGCAGTTCCATGCAGAGAAAAGCGTCATTCTCGAAGACTGTAAAGTAGTGGATTTGATATCTAAATTGTTTAAAGACTGTCATGTTGAAAAAATCTATCCATGAGATAAAAGTACATAAAGGGAGTGCTATTTCTTAAGTGTTAAGGGGAAGTTTGGAAGTAGAGAGCGCTAACTGATCATTGCTGAAAATTCCAAAATACTTTGTTGTAGCTCTAGTTATGTTATTGTAATATATTATCGGCTCTTTATTTCTAATGACAGAAATTGATAAAAAAAATACATGACCATAGTTTTGAACAATGTTCCGGTAACGTAATTGACACCTCACTTGACATAACATTTCATTCTAATCAAAGGACATTGAACTGAACTTTTTCGGAAGGGGACCCGTAGACCATTTTTGGCAACTTCTTCGGCAGAAATGGTCAACAAGAAACGATATGTAATAAAAAAATTAATATGATGCATCAATCAAGGTCAATTTTCAGAGTGTCATTTATTTAATTTTTTTTAGTGATATGTACATTAAAAAAGTATTGAAAATTTTAACACTTTGATGAAAATTTTACCCCTCCCCCTTTTTTTTAAGATATCACTACTTTATGAATCATTTTTTATTTGAAACATGTTTTTGAGATTTATGTTACATAAAAGCTAACAGCTTTCTTGAGCTGGAACTTCATCTCGATCATAAAAATATAAATAAAACATAAAAAGAATAAAACCTGTAGAATGAAAATTAGCTAAAAAGAATTTTTTATATAATTCTCATTCTGCATGTTTTCCGGGAATTAGAGATGCAGATTCATGTTTTCTTGTAATGATTTGTCCATTTCAGAAACAAGTTGCTTCTGTAAAATAATTATGTTGAAAATGAATCCATTTCTTTTCTTCGCTTTTAATTAATTAGTCATTCATATTTTTTACATACGTTTAATTATTTAGTCTAATTGAGTATATCATTATATATTTATTACTAAGCAGTTCAGTTTCATTTTATTGTAAAGAGACATTTACATTGTAACTTAATAAACTAGAATTAAGTTTTTGCAAAAGTATTGAAATTTTAAATAATGATTTCTTTAAACCTATAAAAGAAATACAAAATTATTTTGCTTAAGTACAAATGATAAAAGTTTAAATATTTATTTCAAAAATAAAACGATGACAAAAGTAATTGCATAGGATGATGACACAGTTGTGGACGGTGTCCAGACATTTCCTATACGAGGTCAAGATTCTATTCAATGAAAGCTCGACGTGGGAATCTGACCCAGGAACTGTTCTGCGGAAGACATTATTCAGCAACCAGTTGAGATGAGTTTTAATGAAACAATTACAATAGTGGAATTGATCGTGAATTTTTTAACAATGCAAATTAATTAACGTAATAATAATGTTTTTATTTATTTAATTTATTTTACTCTGATATTGGATAAAAGTATCTTATAACTTTCGATGTCTTAATTTTCGATTGTTTCGAATGTTTAGATTATATTTCCGAGCCAGATGTAGTCATTTAATTTACGTCTTCCTTATTCTATAAACAGCTTTTTGTAGACTTTTCCAAGAGTTCGTTAACTTTTCAAAATTAAATGATCGCGCGTGACAAAATAATGTTGGTAAGTCGACTTCTTACAGAATCAAACCATTCATAGTCTATTTGATAAACACCTGCTGATAGGTGAGACATTTATACAGTGTAGCGCTCTTCCCCATGCATGTGAAAGAGTTCTTGCACACAACATTTGGTGAGAATAGTGCTGACCTTTCACTTCAATCATACTTCTCTTTCAAGTTTTCCAGACCTCAATCCGTTTTATTATTGACTATGTAGTCATCTGAAGTCATTAGCCTATCACGTTACTATACGACATTAATTTCTCATCATGTATATTAATATGCTGTAAAGCACTTTTCATAACATTGTATCTTAATTACAAATATTGTTGATGAATAAATGTCAAAAACTGATCATTGTTATGCTAATTATTGCTTTATAATTATATGAAGAGCCATCTATTGACCTTCTTTGCATTGGGGGGGTTTCCGCAAAACCTCATGTCATTTCAAGCATGTGTTTCAATTTTTACCTACATTATTTCCTGAATTATTGAATTTTCAAAAGGTAACCGAATTTTGAGTTATCTTGTATAGGAGCAGTTTTCATGCATTAAATGATAAAGTATTAATCTCTTATTCGCGCAATTCTTAAATGACCAGAAAAAGAAAAGAATGATAAGATCATCTCATAAAAATAAAATGTCGAAATCAGAATATTAATAATTAAATAATCTATTGAATTTTCATTTCTTTTTGCTTTCATCATTAGCAATTATTTCTTAAAAAAATTTTCCCACACAACACGCAAATACATACATTTTTATTTCAGAATTCTTATTTTATTGAGAATTCTTATCTTATTCTTGAGAGATGGAACCAGGCAGTTTTTCAACCGAAGAACGAAGGACGATTACTAGGTCGTAATAAATCTTAAAAAAATTATTTTAACTGCAATACATCTACAATGTACTAATTATTTTAAGAAACATATTACTGCAATATTATTTTTGGTAAATAATTTGCATATTATTGAATGATGAGAATCAGGATTTTAGTTCAGTAATTATTAGGTTTTGTATCTACTTCGAGTAGATGTAAAGATTTGTATAAGAGAATATAAAGAGATGACACACACTGTAGTAACTCAGAATCCACATTCAATTGTTAGTTTCCAGTCAAATTCACCATCGTAAGTAGAAAATGACCTTCGAGGGATTAAATCAACGTTTGATGAGCTGCAATTTAAAATAATATCAAGTTTTCAAAGTACCGAAACTAAAGTTAAAATATATATTATGTTTGAAGGCTGACGTTTTTATGCGAAATACTTTTAGGGAGAACTAGTAGTCAATTATGTAGTTTAAGCTAATTAAAATTAAGGTTTTATATTTAAGAATTTATTGGAAGAATGATAGAATAATGGCTATTAAATTTGAGTTTATTTGAGAATTATCTTAGACGCGTAATTCTCGCAAGTCATCCAGTGTAAGAGTAATCTCCAAACATAATGTGAATGCAAAAGTCTGATTGAAAAAGATCTCGAATCTAATAATTTACTTTGCATTTGGAAAAGAAAATGTAATATTTAATCTTTATTTCCAATTCAGCATACTTTTCTTCTTTGAGACAGATTGTCCAGACATCGGTCGCATAGCAACAGTTAATAGCTTCATTGTTATAAACTTTCACTCATTTTTGACCTCGATATAGATATTTCGAATGTTGTGTGGCTATACTCTAACGTTCTTTATTAAATATGCTAATAAATAAAATGCAAATAACTTTTTTATCCACCGTTTTATTTTAAATTTCTCTTTGGCTTAAAAATTTAAAAATTTTACTTTAAAAGATACTACAAAAAGGTAAGTTTTTACATTTTTACAATTTTTAACAAATCAATTTACAAAAGTTTCATATAATAGTTATTATTTAAGTGTTCTGTGATCAAATAACTATGCAAATAAAGTACACATCCCTTTTTTTAAAGCTTATATTATTAAAAAAACTATCAATTCTTCAATTAAACACATGAAACACTTTTTTCACGCCATTAACTCATTTGTAAATGGTAAACTAAACCTAAACATTTTGATCATTTTAAAAATTTGTGTAGTTATAATTTTCATAAATATTTTTCACCATTTTTAACTGAATTCTAATTCATATAAATTTTAATTAGCTACAATTAGTTGTAGTTACAATTTTCATAAATATTCTTCAGCATTTCTAAATGATTTCTAATTGATTTAAATTTTTAATTTTAAACATATATATTAGCTCACAAAAAAAGATGCGTGGAAACTAAATTGTAACATACTTTTTTGCAATAATTGTATAATTAAATAAACTAAACTTTACTGACTGATATTTAATAATATTTATAACTATTTTATACCTTTTTCTGAATTGTTATTAGTTTTTAATTTGCAATGTTTATGGACAATATTTCATATAACATTTTAATCAATTTATAATTTTTATTACAACTAAATCCATAGCTAAAACAGTTATAATTTTTTTTAAAGAAATATTTTAAGCACGCGCTGTTTTTTGTCTCTCCAATAAAACACTCTATAATATTTCTTTTTTCCCTTTCAGTTTCTATTATTTGAATTTTTTAATTTTAACATTCTAATTCATTCTAGTGCATTATTAAACATTTATTAATTGCTTTAGTGCAAACGCATTAAATATTTTAAAACTAAATGCAAATTTGTTTTTTATTATGATTATTAAGCAGACATTAGTAATAAATTGTGACACAAAAGTAATCGTACTTTAACAAAGATTATCTACATACACAATGCAGGTATGATAATATGATAACAATGATTATCTACATTATAATGAATGAATGATATCCTTATTCAGATATAATTGATATTCAGTAGAATATCCTTTAGTATTTACAGCACTTTTTATACGTCAAGATATGAGTTCGCTTGATTTTTATTATTATTTCAGCAACAATGTATCTCCATTCTTCAATCAATATACTTTTTAATTCAACTTGCGTTTCAATTTCATATTTTTGAATAATAAGGTCTAGTTTAAAAAAATATATACTTTATTGGGCTAAATTCAGCTATTGAGGTTGTGTTTTTAAGACATTGGGATCATAAAATGGTTTTTAAAACATTTATCTACAGACATGGTTTTAACATGGACATAACATGGTTTTTAAATCGTTTATATAGAGACACTGGATGGGTACATCATGCTTAGGACTGTTATCTTTATTAAAAGCAAAGTTATTTTACAGTATCCAAATTTTGAGATGATACTTTTAAATTATTTATTAAAATATTTGGTTAATGAATATAATTCATTACATAATCAGTAAATATTAAATTAGAGATTCCTGATGCAAACACATACTCCCACACCTGGACATCTTTGTCATATGCTTCAATCTTTGAATTAACTTAATTATATTCTTTGATTTTTTTCCCTAGAGAGTTTTAGGTCTATCAGTGCCAAAAATGTATAATTTATTCATATCAGCAAATAAAACCTTTTTCTTGTATTATTCAGGAATATTTAATATTAATTTTATTTTAAAAAAGGAAAATAATAAAAAAATAGCATTCTATTATAAAAAGAAAATATTATAAAAGCCTTTATAAAAGCCTATTATAAAAGCCTTTATAAAAGCCTAAGCTATTATAAAAGCCTTTATAAAAAGTTTTCTTCGAACAGCTCATGTAACCTTACCGACCCGAACACTCGCCAAACAGTTTTGTGTGGAATTGTGGCAGAAAATGTTTTCCTAAATTCTACAGAAATTCTTAAAGCACTCACAATGAGAATTTTTTAACATATTTTCAGACTTCAATTAAGTGATCGCATTGATATGGCCAATCGTTAATTACTTTGTTTTTAATAGAATTTTCTTCTTTAAACTTTTTCGTTTGTATGGGAGAATTTGATAAATTTGCTACTTTAGAAATATTTATAAATAATTTGTCCTATACTATAAAAAAAACTAATCTTCGAATGTTATAAGTAATTTTTCCTAGTTTAATGTAACATTTCAATAAATAAATGAAATAAGTAAATGAACAAGTATTAAAAGCAAATAATTTATTCAATATCACGTAAAAAACACAAAAATAAAATAATAATATATCAATTTTAAAATTTTTGTGCGCGATCTCTTTTGCGATGTCATTTTCTTTTTGATGCTTTGCCTTTTTATTTTTTTAAATAAAAAATTATTTATCCTCTTTATTTAAAAATATCTTAGTTTTATTCGGAATCATATGAAAATAAAATAAAAAGTTATTACACAAAGTGTGTCTATATTTAGTTCCCAACTAAACGTGATATATATATATATATATATATATATATATATATATATATATATATATATATATATATATATATATATATATATATATATATATATATATATATATATATATATATA
Source organism: Latrodectus hesperus (assembly GCA_037975125.1). Taxonomy (NCBI): domain Eukaryota; kingdom Metazoa; phylum Arthropoda; class Arachnida; order Araneae; family Theridiidae; genus Latrodectus; species Latrodectus hesperus. Next base: position 57,113,335 of record CM075852.1, read on the forward strand.
TATATATATATATATATATGTATATATATATATATATATATATATATATATATATATATATATATATATATATATATATATATATATATATATATATAGAGAGAGAGGGGAGAGAGTTTGTGTATATGGATAAATGTGACTGCTTTGCTAAAAACTTTTATTTTACAATTAATTAAAATAGTCCACTTTTTATAGGTTAGGAAATAAAAATAATTACCTGCGTTCTCTCTTTATTTTAGAACATACACATTATATCAGATACATCAGAATATTACAGAAATAGAAATTTAATAATTTCTATTTCTAAAATATTCTGATATATGATAACATTTAAAAATTTTTGTAGTTTTTTTGAAAAAGTTTGTATTAAAGGTGTTTTTAATAAATATTCAAATTAAAAGTATTCTATTGCTTTCCAGTTGTTTAGTTAACGATAATTTTACAATCACTTCAAAATATCGTTCGAAAAATTTTCCCCATAGTGTTGATGAAAATGACCTCTACTTTTGGAGTTTCATTGTAAAATCCTGAAGGATAATGTAAATCTAACTCTTGCATAAATTATTTCGAGATGAAATTAAATCGTAAGTTTCATTCCTATTTAACGTGTATAATAAACCCCGATTTCTTGGAAATTATATTGATCTATAAGTAAAAACAAATTATTTGCGCACTCAATAATTTTTAAAAAAAATTTTGGAAACTTTAAATAAAAAAGACACAAAAATGTCTTTATTCGTATTTGCTAGATTTACATCGAATGCTCAGGAAAATGTGAGCGAAATTTCCACCTAACTATGCATTAGCAATTTGAAAAGGCTTTCTTTTCAAAGAAACAAGGAACAATGACAATGTTTGAGGAAATAAATTGCGCTTTCGACAAATAGCGTGTTCAACATCATAGATAACAAAACATCGAAATTCTTCTAACCTTGTAAAGTGTAAAAAAATGTTATTTTTGTTCATGCATTGTTTTTATAAAAATAAATGGGAGAAGTATCGAGAAGAAAATAGACGAACGAAAGAAAAAATTATATATATATATATATATATATATATATATATATATATATATATATATATATATATATATATATATATATATATATATATATATACACAGTCCAGTCACATTAATGTGACCATCTGTCAAAAGCCAGAATAACCACCTTTCGCAGAGCGGATTGCTGCGAGACGTGCAAGAAGAGAGTCACTTAGGTCTCTGAAGGTGTTCTCTGGGATGTTGAGCCATGCCGACTCAAATGCCGTGGCCAGCTGCGCTAGATTACGCGGTTGAGAATCCATGGCGCGAACAACTCGATCGAGATGGTCCCACAGATGCTCGATTGGGTTTAAGTCAGGTGAGTTTGCTGGCCAGGGGAGGACGGTAAACTCATCCTCTTGCTCTTGGAACCACGTACGTACACTGGCAGATGTATGGCACCTCGCAATGTCCTGCTGGAAGATGCCATCATCCTGAGGAAAAACAATGCGCATGTAGGGGTGGACATGGTCCGCAAGGACAGATGCGTACTTGTATTGATCCTTCGTACCTTCCACAATGATCAGTGAACCCAGAGAATGCCAGGAAAACATTCCCCAGACAATAATGCTCCCGCCTCCAGCTTGGACCGTTCCGGCAATGGTTGCTGGGTGGTTCCTTTCAGAGGTTTCACGCCTTATACTCCAACGTAAATCTGTCCGATGGAGCATAAAACGCGATTCTTCTGAAAACGCAACCTGTCGCCACTCAGTGGACGCCCAGCTGCTGTACTGGCGTGCAAATTCTAGCCTTCGTTGTCGATGAACAGCAGTCAGCATAGGTGCACGAACCAGGCGTCTGCTTCAGAGGCCCAGACGCAGCAATGTTCGTTAAATAGTAGTTTGGGAGACACTTTTGGTAGCCCCTTCGTTCATTTTGGTTGTCAGTTGCTCAACGGTAGCCCGTCTATCTGCCCGAATGCATCTCCGCAACCATCGTTCGCCTCTGTCTTCTATGGCTCGTGGTGCACCACATTTGCCACGTCGCTGATTTTGGACAGTCCCATTTTGCCATGCATGGTTTACTTTTACCACGGTGGCACGTGAACAGTTCACAAACTCAGCCGTTTCGGAAATGCTTCTACCCTTGGCCCGAAAGCCAATGATCATGCCCTTTTGGACGTCGGATAAATCGCTTCGTTTCTGCATTACGCCAACGATTGAAATGTTTTCCGAAGCCCTCACACACTCTTTATATACGCTCAACTGCACTGTGCTGCCACCTGCCTTCTGTGATTGGTTATTTAACTCTGACGTGGAAAGTACGTGGTGGTCACATTAATGTGACTGGACTGTGTATATATCCGAAGCTATCCGAAGAAATTTTCAAGGTAAGAAACATTTATGTGTTCTAAATCATTTAAAAAATGAATAAAAATAATTCATTAAATAAGGATTTGTAAAGTCATTCTCTCCACCTCCCCCCCAAATACAGATAATGAGAAAACATATCCCTTTTTTGTTCAGTTTAGAAAAATATCCAATAATCCCTTCAACAGAAAACATCTCAATGCTGAAGAAATGTTTAAGGTAGTTTTTTCACCGACTCATTTTAAGATAGAAACGTCAGCAGAAAAGATGCGTACAGAAGTAAAATCAGTTGAAAAAAATGACCATGTCTTATGCAATGGCAAGAATTTGAAATCCAAAAAAAATAAATAAATAAATAAATAAAATAAATAAAAAACCCGCAAAACAAAAGAGACATTTTGATCTAAATTATTAAAATGAAAATCGTTATTTTTCTCCCAAACTATTGTTTTTGGTTAAATAAGATACATTTTCTTAAAATTTACTTCTTAAAAAACTTAACAATTTTATGTTCTTACTGCCTAAGTGAGTATAATTACATGCATTGATCATAAAAAAGTAAATTTTAAATTGCTTACTTTTTTAAAAATTTTATGAGGAAAAAGATTTTATGGAATAAGGGATACCATATTAACTTACATTTTTAGAACGAAATCAAAAATAGTAATAAATCTAAATCAAAATAATATATAGGGAATGTTTTAATGTCCAAGGAGAATATGTATATCCTGTATTATATCTAAGATTTTATAGAAATGTTTCGTAAATATTATTATTAAAGCGATGGAAACTATCCTCATTATAAAAAATTAATAAGTCAAAAATAAAGAACATGTTGTATTATCGTTTTTTTCGAATTTATCTTATTTAATAATTTTGTTTTTGACAAGTTAACACATTTGAGACATGGAATATTTGTGAAAGTTGTTTGCTTAGAAAATAGATTCAATAAAAATATGGCAAAGTTTGCCGACAAATGTTATTGTATAGATGTTTTCATTAATTTGAAATTATTGTATATTTTTTAAGTATTCATTCTAAAAATGCTTGTATTGAAATTGTATTAATAACACATTATTGTAAATCATTTTACTAAAAAATTGTATTTATAATCGAAAAATTGGCAAATATTACCATTAAAAAATAGTTCTATGGATTGATATAGACCACTATATATCTCAAACTTTGGAATAGAGGCTATATATATATATATATATATATATATATATATATATATATATATATATATATATATATATATATATATATATATATATATATATATATATATATATATATATATATATATATATATATATATATATATATATATATATATATATATATATATATTATATATATATATATATGTATATAGATATGTATATATATATATATATATATATATATATATATATATATATATATATATATATATATATATATATATATAGAGAGAGAGAGAGAGAGAGAGAATTTATTCTAATTTATCATTGAATCCTCGTAACATTTAAGGGACTTCAAAGATTTATATGTATCGTTAATTCCATTTTGCACAGAATGGTTCATATTAACGGCTATAATGATATGATTAAAAAAAAGACTGAGAAACCTTTTTTCCTGTATTAGACAGAGTAAAAAAAGATAATTTTGTACCAGATATAATATTATCAACAAAATTTTCTGCATAATTCAAGCAGCACGAATTATAATTATTTTTTGTAGCATTATGAGTTGTTCTTTGCATTTGATTTTCATAGTCAGAAGTTAATTTGCAAAATAACAGAAACGAGATTTTAATCGGGACAATTTTTTTTTCAATTTAAGACATCGTAGAAATTTGTGAAGCAGAGATTGCAAGATACCTCACCATTCATATTCAATGTACTGTTTCATGTATTTCAAGATTTACATAAACAAAAAATCGGATTTATCTGTAAGCTTGAATTCCTATTGAAGAAGTTAAGATAAAAAAAATAATTCACACATTTTCAAAAGAAATTTAATTAAAAATTCACATCTGCCTGATTATTTAATTTTGCAAAGCTTAAATCTCTTTTGAACTCTCACGGAGATCCGATAAATATTGTAAGAGGACAATGTTTGATTAATAGTATTTGACACACTTTTTGTATTTGAATGTTTCAGATTGAAAAATTTCGTTGGATAGTTAATAACCTTCGAAGAAGATGAAAAAAAGCGTGCGACTTCAGTCGGGCAAAGTAAGCGACATTTTTTTATATAATGTATTTAATTATTAATTAGAGGTATGTATTTTTAAGAAAAATATTAATGGTTGTGGATTTACAAGAATATTTGTTGTGATGTAAATAATCATCCTCACAAACGTATTAATGTTATAAGAACGTTGCCCTATTTGGATTTGTGTTTTCCTCAATACATCTCAATACTCAGTACATGTATTTCAAAATTAACACAATTCAAACATCTGCAACTATCACTATACTTCTTGAGTTATTTATTAAAAGAGACAAATAAGGCTTAACCACCATCTAAAAATCAAAGAATTTAACTATCATGTAAAAGCTCAATATCATATATCAAAATCTAGCTATGATCTGAAATCACAAAATTTAATTATTAGATAGAATCAAAAGCAAAAAATGTAATCGTAAAATTTAAAATTTTTAAAGCTCATCAGATATTGAAAAGCCTTTTTATAATTTGTATTTTTTTAAATACGCAGTTTTGTAATTTGTATTAAATAGAAACACAATGATTCGTAGGTTTGATAATTTTTCAAAATCGATGAGTTTCGAATTATATCACGTGAAGAACATGTACCTTATATGAATATAAACAATTTGAAATAAAATTTGTTCGAGTACTTAATTTATTTATGATTCCATTATCACAATTATTTAAGTTATAGTTCATTATAAGGGAATCTGAACTTAGTAAATGATTGTGAGCAATGGACCTATTATTAATACAATTAATTTCGTTGTATAATAAAATTTTATATATTGAAAGGACCAAGGAGCATGCTTTTGAATTAGAAGGTTTCAGGTTCGATCTTTGCTACTAACAAACAAAGAACAATCGGATTAGCGTTTGTGTATTCAGTATTTTTATTTGATAGGGTTTATTTCCTTCTAAATATGAGTATGACGTGTTATCTATAGAAAAAAACTTCAGGTGAATAAATATTCAATTGATATATAAAAAAGTCTTTATTTTTAATGTTTAACTTGTTACGTACAATACGGAATGCAACATTCTGTCTCGATGATTTTTCTTAAACAAATAATATAGGAGCAATGGAAAATAAAAAACGATGTTATTTTAAGAAGTACAGCTTCGGTTTGTTTTCCCTTTATAATAACTTTTTACCACGGGTTAATTTAATAGAAACTTACAATATTTAAAGAGATTTTAGAAAACTACATACATCTACACTTGAAGGGACTTCAGATCAGAGAGTTAAGCATCAAAGCATCATTTGCCAACTTGTTACATTTAAGAAATTAGTTTAGTTTAGATTTAGTTTTAAGAGGCATAAATAATTAATATATATATATATATATATATATATATATATATATATATATATATATATATATATATATATATATATATATATATATATATATATATATAACCCGAGTTCATAATTGCCAATATTTTGTCCTAATAATATCAGATAACAATTTTTGTTATCATTGACTTGTTTCATAAGTATCATTCTATGTATAAATCATATGATGGTTAACATAATGGAAATCCAGCACAAAAATCCAGTAAATTTGCTCCATAGTTTCTTGGATAACCATGAAGAAATTAACATTAAGGTATCCAAATCTGGCAGGCTAGTGATTTTGCTCGAATTCGAATAAAGCATGGAGTACATGTATAAGAAAGGAAAAATTCGTGTTAAAACTTTTTAAAGTTCCTTTCCTCTAATTAAACAAATCAGCCACAGTCATGTTGATGCGCTTCTGATAACGAACTTTTATAGCAGAAAGTAGAAAAAAATAAACTTTCTTTTTACTTTTCTGTTATATTTGATCAATCCAATGAGTCTCTTATGGACTGAAATTGGTCAGTGAATCATGTGATCAGACGTAGTATATTCAAAGATGCTGACCATCCACAAAGCCTCTTGTGATTCTGATAAAAAAGGAATCACTGTACTTATTCATCGTCAAACTTAGGAAAAGTTAATGGATTAATCGTACAAGTGAGTCATGTAAGTACATTGGGAGCAATGTAATATGAGATGCTGACCGTCTGCAAAAAAGCAATGCAAAAAAAGAAGCACTGTAGCTATCCGTTATCAAACGTGAACATTTAGGAGAAATCGCCACTTAGAATAAACTAGGGAAATTATGGAAAGAGGAATCATATTGGTGATATATATATATATATATATATATATATATATATATATATATATATATATATTACTTTCTGTATGTTTACAAGCTTTGTTGTAGTCTTCCGTAAAAAAGGATTCACTGTAATTAGCAGTCTTTAAATATCGATATTTGAGAATAATGGAAAGAGAAATTACTTAAAAAAACCAATGGCAATAAAAAAAAACACACGCAGAAGAAATGCATGCAAAAACTTATGAACATACTATTTTATAAAATTGCCGTCAATCTGCATATGTTTACAACAAAATGTTATTTTTTGTAGTAAGCACAAATTTCAAAAACTATAATGAAAATTTAGCAACTAGTGAAAAATTACAGCAATCCTTAGAAAAAATTAAATGTATCATTTGTATAGCGCATTTTTTGCTTTAAATAAATGTAAGTCAAAATTCGAAGTGTTTTTATGTGGAAACATTTGAAGGGGACTTTACTTCTTTTAATTTTCATTTTTAAAAGGATTTTTCTCAGAAAACGACATTAACAAACTTATGATTTATATTTAAATATATAAGGACTTCTAATATTTTTTAATATCTTTCTTAATATTTTTTATTTCATCATTTCGTCATTCTCTAGATATATTAGCTAAAGATTCGACCAGCGAAAGTTTACCAGTTTCGGAAAGAAGCCACTTCATTTATGATTTTCTTTACAGTAGATAAAATAAGTTCTACCTCCTTATAATATTTCCAATAGATAGAATAAAACAGTGGATTCATTAGTGTGTGTCAATAATAAAAAGAAGTATTTTATTTATTTCACCTCAAATACATACCAAATTTCCTTATGAAGAGAGAGAGAGAGCGAGAGAAATCATTTTTAATCAACATAATTAGCATTAGTTAATATAATTTCGTCATTCATAACATGCAATTATGTACTTGTCACCATTTGGCATATTCTTATCCAATCATTTTAAAGAAAGACAATTCTTTAAAGAGATAATTTTTCCAATTTGCTAAAGTTTTGCATACTATTCCTTGTTGCTTTTAATAGAATTTAATAAGGATTAATTCTTTATTCCAGCTATTAAGGAATAGTAAGATTGTTTGAATCAGTTTCCTTCACATGGAACTCAATTAGTATATGTAATGTAACAAGATAGAATTATTCAAGAAGATATAAGGATGTAGAATGATAATTCTCTTTTTTCTATAAAATGTAATATTATTTTCTTCTTTGTTACCTTTTTTACATCAAAATAAGTCAATGTTTATGGAAGAGTTATATAGTTACAAATAAATATAATTATTTATATAAATCTTATTTTCCTGTCATAATCAAATCTTGTATGGTATATTTTCGGTTATAATTCCCATAATATGCTATAAAAATGATGCTATATATCTTTTAATCAAATAATGAATTATTTAATTATCAAATAAATGGTCTTAAGGAATACATTGTGTCCCAATTAATTTTTTTTCTAAATAAACATTGGCTTCACGTTGAGGCTGCTATAAGATATTTTAAATGTTCACAATTTTCTGTTTGCCAAAGACTTTTCGTTGATAATATACTATATATACACATTACAAGAATGAATTTCGAAAAACTGGTAAGTATTTACAACTACAAATTTATATCCTAAAAGCAGAAAAACTACTATCATCTCCCTTGTTGATCAAAAATAACTTGTATCGAATCTAAAGCAGGTGCATCTTCAGGGTGCATGCGTTACCTTTTGGCTCTGGTGTAGTTGTTACATCTGCTGTCTTTAATCAGCTTATGTAACATATAATGAAATGAGAAAAAAATATCTGCTAAAAGATTAACTTCTACAAAATCTGCTGCATATTGCAGTTTGATATTTAGATTGTTAAGTAACGACCATTTTTATGCTTTCTGTCGACAGCCAAAAGAATTTCGGACATTTTAAAAAGCTCTTAAGATTAAAATGAAAGAAATATAGGTCTTCTATTTTACTATTTAAACTTTAAACTGATAATGTGAATGTCTATTTACTTCTAGGCTCTAGTTATTTTTTCAAAATTACAAATTTATTTAAAATTTATGTTCAGAAAACATTTTACAAAACAAAATGCTTAAGAAAATTGCTTAATAGATATATTTTTCTCATAAATCATTTACTGAATGTATGAACTTTTTGAAAATAATTTTTCAAACTGATTTTTCCCCAAGTCTGAACCCGTGGTGAAAATTTTGAATGTACCAGACACGAAATCTTTCCTTTTTATTGGACAGGTAAGTCTTGTTTGAGTTTATAATTATAAAGATAATACTTAAAATAATTTGTTTTTTACAACAAAATTATAAGAAATTATCCTTTACATTTTTCTTATACTTTTCTTTGCTAATCGCAAGAATTTTGAAATATATATTCATTTTAGAAAACTCTAAGATTGCACTATGCATGTATTTTTGCTCCATCATATTAAATTCAAGAAAGTTAATTCAATATAAGTATTGCGGATATGTGAGTTTTCAAGCTCAGTAGAGCTGAAACTTTACTAATAATCTTATCACTTTAATATTCTTATATTATGGTCTTATTTGGAATGATTTTTTACAGCGTTTGTAATACCATTGTGAAAATTGTTAGCATGATTGACTTTACAAAGTCTGTAATATAACCTACTAATTTAATGCCACCTTAATGGATTTTAACTTTTGACGAGTCTGCCAGAAGAAATTTTTTGTGTTGTATTTTCATACCGAAAATGACAAAGAGTTTCTGTACATGGGCACAGAGATTAAATACGGTTCCATATTCATCATTATCCTACAAAGAACCACCATGTTAGAAAATTCAAGAAATTGTAATTATATAAAAAAAAGCAAAGTATTTTTATTTATTCTCAAGCAATGAATTATAAATATGCATGCATTTCAAATTAGGACATTAGAGATAACCATAATTTTATTGTTATCCATTTCTGGCTGCATATTTCTGTCACCGAAGATGGGAAAACGATTAAACCCATGAATTTTTTAACATGCATAAGCAATCTTAGTATGATAATCTTCTAACTTATTAAATGTCAAACACATTTTAGGACTTGGGAGTGATATTCTTCCCACAAGGTAACCTTGACCTCAATGTATTTTTATAATTGCATACATACAACCAGAGTGAAAGTCATGTTTTTTCTTTGAACTTGACAAACATAAATAACTTGTGATTACAGTCATTGAATTCATTGGCCCTTGATTACATTTAGTGATTGAAGATTGGAACCTTTTTTCTGCAATTGTTGGACATTTAAAAGTATATGGAGTTTTTTAATCTATGATTTTTTTGATGTGAAATAGTATTAAAAAATAAAAATAGAAACCATAAAATATTGTTTTTGCAATTGTAATACGAAAGCTTTTAGGATATAAACATTTGAAAGTTTTGCGATATGTATTTCTTATTTTGAAGGGAAACAGATAGTGTTAGTAATTTGGAATTGGTGATGTAAGTTCTGAGACTGCTCAGAATGGCTATAGTGGTAAGACGGTTAGAGAAATAGTGTCGTTTGAATTGGGGAGTCGAAATTTCTTTTTTTACAACTACAGGAAGTAACACTTAAATTATTGCCATAAAGGGAATGATGCCTTTTTCTTAGATGAAATGAGTAACATCATCCGCTTATTTAACTCCAGAATTAGTGTAAAGTTTTAATGCAAAATTTGGATTCACTCCCCTTAAAGCATAGACTTGGCACCTAATGATTTCATATTTTTGAAATTTATAGAATGCTTACATGGAAAAATATTCATTTTAATGCACTCAATGGACAAGGATATTTTCTGTGAAGCCGATTTACACAAATTATTCCTACATCTAGAAAAATATGTACAGATATGATGATCATAAGGGAAAAATGATGCCAAATGTAGGCACATTTGGATTAATTATTAATTATGATTCCAATCTAAAGTTAATGAATGATTTCTTTTTATTTGTGCAAAATTTTTATCCATATATGTAAATATACAATTAATAGGTATAATTAACAAAATTTCAAATGAAGGTACTAATTAAATTTTTTTCCCAGAAAGGTACTGTTGTATTTCGTAACCAAAATCTCCAAAAAATTAAGAAACACCGATGGGATCTGTGTTCTGTTCTTCAAAAGAAGCAAATTACTTGCCCTAAAATGAAAAGGAGCTGTTTTTCAGTGACGGATGCTATCTACCTCGACGTCAGCGAACATTACTGCATCTCTACCACGAACCGGATATTGCATTTCATTCACAATTCCTCCTCAGCTCACTGGGAGACCTTCAGAATCATAGGTGACTACAACACTTGCGATTGCATTTTATCATGTATATTAGGTGATTTTATACCAATCCTGAACAGATTAGAGCTCCGATCTTCTGTTAAATTATTCGTGGACTCAACATACACCTCAACCGAGGATATTTAATATAGTTTGAAATCTACTTTAGATTATAGGTCTAGAGCGAATTACGCCTTATGAAGAAACTCTGATTATAGTATAACGACAAACAAAAGCAAAAATCGCATTCATGACATAAATATCTATAGACTTTTTAATCTAAAATTTTATTGCGGATTCTTCACTCAAAAGATTTGTATGAGAAAATTAAATGATGCAATTTTTTAATTAATGTTTCCTTTATTGTTGTTGTTTATATTCTCTCACCTGGTCTGACGAAGTCAGACCAGATCAATGAGGCCCTTGACATTAATAAAGTCCGATACAAGAAGTGGACTATTATGGATATCCTCCCAGTGCAATCCAAAAAGGGATAAGGTGATGCCTGTTTTTATGACATTTAGGGCAAAGAAGAAACCTTTGATATCCCCAAATATTTGAGACTTTTTTTAATGCCCACTAGCAAGTCAAGAAATATATGCATTTGTCAATCAAGAAATATATGTCCTGTCAAAAGGAAATGATAGCGAAAATCTTTTTTTTTTTTTTGCCCTTACACAAGTTGTTATCCTTATACAAGTGTGTATTAATCATTTTTTGTTTGGTTATGAGCCTTTTGTTTTGAGAATAATTTTAAATATCTGAAACAATTTAAATATCTGAAAAAAAAACTCTAAGGAAGAAGGGACAGGATTGCCTAATCCATCCCTTTCCAGAGTGCCGGCCATTTCATTTCGGAAGATATTAACATAGGATGAAATCCATTAAAAATGTACTTTGTGCTGGTAAAAGATGAGCTTTACTTTTTATGGGATAGATAAAATGGTTTTATCTTCCATATGGGCCCAATTTTTGAGATATTGAATTGAGCTAAAGCTGTCAGCATTCAAAGATTTTGCTCCTGCCTTTAGGTACTTTTTCTCCTGACTCTATCTGTTCCAATGTTGATCTCAATTAATTTACTTCGAAACACTGAAGAGGAATCTATGTTGCGTTTGCTTTATAGAATGTTTTTCTTGAATTGTTTCAATATAAATTTGATCGACAGCCCATATATCTATTTTGCTGCCGTCAGTTCATATTGTGATGTCTGTTGAGGGAATTTTATTCATGATTTTCAGGGCCAATTGTTTAAATAAGTCAGGAACTCAGTCATTCTTATTAAGAGTGGTAAAGAACCCATCATGGAAACCAACATTGGAAAGTTCATCGCAAGTATTTAAATTACTATGAAGTTATTGCTACAACTTCTACATTTTCTGCAATTAACCGACTTTTAACTAGACTGAATGAATTGTTTTTCTTTAGACTTTAGTTGCATGTCCATTTGCTTAATTAATGAGTAGTTTTTTTGCTCTGGTTTATGCTGGAATGACCATTAAAATATTTTATTTAACTAGCCTACCTTTTGAAAAAAGTAGTTGCAGGTCTACTTCATAAAGGTCAATCTTTGAAGGGTAGTGTATATGCGAGAGGTGCATATGCAGTGGTGTATTCCAATGTATATGCTAGCGGTTCTCAAATAGACCTTTTCCAATTTGTTCAAGTTAGTTTCGGAAGCTAAGCAATAGATAAGCGAACCATATTCTATAATGGGTCTAATGAGTGCTTGCAAGAAAATGTTTCTTTTAATTTAACATGTCATATGCATAACTAACTTTCAAATATTGGAAGTACTGTAATAAATTTGGATGATTGTGGTCTTTAAAAGTCCATTTAATGAAAGTCAACTTTTAGTTCCAATTATTTTTTATGCATGGCAATTTATGACAATTTTTTCTAACAATTTTTAACTAAACAGTTCATCTTTATCTGCTATCGAGACATGAATGGAATGCATAATTTTTTCGAAATTTCTTCGTCATACCATATGGAGGAACATTAGGTGCTACTAAAGTCTTAACTTATATAGAGGCTGTCACAAAGTTAGTCCTTGCAGTTATCGTGCATCGAGCCTACTTTCCAGTCAAAATCGAAAGCAGCGACTTTCTCAATCAAGTTATTAATATCTTCTTATAAATAATAAAATCTGAAAATTGAATTTGTGAAAATATTTTGATTTCCCTTTTTCATTGCGTAAATCATACAGTCTATTTTATATTAGTACCATCAAGAAACATTCTTCTTTAAAAATTGTTAAACTGTTAATTGTAATTAACTTACGAATAATGTTTACACACAGTATTTCAATAAGATCTTTAAGCGCATCTTGTAATATTTAGATATACTTTGAACCTTGGTGAAATTTATTTGTAATACATTTATTATATATATATATATATATATATATATATATAATAAATAATATATATATATATATATATATATATATATATATATATATATATATATATATATATATACAGGGTGATTATAAAAAAACTTTGCCAACATCTGCACTTCTAGCGTCCATTCTATTTAACCGATCAAGATGATATTTCAAATATAGTTCTTTTGAGATATGCGCTCGAGATTCTTTGAATGGCAACACAGTGGCCCTCGCGGTTACAGTTATAGTGACAGAAACTCGAAATTTTCGAATGGCAACGTCTACTTTTTACCATCGCAAAATGTTCAGCACATGCGAAAACCCTAAATAGCGTTGAAACGGTACCGATATGTCTAAAAACGGACGTGTTCTGCAAACACAAAAAAGAGTTCTGAAAACCGGCCAATAAAACACGATCTGGGCGCACGCAATAAATTTGCATGTGACAGAGTCAAGAAACCAATCACAGAACGCCGGTCGCCAGATATTCAGCGTAGGAAACCTATAAAATACCAAGCGGGTATGCGAAGTCGTCTTTCGGGAACTTGCACATGCCGACGATATGAGTCTTCCTAGGAAAGTTCGCGGTGAATTGATCTAACTCTATTACCAAAATGGGATGAACGCTGCGGAAGCCTTGCGTGTGTATCGCCGCAATCATCGACAACGACGCGGCCCATGTACTCTGCAAGCTCTGCGTGATTTAGTGCGGAAATTCGAAGATACAGGCTGCATCTGTGACAAACAGCGCTCCGGACGACCAACTGTTTCTGAGGACGTTGTCATGGAAGTGCACCATACAGTGACTGCAGGACACACAGAAACCACAAGAGGCATAGCGCGCGTGTTGGATATTCCGAACTCAACGGTCCGCAAGCTCTTGCGCTCGGTACTTCACATGTTTCCCTATCGGTTCCAGCGCGTCCAGATGTTGGAGCCGGGTGACCCACAACAACGTCTGGACTTCGCAAATGCATTTTTGTTACGATATGATGCGGATAACGACTGGCCACTTCGCATACTATGAACGGACGAGGCGCATTTCACCTTAAATGGCAGCATTAACACAAAGAATTGTGTGCACTGGGGAGAGACGAATCCTCATGCTGTGGCGCCAGTACCATTATTTGACGCCAAAGTGACTGCGTGGTGCGGCATTACAGCTACATTTGTTCTGGGCCCGTTCTTCTTTGAGGAAACGACCCCGACTGGCCCTGCAACATGTTCTGTAACGGGCCCTCGGTATGCAGCCATGCTGAAAAATTATGTCTTACCGGAGTTGCGTCAGCTGAATGCACTCAATGACATTATTTGGATGCAAGATGGCGCACCTCCACATATAGCGAGGTCAGTTAAAAGGCTCCTGGATCAGCATTTTGGTGATCGCATCATCTCACGCTATTATCCTTTTCCGTGGCCTGCGCGATCCCCAGATCTGACGCCTATGGATTTCTGGTTTTGGGGCTATCTCAAATCCAGAGTTTATCTGTGCAATCCTCAAACATTGTCGGACTTAAAGGATTCTATACGGCGTGAGATTGGAAACATCCCTCGTGCCATGTTGCGTGCAGCGACATTGTCCACCGTCTCCCGCATGCAATGCGTAATTGCCTGTGTTGGCACTCATGTGGAAAATGTTTGAAATTAATAAAGATTTTTTTTCTCTATGTGTTCTCATCATTGAGCAGTGTCTTGTCTTTGTCGTATGCATTATTCCTCCGTGCGCCATGAAGAACTGTTTGTATGTGTATAACACATCGGTTTTCGGACATATCGGTACCGTTTCAACGCTATTTAGGGTTTTCGCATGTGCTGAACATTTTGCGATGGTAAAAAATAGGCGTTGCCATTCGAAAATTTCGAGTTTCTGTCACACTAACTGTAACCGCGAGGGCCACTGTGTTGCCATTCATTGAATCTCGAGCGCATATCTCAAAAGAACTATATTTGAAGTATCATCTTGATCGGTTAAATAGAATGGACGCTAGAAGTGCAGATGTTGGCAAAGTTTTTTTATAATCACCCTGTATGTATATATATATATATATTGTTCTTATCAAAAAATTTTCTCTCTCACCCATATTCGATCTCTCTATTTAAAATCACATATACATTATTTTTCAGATTTAATTCAGATGAAACGATTTTTTTGCATTTCACCTGTGTGATATAATTACAATGGTAAAATTACCAACTTAGATCTTCGAAGAACCTGGTGTTTTTTTTTTTTTCATCGTTTTCAAAAAATCTATAGAATATTTTTCTGTAATTATATATTAGATTGTTATTATTATTAATTACAGATTATTATTATTATGAAAAGATATTAAAAATTCGCATGTTCACACACTTTTTGCATTTTTAGTATTTGTTCTTACCTAGTTGGAAAATTAAATTTTATTTTCGATGCTTGCCATTTTTGTATTAGGGTTAGAAAAGTTGTCCATCTCACTACCGGAGTCTGTTGTCAACTCAGCCGAAGATCCGTTAATGGTACACGGCTCACATGTACCATTAATGGGTGTTTATCATAATCTGAAATCTTATCTTTGGTACATGAGCAGAAACTGCCAAGCATTTATTTCGACAGATGCGTGTGTAGAATGCAGAAACTCAATAAACATTTGATGTTGCTCAACAATGCTAAAAGATCGAACTCAGTACCTTCCACTCTAAAGATTGGATAACAAGATCAAGAATGAGAGAAAATGCCGCATTCAAGAGACTTCCTTGAGATAGAAAATTAACTCAAAATTAACCATTTGAAAATTTGCATATTCTAAAGCATACTTTTAAACTGATAATGTAAATGTAAATATGTGTATATAAATAAATATTTCTTGCTATCGTATAAACACTGCACAAATAAAACAAATCTCATATGCGGAAAAAGGAAGTTATTACATTTTTTTTTAATTTTATGTTTGTTTCTAAGTTTTGTTTTATGACCGCGATCGGACACATAACAAAATAAGAGGTACAACTATTTATATAAGAATCTAGTGCAAAACAGATGATACGTTTTAATTGTTTCTTTATTACACATCGTGAAATAAAATGATTTGAGTTTTTCCAATGAACAAGATGCTTATTATCACTAAAAGAGCAAACGAACAATATCCACTAGTAGCCCAATGGTCAGAATGAAGAAACTAAAAGTGATCATTATAGCTATTTGGCGGGAAAAATATTATTTGAAATAATTTATTAAATTTACAATTAAAATAAATCTTTATTATGTTTTTTATTTTATTTACATTACTTTATATAAAAATGCTTGCATAACCAAACAGATCAAATTAATAACAGATCTCTTCCCTTGTTTACAAGAATTCTCGATTTTTACTTGCCTTCTGTGCTTTGATCATTCTTAGCTAATTTTAAATATCGACAAATCCATTTTAATCAATTTGCGTATTTGTGAATAGTATGTAATGTTGGATTTTATGCTTCTGGGAACATCTATCTTTTAATCTCCTTAGTCATCTTTGATCACAATAACACATAAGCTCAGTTTTTTTCATTGTTTTAATTATTAACAAAAATGACAAAAAATTTCATTAAATTGAATGTAACATGGTTAAAAAACATTTAATCATCAGAGAAAATAAATTTTTTTTATATATACGCTGTATAGGTAAATATTTTTGATAATGTTTTTTATTATTATATTATTTCAGTTTGTAACTAATTCACTTGTATTACAGATTTAACACATCGAAAAATAAGTTTCCCTAGCTGTCTGAAACATAATTAATAATGATGGTTTATCTTATTTTAGCCTTTTATTAGAGATATCTAACGAATGTGAGCTTGATAAGTATGAAGGCAGGTGGGATTTTTCGTAGCACAGCCATTACAATTTGTCTCAAAACATTGATTATTTTTAAGAAATCAGTAATCTACTCAATTTATAGTGTGATATAAACCCTCAATCCTAACGAAACTCTCTATCAAAACGTATGCCGTGCTGGCAGCCGAAAGATTAGCGCTCTTGCCTTCGGTTCAACAGTTTGTGGGTTCGAACCCCACCTTGGGTATGGATGTTTGTAGTGGTTCAGAATCCCCTTTAAACAGTAGGTCCCGGTCTAATGAGCCCTCATGTGCAAAAAATGACCGTTGAGCGACAAACTATCAAAATGTATTTTTCATAGTCTGTCAACAACAGTCTGTCGAATTATTATGGCGCTAAAAACAGAAATAAGAAGGATACATTCGAATTAGGAAAACACTTTAGACCAAAATCTGTAGAAGTTCACTGGAAAAACAAAATACAGTTAAAATGAGCGCATTCTTCAAACTGTTACCACACCCAATCACGGCCATCAAACTGGAAAAATATGAATACCGATACAAATATTTGTAAAAAAAATAATAAATAAATAAATAAAAAATATTTATTTATAAAAAAAACCTAGCTTCCTATTAAAATATTCCATGAACAATAGCTGAATCTCTTTGAATTAACATAGTAATCAATGGTGCGTGAATAACTGCTCCACCTTAAGAGCAGTCAATAGCGTTGACGATTCTGAGTTTAATATCGATTTCAGTTTTAACCTTTCTCCACATATCAAAAATCACAAGGAACACACATCGTAAAAAAATTTCCTCCATTATTTTCTATTTGTTTTAGTTAGCCTTTTCTGTCATATTTTATTCCGGTAGATTTCTTATGACGTTTTTTTATTGATATCATTACAAATAAATTTGGAGTGCCAAATTCTGACACAATAGTTTGTTTTCAAACATTGGAAAAATGATCATATGACGAATTCGTAGTAAGACCTGAACAACGGTTGAAGGGTTGTTAGTAGATAATAACTATCATTTTTTTCATTATAAATACTTACTTACATTCAATTTTGAATTATAATTTATGCAGATTTTGGAGCATTTAAGTATTTTGTTTGTATAGTATATGTATATATTTCTTTTCATAGCATCCATTTATCCATAATACGAGATACATTTGGGAGTACTTTGGCCTAGAGAAAGGACACTGTAATTCGGAATAAATATATTTCAGTTTATGTTGAATTATAGGAGGTGGATATTGCGATTCTGTATCCTTATGTACATTTAAATAAGAGTGTTAGAAGATAAATAAAAAAATAAGAGTGGATACTTGAGAGTTATTAGGTTTCTTTTTTTAAATTAGACAAGAGTACATACATGTGTCGCAGTAAAAAAAAAAAAACTGAAAGCTATGAAAAGTTTTTCTGGAGGGTTTAAACTGCAAGGCCATAGGACTGTGTTTAGCCGCTTATGCAGGAAGAAATAGACGTGCTGAGATTTATTATAATGTAACTTAACTTGTCATTGAGAAAGAGATTTATTTTAAATTCCGATTCTTATGTTAGGAGTTAAGGGTAATTACAAATGATAAGTAGGAAACTGAAAGTTAAGATTCTTGTCTTTAGTATACGAATTCATAAATTTGATTTTTATAATAAGCATGTTGATAGGCAATAATTTGGAATACATACCCACATGTTCATAAATTAAAGACAATCCAGAAACACTCAGAAATAGAACGCGAAAGGTAAAATGCCTCCTGTAGAAATACCACACACATAATCAAGTATTATATGCAAATTTCAATAAGGCACCTAATGACGTCGAGCGTACACCAAAATGACGAGAGCGTAAAAAGTGGTATATAAGGATCTGTAGCAAAGAAAAAAAAAACGCTTTCACCACCTGTCCGTACGGTTCTTAGTGCCACAACCTATAGGTATGACATAGAGGATGCATGTGGATGATGTTTTACATGGTTGAATTATCGGCTGCCTGAAAAGCAAGCGTTAGCTGATGGTTGTAGCCATAACTATTCCAAGATGATAACCAAGATATTCCATGATGACAACGATTCCAAGATGATGCAAATGTTATTAAACGTTACTGTAGAGGTCGCCTTAAATGACAACGTTGAATGATGACTAATACATAGCAATAACTACCAAAGGAAACAGACGAGCACAACAATGAACCTGTCGAATCAGCCATGGTTTCGAGGCAAACCGAGACAGACATTTGTGACCATATGGTCTATGTGCTTGCAAGCTTGCCAGATTCGTTCCGCAACTCACTGTCACACGAGGTGGAGTAAAGACCATACAATATTCACTAAGTCACAATGAGCTTGTGTTATGTTTTCTGAGGAGTCTAGCTTTTACCTGCAGTCAGATTCACATTGGATGTTCATATGGAGAACACCAGTACACAGTGCCACCAAGACGACATCATTGAACTCCAACGTTATCCTTGTACACTAATGCTCGTTTGAGGAAGATTTATACTGGTCTCTGATGGTTATACTGGTTAGAAGCATTATATTGGTTCGATAGAAACCATGACAGGCTAAATTTTCAGGGACATCATTCTGGAACAATATATCCTTTTATTTGGGAGTACCATGGGGGCTGAATTTGTATTTATAGATGATAATGGCCATCCTCATCTTTCGAACTTTATCAAGACTTGCTTTAAATCGGAGTTTATGATCTGTATAGAATGGCATGCATTCTCACCAGACTTAAATCCAACAGAGTAAGTATCAAACATGCTTAGCTGGCTAATAGTAGCCTATCAACTACATCTGTACCGGACCTTTGGAGAGCATTAGGCGGAGTTCTCTGTTCTAAGTGCATGTCAGTAATATGATCATCAGCATGTCTTGGCGTTATAAGACTTTAATTCCTCGAATGGAAGACATAAGATGTATTAGTCAGGATATCACAAACATATTGTGCAGTTATTGTACGAGAAATAAGCAGTTTACGCGTGTAACAGAAAGTTATAAAATCGTGCTCTGTATGCTTGATATCATGTATGCACTATCTTCTATTGTCATTTCTTATTTGTTTAATACATGGACCTTGTGAATAAACCCCGTTTGTTTTGTTTTTGCATCTTTAGTTGCCAGTTCCGACATTATCCTTAATTTATGGACATATGCGTATTTTAAGCCATGTTTTTAAAAAACAAAGATATTAATTTCTTAATCACTATCCTGAAATAGAGCTTTTGGAGACATAAAAAGCATTTTATTTTTAATACAATGAAGCAAAATTTTCCTAATTAGCTCATTTAAAGCTTAATTTTTTAAAATTTGATAGTTAATGATGCCTTTTTTGTTTTAGATATGCCCACAATTCCAACATGCCTTGAGAGTAATTTTCAAGAAACGGTAAGTAAAAAATATTTTGGTTTAAAATTAATTATTAACTCTGAAACTTCAGAAATGTATTTGATAGTTTAATAAAGTATTTCCTAATAAACTGTCTAACAACAAATCTTTCAGCATCCATGCAAACAAGATATCGGCTGTTAGTTGAAACATCACACTCATCATCATCATCGTTAGTTCGATATTGATCTGTGATCTCAGAGATCACAGATCAATATCGAACTCTGGTAACTGAAGTGGGACAAAAAGCCTGTTAACCCAATATTGACAGAAATGTAAGTGAATTTCAAGTGGAAAGTAAATATTGACTTTCCAGATCGATTCTTAAAAACAGTACCATATGGTTCACTCACATTTCATTTCATTTATTCAGGGTATTTCAAACAGGTATAAGGTAATATTATGTCGATAATTATCATCTATATGAAAATTCATCTGTTCAGATGTCACGGTCTTATGAGACCTCTCGAAGCCTTTGATCTCTAAGTGCAACAGAGTGGTTTGACTAATGTAATGACTGGAATGAAAATGTAAAGACTGGTCTGAAGGGAGTGTTGAACAGAAGAAATAAATGGCCTGGAATGATGAATCAAGTTTAATCGTTTACCACGTGGCACGTTCATTATGGGAAAGTTTGGGTTTAATGTCTACCAGAAAATAGCTTCCTATAGGAATATGTTGTGCTCTAGCTGCCAATTTGTCGTCTTTTATTTAGTCATATTTCTCCTGGTTTGACTCCTAAATCATAATACCTGGTTGATTCAACCCAGAGATTTACCCACTATTCTGAATGATTAAATGCTTCTTATGTTGAGGCATTTATATAGAGTGAGTTTTTTTTAATTTCCGAAAAAATAATACTAACTGTCATGTTGCGAGGTCCATCATAGCTTAGAATAACTGGAATCACATCTGACACTTGGACTGACAGGCAGAAAGCCCAAATGTTAGCGATACTGAGAATTTATGGATAAGTTGGAGAGTCGCGACTTAAAGGGTATTTCCCGTGAAATCAAAGGGTGAATTGACTTATCTTCTCCAAAGCAAATTGAGGAAATTACATATCAGTGTCATACATAGGTTGATGGTACGTACGTCCTGAAAGGTCACCGCTTCTTGAGGCTTCAGAATCTATAGTTTATGAATAAATATTATTCATAAACTATAGATTCTTTTTCTATTACTAGTGTCTAAAAATGTATTGCTCAATACTGTTTTGTATATAAAAATACTTGGGGAAGCTAAAAGAATATGAATTTTTTACTTAGCATACACTTACGAATTCTTTTTTATTAAATACAACTGTTAAAAATATTTGGAAATATCTGTTACAAACACTTTTATTCCAAAACCTCATTTATTCTAAATTAAAATCTAAAAAATAAAATATTAATTTTTAGAATTTTGCTTAGAATAAAAAATTGTTGGAATAAAGGAGTTTGCAACAAATATTTTTAATTTTTTTTGTAATTAACGCTTAATAAAATATTATTTGACATTAGCACTTTCTTTTTTTTTCCAGATTTTTTTTGCGTATTTAATAAAATACATTCGAATCTAATTTAATACTGCATTAATTTGAGTTGCTTCGCAAAACATTAATATAAAAGGTAGCTTCTAAACACACATTGTGTATTTCTAATTGAAATTATATTTATAGAAAGCTATTCTCATTCAAGATGAATTTTATATAAATTTGGAAAGGAAAAGAATGCTGTAAGAAATATATCTACAAATGCAGTTAATGATATCATTCATCCACCCAATCCTGTCATATAAATAAATTTATAACAAAGTATAGTATACCAAAATATTCATTTCCAACATATTATCCCCAATCTCAAAATATTAAACTCTTAATTTATTCGGTATATACCAATAAATTAAGCAGATTTTCTTTGATATCAATACCTTTTAACTCATGAAACCTCATCAGGAGACTTCTTTAGGAAATCTTTTAAGAGGGTGACCCCTAACTTTTATGCTCTTAATTATCTGCATTAACCGATAATTCTTTTTCTTTTCGATACTGAAATCCTTACTATCTGTTATCGATTTTATCTTAATAATAAAGGAAATCTATTTTTCTATTGGAGCCTGAAGTTTATTGAAATGGCTAATATATTCAAAATCATTGGTCCTTTTAATTGGAGCCGAAAGTTATATTTATGCCGTGGTAATTTACAATAAGATATAGTTTTCTTAAGGAACTTCAGAAATTCTAGTAAACGCTTCATTTTTATTCTATACTGAAAACTTATTTAAAAAAATATACCATTTTGCTTCGGTATATAGGTAACATTTCATAACTTGATGATATTTAGTACACTTAAATTATATAAATCTAATTTTTTAAAGAGAATTTGAGAAATTTATTTGGATGTTTATATATATGCACAACTATAGAGAGGAGAGAACTTTGGATATTAAATTTCTGTAAATTAATGCCGTTATTGTTATCAGTTACAATGAAAAGGAAATTTTAATCTGCTAAAAATTAAAATCATTTACTATAGTAACTATGGTAATGCTTTAGTTTAGGAGAGTTCAATAAATTAATGATTTTACGAACTGTAAGAAGAGTGAGGAGTTCGAGTCTTTTCTAAAAAAATAACAATAATTTTTCATAAAACTGTAATTAAAAATAATAACTCTCATTGGCTACATTAAGAATCAATCACATGTAATCACTCAGCAAAAGCACTGAAATCGTTTAATTCAGTCAATAAATCTTATTGATGATACATGTGGCTTCAAAAATTAAAGCTTTATTTGTTTACTTCAGGAAAAAAAAAATCAAGTCATTTTAAAATGAAAAAAGTAAAAATAAATTATTATTACTTGTTATGGCATTATTAACAAAAATATATTACATATATTTGATATTAAAATTATTGTTATAAATAATAATTATAATTCACTCTATTAGGAATCGACCAGGATATTTTTTAACTAAAAATTACATTTTAATAAATGTCTTTAAATTGCGCAGAAATTATAAATTTCTTTTAGAAAATTTGAGGAAACAAACTAATTTTTTATCTACAAAATAAGTCTGCAGATTTATTATAGTTAGAAGAGAATACCTGCCATATAGCTGTGAATAATATATAATTATCCTTTACTTGCACTTATTTAATATTTTATAATAAGAATATTGTTCATTGTTATAACTATTTTTATAATATATGATTACTATTTGTTGTATTAAGAATCTATCTAATAACATTTCTAAACTAAAAAACAACACACTTTTCCTTTAAATTAATCATTGAGTCAAATTACGGACATATATTCAGTTAATTGTGCTGTTGCTATTATTCAGTATAGGAAGAGTAAAATTGAAAACTTTTCTAAAGTAAATATTAATGAATAATTAATCTCTTCTCTTACTATAATAATAATTATTTTCTAAATTACTTAAAGATTAACTTTTTCTCACCATTATTATTATTATCATAATAAAGCAACTATTTTTCTCAATAATAAGAATAGAATTTTCGTAACTCTTGCAAATTAGCAATTTTTATTCGTAATATTTGTTATCTTTATATTTAATATTTAATACTAATAAATTGAGAATTCATAATTTTATTCACCATAATATAACTTAATATAACGATGTTACTATATATTATTACTATTATTAAAAGGGCAGTTTTTATCATAGTAAATAAAATAGCTATTATTTTTTTTACCGCAAAAGAAGAGTTCATTACATTTTGAAAATAGAGAATTAAACCTCAATGAAAGACATAACTTTGCCGATTTATTAACCCATATATCTTCTATAAAAGATGCTGATACTATTATTTGCTATACTATTGGGTTGGCAACTAAGTAATAGCGGATTTCACTCATCAGTTGAATTTTTAGGTTTGCAGACGTAGTACAAATGTAAAACACATTTTGTTATTTGATAGTTGGCAATTCAGCTGTCAATCAGTAAAAAATTTTTTTGATCGGTTGCGTAGTTTTCGTTTGACTTTCGTTGAAAAATGGAAAATCAAAAGGAACATTTTCGTCATATTTTGCTTTTTATTTCTGTAAAGGAAAAAACGCATCACAAGCTCATAAAAAGTTATGTGCTGCACTGTAAAAAAAAAAAAAAACGGAAGAAATACAGTAAAAATCACTGTTATTTGAATAGCTATCATAGGAACACTAATGATTACAGTAAATTTTACTGTTAAATTCAGCCGCAGAAAATCGTTTGCTATTGGGCATGCGCATTGAATAGGCGGGATAAATGTTTCGTCTGTTCCTGTGACAAGTAAATCAAATTAATTTCGCCATTTATTTGCACTTGTTTTCGCTTAGTGAAGTTGGTGATATTTTGAGAATAATTATTCCTTTAGTTGAAGTTCTATTGAAATTTAACCACCAAATATAAGGTAACGTATACTTTTCATATTGTTTATTATGCAAGTTGTTAGCTATCTTTGATCTATATAAATTCTTATAAATTTGACTGAACTTATCAAAAAATTCTAACCTGAATTTACAAACGATCATATTTACTAGTATTAATTTAGTGTCAATATTTTTTACTTGCTTTTTATTAATATTTAAAATATTTTATAGTAGTTTGGTAACATAATTGATTAGTATTTTAATTATCAATATTTTGATGAAATTAGAATTGTATTTAAGTGCTTCCATTGTTATAAAATTGCTTAGCTATATTTCTTTCAAAACTAAAAGTGAATAATCATCTATTGTTATATTCTTTAAGATATAGATTATTAAATATTTTAACGGAATTTCTATTTTATTTCGTTGTGGAAAATTCTTGATTTTTCTGTCATTGTAAAATGATTTAATTTATTGTATATTAACTAAATATAATTTTTATATTTTTAATAATTTTTGATTAAAATTTTATTAAAAAATGTTTATTTTTTAATACAGATTGTTAAATTGCATTCTAATTTTTATCATTAATTCAATTCCACTTTGTAACATGCATTAAAATAATTTTTTTAGGCACAAATGTTTGTAAATCCTTTCAATAAAATAATATTACAATTAATGATATTTATTTGAATAAATGGTCTTGTGTTTAGAATTTGTATGAAATGTAAAAATGCATTTCAATGGAAAATATAATGTTTTTAAAATATTTATTTTTAAAATCATTATTTTATAACAAATATATAAGAAACATTTTTAAATACATATTAAGAAGTAATATTCGAGTTAAGGTGATTTATTTAGTAAATGTAAAGTTTATTATTTTATAACCATGATTAATTTTTTAAATTTATATTACTAATTAGAATATTAATTAAAAACTTGTTTGGGAAATCTTGTTGGTAGTTTATTTATAAAACAAAATTTCTGGGAACACATTTTTTTGAAAAAAATTACATTATTAC
This sequence comes from Latrodectus hesperus, assembly GCA_037975125.1. Lineage (NCBI taxonomy): Eukaryota > Metazoa > Arthropoda > Arachnida > Araneae > Theridiidae > Latrodectus > Latrodectus hesperus. The sequence continues at coordinate 57,139,278 of CM075852.1, forward strand.
TGCAAATTTAACTTTATTTTATTAAAAAATTGCAAAATTTGTAGTGCTATTTATGATTTATTTACATGTTAGTGAAGAAATCTGAAATTCATAAAAATAAAAGCTAATTTAAAATTATAATTAAGAAACAAATATATGAGTGAAAACTTAGTAATTTGTTCTTGCTTAACATATTTAAAACATATTGTGCTCCAGATTTTTCTAATACTACTGTGCACATTAAATACTACCTTCCAATATAGTCACAATTTTTAAAAAAATTTTAAATATACCTATGTTTAAAGAAAATAAGAATTTATGAAGAAATTGTTTGATTTGTAAAGGAAGTTTTAAAAATAGAATAATCACAAATAACTTTTAGTAGTAAGACTATTCAAAGTAAAGCCTCTTATTACCGACTTCAGCCATATTTGAAAGATAGAATAGGTATTGGGAGAGTGAGAGTGTTTTTGTAAGCACGGTATTTCTAAAAGTTTTCTATTTATCCTTCATTGTGATGTCCGACAAGAGGCCAAAATGCAGTGTGTTTTTAGATGTTATGATTGAAGAGGCTGTAAAATTAATATGAGACTTCTCCATTTCAAAGAAAAGATATTAACACACCTAGTGATATTTCCACATTAAAAAAAGATGACCTTGCTTATTTTTAAAGCAAAGCATTTTGGACCATTTTAAGTGCTTAACTGCTGTAGATTTAAATGAAAGACTTATGTTTGCATCAGCTAACAAAATTAAAAGAATTGTTAATTTCTTAAAAACTTCTCCTCCTGGAGGTTGTAAAATACAATTTTCAACCATTGAGGAATTGGATGAAAAAGAGGATATTGGAGCGTTTATTATTCTTCTATCAGCAGATTTTGGAGAAGACTTAAAAAAATATTTAGAAGTACTGCATTAAAGTACTCAAAATTTTTTAAAAAAATTACTGTTTAGTAAATTATAAATAAGAAATTTAGCAATGAATATAAAAGTTAATCATAAATAAATTAATCAGGAATTTGTTTATTTGTTTTAGATTTCCGCATCTTCTCAGGATGCAGTAGATATTACAGACTTACCTTGCAAATCATGTCTATTAATTTGTGGTATGTATTATTTACATATTTCATAAGGTATGAAGTGTTTTAACTCAAAAGCAAAAATTTGTTGTTACATTTATTGACCTCATCAAAAATTGTTTACTCTGCTTACATTCTATTTAAAATAAATCATATGAATATATAAAATTCTAAGAGAATCTAAATAAATTGTTTTAGTTAAATATATCTTTTTTGATACAACTTCAATTGTATTCTTTATTTATCTCTAAGTACGTAAATATGCAGACCTAATGAACAGCAAATTTTTTTTATATTTCCTAATTTTGGACTATTTCATGTAATTTTTTATTGAAATTAAAGTTTTCTTAGCGGGAAATACAACTTTGATCTCACTCTAAGACAGCTTAGATTTCACTTTTGAGGTAACTATTTACGAATTAAATAAATTCAGTTTTAAGCAAATATTTTATAATGTCATTTCATAAATTATTGTTACTTTGACACTTTATAGCATTTTAATTTTTCTGTTTATTTTCGATGGAAATGTTTTCAAATTGTATATATATGCATGTAAAAGAAATGTTTCCATATTCTCTACAAAATTATTTTTTTTAACTTAAAATCGGTTTTTGTATGTTATCTTTAAAATGTGGGCATAAAGCTCATATTTCGCACTTTATTTCTAAAAATTTGTAATTCACAATTGGAAGTGTTACAATTTGCTTTTCAGAGGATATAATTTTCAATAACATAAATGAATCCTTATAAAACCAATTCTATATTCTCTTTTAATTAAATCGATTACAAATTAGTACCTCGAGATAGAAAACATCAGTTAGAATGATTTAATTGAAGTAAAGATTTTATCATTTTCATAAAAAGTGAGACCTTCAATACCAAAAATTCTTATCATGAAATTGCTAAAATCCCTTGAAATAATTTTTATCATCAAAATGCTTGTGATTGGATAAATGTAACAACTACTTGTTAACTATTAAGAGAAGTATATTTTAAGGAAATTCAATCAATTATATAAAACAATAAAAATTTCTAAATATTTTATTGAACTATTAAACAACTTTTCTTCTGAAATATTCAGCTCTTGATATTTCAAATTAGTTATTCATGAGTCTATTTTTTTTTCAGGTGCTTGCTTGTTCAACTTTAATCCCTCGCGGGGAACGAAATCTAAAAAATATGTCAAGGAAGGAATCCAAGGACGTGTTTTTGTCACTTTTAAATACTTTATACAACTGTAAATAGCTATAATTATTAAAATGTAAATAAAAAAATTCTTTACAATTATTTGTGTACTGTCAACTATATTGCTTTTTTCTCAGAATCTTTATTTGCTTACATTATTATAGAAAAAAATCAATTACTTTAAGCAATATCAAAAAGAAAACTTTTATTTTCTTTACAGTATAATTAAAATACTACATCATTAACTAATTCCCCTTTGGTATTTTTAGTAAAATGGATTGTTTTGTAAGGTTTCTTTTTATCCTAAATCTGTAGAATCACAGATATATCAAAAATCAATTTTATGCTGTGCTTTGTATCTTATTCAATATAACTGCTATTTCTTAATTTTTTTAAAAAAATATATAATAAAAAAATTTAACCTTCTTAATTATTCAATTAAGTTACGATTTGATCAAAGATTTTGAGGTAAGAAAGTTAAACAATCTCGTTAAGTATTGAAAGTTAAACTATTGATCTCAAAATGTTCTGAAAAATGACATCTTCTGCAATATAACATTAGTTATGTTTTTATACTTTGTATATTATATAAAAAATTGCTTAATAATAGTTGGCCCATAATTAGGAAATTAGCTAATGTGTTTTCAAAATTGATTTATACTCTACTGTTATCTTTACAAAACATGACGATAGCTGTAAATAGCTATTGCAGTAGGTTTTGTAGAATATGCAGCAAAATGCATAGTAAAATGTGTTATAAAAATAACAATAAAAAGTGCTGTAAAATTACAGTGAAAAGGGCTGTAAAATTACAGTGAAAACTGCTGTAAAAATTACAGTAAAAAGAACTGTAAAAGTTTTACGAATATGCTGAAAAATTTACAGCATATTGTACTGGCGCCGAAAACGCCAGCACATTTTGCTGTAAAATTACAGTGCTTTTTTTTAGAGTGTGTTTATGGTGACGAAGCCTTAAAAGAACGGCAGTGTCAAAATTGGTTTGCCAAATTTCGTTCTGGTGATTTTTCACTCAAAGATGAAAAACGTTCTGGTCGTCCAGTTGAAGTTGATGACGACCTAATCAAAGCAATGATCGATTCGGATCATCACAGTACAACGCGTGAGATTGCAGAGAAGCTTCATGTATCACATACATGCATTGAAAATCACTTAAAAATCTTGGGCTATGTTCAAAAACTCGATACATGGGTTCCTCATGAACTGAAAGAAACGCATTTAACGCGACGCATTAACGGCTGCGATTTGCCAAAGAAACGAAATGAATTTTTATAACGACTGATAACTGGCGATAAAAAATGGGTTGTTTATAACAATATCAAGTGGAAAAGATCATGGAGCAAGCCAGGTGAACCAACTCAAACAACATCAAAAGCTGATATTCATCAAAAGAAAGTTTTGTTATCAGTTTGGTGGAATTACAAAGGAATTGTCTACTTTGAACTCTTACCACCCAATCGAACGATCAATTCTGATGTCTACATTGAACAACTAACGAAATTAAACAATGCAGTTGAAGAAAAGCGGCCCGAATGGACAAATCGAAAAAGTGTTGTATTCCATCATGATAATCCAAGAACACACACATCTTTGGTCACTCGGCAAAAGATATTGGAGCTTAGTTGGGATGTTTTGCCACACCCACCATATAGTCCTGACCTTGAACCATATGATTACCTTTTGTTTCAATCTTTACAAAACTCCTTGAATGGTAAAAATTTCAATAATAATGATGATGTCAAATCGTGCCTGATTCAGTTTTTTGCTAATAAAAACCAGAAGTTTTATGAATGTTGGATTATGATTCTGCCTGAAAGATGGCAAAAAGTCATTGTTCAAAATGGGCAATACATTACAGAATAAATTTATTTAGTTCCATGAAAAATTGTCGCTGATTTTCTAAAAGAAATCCGCAATTACTTAGTTGCCAACCCAATATTATTATTCTCTGTTGTAACTTTTATTATTAAATCTAACTGCTATTCTCTCTATAAGAATTGAACTCATGATTATTTTTATAAGCTGAAAAACAATACTTCACTCATTTAAACCAAAATATCCAAAGACTAATGAGTCAACATCTTTACACCTTACCAAAAAGAATGTGAAATAGGTTTGATTAATTGAAACTATAGTAATTTTGATATAATGTGAAAGATTTATCCTGTGGTGATTTATCAGGATCTGATCTCTCTAAAAGTTAAAATATAAGAGATGTATTTGTAGTTTTATTTTATATATTAATGTTCTTTTTAACATAGTTGTTGAAAAACATTGTGTTTCAGAACTGCCATTTTGCAAAGAAGTTATTTGTCGGTGATCATGAAGGAAACATTTACGAGTTCACTTTTTTCTTCCCCAGTACCATGTTATTCTCAAGAGAATTTTCTTTGGGAATTCAGGTTATCCGTTACGTGGTAAGCTATGCACTTTTTAATTCATAATTATTGCTCAATATTTTTTTTGCGAATCTATTTTTAAAGTATTTGAAATGTAGATGTGTGACGCTTGCAAGATTCATTCATTAATAGTACTGTTCTTCATTCTAAGGACTTGAAATACCATGAGAATTTTGTCCAATGCAGAAGAATGGAATGCGTTCACTCTGACCTCATCAACAAAATTATGTTCCTTCAGTTTAAAAATCTTCTCATATCCAATTCGAAACTTGACACCAAACATTCGCTTGTTATTCAGAATCTACATGAGAAAAGTGCCTTTCCTGTCCTCTTCCTGCATTCAAAGGTAAATAAAAAATTAGTTCGGGCAAAGTCTTTAACTTCATATTATGATTAACACAATGTTAAATTTCTGCAGGTTCTAACTGAACCTACCGAAATGAATGGTTTGACATGGAAAATGTGATCCTCTGGATGGGACGACATCGTAATACATGGCGGTCAAGGTAGCCTGGTTGGTTAGAGTATCGTTCTTATCATAGGAATGTAGTTAGTTTGAATCCCGGATAAACCGAAGATTCGTCGTGTTCGCTGATGGCGGATGGAGCTCGTTAAAACTGGGCATGGTAGCAATGTCCTCCAAGTGAAATGATACCTCTGGGGATCTCAGGCCAATTATTGAGGGTCTTCTGTTTGGTCGTTGCTTCAAAACCATGGAGACTCCACCCGGCTGCTTCTAACTGGTAGAGCCCAATTCAGGCACAGGAAACCATGCTGATGCAACAGCAACAACAGCATCGCAATATAATTATATAATCTAGATATAATCAATGACTCAAACATAATCACAAAATTCATTGACTCAAATTTGAAAATAAAACAAATTTGAATTCAAAATTAAAAACAAAAGTGGAGTTAAATTTAAAGAATTCAATTGGATGTTGTAAAAGTACCTGTGTTTAAACTAGAGAATTATTTCATTTATTTGTTTCTTCATAAATTTTACATTTTGCTTTCAGTTTTACGCGCTAATTAGAGGAGATCTGATTTAATTTCAAGCTCTACTGAATTCCGGGAAAAGAATTTTGCGTTTTGTGTCGTCTGTTGCAATGAGTATTTCCTAGTATCCCGAGATACTTCTTTTGCAGCACGTGAATAAATTAAAAGTCCTCCTGGAAAGAAAATACACACTATAAGGCTCAAAATTGATTTGGAATAGCCATAAGCAGCTGGGAAACTGATTATATGTTGAAAGATGAAAGGTATTTCTTTGTGATGCTTGCCATTAGTTAAAAATTTTTATTCTAGTTTTCTTATAAAATAGTAAAGCTGTGGATTATGTCGCCATATTCAGATTCTTTTTTTTACATAAAAGTGCATATTCAGGATGTCAAGATATTAATGGGTAGTTTCTATTAAAATCTTGACATCCTGGAAATACTCAATTCTATCAGGATCTATTGGATATTGGTTGGATATTGTGCATAAATTTTTCCATGAATTACAACATATAATTGATTTTTCTATTTTACGTTATGTATGAATACCAAATCAATATTTTAATTTCTATGAAGGCGAGCTAGTGAGCTGAATGGTTAGCTCTTAGACTTTCAGTGAAACAGCTCATGGATTCGAATCCCACTTTGGGTATGAATGTTTGTATTGATTCATATTCCCTTTAAACTATAGATCTTGGTCTGAATAGACTTCGTGTACAGATGATAACTGCTGAGCGAAAAACAAATTTAAATGGTAAAGTAAACTAAATCTTTTTTAAATTCTGTAAGTGTTATTAGTTGAGTGTATTTTTTACTTAATATCTTTTTGAAACAAATGCAATTTTCCCAATGGTTTATAATAATGATATGTTTGTGATAATACATCATTAGATAACACTTTATAAAAGAGCTATATAATTTCATAATTGTACAGTATACGCAAAATGAAAAAAAACTGATATTTTTATAAAGTTGCTTTTATAATCAAATACCTATAATATAGTTTGGTCCACTAAGCACTTATACAAGTTTACCACATATGCTATGTAAACATTTTCTTACGTAGAATTTTAATCGCTTAAATCGACAAAACGTAGTTATTCACCAACGTGTTTTAAAACTATATAAGTATTCTAAAACCATATAATTAGTCTAAAACCACATTTATATCAAAATATTCCAAAAAATTTTTAAATGATAGGCAAATATCTAACTTTGCAATGATAGATTGACTAAAATTTAAAAGCTGCCAATTATCTTAAATAAACCTAATGAAAAAGAGAAATCCATTTATATTAATGTACATTTGATTTATTCAAATGTCTTCTTATGGATTTACAATAAGCTATAAGTTCCTTTTTTTCTTATTATTTTTGTTTCGTTTAGAATTTTACTCCTCTATTGAAGTAGAATTTAATATCAAGTGCCCTAAGCCAAACGAATTCTCAGTTCCATTTGCTTGGGTCAACTACTTTCTTTATAGAATTTGACATTTACCTACTACTCTATTTATAGGGTCTGACAAAAGTTCGACAATTCTATTACAGAATAGGGAGTTGTTATCTCTTAAAATTTGGAAAACAGTGGAAGACATTACGACTAGGATCTATTTTATATGAATGGGTGTCATTAGCGAAAACCAGATGAATCTTCGACTGGGTCGAGTATAGGATTCACTACCATCTGGCAGCCAGAAAGACGCCATGAGCATCAACCTAACACCAGAGCCATAGTTTAACCGCATCGAAAAGTCATAAGTGTTATTCCAGCTTTTGTTGAACAACAGAAATGGATGTTAAGTTTTAGCCTTAATTCTCGAATGTGTTCCATTCTATAAAAAAAGATTTCTCAAAAATAAATTTAATGATTTTATTGTAAAAACTACATTTTTTTTAATTTTGAGAAAATTAATGAATTTTAATTATTTTTAACAATGCTTTTTAGCCTGATATTTTAACCATTAAAAGGGTGCCGCATATAGTCTGCTTACATTCATAACTCAAATTATTTTTATTTCTATACCAAATAATAAAATTTAAACTTGATTAGAGCAACCTTTTAATGTTTATTGAAAGGAAGTTACTTTATTATGAATTACTTTCAAAATAGAAGTTACAAAATTGAAAGCATGAAGCATAGTTACTTTAACCTATAGGAAAAGTATGCATGAAATGCAAGTACTTGTATATAAGTAGTTGCCTCTTACTTTTTTCTTGCAGGGAATTACTTCCTTCGATATGAAGCCATCAGAGGATATGCTGGTAACGGGAAGCAAAGACTTTAGCATTCGAGTTTGGGCTCTTAAGAATCCATTTAATTCACTGATGACACTAGAAGGTCATCGTGCAGTTATAGTGGATGTTCATATAACGTCTACTTATATAGTTTCCGTTTGCAAAGAAGCGGTAAGTGCAGGCTGGGTTACATTTATATCTCATATTCATTTCCTTAATTAAACAGATTTTCAGTATTCTTATATGATAATCTAATCAAATAGGTAACATTTCAAAATGTTTTGCAACATATTAAAAAGGAAATCACCATTTATTGGATGGATAACTTTATTGTAAATGTTACACTACGCAGAATATTTTTCACCCATAAAATCATGAATTTTATTAATACAGTTTTGTAAAAGATTATTTACCTTGTATATGATATTTATATATTGAAATTTACATTATAAATAAATTAAAAAGCTATATTAAATGTGCTTATTTTTACTTTATATATTTTAAATAAACTTTCCAATATTTGTTATATTTTTACAGGAAATATTTCTGTGGGAAAAGGAAACAGGGCTACTTTTGAAAAAGTTATTTTTGTCTTTTGCGGAGTCGCGCCATTTTGGGCAAGGGTTCTTGGGTAATTCAATATTACACGTCTCTCCTCATAACAATGACATTTACGTGACATGGCTTGATTTTACAGTTGAGATGGATATTTGGATGAACAGCGAAAGGTAAATGCATCATATATATAATAATGTAACGATGAAATTATATTTATTTTTAATTTTTCAGTACTCTTTCACTCACAAATATAGAAAATAGGTAACTTAAACGTTCTATTAATTTCTATAATTTAAGATTCTGTATTCCAATTACTCATACGTAGAACACAAGTTCCCAAATATATAAAGTTAGGGTTTTTTTTAAAAAAATTATCTGTTGTACAAAGGTTTTGCCATGAACTTACATATTTAATCATGTAAAATATATGTTTCATTTTATGTAATACCAGCTTTCCGGCTAACTTCAAAATAAATAATGTTTCATTCCGAAATTTCGGTTAAAAATGATAAATATCATAAACCGTAATTAACACTGATTTGAAAACACTGTAAATCTATGCTGCTATACGTATTATTATTTATTTTTACTATGCGGCCATACATATTCTTGTACATATGATCTTCTTCTTAGAGTTGGGTTTGTATGTCATTGAGCACCTCTGCTTTTATCAGCATTTTGTACTGTTAACTCCAAACCCAATGTTTCTTAGTTCCAGTTGCTCGGGTCACGCACTTTATTAATAAAGTCTGATAACCCTTTAATGGAGTCTAGGTGTAACTTTTCTAGTATGGATGATGCCTAAAGAGGTTAATCTAGGGAGGGCAAGAGCCTCGCATTCATAAATGATATGCTTGGCCGTTTCCTCTTGCATATGACATTTCCTGCAGATAGGGTCTTGCTGAAACAGTCCCATTTTATGGAGATATTTTCTGAAATAGTAGTGCCCAGTTATGAAGCCTACGATTAAACGTATCTTCTGCCTAGAGCATCTTAGAATTTCATAGGAAATCCTCGCTGATGATCTACAGATCATACTTTTAGCATGGGTTTGACCAGGAGATTTGAGCCAAGCTTCATACATCTTCCGTTTTTCCCATCTAAGAACATTGGTTTTTGCGGTCTTCAAATTGATCCCACAAAAAGGTTCTGGACCAATGGGAACAAAAGACGATCCTTGTTTAGCAAGCTCATCAGCCCTTTCATTACCTTCGATACCTTTGTGCCCTGGCACCCATACAAGGATCACCCTGTTTCTAGTTGCCAGTTCTGTAAGAAGGTTTCTACACTCCAGAATCATTTTAGATTTGATTTCGAAGGAATTAAGCGCTTTTAAAGCGGCTTGACTGTCACTGAAAATGAGAATCCGCTTACCGTAGTAGCCCTTCTTCATATTCAGTCGCAGACAGTGGTTAATGGCCAAAACTTCTGCCTGGAAGACCGAAGCGTCTCGCCCAAGGCTTACAGACAAGCTGATTCTTGGTGACACGCCACAAACTCCCAGTCCTGAGAGGCTGTTCTTCAGTGATCCATCTGTGTACCAGATTAGATCTCCTGTTTTAGTTTCAAACATGTTGTTATCCCATTCGTCTCTAGTTGGAAAAACTATATCAAATGTCCTATCAAACATGTATGTTTTTTCCATGATGTCAGATGGCATCATGAAAGTAGGGTCTTGAATTTTCCTGGTGATGCCCTTGTGCCCTTTGGCAACAGGCTGGTCATACCAGTGGTTTTGCAGCTTCATTCTGTATGCATTCACTCTTGCAACGCTGCAGATGAAGATGTCCAAGGGAGTCAGATCCAACACAACCTCCAATGCTCTGGTTGGCGTGGTGGAAATTGCTCCTGTGATGCAGAGACAGGCTAGTCTTTGTAGACCCCCCAGTCTGTCAATCACAGTCTTCTGTTCCACCTTACGCCACCAGATCACACAGGCATATGTGAAAATGGGCCTGACAAAAGCTGTGTACATCCATAACATCAGTTTTGGATGTAAACCCCAGTTTTTACCAAGCATTCGCCTGCAAATCATAATGCTTTTCTTTGCTCGGTTGATCCTATCATCAATGTGCTTATTCCAGGTGAGTTTCTGGTCTAAATAGATGCCCAGATACTTCACCTCTGAAGCCACATTGATTTCAACATCAAAAAGTCTTGGTATGAAAAAACCTTTCCGTTTCTTTTTGCGTGTAAAAGGTACAAGGTAGGTTTTCTGAGGATTAACCATCAGGTCCCTATCCATGCACCATTGACCTACATAACTTAGAGCATCCTGCATGAGATGACAAGTTATGTCAAAATCTTTACCAAGGATAAGGATGACAATGTCATCAGCATATCCCTGCGTATAATAGCCCCTATCATTTAGATGTTTTATAAGGCTATTTACAACTAGGTTCCAAAGTAATGGTGACAGAACACCTCCTTGAGGACAACCTCTAGTAGTCTTTTTTCCAAATGATTCACCGAAGATGTTCATTTGTATATATCTATCCGAAATTAAGGCCTCAATCCAAGTACACAGGGTCTGATTAAGCCCTGCCCCTCTAAGTGCATTGAGGATGGATGGATGGGAAGTATTATCAAATGCACCCTGGATGTCGAGGAAAGTTGCCAAGGCAATATCCCATTGATCCAGAGTGGCTTCAATCTTGGAAACTAGCTGATGTAGAGCAGTCTCAGTAGATTTGCCGGGTTGATAGGCAAATTGAAGAGCATGCAAGGGACTATTTCTACCCAAGTAATCTCTAATATGCCGATCATATACATATGATTCTGGAACTTTATTTGTTTCAAGAACTGTGGCATGTGGTTCTTTCCCCTTTAAATTTGTGATTTATTCATAATCAATGGATAAAGGAAAAATATATACTCAAAGCTCAAATATATGCTCGTGTAGAAAAAGGATGGGATCATTCTTTCTATATACTCACATAGTTATTTTTAAAAATTTTTGTTTTTCATTTATTTGATTTTTTAAAAAGCATGGTTTTCGCCCAAAATAGTGAAAGTGCTTACGGTTTTTCCAACATGCCACTGATCAGGTTGGCAAAGGAAAGAAAATGAAAGGAGTCGTACCTTCACTATTTAATTATTTTGTGATTAAATTAAATTTTTAAGTGTCTTATACCTTACAAGATTTTTAAAATGGATCTTTATGCCTGATCTCATTTCATAATGTAGAACTGTGTTTTAAATAAAACTTAATAAATTCTAAATGTTAAAATTTAACAAATATCATTATTTTCTAAATTGAGATTTTTCTCTGAGAGGATAATGTGTTTTTAGCAGGTAGCTAAAGTTATCGGGTTTAGGTTGATTGTATTGAAATATATAAATCTAAAATTAAAAGTACAATATATTATGGTATGAAATACATCATATATATTTTTTATCGGTTATTTGAACAAAATTACATTAATATAAAAATATATTTGTAATGTGGATAGCTATATATTATTTATAGATCTTTAACGCAATTTTTATATTATTATTTTTTAGAAGAAATCAACCAGTAAAGTGAGCTTTTCGAAAGAAAAAAAAAAGGTGAAACAAAATTTAAAACCAAGATTTTCGTGCAGCTGAACGTAATAGAATGAAATCATGGAAAATTTTAATTCACTGTGATTATTCTGACTAGAATCAATTTACTGATCTGTTTTTAACATCTTTATATATTTTTAAATCAGAATGTTGGAGTAAAACTAGTTCTTAGAAGTAATGTACAGATTTGGTTTTCATTCGATTTGTTTGTCGTTAACGGTCATTTTTTGAAAACAGGGGCTAATTAGATCATAACCTACAGTTTAAAGTGGATTCAAAATTATTGTAAATATCTAATTTCAAGATCGGATTCGAAACTACAAACTTAAGCTGAAAATTTGAGCATAAATTTGAGGTACAATTTTTTTATTATATATATATATATATATATATATATATATATATATATATATATATATATATATATATATATATATATATATATATATATATATATATATATATATATATATATATGATAATCATCCTCATATTAAATAAATTTGTATAAATGTATTTATATACTTAATCGAAATATCTACGAATTATGGTATTTTGACACCTGCAAATCTTCGATATATACTTCCAACTGATCTAAAATCAATCATTCAAATTGCAAAAATGCTTACTTAAAACTAATTACATAGAATTATTTATCTCTCATTATCTGAAGAACCATTTTTTTTTCAATTTTATTTGTAGTGCTTATAAGAAGTTATAAACTTACTCAATAAAAAGTTGGTTGGGGTTTTCTGAGACTAAACATTGCTTTTATATTTAAAATGTTAAGATTTTTATACCAACAATTTTGTTCCATACTAAGAATACAGCAGAGCACAGATTCCAATCCATAATTGCTTAAGTTTGTTGTGTCGAAATCTCATCGTGAATCCAATACACCATCCAAAATTAATCTAAAGACGCATTTTTATATTAAAAACGATATATAACTTTAAGCACAGTAATTGTATTAATGTTAAGCGAAACTTCCTTAGAAAAGAAATATGTTTCACAAAAACCTATTTATTTATTAATTTGATCTTCATAAAACTAACAGAGAACTTGAATTCTGTATGACATAAATTCTTTTTATATTCCTGCCGAAAAGATTTTCATTTTCACAAATTAACGGTTAAGACTTTTTCTAACGTAAAATTTGCAAGTATATTATAATGGAAAATATAAATTTTTAATGATTTATTTCTACATTACATTATTTTTAGAAGTAATTAATTAATTAATTTCAATAAATCATTACAATGCACGAAATATACTATTAACAGAACAAATGGCAGAATAATATTTATTGCACAATATATTATTCAGGAAACAACAAAAAGGTCTTGAAATTGATACTGAACTGATCTTAACAATTCAATATGCAAATGTTTTCAAGTTCTGGTTCGCTGTTTATCTTTCTTTACAGACATGCATAAACCTAATTTTGTTTCATTAAAAACAGGGGATTGAAAAAGTATTTTATCTATCATTTTCACACATTTTTGTTAACATTCAATAATACTACTAATTACATGTAACCATGATTAAAATATTAATTTATTAGTATATTCAGTTAACTATTAAAATAAGAATAAAAGAAATTCTAAAATGATCCAATATGATATTTGAAATAAAAGAACATTATCTTTATCTCTATTTCTACCCGAGAGATAGCGCCACTATCTTTTCCTTTTATTCCTAAAATAAAAGATTTATATTAAGAATATAATTTAATTTATAAAAAGTACGCATTTATTATATACTCTAGAATTTTATTTTAAAAATTAGAATTTTTATAATATATAAAATATGTGATAATATTATATAATAAAATTTTAGGCACTTATAAATGATTCATATTTTAGAACAGAATAATACGGTTCTATTTTTTTAGCATTTTTATATTATTAATGAAATATTATATAATTAGAAGTATACTTTTTACTCTTCCAATATTATGAAAAATTTATTTATTTTCTAACATTTCTTTCCTCTCTTATTATTTATTTGTATATGGATATATATTTCTCAAATATAAATCTTTTAAAGTAATCATTAAAACTGAGAAAATATTCATAGAAAATTTATTTTTATTTTAATGATTGGATAATATTTATATTAATTATTTTTTTATATTTTATCTTCATTGAAATATATATTTCTGAAATAAATCTTTTAAAAAATATCAATGATAAAAAATTTTTGAAAATACTTGATTTACTGAAATGAAAATTCATATTGAGTTCAAAGAACTAATTTTCTCTTCTAATGCCGTATTTATTTATATTAGTATGCAAAGCTATTATTTTTTTAATGGAAAATCATTTTTATAAATATTTTTGGTTTTAAAACCATCTGAAGAAATTTTCTCAATGTCTCTCCCTTGATTTTTTATTGCAAATAATCCATACTATTTTCACATATTATAAGTTGAAGAGGCTGAAAAAATTATTCCGACTTTTTTTTTGTATAAATCAATATAATTTCGAGGATAAGCAATAATGAGCTTTGAAATATGATTGTGATATGTAAATCAAAATCAATAAATATATTTAATTCTTAGGAAAAAAGAAAAACTGAACCAAATAAATCACTACCTTTTTTTTAAATAAAAAGACTAAACCAGTGGCACAACATCCCATATTGAACCATGGGTAAATATGTTTTTATAGTACCCATATTTGTCCTCCTGCCCTAGGACCATGGGATGCAAGGAATATGTCCAGGTTAGATGGCCAGCCTAACGCGAACATTAAACCTGGAAAAGAATAATAAATGACATTTTGTTCACTTCTTATAGAACATCGTCACACTGGTTTGGTTTATTCGTTGCTTTTGATCTTGAACGTGTTTGTCACTCGGTATAGTTATATTCTTGCGAAGGAAACGTATATTATAAACTAAAACTTAACTCTGTGGCATGAATACCCATGTGGGCCAAGGCCTACAGTGCCCATATCACTGTTTGTCTAACCGAAGGCCCTGGTGTGCGAAGCATACGTCCCGATTAGGTGGTCAGCCTAACGCGAAACCCCAGTGTTTAGTTCCCAAGCATATTTGGTACTCAATTTATCAACCCACTGAAGGAATGAAAGGCTGAGTCAACCTTGCCCAGCCCGAGTGTCAAACCTCGGACCTGTGGCTTGGGAGCGTGAAACGCTACCACTAAGCCACCTGGCTTCGAAGGAAATGTATCCACCTCAAATATTTCCTCAGTTATGCAACTGTCATTCAGGTTGTATGCTTGTAGCTCAGGATTGTAATAAGTATACAGACATTCTTTACATACGGACAATATCTTAATTTTTATTGTCGTGATGTAGATTTACATCCTTAAATTTCATAAGTTATGTTGGACAATTATCTTAATACTTTTAAGGTCATAATTACTTCTTGAGCAGCTTCTCAGATAAGTTTATTTTCCGAAAATGTATGAAAATCCACACACATTCTCTTAGGGAAAGGAGAGAACTCTGTTCTTTGAGCTGTAATGCCGGCTGTCATTTATTTGCACTTTTAATAATCTCAGTCCAGCTAATTACCTGGCTTTTTTAGTTTTTTTCAATTTATTTAATATAATCATGGACGTTAGAGTCAAAGAGAAAAATTTTGTTGAGCGTAGCTTAAGCTTCACAGTCATGCAATAAGTAAACGGGTATCAATTTAGTTATATTTTATTTGGAACTATTACGAGTTAAGATTACTAACCTCAGAATGTCTTCCCACCTTTTTTGATCAACATCTAAGTACATGGATAACATGTCACTGAGTATCTTATTGAATCCTTTAGCCGTCCTTTAAATGGGGGTTTGTAGATTGTTGTTATTCTGTAATAAATGTGGTACAGCTGGATTAGCACGGAAGCAAGTATCAATGTAAGAACTTGAACAGATAAATTATTATAAATCGTGAAGCGGCGTGCTTTACAGTATCAATAATTATTATATCTTCAATGAAATACTTTGCTAGTTTTGAAGTATCAACACTTGGTAGAGCTATCATATCAGCATAGGGACTTAGATAAACGGTGTACATTACACCTCGTTTATTTTCGGTGGCTGATTTTGGGAAACTGAGACAAAAAATTTCCACTATTCGATAAAATAGGTAGACAGTTGGTAGTATAAGCATTGATTGATCCAATGGTTTCTATGTAACTGCTTTTCTTCGCTGATATTCTCGACAGGCCGTATTCTGTTTTACATCTTGACAAATCCTAGATATTTGGCAGCAAATATGTCATAGAAATTTGCAGAATGTTTTAACGTTAAGAACTTGGAATATGGAAAACACATCTTAAAAGTATAATAAAAGTTCTTTTCAAGAAATACGCCCTCAATCAGCTAATATGCACATTCTGATTCGGAGTTCAGAATGTGCTGATTCGGAGTTCTCTAAAACATGAATTAACTCCACGAGTCTTAGATAATTGTTTTGCTCTTCAGTGACATTAGTAATAAATGTAGCAGCAATGACCTCAAATGATTTAGAGTTATCTTCTATTGGTCCTTATATTTTCACGTTCTTCATCCTTATGTCTTTTCCATTTTTATAGACGATTGAAATTTTGTACTCTTTCAATTGCAAGTCTTTTCATAGAATTCGTTTAGCCAGTCAGTCAACAAGGTGTTTTATCATGGTGGAAAAGCGTTTGTAGCAGAGATAAAGTCTAAACTTGTAAACGGCCCATGCGGTAGCATATTTTTTTTAGTTACTTAATAGTTTATTTAAATTTGGTTAGAGTCTGAGAAGATAAACTATAACTGGTTTTTTTTCAACTCTATTTGATCTAACACACTTCCAATGCCCTAACAATTTGCATTCGTATGGATTTATGTTTCCACGTTTCCAACGAAATTTTATAATGTAGGGTCAGACATAAATACTTGTTTTAATTGATTGAAATCATCAATCTGTATGTGTCCCCAATGAAATTAAAAATCACCTTTCAATAATATTTTTAATGTCTGGATTTGGCAACAGAAATCTTTAATAAGGTGACGGTAACAAGAGTAGAATACCTGAAAACTTTTCATGTCATGTGTATTCTTGGGACTTGGAAAAATCTTCACGGTTTTTATTTTATCTGGATATATTTGTGAGAACTTCCTTACTTCTGATATTAACTATCCAAGAGCCTTTATGTCCCTATCCCCAAAGACACACTTTTGGATTCAGGATAAATCCTGCTTTTTGAATGCATTTAATAACAACACTTAAATATTGATTAAGATCGTTGAAGCTTCAAGAAACGCAATTATATCGTAGCAAAGACATATGATCTATTTTAAATGTCATCTTAAATTATCTATCAATCTTTTGAAAGTTGGCGGAGCATTACAAAGACAGAAAGAGCAATGAAAGAGCTAGAGAGCAATGAAAGCAGTCATTTCACAGTCTAATTTATCTGCTAGTGGCCAAAGTAAAAATCTGTTGAGAGAAAAACTTAGTTGTTGTAGCAGTCTAATATATAGTCAAAGCATAAAAAAAAAAAAATGGGTAGGAATCTTTCTTCATAATCTTTTTTGAGGCGAAATTATAATTCTCACAGAATTGCGAGTTTTCATTATTTTTCTTTCCGATGACAACTGATGATGACCTCGGACTCTCTGACGATTGAACAACTTCTTGAACATTTTCTCTACTTTCTCTTGTACAATTTGACTGTCTATAGAGGATACCCTATATGACCTTTGGTTTGTGATTGCCAGTATTTATCCTCTGTTTTGCACTCACTTTTGTCCTGGCTTTTCTCGTTTGATTAAATATAGCAGATAATTTTAAATTATCTTCTATATTTTAAAAGATGAAAGTACTTTTAAAAGACGCTGTTTTCTTTCGAATGTCATATTTAAAGCTAACTTTTAGAAATAATAGACCTGAAGAAGTCATATTTCCACTTGAACAATTGGTCATATTAGTGTATGAGATGTAGCATACTTATGATATAGAGCTTAGATTTGCATTTTTGAAATACCAAAATTGTGAAGGAAATCGTAATTTCTTTATCCCTCAGGAACAGTCTACTTCCTTATATAATCCATCAATTTTAGGATTCGTGACAATTTCATTATTTTTAGAATTTTTGACAATTACTTTCGCCATAGAACATGGAGATAAAACTCAGTCTTGAAGAGTACTTAGTTGACGAGTCCCAAAATCTGAGGGTTTTCCATCAGTGAGAAAACCAGTACACTTCCCTGTACTTAATCCAGAGTTGGGTTCAACCAGTTAAATACAACGCATCAGTTCGACGAACACAAGTTCTGATCAGTTACATTCGACGACCACTTTAAAAACTTTGAGAAAATTCTGACCAAGTGTATGATTATGACTCCATGTTGACATAACTGTTTATTTAAACGATCGCTTTAAGTCCATGATGTGAAACATGTTAAGTGAAACATGTAATTTTTAATTGGTATGGATTGACCTCCCCATGCAACTTTGAGAATAACGTTTTCATCGGATGGGAGTAAAACCGTTTGTACACGATGTCTATTTGAGATGGCAGAAGATGATGCATCAGAATCTATGAGCGCACATATTGATTGATCGTCAATGTGTTTAGGTTCATATAACTTTTTACCATCTTATGAATTTTGATTTTTAGTTGCCTCACCTCCAAAGAAGGTCGTGCTCAGCCTTCTTCATTTCTCCGCATAGGTAAATACAGGAGCGTCAATAAAATAGGGATTGAAGTGGTGGGAAGGTGAACGACCACGATCTCAATTTAGAAACAGACTTCTGCTGGATTCATTGGCAAGAATTTTGGAAGTCGCTAGTCACTGTTCAGTGTTCTAATGATCTTTTTCTATAAATTTTAAAGATCGCTTTTGTTCGGGGTAGTATTGAATGAAGTGACAAGGAAGTTGACGTATGGAAAGCGACTTACAACTTGTCGACAGTGGAAATTCTCAGACAAATTGTAAGTCGCCCTCCATACATCGTCTTAATTATATTCCTCCAGACTGAATTATTAGTCTTCAATGCATTTTAACAGTTGAATTTGTTAGTTTTTGCCTGGATTTTTTATAAATCCAATCCTTTTGTCTACTTATTTACGTAGAATCATTCTACGTAAATATAGTATAATTATAATGAAAATAATGCAACAAATATTGGCTAATATCATCCCCACTTCTTCCCTCACGATGTTTCCGACTGTTTAATCTTCTAAATCAGGATTTTAAACATGGGTTGCAACTAATCATTGCGTTTTCTTCCCTCACAACTAATCTTCTTAAAGAAACAAGGTATTTCTCTTCATCTAGTACAGCCATAGGGATAATCTGGGAAAATAATTTAAAATACGTCCCCAATTCGCTTTTTTAAATCTTGAACTTGCTGCTACCCCCATATGAAGATTTGAGTGAAATACTATTTGTTTTTTAAGAGTTCTTGATAATTATCCTCCACCACTCTTTTTATTATGTGTGTGACATCTTGTCATTTTCAAATATTTTAGAATTTATTTTATGAGAAAATCTAAATCAGGTATACACTTAGTATGTAGGATGGCGTCTTTTTCCGGGCTTTTGTATTCGAATTTATAATTCCTTTTAAGATTTTTGTAAATAATGGTGGTAATCTCCAAAATCCTGAATGTACTGATTGCTAGATTCTTGCCAAAAAGATCATCTTCACTGTTTTTCTACCCTTTGTCTGGTAGTACCAAACAAAAATGTATGAATTGCAAAGCAAGTGTTGATATCTTATTTGTTTATCTACTTAATGATATTTCCCATATTTAATTTTTTAACCAGGTCTCATCGGAAGGATGTCAGAATTACAAATTGGTCATGATTGAGGAATTAACGCAGATTTTTGGAACCAGAATCGATCATTTTAAAGTTTCTCTTTCTAAGAATAGAAAGTCTATTAGACAGTAAAGTTCTTGTAATCGAAAGTTTCTACACAAATAAGTTAATTCTTTTAAGGGCGGCTTCTAGAGGTTTTACCCAGCCCTTTTACCAAAGATGCTGAAAAGATTTTCGTGGAACAGATAAGAAACCAAATAGGAATTGAAATTTCTTTATTAATCACACTTCACTGGTTGCAGGAAAAAAAAGAGAATACCAACATATTGCTGTTTTATACAATAGTATAAAATTAGAGAATATTGTTCCAGAAGAGCAACAAAGGATATTCTAGTAAGTTAAGAATTTATATAAGTTTCAAAATCTTCACACACACACACACACACACACACACACACACACACACACACACACACACACACACACACACACACACACACACATATATATATATATATATATATATTAAACTCTTCCTTTCATACATGAAAATATCTAATATCTTCCCTTAATAATTACGAAGTAAATTTTGAATCTTCAAAGTCATGTATAACTAAATTGAACCCTTGCACAATAAAATTCTAAGCATTGTTTATCGAAACAAAGAAATTAATCTTGATCATTATTTTTAAAATTAATAAGTTGGAAACGTGGCGTCAGTGAAGCAATTGACCAAAACTACTGGGAAATAGTGAACTTCACTTTCAACTTGCTGACAAATCACTGTTTTAGAAGTCCAATGCTCATCAAATGATGAATTTTGACCTGAAATCTTTCTGAGGAAGAAATTCGAAAAGAGAGATTCATGAGTTGGCATTAAAACACTTTTGTTAACATTTATGCCACATTTTATTTGACTCAAAAATTTCAATCATATTCGAAAATCATGCGAAAACAAATTTTAGACTCATCGAAATATCAAGCCGAATTTAAACCTTTTAAACTTAATATTTCTTAAGATTGCACAAGATTTACACAGTGAACTCGTCGTGATGATCTGAGATGCATACTTTGGTTTATCAAGAGACATTGATTGTAGTTTTTAAGTAAAAAAAAATGAACTTAGTCTGGAAACTTTTTCATCAGTTTTCTACAACAGAAGAACATTAATTCATGACAACATTTAATTTGCTTACAGCTTATCAACTTGTTGTTGTTAACTAACTATCTTGTTGTTGGGTTATAATCAAACATCTCATTGTCTAGTCTAGTATAACATAATCATGGACCCATCAAGAAAGGATTTCACTTCAAAAGAATTTTATGAATTCAGTAGCTTTAATAATTACTGGAGAAAAGCGTTATGACCGGAAAACTGGGGGTTTAGTATCTGATCCTGCCAATGTCGGTGGTGCTGAGAGGAATCATACATTTTAAATGTTCAGCTCAGTATCTATCTACTGGTGTGTTGTAGAAATTTGTAGAACGTGGCGATTTAGGTAGAAGTCACGTCACGTGGTTCTGGTTCAAAATTATGAAGTTAACGAATATAAAATGTAAAAATGGATAACCAGAAACGAACGCACCAAAAATTAACATATTTAAAAGTGCTGATTCTATTTAAAAACATTTAAAAAATTCCCATGACAAAGTTGAAAGTTTAAGAAATGGCAATAAAAATAATTTTAACTCTAGTTCTTTATAATTTTTCAGTAATTAAAATCGTATTATGAGGTATTTTCAAATTATATCTTGATTTATTAGTAATAATAAGATATGACTATTTATGGACATTTTTAAAGTTTCCATTTAGATTTTAGATCAAGGTGTCCATTTTTCATGGGTAACGATAAAATTGTGGAAGTCCTTTGTGAGAAATAAGAGAAAAGGCCGAATTCAAATTCAAGTCACCCGTAAACAGAGTCAGTGTAAGAAAGGCTATTATTTCTCCATTTCCTACTGAGATCAAAATTGAACTCCCGCCTGCGAAACACTTCTGAAAATGCTTCAATTTATTCCCAGATTTTATCACTCTACTTTTAGAAAGGAGGCAATATGTCTTACTTATTCGCTCTCGTTTGATGGCCAATTTTGAGACTTTTTCTATTATTTCTACCCTTTTTTCCTAACTCTTTTCGATTCTTTTTCATATTCGCCTCGATCGTTTTTATTTCAGACTGTTTTGTTTCTTCACTTCAGTTGACTTTGCGCAGACGACAATTTTTTCGACTGCAGAATCTGTCTTCGTACTCCGGGCGCCATTTGTCAAACGACATAGAATGGCAGTTTTCTATTTATGATCACTCCGTTTTGAAGCATTTCAATTTTTTTCTTTGTTCTTCACAAGTTGAAGTTCTGATTTTAACTTCAGATTTGTTATACTTTTTATTTTCATTCTGAAGAAAGTTTCGTGATCATTCACTTTTTTTTAAACTTAATTTATTTTAAATATATGTTGTTCTAGTTCTGGTAAAAATTATCCATTGAGTTAAAAACATCAAAAATAGCTCTTATAAAAACTCATGCATTTATAGGGATATTGTTAGAATATTCACTATTGTGAATTATGATGTCAAGGAAATCCTAAAACAACGAACACTTCAACTAAATATTAAGTATATTTCAAGAATATTCTGTATCGATGCAATTAGAATGGCTATAAGGATGCCGAGTTCAATTCCAATTCCCTTTATTAACTGGAAAATAAATGTTTGATTTTTGCTTTTTTATGATTATTTGTCATTAGGGTTGGAAAACAATTTACACAGTGTAAAATATGCTTTATAAAATAGACAATGTAAGTAGTGGATAACAAAGTCAAATAAAACTGGTATTTTGCCTTTTACTATACATTATATTTTATTTCTAAAATAACATTTATCGATAGTGGACCGTATTTATGTGTCTCAATGGAGCAAAACACGAACATTTTTAAGCATTCACAGTGACAGGGTGTATCCAGGTAGCATAAGGACAAAAACATCGTCTGATGTTCAATGGGAGTTTATTGTTATGCTATACAAAATGTATTTCATTATTATGTTGTACAAAATGTAAAAGTTATAAAATGCTTAGCTGTTATAATACTTTTGTAATGCTATTGCAATCCTGTATATATTGAAATGGAATTGACAATTGTTATCAGTTTTTGTAGAAGTACCAGAAAATTTTATAAAAGTACTACATTTAATATCACACAAAAACTTTATACACAAATATAATTTTTTCAAAATAATGTAACATTTAAAAAAATTTTTTAATGTATTATTTACTAATACTGCGATTGCTTTGAGGATTAATTCTAATTAAATTTCTAGAGAAGCTTAGGAAAATTTCAGATCCGTTCAAAGAAACTCTAATGCACTTTATTAAATTGTTTGTCTCTTTTCACCAGTTTTTTCCCACGGAGGTTAATTAACCAGGGCTTTAAAAATTATGTAAAACTATAAAATTCCACATCCGAGTAGGGATTACGAAAATGAAAGTTATAGAGCTAACTATTCAAATATCAGCTCACATTTAAATCACATGAAAGTTAACGAATTGAGAAAAATATCGCGTGTTAGCTGATAATTGTCCTTTCATTGTTGTGGCATGAAATTTGTGGGAGTAGAAAGCTATTTTGGGCGTTATCTTGTCGGTTAATCGCAATGAAATTACTAGATTGCAATTAGAGTGAATCCCAATCTACACATTCACTGAGAAAGAAATGGTATATTGGCAAGATTCCGGTTTAAGTTTAAAAGAAAAACACAAAGTAAAATATTGTTAACTCTCACCATGGCTGTGTTGTGGAACCATTGAATGCCATTTAGAATGGAAAGTTATGCTCTATAGAGCTTCTGTTTTACAAAGAGATATAGATGTTGTGTTCTGTTTCCAGCATGTGCATGTACAAAAGTGGAAAGTTGGTGGTTTTCCAGGTCTCTTCCTTTGTATGATCCACTATCAACGAAACATCTATTCAAAAAACTATGCTTGGTGAATATATAAAAGTCTTTCAATGAATTTCTGCTTTGAGGAAATCTGCTATGCATTGGTTAGTCGGCTAAGCGTTATTTACATCAAGAAGTACTTGATTGAGATCAGCATGACCTAGTTGCAGAGCAGTGCTCTTCAGAGCGTCTGAACAGTCCCGGATTCGATTTCTAACACTGTTGAACAGTAGAAGATGGATGTTGCGCTACTGTTTTTTGCACTGATGGTGAGTGCTCTGGAACTTTCCATATTTCCACCCTAACGATATGTGAATATGATTAGACGCTGTTAAACTCAGATAATCATCTCATAATTGTAATACAAAACAAGATTTACTCTTGAAATTAATTCCTCCTCCACATTACAGTACGCCAATAGGAGATTTCTGCTTCCCACGCAACTTAACATTGGCGTAGGTTTCTCTCAGCACGATAATCTAATGATGGGTTAGGTATTCAAAAATTAAAGCATAAGCAAGCATTATTAACAGAAATGAAACATTAGTTGTTTTTCTCTTATAATATTGCGAGCTGAAATAAATTAATCAACTTTCTATTTCTTACAAGAGTTTATGAATGTAATATGTAAGTTAGTTGCCCATAGTTGTTATTATAGTTCATTAACTACTTTATTATTTGTAAATAGGATTAAGAATTGGAAGGGGAAAAGATCTGTCCAGATTTTTCAAAGAATAACACAAAAAAAGACCTTTAATGGTATAACCAGAAATGTATGAAAAAAATTTGGAGTATGCAAATCATTTATCCTTCATTCATTTTAAAATCAAGTGATTTTCTGTCAAAGAAAAGACTAGATGAAAGATGGTTACCGTTGATGTTCTAATAAAAAAAATAAATGGGGGGAAATAAAAAACATTGAATAAAAATTCACAAAACGAAGAAAATAAAAAAAGCTTTATTTTAGGGAATCGAGCGTTTTTTCCCCTGCATTTCTTTTATTTCTTTGGGCCGTTTATCTTCAGCTTCTGTTATTTGCGTGGGAGGATGGAGTAGTTACTCTCCCACCCCTTTCTCTGTTTTTACCTCCGCTACCATTCTCCCGGCCCAAAACGAGTTCAATTTCATTTGGAGGAGCTGTTTAGAAACCTGGCCATGTAGATTCGACGCCTAAGTGATCGCCAGGAGGAATGGGAGAAATAATAAATGCCCTTTGAATGGGGTTCGAGACAAAATGGGAAAGGAAATTTTCAGAGCTGCTGAGGATTTCATTCTTAAAATTTGAACAAACTATTATTGTCATTATTACATTGAACATTAAGAATCAAAGTATAATGTGATTACTTTACTCATTCTAAAATTTTATTTGCAATTTGGCGACATGATCAACTAATAGTGTGGGAGAGCTTAAGGTCGTACTAGTGTTTTGAAGATAATAGGTTTGATAGAAGACAGCTTCAAAGACTTTTCGACTGAAAGGATTTGTCCTTGTAAGTTTTTCGCTCAGTCTAACATCTCACTACTATAGTGCTATAGAAATTTGGATACCATCTCAGCAGGGGTATCGAAGTTCAAAAGTATAAACTTCTTAGTACATAGAAGAAAATGAAAAATGGTTCAAATATGAATACTTACGTGGCTTTAATCAGCAGAAAAAAGCCGCGGGAAAGGAATCGTAATGATATCAAATAGTACAGGAATCTTATACCATCCTTAATATTATGTTATAAAGAAGACCGATGGCGGAGAAGTTAGAGTCTCTAACTTCTAAATAGTAGTATCCAGGTAAGAAACCTAGTTCGGGCAGGGATGCACCCTTCTCTCTTTGTGTTTGCCTTTCTTTATCCCTTCACTTTCGGAGCAAAGATGGTACGCCCTCTGGTTGCCCCATTGCATAAGATGCCATCATCGTCATCCAAAAAAATGCTGAATTGGTATGTCCTAGGAACAGCCGGGCATAAGAAAAAAATATTATGGTATAATTTCACTCTGCAGAATAAAAGCATTCAAATTCGATTCTATTGAAATATTGACATGAGAGATACGGTTTGGCATTCTATGGATACGTTAATACAATGTTTGGGAGTTTTCTAAGTTGCCTCTTTTTTCTTGCATAAAAATCAGCCTAAAATGAAATCTCTTAAGCCATTATGCTTAAGTTATCAATTACTCTTCATTAAAGTAATTTTGGAAACAGACATGTGAAGAAAAGTGGGCTATCTAATTATATGTTAAAGTTATAGTTAAATATTTATAAGCTGAGATGGATATTATATCTCCCCTTATATCAATAAAACTGTAAGCTGTCATACTTCCTTCACTAATATACAAATTTTCAATTATTTAGAAAGCTATGTTCCTTCCAAACCATGAAGAGAGTTCCACCATATTCAATGATATATATTTTTAAGAGAGGCACTGTGACAAAAGTTTCAACTAAACAAATACAGGGTGATTATAAAAAAACTTTGCCAACATCTGCACTTCTAGCGTCCATTCTATTTAACCGATCAAGATGATACTTCAAATATAGTTCTTTTGAGATATGCGCTAGAGATTCTGTGAATGGCAACACAGTGGCCCTCGCGGTTACAGTTATAGTGACAGAAACTCGAAATTTTCGAATGGCAATGCCTACTTTTTACCATCGCAAAATGTTCAGCACATGCGAAAACCCTAAATAGCGTTGAAACGGTACCGATATGTCCGAAAACCGACGTGTTATACACATACAAACAGTTCTTCAAGGCGCACGGAGGAATAATGCATACGACAGAGACAAGACACTGCTCAATGATGAGAACACATAGAGAAAAAAATCTTTATTAATTTCAAACATTTTCCACATGAGTGCCATCACAGGCAATTACGCATTGCATGCGGGAGACGGTGGACAATGTCGCTGCACGCAACATGGCACGAGGGATGTTTCCAATCTCACGCCGTATAGAATCCTTTAAGTCCGACAATGTTTGAGGATTGCACAGATAAACTCTGGATTTGAGATAGCCCCAAAACCAGAAATCCATAGGCGTCAGATCTGGGGATCGCGCAGGCCACGGGAAAGGATAATAGCGTGAGATGATGCGATCACCAAAATGCTGATCCAGGAGCCTTTTAACTGACCTCGCTATATGTGGAGGTGCGCCATCTTGCATCCAAACAATGTCATTGAGTGCATTCAGCCGACGCAACTCTGGTAAGACATAATTTTTCAGCATGGCTGCATACCGAGGGCCCGTTACAGAACATGTTGCAGGGCCAGTCGGGGTCGTTTCCTCAAAGAAGAACGGGCCCAGAACAAATGTAGCTGTAATGCCGCACCACGCAGTCACTTTGGCGTCAAATAATGGTACTGGCGCCACAGCATGAGGATTCGTCTCTCCCCAGTGCACACAATTTTTTGTGTTAATGCTGCCATTTAAGGTGAAATGCGCCTCGTCCGTCCATAGTATGCGAAGTGGCCAGTCGTTATCCGCATCATATCGTAACAAAAATGCATTTGCGAAGTCCAGACGTTGTTGTGGGTCACCCGGCTCCAACATCTGGACGCGCTGGAACCGATAGGGAAACATGTGAAGTACCGAGCGCAAGAGCTTGCGGACCGTTGAGTTCGGAATATCCAACACGCGCGCTATGCCTCTTGCGGTTTCTGTGTGTCCTGCAGTCACTGTATGGTGCACTTCCATGACAACGTCCTCAGAAACAGTTGGCCGTCCGGAGCGCTGTTTGTCACAGGTGCAGCCTGTATCTTCGAATTTCCGCACTAAATCACGCAGAGCTTGCAGAGTACATGGGCCGCGTCGTTGTCGATGATTGCGGCGATACACACGCAAGGCTTCCGCAGCGTTCATCCCATTTTGGTAATAGAGTTTGATCAATTCACCGCGAACTTTCATAGGAAGACTCATATCGTCGGCATGTGCGAGTTCCCGAATGACGACTTCGCATACCCGCTTGGTATTTTATAGGTTTCCTACGCTGAATATCTGGCGACCGGCGTTCTGTGATTGGTTTCTTGACTCTGTCACATGCAAATTTATTGCGTACGCCCAGATCGCGTTTTATTGGCCGGTTTTCAGAACTCTTTTTTGTGTTTGCAAAACACGTCCGTTTTTAGACATATCGGTACCGTTTCAACGCTATTTAGGGTTTTCGCATGTGCTGAACATTTTGCGATGGTAAAAAGTAGACGTTGCCATTCGAAAATTTCGAGTTTCTGTCACTATAACTGTAACCGCGAGGGCCACTGTGTTGCCATTCACAGAATCTCGAGCGCATATCTCAAAAGAACTATATTTGAAATATCATCTTGATCGGTTAAATAGAATGGACGCTAGAAGTGCAGATGTTGGCAAAGTTTTTTTATAATCACCCTGTATTATGCTGTCTGATTTTAAAATAAAAAATTCTCTTTCCGGAAGAACCCATTGATTTGTTAATATGATTTAATGTAAATTTCGATATTGAGTTTTTCCCAAGAGAATTACGCTTTGCAGAGAACAACATCACAATTTAGGCACTTGCTTGAAGTTTAAAAATTTATGGGACACCATTCGATAATATTTCTAAGTAGTTGTTCTAGAAATGGATCTTTTTAACACTTTGTTTGATTTCTCTTAGGTTCATTTTGAAAAACTTTCTATGACTTTTAGATGTAGGTTATTTGCGGTTGGACATTTTCTGTATAACACTTTATAAAATAATGAAAAAACGAAACAATATTTTTATAGAAAAAAAAGTTTAATTTCGTAAAGATAAACTGTTTTTTTCTTTCTCGCAACTAAATTGGCAATTCCCCTTTTTGGAATCATTACTGATGTAAGAAAAACGAAAAAAAAAATGTTCTGATAAAATATCTTTAATACTTAATTTTAAAATCCGGCGTACTTAATTTACTGTGGTATGAATGTGCAATAAATCTAATTTAAATTCTTTAAAGTTAAAGAAGTATATAATTTTTTTCTAAATATTGTGATAATTTTCGGATTATACATAAATTTGAAAAATAATTTCAATAAAACTTGATATTATCACTTGTATTAACTGTCGTAAGATCATGAAAAATTTGTTCTCTCTTCCTCAATCAATAATTAGGTGGTTACTGATTAATGAGATTAAAATTGCGGAAGAGTTTTGAAGTCTCAAATTACCCGGATTACTCGGGTACATATATATACTCAAAATAACAACATCTTATAATTCATTAAAATATAACTTAAAAGCAGTTCTATTTTACGGTACGAACGATCATCAATACTATCACTAGATTAAAATGTTTCTAACTAAATCCAAAGTGCATCGTTTAAGCATGAATTTAACTCTAAATGATTCATTCTGTACACATTATCAATCCACACGATAACAGTATCAGCAAATGACAAGAAAAGAAACGAACTGATTTTCTAAGTACTAATCGATTGCATCTGAAGGAAAGTTCCCCCCTTTCAATTATTTAGTGCTCTTAATTATACGTCCCTGGAACGCACTTAATACTTGTTAACAGCCTGTAATAAATCTTCTTCCCCATATCACAGATAACTGCGCTTTCACATTAGGAATCGATAGCACTGGGAATACATTACTTAGTGAAGGCGGATTTTCTTTCTCCATCTTCACAAATGCGAAGACGAGCAATTTACGATTTCTAGCGATTTACGATTTCCTTATTAATCTTTAAAGAGGGAAACAGTTTCTCTCTAATTAGGTTTCAATTTTAAAGATATTTATGAATAGTGTATCGTATTGATAGATGCTGAAAAAGGAGAATATTACACTGGAGTTAAAAAAGAATATGAAATATATATCTTTTTTAACATAAAAGAATGGCTTACATCCGAAAAAAATTGCGAATGAAATGGAATATATAGATATGACGTATAAGATTTCAGTTTGGTAGTTATGACGTTTGTTATTTCAACTATCGTCATCAGTGCACCCAATCCTCAGAGCCTGTCTAAGGCATGGGCTTACGGAATAATTGCCTCGGTAGCCCATATTAAATTTCTGGAGACCCTTTTGCCCACGCAGCAGAAAGGGGCCTCCAGAAACATTTATGGCCCAGGCCCCAATTAGGCTAAGTAGGGCTCCTGTCAATCATATTTAGGGGTTTGAAATATAAAATAATGTCCCAAAATAAATATCTCTCAAACCCAATGATGAATTTTGAAGGATTCATTATTGGGTTTTCTTGCTTAAAATTTTAAATATCACTATTATGTAGAAAAATTTCTAACTCTTCATTAAATTCTTAGATACTTTCTCTTATAGTATATTTAACCAGCGCTTGCAGAGATCAAAAGTAAGACCAAATGTTTAAGAATTGAAAGTCCGGGTACGTGGATTTGATCTTAGCAGCTGCTGAACAATTGGAGATGGATATTTCATTTTTGTACTGTGCATGTACTATCCCAATGGAATTTCGATTTTTCTCCCTTTCTTAGAGAGATTACTACTTACTATCAATGAGAAAACCTCTCGAAAGGTATTAATGTATGGTGGACGTCAACAAGTTTCACAATAAATTTCGGATGTTAGTCTGTCTACTATACGGTGCCAAAAGAGGTAGAGAATGTTGAAAATAAAGATACAGAAAAACTGTCACTCGAATATTCTGTTTTGCATAAAATAATTTGGCTAAAGTTTGTGGAATAAAATGCGCATAGCACTCAATATAACAACGCACTTATAATCTCTAAGAATTGCATTACATTATGATGGGCATACTTTATTTTAGACACATTCATCTTCAGGCAGTTATATCAGACAGGCTCAGGGATTGCCTTTGGTACTTGTAAAAGGAACTTTTACAAAAATCAAATACTGTAGAACTCCAATTAACCGAACTCCGTCTGTCAGAATCACTGATTATCCAAATCACCTTCAGAATTTCAGAAAAATAAATTAGACTGAAGAACAAAAGAAAATTGGGAAAAAAAGAAAAAGCCCCAAAAAAATGCAAGATAAAGTAGAACATGTGAATGACGCGCCACTGGATGAAATCAGAAATATTGTTTTGAAAATTTCTGGATGTTCAAAAGTTAGTGAAGGTATAAAAGGAAGGACTATGAATCAGACACTAGATTTCAAATTGCAAGTAATGGTCAACTTATCGAAAGTGTTACGGAAGATGACTTTAATGTTCAAGTTTTAAGCAGACGCAGGACCATCAGCTAGTGAAGCATTTACTGACTTTAAAATTGCTTTGAAGTGGGTGGAGAGTCAGTCCGAGTGTGACCACAAGCAAATTCTCACAGTCAAGTGGATATGTGACTTGGTTTCCCCAAAACAGATGAAGGCAGTGAAACAGCTGACTCTCTGACCGAGGGCTCTAGCAAACAAGAACTCATTTATAGTACTGTAAATACATATTGTATTAATATACTTGCACTTATAAGTACTTTAACATTTAAAAGTGTTAGCTTTTCATTTAATTGATTAAAAATTCTTTTTTTTAAATAATGTAGTTTTTTCTGCCATTTTTAGCATACAATAATTAATTAAAAGGAGCCCTTTTACCTAAAAGATACAAGTAACAAAATTTTTGATTATCCGAATAGGGTCCGGTCCCATTTGATTCGGATAATTGGAATTTTATTGTACTTCTGTTTTCTTTTTTAAATATTATAAGGATTGGTTCAAAAATCATTAAATAGAGCTTCGATCTTACTTTTTAATGATATGATTTAGCACAAAATAAATAAAGAAAATTGTTATTTTTATTATATAATTTTAAAAATACTAATCAGAAAGTAAATAGCTTGCGGTAAAGTTGTCGAATACTGAGTTTTTTAAAATAACTGCAAAAAAGATGCATTTGGAAGCCTATCATAGATAAAATATTATTTCTTTTTTTATTAAAAATGAAATATTTTTCAAGTGTTCTGTTGATATTTTATTTCCAGAATAGTACACCAATTGTTTATTGGATATCGTTGAACATAAAAAAATTTGGTACAATACAGACTCAAGACAACTGATATAAATACTTGTCTAGAACTAATAGGACCTAAAAGTCTTAAAATCAATATTAAAATTTTACATGTTCATCCCAATATAAATTAATTTTTATGTTAATTTAACAACAATTGTAGATATTTTTGTGGATCATACACTACATTACAAAGTGTGAAAGCTGTTAAAAAGACTAAAAAGGAGTGATGTGAGTTAATGATATGACATCTTTTGAAATAACAAGAATTTTAAAGAAAAGAAAACTACTTATTTTATTTATGAAAGAAATATTTTAATGGATAATCTAGTAATGATTGATAAAACTATCTTTATTTGTAATTTGGTGAAGTATAACTAATTAGAAATGCATTGGTGAATTTTGTAAATATATTCTAGTGAAGCTGGAAGCTGCACAAGTAAATCAAAGTTGTTTTCATATGACATAATAGATAAGAGAACAATTATAAAATTAAAAATAAAAATAATGATTCCTCTTGTTTGGATAGTAATTTAAGGGATTCTCTCTTCATTTTACTTTTTTGTGGAGTAAGCTTAAGTGGTTTTGTGAATTTCTTCTTTAAAGTGATTACTTAATGAAAATGAATTTCACAAATTCAAATCGATTTTAAGCAGTGTCAAAATTTTTCGTCCTCATCAATGGGGGAAAATTTAAATTAACTTTTCATAAAAATAGTTAAATTCCTGTTATCTCTAGCATTAATGCATCCTGAAATGTAAATTTTCATATATAAGCTTGCTTTGATAAAGTAAATATTCTAAGAAAAAATTACCTCGATAAATAAATATGAAATATTAATTAAATCAAGCATCTTTATGGTTCAAGACTTTTCAAATGATTTAAATTCCACCCTTTATTCCCCTCCAGAATAACTTCATAAAATGGTAGGCTTTGGACTCACTGTCTCCTAATCATAAAACTGCTTTCCTCTGAATTAAAGATCACAGGTATGATTCCAGTCACTGTTGAAAAATGGGAGATGTATTTTGTGCTTTTCCTGTTTTTATTAAACTTATTTGTATATGGGTAAGGGCTTGAGAGTTTTTCCAGTTTCCGGCTTTACGACGTGTGAATATGGCCTATTATTTATAAAAGGCAATTTATGTGGTGGGCATTAACCTGCCCACTACATAGTGTCAAAAATGAGAGAACATACATATGATGGTTACAATGGTTATGATGGTTACAATGGACATACAATGGTTTAGTATCAGATTCAGTTTACTTCGAATTAGAAAGTCCCGGGTTTGATCTTATCCATTGCTAAAGAATGGGAAATTTGTATTAAATGTGTTTGATCAAATTTCTGATTTCTGCTATTATTTCAATTGATGTAGGTACTTAGATATATTTCGAAGTCTCTTCTCCAGCGACAAGTATTATCTGTGAAAAATCTTCTCGGAAAACCAAACCTCGGGGATATTCAATTATTTTACAATAATCTGCAGTTCGCAACGCTGTGTCAATGATAATTCACCTTATTCGCTTCTCTTTGACTCTGAAATTAATCAAGTACCATTCCAACGGATTGCATGCAGAAAGTAGAAAATCAACACCCATCTCCCGTCTTTAAACAATTGCTTGGATAGAACCTGACACCTCACATTACGAATAGTGCAGTCCTAACTTTCAGCATCTATAAGCTTGGAGGAAATAATTCTCTGTGAAATAATAATTATATTAGTAAATTTTTAAACTGTCCTTTATAGTATAAGTAATCCTAACTATATATTTTAAAAAATATAGTGATTAATAAACAAGTAAAATGAATCGAAAAGTTTCTGAAGCAATTCGTGTTGGTCCTCATTAGCTCATTTCACATCTCATTCATAAAATAGCTTCAAGAGCAAATGTCATTAGATGTTTTCGGTAGGAGTAATCATGTCATGGAATCATCTTAGGAAATTGATCTTCTAGGCCTTGTTAATTTATGCTTGGGATGATGTTGCAGAAAGAATAATATCTAGGTCATTATTTCACATGCAGTTTTTATTAAAGAACCACTGTAACTGTAGAAAGTCAAAAACATTTACCTGACGACTTAAGTGAAGAGGAATTATTCTTCCAGGAATTTCATCAAAGAAACCCTTGGGTATCCAAAATTTCATTACAGGGTTTTTGAATATAAACTCAGATGTAACTTGTATGAAAGAAGTATCAGATGATTAAATGATTAAGAATACGATGAAAGAGAATGAAAAAAAGCTTTCAGAGATAAAACAAAAGAAAATAACCCAGTGTTGCTGCATTTTACATAACAAACAGGTGTATAGCCGACAAGAAAAAGTGCTAGTATAGAAGTGGTAGCATTGTGGGTCCACTGTTTTCGAGTAATCGATTGTAAAACAACAATTCAGTCAAATCAACAATAATTGAATGATTGGTCTAGACAAAGTGTATTTTCCATTCTGAATATCCACAGATACAAAATTCTATGCATATTTAGAAAGTGTAAAGTACCAGAGTCCTTCTGGTGCACCGTGGGAGATCTGCTACAGCTTTGTCGTTTTCCTAATTGTTGTGCTCCCTTTGGCGCTTAATCTGCACATTACGGTGACGAAATTGGGGCTATTTACACCGTATCAAAGCAGTTGTCTTTCCGGCAGTCTTCTTTCGGCCTTGCCTGACTCTATATCAGTTTTCAAATGTATTGCATATGGACAATACACAGATAAAATCCGCATTTTGTTCAGAGATTTATCTAGGTTTGTTTCTTTTCAGTGAATTACAACTCATTGTGGGATTCTTGGAAATGAGGCTGCTGACATTTTGGTGAAGAAAAGGTCAAAGGTCCTTCAGAGTCTTTTAACTAGCCTTTCTTTTTATTCAGTAAACTGTTGATTAAGAGAAAATATACTGCTGGAATACAGCAGAAGCCAATGTGTGATTCTGCTACAAAGCCTTGGACTTTCCTGATTAAGGGGTCAGAGGCTGTTCCTGATTTTCCTTAGTAGCTTGGCACTTTTCATCTTTCAACAGACCATGACTGTTTGCCGGGGTATTTATAATTGTTTAAACATAAGGATTCTCCTTATGTCCTTTGTATAAACAATATTAAATTTTAGACACAAACTATCTTAACTAGTGCTTTACATTTGAATTTTTAATGTGTACTGTTCAGAGGTATTGGAAGGCTAGAGAGCTAATGGTGTCATGACCAATTTTTTAGGCATTTGTAATAAATAAATAAATGTATATTTGACAAGCAAAAGCTCTGTCAGCAAAAACATTTTCATCATAACACGCATCAGACTTGTTAACCACTATTAGGACAACTCGACTAGACATCATGAACTAACAACGTGCTGACATTATTTTATGCCTACTATACGAATCGGTCATTCTCGTTTGACGCATAGTTATACTTTATTTAAGGAGCCTGCACCTTTGTGTTCAAATTAGAAAATAGTTTTAACTGTATACCATATCTTAATATAATGTTTTATTTTAACCACTTTTGTCTCATTTTTTCCCCCAGCACTGTCTACAATTTACTAGGCCTGATTGGGGATACACCTCATTTAAATCTCTTTGCTTTCTCAAGGACTATCGGAGTTTTGCACTACCTTTAACGTATTCTCTTTGTTCCAAATGTGTTTTCATTTTGTTTCTTTGAGAGAAATGATCCCTAATTGATGTAGTTGGGTTATTCAGAATAAAAAAAATATATTCGAAGGAATAACTGAAATTTTACTTGAATGTCAATTGCTTTAAACTTGAGGAAATTCACATGACAGATCTGTAGACTCAACAGCAAAATGTTTATTTATTTACTAACTTCATTAAATAAAATATCAAGTATTTTGCATACCACAGCAGTCAGACTATGAGTAATCTAACAAATTTGTAATTATTAGGATGTTATGTGTGTATTTAGGAGGAATTTTATTTTAAATAACTTTGGAGATCTTATGTGGTACTTTCAATTTACAATAAAAACGCAATTTTTATTTACTTCTTCTGTGATGTGCTTTTAATCATTAGTGTCTAAAGTCAGAAAATATTGTGGTCGGTAAAGTTAACTGAAGTGAAAATATTAGGACGAATAATTATGAAGAACTGTTAATGGTGATAAAAAAGTTACTTGAGATTTACCTCCTCTTTCAGCCATTGTTGACAGAAAAACGAGATAATGGTAATCTAGATGAGTTTCTAGATTGTTCTCGAATCTTTAAAGGGCCCAAATCCTTCTGTTAGTGTGGTGGAAGAGAGGAGGATGCCAGCTCAGATATGACCTCATCACCTGACCGTGGTTTAAAATTATGAGGTGATTGGCGAATATTCTAAAGCTGTTAACTATAAAGTACTGTCCGGGTCTCGCCTGCACCGCAATGCATGTTATGTATCTTTAGTGGGGGATCCCTTCATTAGTATGGTGAGGAAGTCTGAAATAGAGAATACTAGTTTATCAGCGGATATGTTAATTTGAAGTTTGAATAGAAATAAAAAAATGTGTTTAGTGTTTTGAAATGGTTGAAATAAATAACCATAAAGAAATTCACTAAAGCAAACTTGGTGGGTTGAACTTGATTTATTTCTCGCTTAACGATCAATTTTTGCAAAAGACGAAGGCTAATTATAATGGAAACTACAGTTTACAGTGAATTCCTAGCAATCCGATGTTGATAATCGAATGTATGAATTGTTAAGCTGACGGCTAGCAATCTAATCATTTGTCTATAACACGGAAAACAGTTAATGAGAAACAAGTGAGAAATAGCATAATACTACTGTAACTTCAAATTATGATTTATCAGTTTTGACCAAAGAATGAATGAATTAGGCAATCATTTTTCTTTTACCATACTTTTCCATTTTTAATTAACTATACTACTTGAAAAATTTAATTATAATAAGTGCACAATAAAATTATAAACTTTTTCTTAGTGGAAAGCGCTATATAGATTACATTGCAGTCCATTCGACTGATCAGGAATATATCTTTTTAAGCTCCAGCTGGACATGCAATTTATAAAACAAGAGATAAGAGTCTAATTAATGGGAAATAAGAACCTCTACTTCAGAAAAAACACATCCCCGCATTCCTGTCCTCTCCTTACCCCACTCCTTTCCAAAACCACATATCACGTGAATTAAAAACAAGGCAATCATCCTCCCCTCCTCTTCAATGGCAGCCATCAGGATCTCCATGAAATATTTGGGGCTGGTTCCAACACTCCCCATGGAATGTGCAGGAATGCTTGAAAACGGGTATTGCTTTACAGAAATTTTTTGCCTAGCCTTATTTGCTATTACCTAAAAGCTAGAGCATATACATGCAGTTATATCTTCTTTTTTTTCCACCAAAGGCCGCATTCGCTCTGAATCTGGGATATTGTTCTCATAAAGCTTATTTATGCGAATGCCGGATCTTATGCTATGTATCATGGCGAAATTGAGATTCTTTTAACAGTGGGCTCTTAGCCTTCTGCTTGCCATATATTGGCGCTCTTGTAGTAAATATTCTGTAGGACATTTTGGAATTACAATACCATGTGATGTATACCTCAACTAATGTCCCATAAGCTGGGAGATTTTGTCTTTAAGATGAGTTATGAAGCAGTTTATTATAGTTTTAATAATATGTTGTGTATATCATGAATTTCGTTTCCCATAACACATGATTTGTACCATTTCAAAGAGTCTATTTTGTGTATTTGTTTACATATATATATATATATATATATATATATATATATATATATATATATATATATATATATATATATATATATATATATATATATATATATATATATATATATATATATCCTTGGTATGCTTAAAATAAAACTCATTGAAGACTATGCCAAAATATAAGTAATAAGCCCGTATTTCTTATATATTTTCAGCAACCATATAATACAATTCGGAGGCATTTATACATTCTCTACGGAGAATGATGTATACAGTCTTTCAGAATCTACACTGTTAGCTATGAAAATTACAACAAAAAGAAAGTCAAATAAATATATTTATTGTATGTAATTGTTGACACCAGCAAAATCACTTGTACTTAAGTCTTAAGAGCTTTGTCAGCTTATTAAAATTTACTAGAACTTTTAATTAATTGTAATATATTTACATAATAATAGAAATCACATAATACAAAGTACTAAATGATACAAATAAAATAAAAAATAAGCAAAAAATGTACACTTGTGAAGGAGACACAGCAAACTTTTGTTGAAAGGGGATAATTAGTTTTTTCATGTGGATGGGGGAGTAATTAGTTTTCTCTAAACCAACAGAAAATTTATTGTACTTCGAAGTTGGATTTTAGTTTAGAAAAGTATATTTTTACACGTTGATCTATTTCTCAGATGGCATCATGTAAATAGTATGGCATGAAGGCCTAATGATTACATTTCCAATTAGTTTGGGGTTTTACTGAAGTACCATAGAAAAGATTGGAAAAGAAAAATGAATACTCATTCCATGTTGCTTCAAGTCTAAATCACCTTCATCAACCATATTAGCTGGAGAGGAAAAGTGGACTTATCTATTAGCAGCCTATGGCCAAATTTTTTCAATTGGTGAGAGGTATGTGAGGATAACAATTAATACCTTCTATACCAAAAAAAGTCATAAATTGACATGCAAAACATTTTCCTGTTTTATCTTGATGAAAGATGGCATTTCACAAGCGTCAAGGATAGGGCACAGTTCTTGGTGTTAAGATATCCAAAAATATTGATCCCCATTCAAATAACCACCGATCTGAATTTAAAATGTGCTTGTTCTGTACCTAATGGCGGCTCATACATAACCTAGTTATATTCCATTTAATTTTAGAATTGCTCAGACGATATCGATGTCAATAAAGTGACGAGCGTTTTCCTTGGACACCACTGAAAGCCACCAACCACATTGACCATCAGAGTGCTGCTTGCAGAATCGAGATAACAAAATGTCATTCCTAGATCCAGCCTTGTTGATGGAAATACCAAAGTCACTATTTTTCTCTATGCTGAATTGTCAAGGAAAACTCTAATGCCTTGGAGTATGGTGACTACTGAATAGTCACCATGCTGACAGTTTCTGCTGTTTCAGTTGTCGTCGCATAGTAGGAAAGGACGACTAGGTGGAAGTATGAATTTAACATGCTACAAGCAAATTTATTTCTTGATAAATGGTCCGTGATATAATTGTAAACTTTTTCAAGGCAAATCTCACAATATGTCTGCATTCTCCGTGTTAGTCATTGAAGAGCACTAAGATCCTTCATACCTACATGACAATCGGCAATCAATCGCTTTCATATTCTCTTGAAATTAATTGGAGTTTGACCATTACGAATAGCAATATCACGAAACGATAAATCACGCATTCAAAAAGCAACTATTCTGTCTCAATGGATTTCGGATACCTGCCGGTAATCAGTTCTTATTTTCATTCAATCTATAACACTGAGAAAACTCCTACTCTACAAAATAATTTCTAAATGAGAAATTTACGCATCTTTTGTTTTGTGCTATGCTTCGAATATCATTGTACTTGCTTACTGCTTCGTCCAGTGCATTTTGCAGTGCTAATTATCTGCATAATTTCTTCTTTCTTTCACGCGATTTTGACGTTCAGAAGATAATTTTTTCTTGATGTTGCAAATTTAATGCCCAGTAGTGGACTTAAGATTCCTTGTCTCAGTTAAATTTGTCCTTGTGTGTAAAAAACAACATTAGAATGACAAAGCAAATGAATTCTTAGAGGGGGACGTATTTCTCTAGTTAATCTCCTATCTGAAAACTCATATGAATAGAACTTGACGAAAAATGAGAAAATTATGATATATGATATCTTAAGATAATATTCCAAATTAATTTTTGGTCAGAGATTCATTATTTTGACTCATACTAAAAATAACGACCTTTAACCAATTAGAAATATCATTTTTAAAGTTAAAATCCAACTATAGGGAATAAGTATACACTCAAAAAATGCACTTGTAAGTAATGCTCTATAAAATACTTCCAGATTGTCCAGATGATAGTAAAAAATCCAGGAATATCCCTAAAACAGCGAAATCCTTTTTCATCTTTTATTTTACTTATTTTACATTAACTTATAATATTTACATTTATAGATAAAAAATTTTTAAGATTATTTATAAAAATAATGTTTCCTGTTAATGCCTTAAGAATGTTAAACAGCAAATAATTTATAAAATTTTCAACACAATTTATATGCCAAAGATAAAAATCATATACACAGAAAACATGTTCTTGTGTTTCAGTAAACACATGTGAATTTACCCTTATCTGTAAATTAAGAAGTTAAACACAGACCGCATCTTTATAAAATTTTACACACATTGCGAAATTTTGTGAGACCCATTACGTGAAGACCATTCTCCCAAATGACGTAATCCTTTCCTATTCTATTTAAAAAGGCTAATCGGATTTTGTACGCAAAAAAATCGTCGAAAATACCTCTGATCAAATACTTCTAATAAATGAGAGCCTCTGGAAGAATTTACGTATGCAAAAGAAATAATGTATGTATGTGAGTAATTTCTTAAAAGGTAACTCAAGTATACATTATATTCATTCGCATATTGCAGCAATTCTGGATGCGAAAATTCAGATATCACGACTCTTAATTATTTTGGAGACTTTGATTTCTCACTGCATGACGTAGATGTCTTGTAATGATTTGGAATTCATTTTTAAAGGCAGAGCATGGTGGCATAAGCTATCATCTTCGAAAAATAACGACAAGAAGTACAAACCAAATAAAATGTCAAAATCGAATTGCATCAAGCATAATTAAATTTTACAAACACCTAAAATGCTTGATATACCGAATAACCTAAATAAGTTATTTTGCTTAGCAGCCTATTATCTCTTTTATAAACTGTAATTGAATAACTTTAAATATTGGACCTCTTAGGAGTTGGTTCTGAAACATGCTGAGTCTGAGGAGCAAACTATTGCTGACTTCTACGGTGCTCTCTGTGTACGCAATCGGATCATTTACGGTGCATCCACTTTTATTTCGGGACAATCGCCCTATCTGATTTCACGAAAATACTCGTTATCATGTTGCACGAACTCTAAATGATCTTTTTTGATGGTGATATATAGAGGTTTTTTGTTTATTAGAACACCCTCTGAATTTACCTAACACGTATACCTTGAGTGCGACAACTCTCTCCTAAAATGAAAAACCTCATGCGAGGAATCCTATTTCTTGATGAGGTGTTATTATCCAAGCAATAGGGCGCTTCTCCACTGACTTTATCAGGTAGCATTTTTCCAAAAACATCTTACGGCTTTCTGTTATCTTTTGAAAGGTGTAAGATTTTTCTGGTAATAATATTAAGGAAATGTAATGCAAATTGCTATATTAATACAATTAAATCTTAGTAATCAGGAAGTCTTAGATTGTAAGCTTGCATCTGATGGTAAATGGAAGAAAAGGAGAAAAATGACTGTTAAGTGAAGAAAAATGTCTTCTTAAATATTCGCAATAATTATTTTATATGATAATGTTAATCCAAATGCAGGTTTTACTATATAAATTTAAAAATTTAATATATTCCTATAGTATTTTTTTTGTTATGTAATCCTGAGTTTTTGTACTCCCCCTATGATCAAAAAGTACAAAATGCATTTAAAGTAATTGTGCTGTATTATCAGCAAATTTTTATAACTCATGTATGCATCGTAATGCGATGAATGTATTTAATTTGATTGCAGGTGTTTTTAATCCAAATTAGATGTTATAAAATAGCAAATGTGTAAAATTTTATGTGTAAAAAATGTGTAAAATTTTATTTCTACAACAGAATGTCTCTTTTTCACACATTTGAAAATTGCAAAAATATTTAAAAATAAATGTTTTATCAAACACAAGAAAATTTTATTTTACATACCGTGCCAAATAGAGCAATGAATACAGTCTATACTCCAGAGGTATTTCTAAAATATTTAAAAATGGTCCACTATTTACAAAACATTGTAGTAGGAAATGCTAGAAAAACAGCAACTCTGGAATATTTAAGCCTTATACTGTGTGGTGTTTTAAATGAAGATAACTTAATGAACTTTGTTGATTAATTTTAACTGTAATAAGAGGAATTAGAACTTCTAGCAATTAGCAATGAAAAAATATTGAAATTCTTTTGCCTTAATTCTTGATTGCTAAGTAATTTTTTTTCCTTGGCAGCGTTTCAAATATCTACTAGGGATCAAGCAGTTTCACAGTAATTTCCACAGGAATCGTTTTCCCTGGCTCGTTAGCCGGCGTGAGGTGTCATCCTCTGTCTTGGAATCTTTCGGCAGCTCATTTAAGGAAGTAAGGAAGATTTCTTCCCTTAGAAGGATTTCAAAAACTCATTAAGGGAGAAAATGAAGTTAAAATCCCCCTGCTCCCCTTGCATATTTAGAAGTGAGCAAGCTGCCTCCATAATCCCCGAATCATCTATCTAATTCCCCCCTCCAGACTGGGGGAACCGGTATTACATATTCAACACATTCCACCTCCCCCTTTAAGTCTTTTACCTATCCGTCAAAAGGGTGACAGGTTATATCAGTGGGCATTTGCATAACGATGCTCCTTGCAAGAGGTTTTCCTTGAAGGTCATTACGCCTGAAGGGGCTCTGGCGGAACGGGGGTGGGAAGCCCTGTTTTAATTTTGATCTTTTGTCTCGACGGTATTCTTCGGAAGCTCGACGAAAGGGGAGGGATGATAAAGCGAAGTTGAAGAATTTTCAAATAAGTTTTAAAATTAGATGTTCCATTTCTCAAAGGTGCATATTGAGATCGAGGGATCTTCGCGAAACACTCCTACTTCCCCATCTCTTTGAAGATCACAATGTTATATGACTTAAATACAGACAGTACCCTGAGCAATGAATATCGATTAAGACTTAGGCATATTTCAGTATATCTTACATATGAAATATGGAAAGTTCCGAATATTTTGTACTAATTTTAGTCATCTCGAAAAAAAAAAAGGATTTCCATACTTCCAAGAATCATTGGCATTTTTAACAAAAAATGTTAAAGAGTACATTATTGAGTAAAATTTGTATACAAATGCGAATGTTTGAACGATGATAACGCTAATAATTTAAAATTACTGCTGCTTTTTGTAAATTATTCAATTTATGGAATAAGCTTTTTTCTTTTAATTTTATTTTCCCCTTATATTTAAATATCTGAGAAAAATTAATTTGCAGAGATATTTGTTTTTATATAGTATTGTTTTAGAAGAATTAGAAATTACATTGAGGTTAGTATGCGATTTTTGCTATAATTGTGCTACATTTTTCCTCTCCTATATTTTTCAGTTCTAACAAAACATTTTGGAATTTTTTTCTAAAAAAACTAAGCAGAACTTTTTTAACAGATTTCTTTATGACCCTTCATCATTCTTTCTAAAGAAATTTGGTGTCTTTAAATAGATGAATCAAATTACAGGAGATTCTAAGCAATGTCAATTTAACGAAACGGTTAGCCATATTATGCTTTCTGATACATGTTATGAATAAAATAAGACTTATAATTACATATTTTGCTTCATTAATAGTACTTAAAATGAATCATTTAAATTCATCATGCTAAGATATCTACGATTAAAATGATTGCTGACTTATTGATGATATATTCTGTCTTAAAGTTACCACAGCAATATAGAAATTTTAGTATTTACATTATTCTTTAAATTGAAAAAATAATAAATTTGGTATTAAAGTACCGTTATATTTTTGAATTATTATATTTCTA
The DNA here is from genome assembly GCA_037975125.1 of Latrodectus hesperus. Taxonomy (NCBI): domain Eukaryota; kingdom Metazoa; phylum Arthropoda; class Arachnida; order Araneae; family Theridiidae; genus Latrodectus; species Latrodectus hesperus. The sequence continues at coordinate 57,182,671 of CM075852.1, forward strand.
TTGCGTTATATTTCTGCAAAGAAGAGTTTGTAAGTTTATAATGTAACATTTTAATAAATCTCTACAAGAATTTTATCAATCACAATTCTAGAAACTCTTGCAACTGTTTAACGATGATTAAATGAGTTAAATTCAAGTGAAATATTTAAATGAACTAATAATATTATAATACTGATAAAATACTTTGTTGGAAAATTATGTTTCGAAATATTCATCGACGATAGCATGAGTTAAGGAATATATTTCTAAATGTCTGCCAGAATGCATAATATGCCTCAAATATAAAACATATTCACATCCAAAACCTCAGTACGCAGAGAATACTGTACATTTTTTACACCCACTTAGAGCTGAAGTGGCTGCAATTCACTGCAAAAGTAGGGGGAAGCACTTAAAGGCAATACTTTATATCAAATTGTTTTGTATCCAGAAAGTTGTTGTTTTGTATCCAGAAAGTTCAAAAATTCGTATAAAAGATTGTTTTTGCAAAGTTAAAAGAGTTGAATATAAGGAACAATAAAAAGTGCTCAGAGATGTAACATGATTTTTTTTTCATGTTAAATATATTTCTTTGGTTTGTGGAATACGAATGGGAAAAATAAGATATCTAGCATAATCTTGGATGCATTGAAACATGACAACCGTTTAGAAATGTTGATCGATTCTTTGGCTCCTTATTATTCGGTCATGTTACGATTATGGAAGCAATTCCAATTCCCAAAAACAGTTCATTGTAGATTTATGTTCTGTTGATCAAGGGTTACAAACTTGTGAGAGATAGAAAATTTGCTTTTGTACTCAAGGAAAATCAACGAGTGACTTCCTCACAGCTGACACAAATTATTAAAGTGTGCATAGGTTTCAGCTTTTACAATGAGAATATTATGCAGTAATGTACTACACGCTTGAGTACTACAATTTAGTGTTTCTATACTTATCATATTCTGAAATTTGAATAATGCTTTTATCATGCGAACTTGACTGTATGACTGGGACACAGAAAAAAAAAAAGATCGTGAATGAATTATATTTATCTTGCAATCTGATGACAAGCTTGTCTGGAGAGTATGAGACATATATTTAATCTGCCTCAGAATATAACACATTCTGGCTTGAAGTTTCATGGTCTAGACAATAATTTCGCTGAGAAATCGTACCCTCAATGACCCACCTCTCATCTTTATCTGGGGTTCTGTGACATCCGTATCTTACATCTTACTTTAAAACTGAATGCTGCGACATTTGACCCTTTTAATTATTTTTTATGAAAGGTAAAGTTTATTCAAATATAGAGCTGCCATTGTTGAAAGAGACAACTGTATACTTGAAATGATCGGCACACTTGCTGGACAAGAATTCGATTGTAAATATTTGCGATACTTTTAAATTTGTAATGCATATGCGTTTATAACCTCCAATTGTTCAAACAAACATTGAAACTATAAAATAAGGACGATTACTGATCCCCAACGTACACTGATGGAAAAAAATCCCAACACCAAGAAGGAGTTGTGCTAGCCAAACGATATTTGGTAGGCGTGTTCATACATCTGAAAGATGACTTCGATTCAAATTTTACGCTCGGCGCATCAGTGTGACGCTAGTAGCGACACACGGAAGATGCAAATCAGGTTCGCTTTAAATACGAGCTGTAACGTTCCTGAGAGTTGTTTAGCGTCGAGATTTGATGTAGTGAGTTGATGCTAGTCCACAATGGCTTTAAGAAGATGACGAAACCATTATCAACAGATCACTGAGTTAGAACGAGGTCGTATAATAGGCCTACGAGCAGGTGATATTCTTTCCGCTAGATTGCAGAAAGGCTTGGCAGGAATGCATCCACTGTGTATGAATGTTGGGAGCAGTGGTCAAGGGAAGCCACTGTCTCAAGAAGATCGGGTTTCGGGTGACCACGTGGCACTACTGAGAGGGAAGATCGCCGTGTTCGGCGTATGGCCGTAGCGAGTCGTACTGCGTCTGCAGCAGAAGTTCGAGCAGCAGTTAGCACCACAGTGACACAACGAAATGTTACCAATCGGTTACTTCAAGGATAGCTCCGAGCCAGACGTCCTGTAGCGTGCATTCCACTAATGCCAAACCACTGCCTTTTGCGACGTCAGTGGTGTCAGGCTAGAGCTCATTGAAGGACGGAGTGGAGATCTGATGTGTTTTCTGATGAAAGCCGGTTCTGCCTTGGTGCCAGTGATGGCCTTGTGTTGGTTAGGAGGAGGCCAGGTGAGCGGCTGCAGCGATCCTGTCTGCGGCCTAGACACACTGGACCTACACCTGGAGTTATGGTCTGGGGATCAGTTTCTTATGGCAGCAGAAACACTCTCGTGGTTATCCCACGCACCCTGACAGCAAATGTGTACGTCAGTCTGGTGATTCAACCTGTTGTTCTGTTTTTCATGAGTAGCATTCCAGGAGGTGTTTTCCAACAGGATAATGCTCGACCTCATACTGCTGTTGTAACCCAACGTGATTCACAGGGTGTCGACATGTTGCCTTGGCCTGCCAGATCACCAGATCGGTCTCCAATTGAGAACGTATGGGACATCATTGGACGACAACTCCAGCGTCATCCACAACCAGCATTAATCGTCCCTGTATTGATCGACCAAGTGCAACAGGCATGGAACTCCATCCAACAAACGGACATCCAGCACCTGTATGATTCAATGCATTCACGTTTGTATGCTTGTATTCAAAATTCTGGCGGTTACACCGGTTATTAATGTACCTGTATTTCACTTCTGCAATGGCTCTTCTCGGGTTTAAATTAATCTGTTATCTTAAAATTGTAATCAATTACTTACGTTACCTATATAAATGTATTACTGAAATTTCGTTACTCTACAATAATTATTTCTTGGTGTTGGGATTTTTTTTTCCATCAGTGTAGTTCATCACCGCACACAGAGTTTTTTAATGTTATAATAGATGAGGAGTAAGAACATACTTCCTCAGTATGATTTATTTTGTCTCATTTGATTTTTAGCTTATTTTCAGAAAGACTCCAATGCTGCATTATCACGTAATTTATCAAGTTTATATTAGTAAAAAGAGAATTTAGATATCGCAGGATGGACAGTCTAACAGCAGGAAGCTACTGCATGGCTAATTTAAATATCTACCACGTATTTGCCTTCAGGAGAATTTTCATATATAATGACTCGTATTCATGTGCCTCAATTGAGTAAACCTGGAAAACTCCCAAACACTCAGCTTGACAGACATCCAACAAGGGCCGTGATAGCCTTCTGGTAAGAGCATTGGCCTTCCACCTGGAAGTGCTGGCTTCGATTCCTAAAACCGCCAAACGCTCACCGAGTACATAGGATACACATGCTCGTTAAATCTGTGGAATCGAAAGTCCTGTGGTCGAACGTTGAGCCGTTACCATGGGTGTAATTCTGAATAAAATTTCTTCCCCTCCAAATCAAAGTCAAAATTGAGGGAATAGATCCTCTAGTGGTGCCATCAATTAGAGAAGCCTTAGAGCAAAGTTGTACTTTCATCTTTGTGGTGCTCTGATTAAACAAAAGATTCATCCTTCTGATTTAATTTCGTAGCTGTCGGCTTGGCTTGTCCAACTGTCATAAATAACAACAAAAGCAGAACACCTCTCACTCTTTGTTCCAGAGTAGCTAGAATCAAACCCGGATTCTTTCCTTCTAAAGAGCGATCGGCTTTTTTTTATGTTTCAATGTACCAATGGAGGAACAATCAACCCTGCAAAAAATATAGCATGTAAAGCCCATCCCAACTTGATGGTATTTGACGAAATAAGGATTGGACTCATTACAAATGAGATGCGCAAAAGATGTCTTTCTATACTCGGTTTTATTTATTTAAAAATTATGAGTGATTAGAAAAGAAAGTGAGAACAATCTTATATTAATTATTGAAACAATAACATCCCCTAATAACCCTTTTGTAATCAGAAAAATGTTTCAAATATTGGATGGAAAGATTTGTAAATATGAAGTTTAATAAGAAAAAAATTTGAGAGTGCAAAAAAATTTGATTTAATTACTTAAAACACAATTTTTTTTCTTCCGCATAATAGATTGCTTGAACTAACTCGAGCGTGTACATTATAACGGGTTAAGATAATAAATTAATTATGTTAATGAAATGTAAAATCATTCGCGAGGTTATAAGTAAATATAGAAAATGAAAATTTATAAAGTTATATCATTGCATAATATTAGAAATTACTTCATTATTCTCACAGGTTAATGTGAATATTTGAATATTTTCAGGGTTTCCTCCCTTGCAACCCCTGAATATGGCTAACTCTGTAGAAAAAGTTTTCCTGTCAATAAAATACCACATAAATAGTAAAAAAAACTAACTAGAGCGTTTAGCTATTAGGTTATCCATTAAGCGGTGCGTAAGGAGTATTTAAATATATGTACAGAATCCAACTAATAATCACTGAGACTAAAAAGGTTTTCACAAATGACACTTATAGGTATTGCTGATAGACATGGTGACATAAAAGTAAGTAAATGAATAAAATTGATCTGTCTTTTTTATTTTTTTTATTTTACTGGAATCACAAAGTACCGCTTCTAATCCGCAGTGAATCACTTATCTTGTCAATCACAAACCTTGTCAACCCTCTTTATCAGTGAACCCCACTTTCTTTTTAATCTCCATTTCTAAATCCCTCATCCACCCATCAAGCTCTAAACTGAATGAACTTCGGAGCACAGCTATACTAACGAAAACAAAAGGCAGAATGACATGTTGGATAATAGGAGTGACCATTTTATTAACGCCTTCAATCCTTTTATCACCAGGTTCTAGCTGAATGGACCTCTTAACTCTCTTTGATCCCTCCTATTCAGCTAGGTGGGGGGAACCAACTGAGATGTAATAGGAAAGCTGACCTACTCTATCCAGATGAGAGAGTTACCTCAATTAATGTAAGTGCCGCTTTAATCCTAGTGTATAAGGATCATTTCCATTACAAATGGAGGATTCTTCTACAGCATTTTTTCCTTTCGCTACTAGCGTGAAGGAGGAGATCGTGTCTTCGCATACAATCACCCGCTTTAGTCGAATTACCTTCTTCCGAAGAGGACCAAAGGAACATGCCGACCATCACATGATATGTAAAAAATTGTGAAAAACACACAATAAAAATCTACTTCCTTTCATGAATCTACTCCAAAAAAGAGTTATAAAAATATAGGAACTGAAAATTGATGTGATATGAGATTAATTTACTCTAAATGGACTGCATTTGTATCGTAATAGACTTACGAATCGACAGTTGTTCTATGTCTGTGTATTTAAACAATGGCTGCTGGTCATAACCTGGGATTTATACCAAGAAATGGTCTTCCTTATCAAATATTGAAGAAACATGCGTGTGACACATTCAGTTACGGAAATTAATTCCATTATTGATTTCTGAGTCACACCAGCAATAGTGTGATACTCCGAAACTAGTAAGCTCTTATAAGTTTAACTCACCAAGATAATATATAAATGGTCAGAATTCTAGCCTTTAGTTGAACACAGAGCAAGCTTTTAATAGATAGACTGGTTACCTGTGGGGTAATAGGGAAACCTTTTTAAAATGAAGTTCAGAATAGAGTTATCCCTCATCTACAAAATGTGATGAAATAATGACAAGTCGAATCTTTAGCTGCTTCAAGAGATAATTCACCATGGTGTTTATGCAAATAAATTAACTGCGACTATAAACTTCAAAACTAATACTGTAAGAATTAAGTAATGAGTTAGTGTGCCCACAAATATCCATAATATCTAAAATACAATCTATTGGGAGAAAAAGTCTCATTTTTTCATATTCATTTCCAAAAGAATCTAGTGACTAAAAACTCATTTTCAAGAAAAATGTTTCTCTTTCATGAGAAATTCTGAGTCCGATTGAAACAAAAGGATTAAAATATTTAATTTAAATACAGATAGTAGAATCAGTTTATTCACTGCCACTGAAACGTGCTTTTATTCTCAATCAGACTGACTTCCCGAGTCAACAACAATTCTATGTGGAATAGTTGATTACAATTTACTGTCGTGTTCTAGAATTCATTGGGTACTAATCCTGCTAAAATCGCAAAAAGTTTATAATGCAGCTCTAGTGTATTGCTAAGATGCCAAATGAAAAATAATTTGTTAATTGAGTGAAATTTCTTAAGAAGTTTCAGTCAAATTGATGTCCACTTTTCGTTTAAGGTAGTTTACTAGAATAAAAGCGGTGTTTAAGAATAGCAAGTTTGTCAGTAAATTAAAACTTGAATTTAAAAAAAACAATATTAAATCAATTTATGTTTATTATTTTGAAGCAAAAAAGCAATGAAGTGGTGTATAAATTCAGAGGATGATTTGTAGATCAATTTTTATCTTTTTTATTTGATTACTGTTAAAAAAAAGGAAAAACTATTATTTTATAAAATTTCTGAATAAGTCAAAATTAATAAAATTTAAGCAGACAAGAAAAACCTAATTTAGTTTAAGTGTAATTTTAAAATTCTCCCCCATTTTTATAAAATATAAATAAATGAGCTTGTGATCCAATACAGTCTCATTGCTTTGCAATAGTATATGTATAATTTTGGTAACTAATGAAGTGATCGGTTTTGATGAAATTATGTTTAATATCCATGACATTGCATATTTATAAGTCCTTCTGTAGCTTAATAGATGTGATGAAACGTATGCATATCCGACGGGAATCCCCAAAGGAGATTTTTCATAGTTGATGAACGCAATGAAAAAGAAGAAAATCAAAGCACTTCTTAGCCCCCATCCCAACAAACATGGATGGAGAAAACACAGATTTTATTTCTCGTGAACAATAGTTACAGTATCACACCCTGAACCTTCTACGTAGAAGAATATGCTTCTGTTACTAAACCACGATTAGCATTATTAAGTAAAAGATGGCTAAGTAACTGAATGATGGTGCGAGTTTTTTTCGAATTATTACTGCATTATCTTCTGAAAAACTTCCTCCTAAACAATGGGTCACATTCATCTGTCACAAAGGAAGAAACCTAGAATACTCTCAGGTATTCACCTTAACACATATACATAAAAAAACAACGTAATACCCATATTTTTTTACAAAAGCTGGGATTGAATCTGTGCTTTTAAACTTTGGACATTGTAATCTTATCACTAGGCTACGGTTTGTTCTTGTATTATCTCACTGCAAGACCAGATGAGTAGAAATATGGGAAGCACTGTCACTTTGCATTATGGAAAATATATTTGATGGATGGATTTAAAGTAATCTCAAGAAGAATAAAAAAAAGTTATCAGCATCCACTTCGAGCAAATACGGAATGCTGAGTGAGCAATGTAAGGCATTACTTTTTAGTCATTCTTGAACTACAATATTTTTCACTGATTTATTGTATGATATACCAAATAAGGATACATTTATATCATATTATTTTTTATATTACGTTGAAAAATCTTAGATAGTTAGTTCATGAAAGATATAGATTGAAGTTTTTATCTTCTTAATTAAATGTAAGGACTTTCTGAAGATTAGTTTCTTGTTCTTAAAAGATTGCATAAAAATAACTTCAAATTTCAAAAGTGAATCATCACAAAATTTGACGTCACATAGTGGAAAGTGGTATTTTAATGTCTCCTGTATAAATTGCCTTTTTAGAGGTCTTTTCAAATACAGTAGGCCGAATTCATGAGCATAAGAAAGAAAACCTGGAAAACTTCCAATCACCCATTTCGCGTGACATGTTTGTAGAAGACAGAAGCTCTAAATTCTCCTTATTCGACAGCATTCCATTGTTCTATTATGTTCGGACTTGAGACCTGATGCCCCGAAGAGTGTTGTCCTACCATATGTCTATGGTGAACTCGAGTTATAGCAAGTTGCAAATTTTTCAATCACTTTAAATTTAAAAATTGGAAAACATCATTTATTATACTCAACATAGCTAGTAAGGAGACAAAGTTCTGAAAAGTGGAATGTCACAGATTTGATCACAGCCCCTATTGAATAACAAGAGAAGGATATTTCGCTTCCATTTTTTGCTTTCATATCAACGGGGTAGATTATTGGAAATTTTATCTTTCCGCTTTTTCGTGATACTTAAATACAATCTACTACCCTCTATAAAATTTCCTCACGAAAATGAATTTACGAGGGAGGATATTTAAAACATTTTACAATAGCCTTAGGCTATTAAACTATTCGATATGTAACATCAAAACATCAGCTATTGCATTAAAACTAAAATTTATACACCTACTAAAATTAACATTTAGATAATATAATTTTGTAATCTTTGCTTAAACGTTATTGGCAAAAATTAATTTTCCAGCAGGTGATCCTTCACTGATTTGGTACTATGAATTGCAAATATATTAAACTGGTGAAGAAGTAGTATAATTTCTGGATCGAAATTTGTGGCAATTCATGAGTTAGACATCCATTTCGGTCTTGTATGTGCTTATACAGGTTTAAAATTCATTTTAAATATGAAATCACAATCAAAGGTACACATAACTAAAATTCCAAAACTTTTACCTAAAATAAGAACATTTGATCCAGTTTAAATTTGCATATCTATAAATAATTGATAATTTGTAGAAAAACAAATTTTGTAATCTTGGATTATTTATCCATCGAATACCATGAAATAGGAAGCACTTAGTCGAAGATGTTTGCGATTAGTTCGAGACTACCTTGAAGGCTTAGTCCAGTTTGAATGTTGGTCTGTTTCGGTAGTATGCAAAAGTTACCTGTAAGCAGAAATCCAAACTCATGAAACTCATAAAATAAATTCTATTAAATATAATTGCGTAGATGGCAAATATATTTACAGCAGCATATCTCATGCTCAATGCTTATTTTAATCCAATGATATTACCGTGCTATTTGGAATGGAAGGTTATGGATTTAGTCTGCAATGTTTAACACCAGGTTGTAGCATTTCTGCTTTCTAAAAGGAAATTTTGTTGGAGTGAATATGTTGAAGATCTTTCTCAGATTTTCACAACTTGCAATATGAGAATCCCATTGTCAATAGAAAGCCCTCTCGGAAGACAATGTTCAAAGTCAGCTTAATTTCCTTACATTCTTCAGTCGTTAGATTATAAGTTACGTGGTATGGTATCTTAAGATTATTCGATGATGAGATGTCAATTGCATCATGCAGCTTAGTAATGAGAAAAGAAATAACTAGAGAAAGAATTTTTTGAATAATTATAGTATTTCATAAGCATTGAACTTTGTTTTAATAGATGTTCGAAGAATGACATACTAACTTTGTTTAAATTGTTACCTTTTACGATGCGCAGAAATTAATGATGATGTGAATAAAAGGCTAAATTGTGTGCGTGCACCAACAAATACATATGTACATGAAATTAAATATGTTAATATATTGTTTTATATATTATAAAAGAAATCATTTATGTAATTTAGTGGTTAATTTATTGTGTGAACTGAACAATCTCGAATCTAAATAAGTGTCTTTGTCATTTCTAGATATGTGTCCAGTATTTTTAAGATTTTTCAACAAATATAAGACTATTATCTTATTTGCATTTTTTCAGACCATCGTTTGAATTCGCATGTTGATTTCGACTTTTTATTGATGTCCATACGGATTATAGTGACTATGAATTCATAAAGTTGTTTTAAGTATAATTTAGCTGTATAATTCATCTGGTAAATAAAGTAATCTGATAAACTTCTTGATATGTTCTATATGCTATATTTTTTCTACAAATGTGACAATTTTTAATGCGTTTATTGACAATAACATTTTCAGTACATTGCATCCAAATATATATGGGAAACTGCTTAAACCTTCAGTTTAAGAATATTTTATATTCCACTATAGAAGAAACTCAGTTCTATATTTTTTCTGAAATTAATAAGTTGTATCTAGCAAAGAGTCATAATTTGGAACAAAGGATGTAATTTTCAATAAAAATTATCTTTATCTAATTGGCTTATTAGATTTTATTTTCTTTCCAAACAGAATTAAATTTTTGATAATTCTTCTTTTGTTTAATAAAAAATGATCTATCAGTGAGACTTTATGGACGTTCGCTATTTAGTTTATGTTTTCTTAAATTATGAAACCTAAATTTGTACGCTATAACTTTTAAACTGTAAAAATAGATGTTCTTAGAAAAACCAGCTAAACCGTTCTTATAATAATGCAAATTTGTTCTACAAATTATATTACACAGATTTCTTTTATTTAATTAATAAATTACTAACATCACATTAATGTTATAAAATTACAAAATATCAATTTTTAATTATTTTGTTTTATGCATACCACATGAGTGTGTGTGCAAATGAATAATATGGTGAATATAAATCAACTTTAAGAAATTGTGACATTAATTTTTTTAAACTCAGAGACCATGAAAATTTCTTCCGATTCTTTCCGACCAACAACATCTCCGAATCTTGCAAACCTAATCTGCTACTATTCCAGCCGTTACCAGGCAACTTTCCAGTCGGTTGCCCAACAAAATGGATGTCCTTACCTACAAAGTTCTAACCACTCTCCCCTTTTACGCATACACATCACTCGAATCTTCTAATTTGTGGAACCCAACCCCCTTCAGTCATGGTGTCTTACCCTCGGGGTTAAGACACAGAACATGGAACAGTTAGAAAAAAAGGAGGGAGGAAGAAACCGCATACACCCCCAACCACGGTTATTTCCTTTTATATATATTACCCAACTTGTAACTACGGCACGATGCCGGCTCTAATCCCATTGCATTGTCTGTAGAGCTTCTTCCCCAACCACTCTCCACCCCAAATTGAAATTCATCGTTTCGCGAAAGCTGGAAGATAGCGCTCGGAAGGGCGGAAAAGCGTTGATCGATTTCAATCATTGCCAATTTCATAGAAGACCAAGCATCCCACCCCCTCCCTCCGACTTGCTCATCATCCTCCGTGCACGCGATTCCACCCACATTCAATGCTCCGACTTCAGGTTCTGTCTCTTGCTGCTCGAAATGAGTCGACAAATTGAAGTCTATGCCTCTGTTTGTTCATAAAAGGAACTGTTGTTCCAAAAATGCTGCTTTGATTTTGTCGTAAAAGCATCCTCATTTCCATATGTCCACGACAAATTTCGGTTATTAATTTTCAGTTGCTACAGGAATTATATCTAAAATAATGAGTATTCTAATTCAAAATTTTTAAAAAATCACATGTTTATTTTTGAATTTATCATTTGCTAATATTTCAATATTTAATTAGGTACTTACATGTGACGTCATCGGGTCCTTGAGAACGAAACTGTCCGCTAACTTTCTAAAACGATATCGAAAGTAAACATGAGTTATGGTTTATCTTGTGATATGTTCATTATAATCGTTTGAATACTGAAATGAAAAGAAAAAGAAATTCGAACTGCACATGTGTACAGGTTTGTGGTAAAAGAACATTTCTATTTATGCATTCAATTTTCGTGGGTCTCACAATTAGTCTGCTCTCTGAGAAGACATAAAATCGCCATATATATATATATATATATATATATATATATATATATATATATATATATATATATATATATATATATATATATATATATATATATATGATATATAGATAGATAGATAGATAGATAGATAGATAGATAGATAGATAGATAGATAGATATATTACCATAAATTAAATGTCTGATAAATGATTAAACTATCTTTTGATTAGAAATTCCTTAAAAATTGTAGGATATTCGGACTCTGAAAATATAGAAAACATATAAATAACCTCTACGTTTTCCGTCCTCAGTTGTCTTCATCTTCTCGAAGTGAAAGTATCTAATTGACTTTTATCATCTGCTTAATTTATAAAAAGCAAAAATTTTCGAATTTAAAAAGCACCACACCATGTTTTTCATCTTCTTCGAATAAGTCTGAAATTCAATGCAAATATAACTTTCTTAAGCTTAAAGCATGTGTGACATATTTATAAGGTTTGGTTTGTTTGGTTTGTTTGTCGCTCAACGGTCATTTTTTGCACACGAGGGCTAATTAGACCGGGACTTACGGCTTAAAGTGGATTCCGAACCACTACAAACATCCATGCCCAAGGTGGGATTCGAACCCACGAACTGTTGAACCGAAGGCAAGAGCGCTAACCATTCGGCTGCCAGCTCGGCACATATTTATAAGAGAAGGTTCCTTATATTGAATTCCCAACATCAGTACTTCGGCCAAAATATGTTTCTATTGGAAACGGATTTAATTTAAACGAATAGGTACAAACTCTAAACCTATACAATTGGTCAATAAATTATCCCTACTTATTTTTCATCATTATAATATCTTGAAAAATATCCAACTATCTATCTCAACTCGTTGAAAAAACTCTCCTGATATATTCCAGAATTCCATTAGCTTGTGAAGATAGCTGAGCGTCTTCTAATAGTTTATGAAGATAATCTTTTTGCAATACGCCTTAAAATCCCGATTGCTAAACTGATCAAAGAAATCACACCCAGCATCTCGAAAAATGTGCAGTTAAGCCTGTTTCTTGAGAGACTCTTTTCTGCACGTGCGATTTTTTTTATGAAATTTACTTTGTGCGATTTTTAAGCAATATATGAATTCAAGTGATATTGGTATTATAAGACCATTTTAATGTAAAATTATTTTGCAGCACCACAAAATATTTGGTTATATCTTGAAATATGAGTAAAGTAATTGAGTTTTAATGCAAAGGAATTGAAGATTTGAAATATTTGTTATAAATTTATGATCAATTTTTCTTTATTATATGCTATATATTTTTATGCTAAACATAAAAACACTGTTTTAAATATTGGTCATTTTGCATAAAAAATTCTCGAATACTTAATATGAATACTTTTAGAACAAACTGCAACATGCTGAAAAAAATTAAAAAAAGACTTTAATTTATAATATTTTACTTATGTATGTGTTTATACTTATGAAAATAAATGGGCTGAGAGAAATGATATGTAATACAGAAGGAAATAAATACCATGAAACTAAGGCTGTTTAATTAATTATGTTTTTAATAGTTCTCACATGTTAGTAATTGAATTTTTTTTATTTCAATCACTTTTAACAAATATACAGTTATTATGGAAAAAATTTCACTAAAGGGACAGTAAAAAGTTTTCTAAAAAGTTTTAAAAAATTTTGCTAAAGATGGAAAAAATTTCGCTACAGAGATAATAATTGCTTGTGAAAATTGAGCAAGCGTATTATGTAGTTGGATGAAAAATGGAAACTTTCTTTTTCCGAAATTTTTCTAAATTTCATATGTGTTTGAGACTGTTGGCTAGTTTTTTTCTTCTATTGTATTTCTCTTGAATGCAAAAGCTAACTTAATTTGTACAATACTTTTATAAAAGATGCAGAGTTATTTCCAGCACCAGAAAGCAATTGAATTCCTGTTCTTATATGAATTCAAAGCTAAAATATTGGCAATTCAGAAACTATTCAGCTTGACTATTTAGATCGTCATTTTGTTATATAATAACAAACTTAAATCATGCACCCAATAAATATTTGATAAGACATAAAATCGCCATATATATATATATATATATATATATATATATATATATATATATATATATATATATATATATATATATATATATATATATATATATATATATATATATATATATATATATATATATATATATATATATATATATATATATATATATATATATATATATATATATATATATATATATATATATATATACACTGCTCAAAACAATTAAAGGATATTGTAAGTTTTACATAAAATAAAGATATAAACGAATTTTTTTTTTGCTGAAAATGGAAGAAGAGAATCACAAATGAAAATTTTTCTGATTTTCAAACTGTGGAGTATGCTAATTTTAAATTCGACGTCAAAAACGTAACTTCAGCGGCAGTGAATGAAATTTGACTTTCATTTGAATAAAAGACAATGGATACAAGGATGATCGGTATTCAGTGACTGCTTTGTTTCGATGAGTACGATGTCTCAGCGAAGTCATTTAACCGATTCAGAAGCTTGGAGAGTTGTTGGTAGGTTAGAAGGGGGCCAAACTCAAGCCGGAGTATCGCAAGCCATTGGAGTGTTACAAAATGTGATTTCCAGGATCTGGAACCGTTTTTTGGAGACTGGAAGTGCAGGCCGAAGACCAAGGCAAGGTCGTAGACGGGCAACAACGTCCAATGAAGATCGTTATTTAGTGTTAACGGCTCGGAGACACCGAAATATGAACGCAACTCTTCTCCAACAACACCATCGCTCGGCTACTGACACCACGGTTTCAACTCAGGTTGTCCGAAACCGGCTCCATTGTGTAGGTTTGTATGCTCGCCGACCGATGGTATATGTTAAACTAACATCAAGGCATCGTCGCGACCGCAGGGAGTGGGCAACAGAGCATGTGAACTGGAGGAGAAATGAATGGAGCAATGTTTTTTTCTGACGAGTCCCGTTTTTCTGTTTCATCCTGATAATAGGCCTATTTTCATCTGGAGGGACCGTGGCAGTATGAATAATCCAGCGTTCGTGCACAAAAGTGTCAGATTTGGCGGTGGGCGAGTGTTGGTGTATGGTGGCATCTCCATTGACTGGCGCACAGACCCTTATATCATTCGAGATGGACCTCTGACTGGTCGCGGATATAGGGATGAGATCCTCAGACCTACTGTAGTCCCTTACGCTGCAGCAATCGGAGATGACTTTATTTTAAAGGATGATAACTGCAAGCCACATCGTGCCATCCGGTGGAGGATTTCCTTTTCAAGGAAGGAATCGTACGAATGGAATGGCCAGCGTGTTCTCCAGACATAAATCCAATAGAGCACGTTTGGGACGCTCTAGGAAGACGAATTGCTGTCCACCAACCACCCTCACAAACTCTCCAAGAACTGGAAAGAACTCTTCTGGAAGAGTGGGGCAGAATACCCCGACTCGTGATTAATAGCCTCATTAACTCCATGACTCAAAGGTGTTCAACGTTGCTGGCCATCCGTGGAAACCATACCCCTTACTGAATATGACTTCCTTTGAAGACAACACCTTTTCTTATTCGTTTTTCTTCATAAGCACAAATTGTGTTTTTTACCTTTTGTACACAAATGCGCAATAAAATGCATTTTTTTCTACCAAACATGTGTACTTTATTCTCATATAACCTACTACGTCTGTCGACCACGTATCAATCAGCTAAAAAGTTTCCAAGCCACAAGATCCACCTAAAACCGCAATATCCTTTAATTGTTTTGAGCAGTGTATATATATATATATATATATATATATATATATATATATATATATATATATATATATATATATATATATATATATATATATATATATATATATATAGATAGATAGATAGATAGATAGATAGATAGATATATTACCATAAATTAAATGTCTGATAAATGATTAAACTATCTTCTGATTAGAAATTCCTTAAAAATTGTAGGATATTCGGACTCTGAAATAACAACTCAATTAAGATTAGCTTCTCTTCGCTTGGTCATAAGATTGTATTTTAGCTATTCACACACAAGATGTAATTAAAAAACAATTCAATATTTCTTATAGAATTTAATTAAAGGCTATTTCTTATACCTGTGTATAGCGTTTACCAATATAAGCAAAAGTATAAAGCTTTAATTTTTTGCCCTTATCCAATAATGCTTGTTAAAACTTTGAATTGAAACATTTAATCATTTTAATCAACATGAAATTAAGGAGAAATTCTAAATTCTATTTTTTGGCTCTAAAATTCTTCGCGAGTCTGGAGTTCTCCATTTCCGAATGAACAATGAAGCACAGTCCATAGTTTTTCAACAACAGTCACTAAAATAGTTTATTTTAACCCAATATGGCAGACCAATATATTTTTATCGGCGACGTGTTCCTAATTCCCTCTCAGACAGGGAAGATTTCCTGACATTTTCCCCCATAAAATCTCTTCCTGAGATGATTAGGTTCCATTTGAAACGAGATGAATTCCAATAAAATTCTTCGATGAAATTCCATAAGATTTATCTACGACTCTGTCTAGACGTCTAGTTAAAGGCCGACAGAATAATTTTATCTAAACACTCACAACATTCATAACTAATTCATTGGGAAAAGTTCTGGACTATAGATTTTCTCTTATCAAGCAAATGTGAAAGTTAAATCGATTATTTTTAATAAGATCAATATCCTTTTCAAGCTTTACATTGTCTCTTAGGCTGAGTACTTAAATTGAGATACATGTAGTCCCATCAAAATATTGAAAACTATTGATGAGAGTATTCATAATAATTTTAAAATGCATGAATATGATTATAATGATAAAATTTCTTTATTATAATCTTCTTTTTATAATTCTGATTATACTAATGTATGTGTGTATTAATAAGACATTCTCTAGAACATTGATAAATAAGGATAACTGGGATTGTTAATGGTGGCTTGATTCAAGGAAGAATGCCTTTAAAATTTTCATTCTTATATTCTTTTCTGAACAAACTTTAATGATATAATAAAAAACGATTTTTTGAGAAATTCTAGAGTAACAGTAACTTTGCCTAGTTATTTTTCTAAAAGAGTAAGATATAACAGAGGAAATACCTGAAATGATTAAATTGAATAAATTATAGTAGAATTAAAATTATCATAATCAGCTGGGACCGGGCCCATTCAGATAATAAAAAATTCGTTTAAATGGATTTTTTCAAAAAAGGGCCTTATATGTTGAAAAACGAAAAACAATTTGCATTTTTAAAGAAAATTAACTTTTAACCAGTTAAATGAAAAAGCAATACTTCTACATTCTACATATGAACGAACGTTATTTACAAGTGCTGTAAATGATAGTCATTGCTTGTTGAACATCTCGGCCAGAGTAAGCTTTTTCACTGCCTTCACCCGTTTTCGGGCAGCCAAGTCGCGAATCCGTTTGACAGGGAAAAGTTGCATGTGGTCGCAATCGCATTGACGCCCAATCTACTTCAAAGCAGTTCCAAAGCTGGCAAATGCTACACTAGGGGATGGTCTCTTGTTTGCTTCATCTAGTACGTTAAGGTCATCTTATTCCTCGACATTTTCATTAAGCTGACCAAAATTTGCAATTTTATATCTAGTGTCTGATTCCTAATCCACACTTCTATATTTTCAGTAATAACATATGGACATCGAGAGATTTTCAAAAGAATATTTCTGAATTCCTTTAGTGACATGTCTCTCTAATTTTTATCTCTTACCTTTCCTTTTCTTATATATTATATCCTTATTTTTCTGATGTTTTTAAGAACAAATTGTAAAATATATTTTTAAGGTATGACTTAAGAAAGCAGACAAATATAGTTGCTACTAAACTCCACGTAGACAAATGTGAATTACTTCATGTCTAGCTCAGGTGTTAACTTAGTCTTCTGGTCGTGATTCAAAATTAAAGGGCTGTTAAATATACGTGAGGGATTCTTTCAGCAGAAAGAGATATAACTTGCAGTAAATAAATCTCCCAGTAATATTGGAAATGAAACTGTAGGCCTGTAGATATGTTATCAGCCTGTGAATTGCCACAAATGCCGCATAATCCAAGATGCTAAATTCTGAATTTTTTTGGCTATGAAGAAATATTGCCGAAAGGAACTATTGTGATGTGCGCGATGACGTAAATACTAGGTTTTCTAAAATAGAGTTTTCTGCATAATACTAATAGGTCTATATATCTATGACGTAATAAAAATCAGGAGGCAAGATACATAAGAAAACCCGTCAAAAAATGCCATGCTCAGAATTAGGCATACTGGATTATGCGGCATCTGTGCCTGTGAAAAACAGACATGCAACTGTTCAACATAAAATGGACTTTGAAGCAAAATGACGTTATCAGACTTTAGGTTTTTCTATTTTATAAAAAAAGTATGACGTTGTGAGCTTAATTATATGCAGGTAAATAACATATGATTTAAATATCATTTGAAGAACAGACTCAATTAATTTTTGAATTCGTCAGCGTTGAATATGTTGTAGATGCTGTTGTTAAATATTTTATTATAGCTTAAATAACTAAACATTATCTGACTTTTTCTAGTTTCTTCTCTTTTTATTGACATTAATTTTCATATGATTTAAGAAATGAAGATTTAGGCAATAAAATAATTGCCAGATTTGCACAGTGATAGAAAAAATGTATTTTTGTAAGATTTATGATTTTCACAAAGTATTGATTGTAGTAAAACATTTGAAAGTACATCCTTATTACCTTATGACTATCACAGACGATATGCCGTATTCAAACGTCTCAAGTTATGAAGTACAGAAAATGTACAAGTACTCAGCTTGACAAATGTGCACTTAGAAGCACAACATTCACCTCTTGTTATTCACCACTGTTAGAGTAAAAATTAAAATCAATTTCTACAGGAATATAATGCTATTTCTAGGCTATTTGAACTCTGAGACTTATAATGAACTATCCTAATGCTTTTCAAAGCTTCCTATAGTACTCCCTAGAGCACACGCTGGAACAATTCAGATTCAGTGAAAATTGATGGCCATTAAAAGTTAAGCAAGCCATTACAGTTGGAAACACGGTACTGTAGAGAAATCATTAAAAAATATAATGTCAGAAATTAAGATCAAATTTCAATTATCTTTACCAATTCAACTGATTTATTTATGTAATAATTAGTTTACTTGGGTGAGTAAAACAACAAGCTGGTGGATGGAGTTACATTAATAGTTATTGTTTAGAATTTTTTCTATCAGTATTTGCTGTATTGAAGTAAGGAAAAGAAATATATTACTGCTTGAATATTGCCTGTTTGTTATTTTTGATTTTATATGCAATTTTTAAGATACACGCAGTATTCATTTCCATATAGGGGAGGCCAATTCCTGATTATATTTCGGATTCAACTTGCTAGATTGAGATGATTTTCCAATATATTAAGTTAGGTGTAAAGAGATGTTTCGACTATTTCGCTTAGTTCTTCAGAATATCAAGAATTGTTACAAAATTTTGTAGAGCATATAAACAGAAGTTAACAAAAAAATTAAGCCTTCGTCACTTTTAAATTACAAAAATTAAAAAGAAATGTCATTCAACGTTACTTCACATTAAAATATGAGGGCTTTCAAACAGAAATAACTTCTTAATATTTTGTCATTTTTGTTCATGTTGCCTAATTCAACTAATAACAATGGTTTAAAGTAAATTTCAGCTACTGTGAAGGTATGTACTCGAAATAAATAGTTGAAGAGTTCTAGGCTGGGTGCAAGTAGTTAAGTGGTTTTTCTGAACTTCAGTTTCTTCAAGAGTTCGATACCTTCCTTGATTGTTGGTGGTTCTTGTAATGCAGAATACATATTACAAATCGCTTATTTTAGTACTTTCCACAAAAAACTCATTTATTTAAATTATTAGTTTAATTGATAATAATTTTTTTATTTATTTTAATTTATATTTTTTCAATAGTTTTTAACAGTTATTTTAAAAATCGTTACTTGCTTTTATCATCTATGTTTTAATTTATGCACTGTTTAATTTTAATTAATGTTTAAATGCATATTCTCAGAAATACACATGAGTTTGATTTGTTCGTCGTTCAACGGACGTGTTTTGTGAGGGGGCACACGAAGGCTAATTAAACAGAAATCTGTAGTTTTAAGTGGATCCCACACTACTAACAACATTCAAGTCTAAGGTAGAAATCGAACCTCCGAACTGTTAAAATAAAGGCCAGTTAAGGAATTTTAAATTCTTAAATTAATTTTTAAGATAAGAAAACGTTCAATAATAAATGTCCTTGGATTATTTGTATGTTTTATTGTTCTGAATCATCATTCCTTACAAATCTGATGACTAAATAATAAAATTATGAAAAAGAAGAAAATTCCCATTTCTTAAACTTTTCTTAAAAGCCTCAGATGTTTCATTTTGTAATGGTGGAAAAAATTGAATATACTACATGATAATGAATTTTACTTTCATTTTTTTCTTCATGGAAATACTTCACTAAAAGAAACTGCCAATTTCATTTTATTTTCAAATGTGTTTTTTTATAATTTAATTTTTTTATGCATAGAAAATAAAAAAACTAATTAAATTAATTCACAAAAAAGTTTTAATGCTCACTGAATTGCAGAATTTTTAATTGACCATAATGTTTTTTGCACAAAGACTAATAAAAGAAAAAAACGTGCCTAAATCTCTTAATTATCTATTCTTTTGTTCTAGTTAAATTTCGATATGAGAGTGTAACTCATAAAAAAAGTAAATAAATAAAATAACCAAGTTCTAAAAATGCTAAATTTTGGTGATATGCTTTAAGCATAACGGTTTCTTTTGGCTAAGAAACATTTTGCTGATTTATTTTGTTTCCTTTTGTTTCCAGAAATCAAAATTTTTCCCTTTACTCTCTCTATTATCATGACTTTTTCCCCTTTTGCAGTCTTCAAACGTCGTCTGGAAGAATAGGAGCCTCAGGATATATTTCAAAAACAGAGATGAAAGTGGCAAAACTATTGTTGTTGTTTGATGAATATTCCATTTTCTATTCTCTGGAGTGCTTTCCTTTTTACTCACTTTCCATGCAGACATTCTCTTTTCTCTAGTATTTTTTTTTTCAACGTCGTTTGCATCGTCGCTGTTCAGTTCGTTTAACGCTGCTTTTTTTATTATTTTTCTTTGTCGCAGGCCGTCTACATATTGAATGATTGTGGCTCAAGTATAGAAAACAGAAAATGTTCTTGAAGTATCGCCAGGAGTTGAGAACAAATATACCATTTCTCTGATTTATTATCAATGGAATTCCTTCAAAAATATTCACTTCGTTATCGTAAATATCGAATTCCATATTTAATTCACTTAAATCTTTTGATTAACATGCTTTGAGATTTTACATTAAAATTTTTCAGAAGTTGTAATCGTATTCTTGAATTCTGGAAATAACTTGTATTTTTTTTATTTTTTTAAAATTCCAATTATAAACTTTCTTGTCAAAGTATGTAGGTACAGAGTGCAGGATGGAGTTTTATCTCTCTTCAAAATAAATAAATAAACTTAGTGGTAGGACAGCCCATCAGAGGGATAAGGCCTTCAGTGATCACATTTTTTTTCTTGACCATTGTCCAGAGGTATGAAGTATGTGTCTCGATTAGATAGTCAGCCTTACTCGAAACCCCTAGTGTTTAGTTCCCAAACATGCTTGACACTCAGTTTATCAATTTACTGAAAGAATCAAATGCTGAGACAAACTAATCCAGCCCAAGGATCGAACCTAGGACCCATGCATTGATAGCATGAAGAGCTACCACTGTGCCATCAGGCTTCATATCCCTTCCTTCCTTTATTTTGAATACAGACAACAATGGTCTTAAAAGAAGATATCAAATTTCTGAATAGTGCTTATGCTCTTTAAAGCAGGACGACTTGCAATGATTTTTGGGGTAACGTATGGAATTTTGCTAACCTACTTCAATATGAATAAAGAACAATAAGTGCAAAGTAACAGAGTCATGGTGATTTAAAATAAAACAATATCTTACTGACAAATAAGCGAAGGAAGAACATATACATTGTGCGAGTTCCAAAACTGTCAAGTTTTGCAATCTGTCGGCAGGAGATAAGTTTATCTTCAGCAAAATAAATCGACGGCAACACGATAGATGACGCTGTAAATAGCATGATAAATAATGATAACCAAGTTAAATATTCCTCATAACTAATTGCATTTTCTGAACACTGAATAATGTCTTTATTCTAAAACTCACCCAAAGCTTTAAAACATGTTAGAAGTGTTCGCTTCCTCGCATGTATGCAAGATATGCTTGGTGTAAAAAATTCATGTTGCTTTACAGCTTTGTAATTATCATATTTTCTGCATCATGCTAAGATTTCTAGATAGGACTTGCAAATTTTACAGATGAAATCGAAGTTAGTTTTGTAGTACATGGCCACTTTTTTATTCCTCATTATTATTTTCATGGCCATATGTATCAGAATTACAAGACAGTTTCCCTAAATATCATAGAATATATCTCAAATTATTGTCCGCAATTACAAATAGACTACAGGGACAAAAAAACCTTTGTTTTATAATTCTAATTTGATATATAGCCACCAAAAATGGGAAAATCAATCAGTATACACTATCCAAATGGTTAATCCAAAGCAAAAAATAAACATAAAATCAATATAAGCATAATGACTTGATTTCACACCAAAGCAGATATTGAAAACTTACTTTAATTAATTTTTGTATTATTCTTCGCATATTAGCTTATATATAGTTAGAACTTATCTTATACTTTTCAGTTTATTTTTCATTTTATACAGATAAGTGCTATTTTCAATAAGTGTGAATTAACGGTTCGTTCTAAGAATCAAAATCCTTGATGAATAGAGCTCTGATATGTCTCATAAAATTGCTTCTTTTTAAAGGAAAGCAATTTTCGAGACTTTGTTTGGGTCTTTTAATAAGTTGTCAAATGATAGCCCCCACCCCATGCATTCAGTTCTTTTCAGGCGGCAAATCTTTTTGCGAACGGTCCCAAAGAAAAATTTCATCTCGCTGATAAGGTTTCCGCCTCCAAGGCATAACTTCAGCTTTTGTTGGAATAGTTATTCGCTCACTTT
Organism: Latrodectus hesperus; assembly: GCA_037975125.1. Classification (NCBI taxonomy): domain Eukaryota; kingdom Metazoa; phylum Arthropoda; class Arachnida; order Araneae; family Theridiidae; genus Latrodectus; species Latrodectus hesperus. The sequence continues at coordinate 57,205,305 of CM075852.1, forward strand.
TCGGCGCCGCTTTAGTCTTTTAGGTAATTTCTCTGGCGTTCGAAGTTTCTTCCTAACGCTTCCTCCTCCGCATCTTCCGAGGAACGCCCTCATAATTCAAGAGATATTCAGATGCCTTGTCTCAAGTTAGTCCTGTCATCTCTCAATTCGACTGAACGAGATAAGTGTTTTCCTCGCTCCTACTTTTGTTCTGAAAGAACTTTTTTTCTTATCATACACTGGAATTGAAAAGCCTTTTCTAGGGAAGATGAAACGTCTTCATTCTTAACAAATAAAAAATCAATTGATATAAAATATTAGAGAAATAGCAAACTCATTAAAATTTTGAGTGAAGCATTTTGGAATGTAACCTCAAAACAATAGGAATATACTGTGATTAAGTTTATGAAGTTATTAAATTAAGATATATATTTTATCTAATAGAAGAGGTTATCATATACGATCATAAATGGTGTGTGTGATTTATATATGAGGTATATATATAAATCACACACACCATTTATGATCGTATATGATAACCAATATATGAATCAATATATGTAAAATATTTTTTATTTCATAGAAGATCCAAAATATGAAGAAACAAACTATGTATGAAATGAGGGTTTTGTAGAGTTTCCACATTGATATTTATCAATTAATAATAAATACCTCATTTTGTATAACACATATGTATTCAAACTAGATTTGTGAACAAAATGGAAATTTCTTACCATGTTGTTGCTACTTATGACACTTGGACAAAGCAAGCTCGTTCTGCCGGTGGCTATTTAAGTCAGTAAAGTGATCTTCCATTTAACCAGAGCCCTACGTAGGTAAAAGTACGAGTTTGCTCTAAGGCTCCTCTATAATATGGCACCACAGAGGATCTACTTCCTCAATTTTGACATTTATCTGGAGGGGAAGAAAATTTTCTCCAGACCATTACACCCACGGTAACTACTCGTCAATTGACCACAGGACTTTAAATTCCACAAATTTAACGAGCACATATATCGCATGTACTCGGTGGGTCCTTTGCAGCATTGGGAATCAAGCCCCACCCTTCCGGATGGAAGGCCGATGCCCTAACCACTAGGCTACTGTTAGCATCAAGCTGTAATATTACTTAAAAAATGAGTGGCCACTAGATGACAGTGTTTAATATGTCATGTTGAGAGAGATGTACAAGTAATTGAGAGAAATAATTTTTTTTTTTTACTTTTAATGGAAGATGTGTATTATTAATGATTATAATTACAGTATTTGTTTGCGTGAATGAAAAATAATGATAGTTATGAAGTTAATAATTTTATTTAATCTGTTGTGTTTAATTTAGATGTTAATGTTAATATTTGTATTAATTAGTAACTGAGTATTATTACATCTATTGAGGACAATTGTAAGGTCAGTTTGGCCGAATGTTAGCATCAAGCTGTAATATTACTTAAAAAATGAGTGGCCACTAGATGGCAGTGTTTAATATGTCATGTTGAGAGAGATGTACAAGTAATTGAGAGGGGGAGATTGTATGAAGGAGCTCACTATGAAGGAGCTACCTTAAAGATGTCTGTAAATAATCTGTAAATAAATCTTTAAATATTAGTAAATTTATAAGAACTTCTTCCTTCCCCACCTAAACTACTCACTCATCGTCTGACAAATAGAATGGAACCGATAACACTACCATGAAACTATTTCTTACAATACAGGATATTAATGTAAGTCATAATATCTTCCTGATAATGGACAAACAATTTCATACAAAAAGTGTGTACACAAACTGCACATTTATAATAACATGTAATTTTAGTGATATGAATGAGGCTATAGGAAATTATTTTTTTTCTCTCTTCTTATTTAGCATTTTGTTTAAAATAATGTGCAGGCATAAATTAAAATTTTGTGTAAGATGTGATTTACTGGTATAAATTAAATCTATAAGAAATAGGATATTATACCTGATGGTAGTTGAGCATTTTGGTGTAACAAATGTTACGCGAATTATATATTTTGGACAAAACTCAATATAAATGAGAACAGTAATATATGATATTTCTCTTATTGTAGATAAACTTGTCGCTGAATGTTCAGGGCTTTACATTACATGCCATTTGGAAAAATTATTGACATTGCATTTTCATTAAATGGATTCCTCTATTTAAAAATTTAGTTCATCTTAATAAAAAATTTACAAAAGTCAATTATGAAGCAAAAATTGTTTTTTGCATTTCTTTTGAATAGATCATTTATTTTTCATCATTTGATTGATATACTTCTCAACTAATAAAGAGAATTCTGTTAGATGGAGCCGCCTAAACAAAAGTACCTACAATAGGCATCCAAAATTGCATTTTTCTGCATTTGCCAAAACAAGTAGGTAAACTTTTTGACTTAAAGTTGAAAATTTAAATAGAACATTTTGAATATTTGGCTTAAAAAAACTAAAATTAGAAATAATTATTTTTGCCAAATGAATCGATTCTATAAATTTTTTACCCTTGAATTTTATTGTGAAATAATTTCTAATTTTACCAGAAAAATGGTATTAAATTTGGCACACTTAAATCATATTAAATGGTTTTATTCTTAATGCAGTAAGTATATATCTGAATAGTTTTATGATTTTCGTTATTATATAAGAAAAAAACAAAATATTAAATAATATATTGCAATGTTCGCTTCTATTTACAATTAGAAGAGAATATAATATCGCCTATGAATGTAAATTGATACATATAATATAAAAAGAAATCTAAAAAATAATAAAGAAAAAACAATAATATGCTATTATGCAATTATCGAATTTAGCATGAAAATGTGATCTCTATTTATTTTCTTCTATTAATAATTTCAACTCAAATAAAATTTTTAATTTTTAACTATATATTTTAATAGTTTGTAATGTTTATAATTCTTTCAATTTAAGCAAAACATATCAGCTTCCATAAGTAATATTTTTAAAGAAGCAATTATTTAAATATAGTTCAAATACCATTAAGAAAGATAATACCACTTGTGTGTTTGATTCATCTCTCTACTATCACTTTTCTCATAAAAAGTCTAATTTAGCCAGAACCTACGTTCTAAAATGAATTCCAAATATTACCATTAGAATCTACACAAGACATTGGGAATTAAACCCTCAAACTGTTGAACAGCAGATAAGACTACTGAATATTCAGTTACTAGTTTAGCGAAATACTTCTAGGGAAAAAAGGTTCATCAAATTATAGACTTTGTAAGCAATCTAATAAGAAAAGTTTTTATTTTTTAATTTGTCAAAATTCAATTATGAAAAGTTTTCATAGTAGCCAAATGACAGGAGGTGTTCTTTGTTATCAGAGGTTCTAGGTTTGATACCATCCACTGTTTATCAAATGAAAATTATTTTATATTTACATTACGTGATGTTAAATTCTTTTGCGAAATATTTATCAAAATTACTTTTAGCTTACCTTTACTTTTCGCATTATTTTATTTACATAGTGTCTAAGTGAGATTTATTCTCTTAGTCATCAAATTATAAGCTTATCGAAGGATCAATTTATTCAAAACATAGGTTTAAAAATTCATCTAGATGTAATCAACTCTATATCGTGCTCCTACGTTTACACAAACCAGGCCAAACATTCCAGTACACATTATAGGGAGATATGCCCACAATTATATCTAATTTTACAAACAAACTTTCCCAAATCCCAATATCCCCTCTCCGATCTCTCCAGGAAGTGGGGTGGGCACCATTTAAAAAAGGGTAAAGACATTAACCTATATCCCACTCACTCCCACCCGTTAAATGTGGCTCTTTCTCAGCCGACCGTACCTGCTGCCCTGGGGGACACGAGTGTAATTAATCGCCAACATCCCCCTATTTGGCTTCGAGGGATGACGTCACTTCGTCATCGGCGTCCACTTGAATCCTCTTCATATACCTATGGTATACATGGCAGGAGCCTTGTCGCCGCTAATGGTGTACCGCGCGCGCAGTAATTAATCAACTTTCCCTTTTCGCCAGTTTCTTTTTGCACTCATCTCATTCCAACTTACTTATGGAGAGGGAGGAAGTCCGAAGAGAGAGAATGATAAGGGGAGGATATGAGAATTTCTAATCGAAGGGAATCGGAATGCCTCACAGTTAGTTAGATGGTGTAGTTTAAAATGACTTAGTCACCCAAGAGAGACTGATTCGAGAATTAAACAAGCATTGAGAACTTTTCAAAATATTTCTAAATTCCTTGTAAGCATTAGTCCTATAAATTACATTTTTGTCTATTACCTTAATGGATGGGATTTAATTACCTTTTGTTTTAAGGCAAATTAAGGATTCAAACTTTTTATCCTCTCATTTATATTTCAGTAATAACTCTGCAGGGTAGACAACACCTTTATAATGCAGTTTATGAAAAAAATTGATTAGATTAGGTTAAGTATTGTGATATATTTCTGACTGTCTATTTACATCATAGAAACGGTTACATTTAATCAACCACTTTATAATTTTGAATTATGATTCAGGGACAAAATTGAAATCGCATACTGTCCCTCTTACTCATTCAAGACCAGCTGAGAGATATTGTATCCTATTGGATTTTCAGCGTTCACAGGTCTTTTCAGCATCTCAGTATTAAATAGAATCAAGCATCGAACCCACGACCTTCTATAATCAAGAGTGGCGCCTTTTCTCTTTAGGTTACAGCAACCTCATATAGGATATATATTTTAACAAGTAAACACCGCAGAATCTTGAAATGTGGAACAATTAGTTTAAAAATTAAACCTTTTAAATTTGAATCCCTTAATTTTGACTTCAGTTATCATAAACCCACATCTGATCTGACAATTTAATTTTTAGTTTTCCTCAACTCACCAGTACAGAAATTTAATCTTTGGCAACTCTAATGTGAATCAGTTTGCAATGGCATAATAAAGAAAGGAGGATGTTCACTGAAATGCCTGTCTCGTTATTTGGTGGTGATTTAAAATTGCAAGGTGGTTAATTTTACTGAATCGATTTCAATCGCTAAATAAATTTTTAAAAATTAAATTTTACGTACTACATAAACTGAATCAAAATTTTGCTATCCTTAATTTGTAGAAAATTTGAAATTTTTTTTATGCTTCTATAATTTTTTTTTGGTCGTACTATTAAAAAATCGGGGAAACACTCATTACTTCGATTTTCATGCACGTAGAGAAACCAGAAGTGTAATGTTGGTGTCCCATTGTTCAACAAAGCCTGGGATTGGACTCGGGACATTTCATTTGGAAGAGCGAGGTCATACTCTGGTTCACGTTTAGTCTCTTAGATAGACGTTCCGAAGTTTTCTGGGATTCCTTTCTTACAACCCTTGAACGTGGCTCATAATCTATGGAAAAAACCGCTTGGAAAGCCTAATGTTTTGATTAACAGCAACTGACAACTCTTATCCTATTTTTATGTGCTGAGTGATATATTATATTATTAACAACACTTTGCATAAAAAAATAGCAGAAATCTGAGGATAAAAATTCTCTTTGCTTTTTCTTTTGTATTGCTTACATCATTTTTAAAACATCTTATCCACTTTTATTTTTCTTATTCATATAGCATTTCTTGGTTCATAGCGTTAAATTTTGTATTATTTCTTTTCGGTGTCTTCTATAAAAAATAAAAAAATAAAAACACGAAGAAGAAAAGTTTTTTTTTTTACTTCTCTTTATTTTTACCATCCGTAATGTAAATCGAGAAAAGACACATCGATCATTAAAATTGCATTTTATTACAAAATAGCTTAAATGAAGTCAAAATGAATTAACTGCACATTCACAGAATTTAATGTCCTTTAGTCAAATGATCAAATATAAAAGAAATAATGAAAGAAGTACATTTCTTTTGCCAATAACTATAATGTGTTCAATTAATCATTTGAATTACCAATTACGATAATATTTGTAATTCATATTAAGCGAAGGAAATATACTTATATTCATTAACACAAATTTGACTGGCATTTAAACATGAGATCTCTCTTTTTTTTTTTTTTTTTTTTTTTACTTTCAAAAATATTATTATCGGAGAAAATTTCATTGTTTGCTCTTTTATTCACTAAAAATCAAACGTAGAATATTGAGATAAAAAAATTGCCTATTTAGTTTTGACCGCTGCTTAGATATTTTATATTATTTTTAATCTCAATCATTTCTATCAAATATATTATGATTTCTTGCTTCGATTTTTTGTCATAACTTTCAAGTTCCTTGGACCACATAAATTGCATTTTCAAAATTTAACTCAAGTGAATGTTTTCTTATAGAACTAGTAGTCTTATATGCATTATTTTTATACACTTATATATTTCCTTCCCAGAAAATTTCTTTCTAAAAAGATTAAACTAAATCTTTCTAAAAGATTTATAAATATTCCACATTTAAGAAGAATGTATGCTTCCAGATACGGAGAAGGAGAAAAGAATAATGCGTAACGATTCTTTTGACTGTGAGAACTGAAGTGAAAAGGAACAAAGTAGAGACTTCCATTCTGTGCATGTCTGATTATATCAGATCCCAAGAAAGCTCCCTAGCCAATCAACGTCTGTTTTACATCAAGGATCGAAATGGGGGAATGAAAAAGGGAAAAAACAGCACAAGGGGTCAAAATCGAATTATACTTTTCCCTACTCTTCCCCACAGGAATCGATTTCCATCTAAAGCGGTCCAATAAAAAATAATCTAAAGAGGAAAACGTTTCGGTGCTTGTGAAGATGATGCGTCTGGAAAACATATCTTTGCCGAATTTTGGATTATAATTAAAATGAATAGCTGTTTTTGCCCCTCTTCTTCTGGATGCTGGTTTTCCCCAAGAATTTTCCCTTCACAGACTTGTGTTCCCTTTTAAAAGATGAATGTTTTTTTCCTCTCATTCTACAGTAGATGAATCTGTGAATAAACCATTAATGTAATTCTAATTGTTCCGAAAATGGCTGTTTAATGTTCTATTTCGTGTGAGGAATTGTGTTTTTTTACCTCATCATCCGGTGGCATTTCGAATTTGGAAATGAGTACAATACATCATTAAACATCTGGCATGCTCAAAGTTCCCGTGTAAAGTGGCATATCTATTAAGCGGGAGCTTAAAAAGAATCAGTCATTGTTGGAATAAGATGGGGATCATTGGTTTTTTTTTTGCCTGAATCTAAGATTCTCTGATATCTTCTAAGGACTTCAAATTCACGAATCGTAGTTTTCTATCTATACTTTGGATATTTCAGCTGTCAGATAAATAAATTCATAAAGAATTTTTCATTGATGGATTAAGATAAGAATTAATTGAATACAAACTCACTAAGGTATTCGAATAATTCCATACTTGACAATTTGAATCATAGAATACATTTCTGTTCTCTATATCTTTTAAGTTTTCACTTCAGCTCAAAAAAATTTAAGTGAGAGCTCAGAAGAAACCCTTCTTTATTGGAATAAAATGAATATCATATGGATGTTTTCAAAATGAATTCAAACTCCTTTAAACTTTCAAATGATTTCAATTGTGAATCTCAGAATCTATTTCTTTTATTCATATGTCTGGAATTTTCTTTTCAGCTATCAAAGGGAAATTCATAAAAAAAAAACTTAGCATCAAGATAAAGATCTTAGACATTTTCAATTAATCTAGTCTTTTGAAACTTTGAATTCAGAAGTTCGGGAACCCTAGAATAAATTTCTCTCATTCTTACCTTTAGAGTGTTTACTTCAAAAATATTCGTGGATTCAATTCCAAATCCATATGTTAATTTGTCTTTTTGCAGTCATTTTTTGAGTATGCCGCTAATTAAACCAGGACTAACAGTTTAAAATGGATCCTAAATCACTACAAATATCTTTGCGTAAAGTGAGATTCGAACCCACGAATTAATGGTTAGAAAAGAAATATTTAACTCTACATAGGCTTAACGTGCATAGGCTCTTTAACATATTAGTCTTCAGTGTGGCAGTCAAGAGGTTATATTTACCTGTGGCTCTAAGGACTCTCGCTTTTCGCCACCAAACTATAGTGATTATACTTTCAAATTTAAAAATATGCTTTACAATTAGAAAATCCTCCAAATTGATAAAAGTTCTTTCAAGACTTTTCTATTTACAATGCATATTACTGCATTTAAGATATTTTTCAGAATTTAAACGCTATCCAGACTGCAAAACATAAGGTCACCCTCATTGGACACAATTCATGCATTGACCAATTTTGTTGTGAAATATTCTGATTACCTAAAACAAAAAATAATTTCAATATTATATTTACTAATAAAACTTTAAAATAATTGTACTCCTTAGAGAGTACCTTTTACAAAAGATTTCGAATTTATCAAGAACTATTTTCTAAAGCTCTAATTCCGAACCATTATTAATATCTTGTCGTGAAGAAGAATTGAACTTATTTCTAAATGAACTGAAGATCTAAGCGATGTTCAATTAATTGCAAATTTAGCCTGACATATTTGGTGAGTTAGAGAAAAGATTTTGAAAAAATGCAAGAGGAAATTATTATACTTTTAGATAACTTCATTCACTTTTGTTAAGAAATTAATCAGTTAATTTTTAATAAGCAAATACATTTTAATTTCAGTCGTTTAGGTTTAAGATAAGGTAGATTTAGGTTTTGAATATTTTTTTCCTTATCAAAAAGTATGATTTAAAATGCTTCTATCTAAATATAACGATATAAAATCTCTAATTTTTTATTTTTAAAAATTATAGCTATTAAAATGCTGTACAGTAAAAATTATATCATCGCTTTTAAAATATTATTTTTAATAGAAATTTTTCTTAGAGAACAATAAAACTCTTACAAATGTATTTCTCATTAAAATTGTAATTCACATATTTTCATAATAATTGAAAATGGCAAACTGTTTTCAAATTTGGATTATTTTGAAATTCTATTGCTCCAAAAGAGTTTAAAATATGTTCATTAGGAAATAAATTACAGTTTTAATAAAAAAATTTTGATCAAATTGCAATCAATCAATTGCGTAATGGCTTTCAATTTATTTAATGAATAGTTAAGACAATTTTGGAATCATAACTGTGATATTTGTTGAGAGTTTGAATCATGAAAATGAGTATCTTTCTTGAAAAATTTATATTTTTACATATGTTGCAGATTTTTAAGTTGAAAAGGTTTTTCTTTCTTTTTTTACACAAAAAATATTTTTTCTCGCTTTTATTCAAATTTGAAATACTTAAAATTTAATTGAAATATATTGCAGATGTTTTTTTCAGAAAAAGCGAAAGCATTTTATTAAAAAAAATTTCTTCTTGTAATCATTTCTTGCGCAAAAGCTTTTAAGGAATTACATTGTACAATTTTAAAAAGGGGAAAGAAATTTTTTGATGATAGCTTTTTTCAGAGTAAAATGAAATGGAGGTAAGTGCTGACGTAATGAATCAGTTTAATTGATTTTATGATTTAAGGGTGTTTTTTTCTAAAAAGAAATTGCAAGTTATTTCGTACATCTTGTTCAAAAGCCTATAAAAAACAAAATAATAGTAATTTTATTGCTAAGTTGAGTTTTTATTTTAAACTTAAAAATAGAAAATTTAAAAAAAAACTAGTTGAATTTTATCATTATAAGTTTAAGTTATGGTAATACCTTTCAGACTGCTAATTTTTATATGTTAAAATGTTTAATTTTTATTATTCATGAAATAAATATGCTGGTATATAATCTGATGTTTTATCAATATAATGTAAAGGGACAATTATTCTGTGTAAAGAGAGCCATTAATACCGCAAATAAAAAACTCTAAAATTCACTGCTTGAATAATAAATATAAAAAGTTATTTTATTTATCAGATAGTAAATAACTCTTAATGGGATATGATAATTACTGCTTTGGGTTCCTTTGAGCAAACCACAAAAAAAGTCCATATTTAATAATAGTTTATAAAAAAAACTTTTTATATAGAATAATGTGCATTTCTAATATATATTTTAAATGAAAAAATAATATTTTGATTTACTTTGAATAAAGTTAAATTTTACGTACATTATCAGTATTCAAAATCAGGATAAACATTTTAAATTCTCAAGTAAAATTTTTCTGAGCTTTATGAAAATTTTCATTTTAAAATAACACATTAAAATCTTTATCGAATAAAATAAATTTTTTAGGATTAACAAAACAAAACATGTTAACTGAATATTTTCACACACACATCACTGCTAAGTAAAGTGACGGGACAAATTTTAAAATGATTTTTTTCTCCCGGTGAGCTTTTTTTAAATTTTTTTATAAATCCCATTTTATATGATTAAGGTCTAAAGGAGATTGGAACCTAGGATTTAGTAGTTTTATTTTAAAAATCTTATTTCATTTATTCCTCCAGATTCATCACAAAATAATTCAAATTATTAATTTTTAAAATTAGTATGCCTTAGAATTGGTATTTGATAGATTATTATTATTTTTTTAATAATTTGTATCAAGTGCTTTTATCAAAATGTATGTAGGAAACTTAACCTCCACACAAGTGAGGTTACTGCGATACGTTTCGGGGTGAGGTTGACACCTGTATCAGCATCTTTTGCTCTTTACCACATCAGCAAAAAGGGACATTAGATCCCATGATGCTTATAACATACATAAATCCGGTTAGCAAGACGGTCTGTGGATGGAAGAAGATGACTTCTGGTCACAAGAACAATGTCTTTCTTTACAAGCTACCGCGCCTCCCATTGGAAGAAATATTATGGCGATACGCTTCCGGCAATCTATTTCTACTGTCTATCAGCTCGCCAGACGATTCATCAGACTTAGGCTTTTAACCTCCTACGTTTAAGCAAACTTGAACTTTTAGTTAGAGACTTCAAAATTGAAATGACTGTTTTTTCCCTACCAATCACAGAATCAAGGACTTTGCAGGCACCCATAGTTTCATTCTTCATTTGTATATAATTTTTCATTGTCTCATTTACTTATACTTTTTAAAAAAATCCAATCTTTAAATATTTTTTATTTTAAATTTCAATCGTTCATGCTTATGTTGTCATCCCTGCCTGATATAGAACTGTAATGTTTTGGATACTGCGAGACCCAATATAAGGCTTTAAGGCACCACCATTGTAAATCCTTCATTTTCAACAGCATGCTGGGTGACGGCACAGTTTGGGGACAACCTTTTAACCCCTGGAAGGTGCTGCTTGCTCACGATGGTGATGAGTGGACTAAACCCGATAACCGATTGCTACAGAACGGGGTTCACTCCCATCTCTTATGTATGTACTGATTGAAGTTACTAAATAACTGTAACTGTTTCATAATTTTGAGCCACAATCAAGCGAGGAAGTTGATGCCCATGTGGGCAACATTTTCTCCACGCCACGACATATTACTATAGGGTTATTGTGGACCCTATAAATTGGGTTGTAGTGGACCCATTTCAGCTCTCTAAGTAGTTCAACATTCGGATAAATCAGGTATCGAATCTGCTGTTGCAGACATCGGTAACCTATGGCATGCGTGAGAGATTTAACACGTTGTACTCTCTGAGATATTCTACAAAGTTATCAGATGAAGTTAAATTGCTCTGTTCCTCTTTATTGTAAATTTATTTTGAAATAAAGGATTTAAAAAAAATTTAAATTTAAAAAATATTGGTTTTTGTGTGAAAATTGCTGAGAGGTGAATTACTTAAACGACGGAAAACGTGAAAACACAAAACAGAATTCTGCATTACAAGAAATTGTTACATAATAGCGTATCATTTGATGATCACCGATATTAAAGACACTGCGTACATTGCTACAGCAATTTTGAGACATTGGGATAAAAAAGTGAGTTTTACGAAGATTTATACTGCTTGACTGCTCTCTCTCTCCGGAAATTAGGGCACAGAATATTCTTTCTTCGATTTTAAGTAATTTGAAAGTAAAAATATTAGTGTATTATTTGCATAATATTTTTTTAATAATTATGATATTTTCTGTAATACTAATCTGATGATGCTCTTACAATGTTGACAAGGACGTCAAACCTTTAAAAATTATATTAGCTCTAAAGTATTGAACTTTGATTATATTGTTAATGAAGAATGTCTAATAGCTAAAATTAAGTCCCACTGATTTTTGATATTAATAATAACAGCAGTAACCACATAAGTAAATGTAAATGAACTTCTACCATGAAATGCATTCAGAGAAGATTTTTATTAGACACAGTGGACCATATTCACGTATCATAAGGGTTGGCTCTTAAGCACCTATTCCAATAGGTTTTTTGTTCGCAAAACAATCAAAAACCATCTATCTCCCTTTTTTATACAATGAACACGAATGAACTCGGGACCTTCCGTTTGGAAGTAGTTGCTTTCTTCTCAAAAATACAAGTGAGCTCTTTGAAGTTATATCTTCTCATTTTAAATTGTTATTTACGTAAATCGAGTTCAGACAGAATGATAAGAGTCAATGATGAATTTGGTGCTTAAAAAGAAATGACCATTTTCATCGAGAAACAATATGAAGCTTCCAATTAACGGCTCCTACCCCACATCTTTCATCCCATTCACTCATATGAGGGGAAAGCCACTGGGAGTGGGGAGGGGAGGTTTAAAAAATGAAAAATTCATAATTCTTATGAGTGAAGGAGAGGACGACGTAATCTGGATGAAAAATGGCTCGTTTCGAAAGCATCAGCTGTCACTACTTAATGAGAGCGATAGGGCAACAGCGGAAAGATTCTTGTGAAGTTCAGAGAAAGGCCGGCCCAAAGCTATTTGTTTTAAAACGTCTGCCCTTTCATCCGTCCTGCATGGATCCTCTGGCCTTATCTATGGCCCAAAAAGGGCATTACTCATTTTTCCCGGGCCAATATTGATATATTCTAATATAAATCTCCAAAGGTAGCTCACGTGGAGGTATCCAGTTGCTCAATTTGAAAAGCTATGAAATATGTTTTCCTTGAATTTTTTCTACATTTAGAGTTTATATAGCTATAAATGTGTTTTTTATTTCTCTAATACTTAATTTGTTTATTTGTAGTAATTAAATTAATGAATTTATTCAGATATAGAAGACTTAGAGCCACACTATGGAAGTTGAGTGAAGGAAAGATGAAGTTTTCGCGTCCAAAAATTAAACAAAAAATTTCATATCTGAATTAATCAAAGATTATCCAAGTTAAAATTTAGTCTTCTCCGGTGTTCATTTTCCAAGAGCATATTCTACAGTTTTTTATTTGATTACTAGTTTAAAAATTATATATCTGCTTAAAAATAATTCCTTAAATATCTTACTTTATCTTCTTCGGCAAACATGATCTTGAAGGGCGAATATGTCGAAGGCAGGAATTAAAATTCATCTGTATTTCGAAGATTGTTACTTTTATATTGCGTTCATTTGAAAACGAAAAAGAAAAAATGTAGAATATAATTTTTACATATAAACATGAAGAAGTCTGTAGCAAAATAAAACGACCAGAAAAAATGTTTTCTATGTCATTTAAAATAATTTGCGTGGCAAAAATGAAAAGTGTATAGTTTAATTTTAAAGAATTAAACGGATAAGAATTTGTTCTACACGAAATTTAACATACCTCTATAAATTTGCTATGGAAGTATATGTAAAAATTGCAGAGTAAAATTTCCCATTTGTCCACTATTCAAAATTATGTGTTATAAATTCGTTATGGGAGAGAGATATGTCCTATATCACTTCTAACTATTTTTTTCAAATTCACTGTTCTAGTGCAATGTCTGAATACAAATACAAAAAATCTCAATTTTCAAATGCTGAAAACTAGAAGTTGTAGGGTGAGTTCGTGTTTTTCTTGAACTCATTTTATAAACTTCATAAGATAATAAACTTTGAATAGATAAGGTAATAAACCTTTAACCATTAGATATTATTGTAATTTTAAAAATTTATGTTATGAACTGATGATATTTGGATTCAGGAAAATATGCTATGAAATTTACTCCATCAAATTAAAAACATTCAGAATAGATACATTATGGTTATATAATTAATTGAACCTCCTTATAATTTATTACACACTATCAAACTATAAAGCATTTGTTAGGCTTACAGCAAATTAGAACGCAAATTTTGACATCATGTAATTTATCTGTCGAAGGCCATTATAAGGATCTTATAACATTCATCATAAATCCCCTTCTGAGGAGATGGTTCATAGATAATGGGTCGTTTTTACATGCCAAAGGAAGATGTAACTCGGAAAACTACCAAGTATTCACTTCTACCAATGAGCATGAAGAGGACAGAAATGTAACGTTCATCACTCATTGTTCAACCGTAACTGAAATCAAATTTAACGCTTCTTCTTAACCTCTCATTTACAGTCGAAAGAACGAGGATTTCCATTGGACTTTCCATAGATGGAAACCAGACATACGCCGATGTTGTAAGTCTAGAAATCTACCTACCAACCACTGCGAGAGACATGCAACACCCATTTCTCGTTATTCAACAACGACTGAGACTGAATTCCGAATTTTCCACGTTGAAGAACGTGATCAAACCATTAGATCTCAATAGAGGGTTGAGGGAATTTGGAATTACTGATTAGGGAGAGAAATCCAGCGAATTTGGTTTTCCTTTCAACATCGAACGATTGACGGGAAAATAATCAGATGCCTCCGATGTCTTCTTTATCTTTGTTAGGATCCTGTCTTGATTCTGAACAGCTAAACAGAGTAAGTAAAATTATTCCCTTTATTAATAAGCAGAACTATGTTCGGAAAGAGAAAAATTCTGTGGAGATAAATTACTTATTAACTCCCAACAAATAGAAATCAGCTCACATATTTGTCCTGTTACATACCCATAAGAAAACAAAATTGATATGGAACAGGTAATAATCCTACAATACATCTCAATGTTTGTTAAATGTAAATTTCTCTTTCTGTTACTTATTGTTAAATAAATTTTATTGCAAAATTTTCTGTTCTTAAATCAGAATTAATATTCCTTAAATTTATGAACAAAATTCAATACTGAATTGAACCCTGCTCACACCTTTTGAGTCACAAAATTTAAACTCAAATTTAAATTTATTTTTTCTAAAAATATTCTTTTCAGTTTTTATGAATATATGAATTACAAAATGCGTAATTTTGAAAGTAAAGTTCATCAATCTTTTTCTCTAATTTGACTTTTATAATGATATATATATTTGGTTATTTTGACATTTATAATTATTGTCTTTAAAAAACATTCAATCCGTATATTTATTGCGTTTATATTATGCACAATATCAGCATAGTGATGAGTATTGTTGTCATCAGTAAAAATACTTATTATGCGTAATAAAGTATATAACTTCGAATAAATAATTATAAACATTTAAAAATAAAAATGAAGCATAAATATTTTATTTTAATACCATTAATATATGTACATTTTAGTGATTTTTATAAATTTTAATATTAAATCAATACATCTTTTTCTATATATATATATATATATATATATATATATATATATATATATATATATATATATATATATATATATATATATATAGATAGATAGATAGATAGATAGATAGATAGATAGATAGATAGATAGATAGATATAGATATAGATATATACAATCACATTAATGCGACTAGGCATCGGAAAACAGCAATCGTAGGCATATTGCAGAAATGGAGCAATTTATATGACGTTCAAAAGGACTTGATCATTGGCTTTGGGATAAAAGTGGAAGCATTTCCGAAACAGCTAAATTTGTGAACTGTTCGTGTGCCACCACGATAAAAGTATATCATGCGTGGTAGAATGGGACTGTTCAAAAATAAGCGACGTGGCAAATATGATGCTCCACGGGCTATAGGTGACGGCGATAAACGACGGCAACAGAAATGCGTTCTGGAGAATACACGTGCTACCGTTGAGCAGCTGACGACCCCGATGAACCAATGGGCTAACAGGATCTCCCAAAATACTGATCCTCTTCTGGGCCTCCGAAACAGGTGCCTGATCCATGCTCTTATTCTGACTGATGTTCATCGGCGACAAAGTCTGGAACTTGGAAGCGAGTACCGCAACTGGAAGTTCACTGAATGGCGACAGGTAGCGTTTTCCAACAGTCCAGGCTGAAGCCGGGAACATTATGGTTTGGGGGAAGTCTTCATAGCATTCTCTGGGTTCGGTGATCCTTGTAGAAGGCACGATGGAACAAAATAAGTGCTGTACTTAAAGAGCATGTATACCCCTATAAGCTTTTGTGTGTTTGAGGTGTTACACAGCTGGCAATGTACGTGCATGGTTAAAAGTGCACCTGAATGAGTTTACCATTCACTCCTGGTCAGTAAATTCCCCTGACTTAAACCCAGTCGAGAATCTGGAGGACCATTTCGATTGAGTTGTTCGAGGCATGCATCCTCCCCCATGTAATCTATCTCATCTGGTCCCGGCACTGGAATCGGTATGGCTCAACATCCCAGTGAACATCTTTAGGAATCTATATGTCTTTCTTCCTGTATGTCTCGCAGTTGTCCGCTCTGAAAGGTGGTTATTCTGGCTTTTGACAGGTGGTCACATTAATGTGACGGTAATATATATATATATATATATATATATATATATGTGTGTGTGTGTGTGTGTTTTAATATGGAAAATTAATTGTAATGGCTCCTTTCTAAAAATTTTGATAGTATTGACTTATATCTCAGTTGTTCCTATACTTTACTTTTAATGAACAACTATCCCAACTCAATGAATGTATGGATAAGATGCATTACAGCCTATACGATTTGATCTTAATAAAATCAGAGAGCATTGTGCTGAGAGAGAAGATGCATATTAAATATTCAGAAGGACCTTTCCTTGGTATGGTAAGGCGAAACATTTGCCGCTTACGACTCCATATCATCCCTTGACCTAGAAATCAGATCACTTAGTAGGTATTTAAGTTGTTCATTAATCGTAAAGCTGCATTGTCGTGCGTTACTGCTTTCCGCTTACGGATAACTTATTCTGTAGATCAGTGCTACTAAAGACATACAGAAGCTTCATTTTTTTTTAACCTTGATCAAGTGTGAGGTGATCAATTAAGTGAAAATCAATGAATTTGAGATGATTTATAAGCTTTTGGACCTTAATCTCCGAATTTCAAAACCATACTAATGGTGGAAATTAAACCTAATGAATATTTAACAAGTATAAGTTTCTGAGCACGACAATCTTCACTTGAATTTGTCATCAATTTTGCTATCTGTAAAAGATAATTGGCGAGCATTCCAAACCTTTTAATCTAAAGTTACAGTCTGAGGATCGCCTCCACCACTGTATATGTATGAAAAGGTGAGAACGATACGCTATTAACTGAGTCATAGCTAAATGGTTATTGTTCTATTCAAAATTCATGAGTTTTATTCTACATCGGAAGTGGCTGTTTTCAGTAGCTTGGAATTCAGTGAAATCGTAAGTCTCTGACAAAAAGCCTTCAAATTACTAGAACCGAATTCAGGGCTAAGACCATAGAAGTATGCTGATACTCACTCACAAAGAGCCCTCATATGAAAAAAGTGGTTTGTATAATAATAAACTAAACATCCAACCAGCAAACTACTTGTGACTTGCGGTACAGTTCTAAATACAATCCCATGGATCTATATGCAACCGATATATATGCCTGTATATAAACCAACGTCAAAGTTATTGAAAATTCCCATATTCTTATTTTAGCTTAATATTTATTTTTGTCTGTATCGTTAACCTAAAATGCAATGAAGGCTCAATAATGCAATTTTTCCCTTCTAGTCTGAGCAACCAATAAGAATATAGATCGATCACCCTACAGCAGGGATTGCTGTTAATTGGATTAAAAAGTTTTGATGATGATATCCCCTTCTTCAGATGCTTTGGGCTCTATTCTTATCCCCTATCTGCCGAAGAGATCGCTCCTCCAATCGATGCCTGCCTGAAATCTGCAGCCGCAACTCCAATTCGCGGTTATTTAACTTCTTAGATGAATGGAGGGACATTTTTGTGTCGGCAGCGATTCTCTTTTTCAAGCAGCCTGGGGATTATAATAAACTTTCGGATTGAATGTCCTTTGTATTTAGCTCGGCTTGCTTTAGGCTCGTTTGCAAACAACTGACGGAAGAGAGTAGGGGTTGTTCACAGTTTTATACCGCTTATTTTTCGTAATGCCATCAACTTCGGATAATACCGAAAGACAGAGACGTTCATTGATTAATTATTATATTAAATGTATTCTTGGATTTTTTCTCGAATAAATTTCTATTCCATATAAATGAATGCTGTATATTTTTAAATATTGAATAATTACTGAAGTTGCTAATATTTGTGGTCCAAAATACAATAATATTAAGAAATTATATTTTGAAATGTCAAAAATTTGCAACATGATAATTTTTAAATTTTGCAAATAAATGTGAATAGTTATCAAAATTTTTTGTCGCTTAGAAATGCAGTCTGTTGATATTGATGTATTTTTATAAAATTGCAATGTTTGCTTATCGATATATTTCAAATGTAATTGCTTCAAATAGTTGTAATCAGTTGACAAAAATTAGGTTCATGCGACTGTAAGGCATAGTTTGCCAATTTGGTATACAGCAAACGTAGTATAATCGCAGCTAATTTTGAATGTTGCAAATAGGTTCAATTAATTGTTAATGGTTATAAGAGTTTAAAGAAAAAGTTCGCCAACATTGGTATATTTTCGCCAGTTAATGCCAAATAATTATAACGCAATAATAAATTAATAATAAATTAACGTGTGTTAAGTATAACATTTATTCAAAATGGAAAGGATAATTGGTATTCTTATTGCATTTCATGAAAAATAATAATTTTGAAATAATTAGTTTATTATCACTCTGGCCAGGGTATTGTTGTGAGTCCATTTAAGACTGCAATTCTTGGTTGAATTAGTTCTAAGCTACAAACCAAACCACAAAATAAATAAATGAAATAATAGTAAAATCTGCTTCTGCAAGTATGTTTGCAATGACCCCGAATTAACTATTAAGATACATATTCCAGTCGATTAATTATCTTATGCCAAAAGTTACGTTAAAATTATAAACTAAGCATAAAACATTAAATGTTAGTTAAATATTTTATATTTTTAACTATGATGATATTGGTATGAAATTCTCGTATTTGTTTAATTTTATTTTAAAAAAATTGTAATAGTTTTTTTTTACATTTGTTTTGAAATATTGTGTTATTTTTAAATTAAAAATAATGGTAGTGAGTTCATATAATATGTTTGTTAAAATTTTTTGCTCATAATCTATTTTCAAATATATATATATATATATATATATATATATATATATATATATATATATATATATATATATATATATATATATATATATATATATATATATATATATATATATATATATATATATATATATATATATATATAGGGTGTCCCGAAAGGTCTTTGCCAAAATTAACGTGCTGGTCTGTCATACCATGGCAAATAAGATTTACTTAGGAACTTGTGTTTTAAAATGCAAATAGCGACCACTAGAGGGCAATATTTGCAGGCTGATGGGAGAGTAGGAAGTGTGATTATTTCAGGCGACGACGCTGCAGGAGAACGATGAATCGGTTTTCTAATGAAGAATTGGCCAATATGATTTACGCGTATGGTGCTGCGGATGGAAATGGACGAGTCGCGGGAAGGATCTACCTTAAGCGCTTCCCAAACAGATGTCAGCCAAGTCCTGCTTTGTTTGGGCAACTGTTTCGCAGATTGTGCGAGGCAGGATCTTTACAGACAGGTAGCCACATCGGTCGAGAACGCACTACACGAACACCTGTCGCAGAGGAAGCTGTTTTACGGGAATTTGAAAGGAACCCGGGAACAAGCCTCTGAGCTATCGAACGCGTCTTGGGTGTACCTCGTTCCATCATTCAGCGCATACTGCACGAGGACAGGCAACACCCCTACCACATCCAAAGAGTACAGGCACTGTGCGATGATTATTATTCTCAACGCATTGCATTCGCAATCTGGTATTTGCAAAAACGGATCGCACTGATGGATTTTCCATGGCGGATTTTGTTTACTGACGAAGCATCTTTTACACGGGACGGTGTTCTGAACCTGCACAACATGCACGTGTGGGCGCATGAAAACCCAAGATGTACACGTGCTCATGCAAATCAACGACGCTTCAGCATTAACTTTAGGGCTGGTATTATCGGTGACATGCTAATTGGCCCTTACCTACTTCCTGAACGCCTCGATGGGAATAACTATCATACTTTTCTAGAAAGTGTGTTGCCGGATCTGTTGGTTAACTTTCCAGCAACTACACGACGAAACATGTGGTTTCAACATGATGGAGCGCCTGCGCATTTTAACCACAGTGTACGGGAATATCTCGATAGGACATACCCTGATTGCTGGATTGGCAGAGGTGGACCAGTCCCATGGCCACCGCGATCCCCTGACCTGACTCCCCTGAATTTTTACCTGTAGGGATATATGAAATCCTTGATATACGAGATTCCTGTGACATATCAGACACGGATCTCGTCGCCAGGATCGTGGAAGCGGCAGCACGTATGCGTCGACGTTGTGAAGCTTGCATTGTTGCGAATGGAAGGAATTTTGAACATTTTCTGTAATTTAATCATATTATTTAATAAAAGACATATTGAAACCTCTTTCAGCATCATCTCTTTCTCCCCCTCTACGCCTGCAAACATTGCCCTCTAGCGGTCGCTGTTCACATTTTCGGACACAAGTTCCTATGTAAATCTTGTTTGCCATGGTATGACAGACCACCACGTTAAGTTTGGCAACGACCTTTCGGGACACCCTGTATATATAATATAATTTTAAAAATAATTTCACAAAGTTTTATATTATGCTAAGTTTAAAATTCATGAGGTCACGAAAAACTATTGTGTGGGAGTTAAGTTAAGGATATCTCTAAATTTTATCCAATGATTTCCAATTTAGGAAGTGATCTTTATCCTATAATAAAAATTAACGAACAAGACTTCGGAATGAGGAATGACGAATCGGTTTCCGAGTGGCTAAACCTCTAGTCTTTAAATTAGCGATTCGTAAGTTCGAGTCAAAATAGGACGAGGATATTTGTAGTTATTTGTAATCATTTCGAATCTTATGTTGTTATCAAATTATCTGTCATATATAAAAGTGGCTATAGAACTTCCAAATATAAAGACAACATTTTGTGACTTCATCAAATAACAGCTGGAAATTATCGCAAAATTTTTTCTGTAACACTTATCCCTCTTTGCTTCTCGTAAATACTTTTTTTATCATCAGCAGACAATCGTAATAGTGCATTTTAGCGTAATATCATATTAGTATATTTTCTTGGATCACAGGGAAGAGACTAGTAACACCCTTAATCAGACATGCGTGTTTATTGTTTCTAGAAGTTGATTTCCCATCAGCAGACCTTTTGGCCTTAACTTCAGACCTTCCATTTTAAAAAGCATCATTTTCTGTGTCATCAATATTAAATATTTTTCATTTTGAAGTTTGAATTACATTTGTGTGACTTACTGTAATATTGCACATAGATGAAGTTTCCATATATAAAGTCAACGTAAATAACTCATTAAAAGCATGCTTTTAATGAAAGAAAATACTAAGGGTAAAATTTTAAACTATATCTAAACATTTGGGATGCATTTAAATTGAAATCACGTACAAATACGATGTAATTAGTTTTTAAAATTTCTAACAAAACGTAAAAATATGTACAATAAATATTCTGATGAATCGTTTTCTAGTTTCATCAACAACTATACTTAATAATTTGTTTGTCATTTGGTCGTTTTTTTGCACAAGAAGGCAAATTAGATCGGGACCTACCGTTTTAAAATGGATTCTGTATTGCTGCAAACAATTACGAATTATATTCACAAACTGTCAGAACTCTAACCATTCGGCTATCAGTTCAGGGGATATGTTTGATGAAGACTATTGCCCATTATATTGTTTTTGATATGATATTGTTTTCCACACATAATGTATTTCAGTGTTTGTTAAAAAAATTTTTTTGTAAGCAATTATTAAGCTACTATGAAATCATTGAAACTTTAACTATTATTCTATATTATGGATTTCTAAATATTATTATGTAATTTTAAATCACGGGCAATTATTATTTTATGAAATAACAGGAAATATTCTTTGGAATATAATCTAAGTTTTGCAGTACAGGATTAAAAACTGATTAGTTAAATGAATCTATAAAACATACATCTAGAATCTATTGCTCATGTTTTTCACAATGAATAATGTGAAAAATATGAGCTTATACATAAGCTTTGAAGTACTTTTTAAGAAAGGATTATTAAAATTTTTAATGAATCTGGATTAAATTATAAAAATTATATTTTACATCATTCCTATATGATAATATTTTCCTAGAAATTATGATTCGATTTGAAAAAAAAATTGTCAAGTGTTGTTTAAGTATTTCTTCATAATTATTTAACCTTTTGAACATTAGTGAACTGTAATTTTATGAAATAACAGGATATATTCTTTGGAATATAAGTTTTTATAGCAAAATGTAACTAATTATATGAATCACTAATTTCATTTGAGTCAGCATTCAATGATTTCTTGTGTTTAAATATAAGGGATACGAAATTTAATTCAAATAAGAGAATGAAAGTAATTCTTTAATCTACATGGTTATTTAATAAAAAATTTCTTTCATTATTTTTAAATTTGTTTATTTATGTTAAAAATAATGTTGTGCATTATTTCTATATAAAATAGTTTCTTAAAATTACTTAGTCCAATAAAAGAAAACTTGTATATTAAAATTCAAACATTAACCATGATGTCTTTATGGATTTTGCTATCGGAATCGCATACAAAAAGTAGATTTTTCTTTCTACTAAAAATAAAAAAATATTAGCTATCGTCCGATGGGACTCTATTGGCAATATTTCTTTGATCTAAAGAGAAACGTGAAAAATCATTTTTCATACAGAATGACTGACAATCAATGAACAAAAACTAAAACAAAAAACTTTTTTCACGCTTTTTATCAGCTAGCAGGCGTGTCGAATTGCATCTGCAACCAAAACGCATTTGCTAACCCACATGAGGTCCCTGTTCCAGATCAGATTACCTAAGTTCACAATGCCCAATCATAATTTCGCTTCTCTCTTCCTGCTCCCTATCTAACTCTTTGGGCACCGTGAAATTCAGCACCCAGGCCTTCAGCACTCTTGGGGGAAGGGTCCGCACCCAGCCAACATTGTCCGTTAGTTACGCCAACCCGCTCTACCATTGTGAGAGTTCGCCGTTCTGTCCTCTCTTCCTTTGTAGTTTCTTTTCCGAAGGCGTTATCTGTGACAGCCCTGGTGGTGCAGGGGCTCCCTACGGCTGGATACCCCGCTGTCAGGTGAAAGAACTATCACACTCTCCCAGCGAGGGTTCCCTTGGACTCTCACTTTCTCAACCCTCAAAAAATGTCCACTTTTAAATATGGGGAACAAAAAAAAAGCTGTAATATTCATGGGATGTTATCTTCAATATGAACAGTAATTATTTACTATTTCTACATGGAAATTAAATATGTAAATATTGCCGAAATGAATATATCCATTTTATTTAAATTGGACTGAATATAAGAAATTTGCATTTTTTTGTATTCCTATGCAAAAATATTTCTTTGCTCCCTTTAGCAAAGCCTTAAGACCATAGATTATTTGATAAATAAAGATATTGTAAGTTTGGTTTGAAAGAATATATATATATATATATATATATATATATATATATATATATATATATATATATATATATATATATATATATATATATATATATATATATATATATATATATATATATATATATATATATATATATATATATATATATATATATATATATATATATATATATATATATATGTATAATATGAAATTATAGCTGTACAAGTTATATCCAGGCAAAGGACTTTTTGTTATCTGTAAACTAAGCATTGTATTGTATCTAATTGATTGATGATGCCAATGAATTTCTTGGTTAGGAACAGTGGAAGTATGTGTCTAACTAATCTGTCAAACTTTTCAATCGTTCATGATTCAGAACGGAATGATTAGCCGTGTTGAATGGTTTTAATAGACAGAAATAGGCAAGCTGTGTGAAGCTTCATCACCATAAAAATGCATAGCATAAAGTATAGATAGTTGTAAATACTTACGTGCAATTAAGACTACACTTATTTTCAGCAGGTTAACGCTTAATAGAGGGTTTGTTTGTCTCTCAATGGACATATTTTGCACACGAGGGCTTATTAGACTCAGGCTTACAATTTAAAGTGGATTCCGAGCCTCTACAACATCCATACTCAAGATAGGATTCGAATCCACGAAGACCATTCTATTATTTTATTCGGCACACTTACTAAATGAATGATATAAATTTAGAAGTTACGTTTCTGACTTAGGATGACCATGTGTAGAATTATTTTTTCAAGTATACTTTTATTATGTTGTATTATATAATTTTTCATTTTTATGTGGGTTGCTTTTTTATTCATAATTATGAAATCTGTCTGTTGAACCTACTACACCGTATTTTTTAAATTGTACTCTCTAGTAATTTAAAAAACTTAAATGTAATTAATGAGGAAGATTTTTGCAGAACTTAGTAAATATATACAGATAAATTATCCAATTAGAAGCTGGTAATAAATCAAGTACGGTGATTAAAAAATATTACGTTTTTGTTGCAGTAATGAGCAATAATGTTATTGTTACTTGAAGAAAGATAATTACTTTAAGAATTTCACGTAAAATTTATACATACATGTTTTATTAACTTTAAATAATGTCCAGATGCAAAAGATGATACAAAAAACTTATTCGTTAAGATTTAAAAGATAACAACCATTACCTTTTATGAAGTCATTATTACTTAATTCTAAGCAGATCAGATACGAAATTCTGATATAGTTGATATTTTGTTTCTTTCTATACAATTTAATATACTTTTAAGATACGTTTTGCTTCAATTTATATGAATCTGCAATTTGGCTTATAATATAATTTCAGTTAACTCAAAAATATTTTTGCAATACATTTTAGCAGCTTTTTTTTTATTTGCAATTAGAACATTTTTAAAAATTATTGAAAAATATTTGTATGATGCTTTTTATTACAATTTATTCCTTTATTGCTGTGTAGCTTATGACTGATAAATTATGAAATTATATGAAATTTTAAATGAATGAAAACTTATGAAATTTTAAAAATTATTGTAAACCATTAAACAAAAAATATTTTGTGATACATTTTGATGCAATTTTATATACATATAATTTGAATTTTAAGAATAAATACTACATGCAATGATAAAACAATGAAATTTAGGAAAGAAATAACTTCAGTAAAGATTATTATTACATACATTATTATATACATGGAAAAAAATCGATTGGGTAACAAGTAATAAATTAATTATCCAATACCAATGTCGACTAATTTCTTTTTTTAGTTGCAATCACTTTTTTTATGTATTATTTTCTAAGCTACAGAGATATTTGGACATAAAATTAATTTTAGAAATATAGATATAAATTTCTGAAATTTTTTAGCGATATAGTTGATTATATAAAGTCTTTTTTAACTCTATTACAAAACTATGTTTTAAGACTATTTTCTTAATAGCTTACACATTCTTAAGAAGATTAAGACCTGAAAATTTACCTAATTAAGGCTAATGATTAAATACCCTACAGCTCTTTTTTTTTAACTATTTTCAACTTAAATAAAATTTAACAATAATTAAATAATAAGAAATGCAGGTATTGCAATGAAAGTCAGAACAGAAAAATTAAAATTTCCATAACCATCTTAAGGATAAGATTGTAAAAGCTTTTCACTGAATTCTAAAATAGTAGAATATCCTTCGTTTTTAGTAACATTAATATAATTTTTAGTATCCATTAACAATTTCATCATTAAAATATATCCAATTAATTCAGAAATCATGCAGATCTGTATTGGGAATTTTTCAAATTACTTGCTTAATTATGCAGCAATATATTGAAATTTGTTCAGTATTTTGGGGATTATGTAGCAACACAGTAATATATTAGGAATATTTTACTGGTCCCGAAATACAATTTTCATTGCATTCCTCTCTTCTTCTAGCTATCTCTTGTGTAATCTTCTTCAATAACACTGCAGCCCAGGGTGGCCCTCAACTTGTTGCACAATATTCCTCCAGACCGCTCTGTCCCCGACTTCAATTTTCCAGCTGGAGACCAAACCTGGAAGACATTATCAAGACATTTTTGTCATTGCCCGTTGCACAAGATCTTCCGGTGAAAGATTTCATCTGATATACAGAAATTTATTTTGGGCTCATCAAAATGAATACAAAATAGGACCAATCATTTTTTTAAGATGTGCATTGTTGATTCTATTCTGGTCTCAGTAAGCCGATAGTGGTACATTTTTATATCTATAATAATTTCTGAGATTTTTTTCAAATCTTTTGTTAGTTCTGAAATTAATATTATGGTTTTTCCCTTTTTTATCGGATAATATCGGAAAAGGCTTTTGCAAATTTAATAAATAAAAATATTTTAAGATGTATTTTATTCCTTGAAAGGGCATAGCATTTTATTAAAACTTATTATAATTATTAATAAAAAAACTCGATAAATTTGAATTGATTTCATTTTTGGTCTTTCACATGTTTTTATATTTAATCCCAATGTAATGACCAGTTACTATATTTTGAACTTGCTCAATTTCATGCGACAAAATAAATGAAAAAAAATGTTAAACCGGTTAGAGTGAGTAAAGCTATAAATAAGGAGTTTCTGAAAAATAGTTACCAGATACAATTAACGTAAATAATTACAGCATTTTTCGAGTCCATTTGAAGTCAAGTCATATCATTCCAATATGACTTGATAAAATCATGGCCTTGGCAATGTGTAAAATTTTTATCATTATCGAGATTTCCCTGAAAGAGAAATTCATCAATAACCTGTAAACTTCTGATGATGACCGGGCAGTTAAAAATATGTTTCGGGGTGAGCTCCTCCTCAGGGCAGTTCCTACATGATTTGTGGGATCTAAAATATATATTATGAAGTATATATTTCAAAATATATGCTATGAAATACATTTTTATCAAAATGTGGAACTAGTTTTAAGCATACTTTACATGATATATAAAAGCACGAATATGTATTTCACTATACATAAATTGAGCCCCAGTCGCTCAGTAGCATCAAACTGTTTTCCGTAAGATCAGCAAAATGAAGTACCATTTGTCGTAGGAAGGGGTTGGAAGAGTGGTTGCTTTTACCCCCGATACTGGGCTATAATTCCGAGATTAGGGATATGTCCATATTAATATGTGACGTACAAGTTCTTCGCTAGTGCGGTGAGGATGTGGAGAGAAGACTGCTTGGCTAAGTTTTCACCACATCACCTGACCGTATTTTATAATTACGAGGAATTTGATAACAGGTGATTATTCGAAACCTGTTAAACTTAAGATACAGTCCTGCCTCGCCTGCAGCTATATATGTATATAAATATATTTGCATACTTCTTATAAAGATTTGCAGACTTTATAAAATAAAAACACATAATGGCGATTAATTTTTCGCAGCATTCAATCGAATAGAAAGACACGGAAACCCATGTATCTCGTCTTACACAGATTCAAATTTACGCTGTCCATATATGTAATTTAAGAGAGAAAAAGAAGTTCTTATTTTTATCAGTATATCGCGTTAATATATATATATATATATATATATATATATATATATATGTATATATATATATATATATATATATATATATATATATATATATATATATATATATTTGATTTTTTTACTGTCACATTTTCTGCTTACAAGGGTTTATTGAGGTTTAAAGTGTGATTAAAAATATTACAAACGTGCTCTAATGAAACTTCAGTGATATTGCTTTACTAGCCAGCTGCTGAATTAGCAACCAAATGACCTTGTGTTCAACAACTCGTAGTTCTCACCCCTCGCTTGAATGTTTTTACTGGTTTGTAACAAATTAAACTACATTTTTTGTTCTAATTAGTGTTCGTGCAATTAAAATGACCATTAAATGACAAGCAACCAAAACTCATTTGCCAATTCAATTAACATACTATGAAGCAGAAAAATCAATTTACCTTCCCATGCATTTGATTTCATACATCTTATATATATATATATATATATATATATATATATATATATATATATATATATATATATATATATATATATATATATATATATATATATATATATATATATATATATATACTTGTATATATATATATATATTATAATTATTCTTGTTGACTAATAATTCCTACCATGGAAACTTATATTTTGCTTATGTTATATTTGCACTTGTAAAAACTTGAATTTAAAATCCACGGAATCAAAGAAATCGACACAATTTCTAGTGGAACAAACGTACTTTAATTGCAATCTACAAGCTGATAAAAGTTCCGAGTGTGACGTCACCAGCCCTCTCTCATCGCTAAAGTCTTCATTGGGCCACTCATGTAAAAGAGGGCGTCATGCAGACCAAACGGCCGCGTAAATTAATAACCGTTCTGTCAGTGAAATATTAAGCTAATGTCTTATAAGCCCAAGAATTCTTTGCCACTCAGGGGCGTTGACGCCCTTTCACTGCTATTGTTAGTTCTCCCAAATCGATAAACACCACCAACGCCATGTTTCTTGGAAAGTGCTTTCTTCGGAATTTCTGAATTCATTTTTCTTTTCTTTTCTCTTTCTCGGTTTTCACTGAAAATTTGGGGGGAAAGAAACAGATTTTATGATATGAAAGATGATATAGGAACGCCGGTAATTAGTGTCTTGGGAATGCGTTGGTCGAAATAAAGTGGAGTTGAGTCTATCTCGATTTTCGCGTATCTAAAACTACCTCTAATATCTTCTCATTAAAATTACCAGACAATTAAGAAGGAAAGTAAACGTGAAAGATAAAAGCCGAGAAATCACTGTTTAAAGCAATGAGAATTTGAGAATACCTTCTGGGAAAAAGATATCTTTGGTATTTCATCAAACGTGTAATTAGAAATGAATTTTTAGAATTTATCTAATATTTTATAATTCATAGGAAATGATAATTTTATCTCAAGTAAAGGAAATAATTGATGAACGAAATGATTCCATGTCGTAATAAAATCTTTCAAGGTTTAATTTACAGGATAGAATTTACATCCATGGGTTATTTTCGCAAATTATGTCTCAAATTCAAAAAATATAAGACATGATTGATTAATGTAGGCCATGTATAGAACAAAAAAAATGTGGGCAATTTTATTAACACGATACATCTCCCGAAATTTGGTGCTTTCAGAATACTTCAATTATAAGTTCGAATAGTTAAAATACTAGACTAATTTATGCGAGAAGGTGTCCGGACTTATAAACGTATTTTCCTTTTAGATTTTTTTTTATAGAATTGGTTGTGTGATCAATGTTTTGATTCTCACTTTTTCACGCATGCTTGCAATACATGAAACCCCACTATAAAATGTAGAATCCTAAATCTAATTTAACAGTAAAATTCAATCTAATTTAACAACAGTGTACTCAGAAATTATGATAAAAAAACACAAATAATCATCTATAATATTTAAATTTAAATTTGCTTATGCTTGAAATTTCTAGTTTAAGCATTACCTCAGCGATAACATTCATTGAAGTACAAGCCAGTAATCGATATTGTTACTAAAATAATATATCCAAGACAATTGTTAATGGCCAGCGCTATGGCTTTTAATTAAGCAATTCGCTTATTGAATTCCTTTTCTGTCAGATCTGTATGGTGATTGGGAATCCATGTCATACAGTGGATTCCAGAAGTATCATTGAAGTACAAGTCAGTTATCGATATTGTTACTGAAAGAATATATCCAAGACAATTGTTAAGGGCCAGCGCTATGGCCTTTAATTAAGCAATTCGCTTATTGAATTCCTTTTCTGTCAGATGTTTATGTTGATTGGGAATCCATGTCATACAGTGGATTCCAGAAGTATCATTGAAGTACAAGTCAGTTATCGATATTGTTACTAAAAGAATATATCCAAGACAATTGTTAATGGCCAGCGCTATGGCCTTTAATTAAGCAATTCGCTTATTGAATTCCTTTTCTGTCAGATGTTTATGGTGATTGGGAATCCATGTCATACAGTGGATTCCAGAAGTATCATTGAAGTACAAGTCAGTTATCGATATTGTTACTAAAATAATATATCCAAGACAATTGTTAATGGCCAGCGCTATGGCCTTTAATTAAGCAATTCGTTTATTGAATTCCTTTTCTGTCACATGTGTATGGTGATTGGGAATCCATGTCATACCGTGGATTCCAGAAGTATTATTCCGCACACTTAAAATGTTACAGGAGAAAGATGGATGTCACAAAGCAAATCAAGAGCTGAATTTTTTGGGAAATTTTAAAGAGAGATTTCTAAAAAAGTGATTTTTATGAGTTTTGAAAAACTCAAATATTACAGCTTTTTTTGCACTATTAAAATTATTTTGATTTGAAAAACTCTTTGGGAAGTAAAACTAATACTACACTCAAATATAAAAAAAATTAATGTAAATGTCCTTTAATTAAAGTGATTTGATTTCAATTTTTTTTAGTTTCAATATAAAATCTTTCACGATTTGACTTGTTATTTATTTTCATTCATAAATTTTCACTGCGCAATTTTTTGCATATTATTGGTACTTATAAACTCTTCCGATGTAAGTTTTCTATTAGTAAAACAATAAGGATATTTTGGTTTCTAGGTTATAATAAAGCATAATTGTAGATTGTAAAAAGTTTAAAAACATCGTAATGCAATCGTATATTCACAAGATACGTGTCTTTAAAAGGGATTTCCCATGATTGTAGGCCAGTTCATTTCAAAGTTTAACAGTGGCTGGGACCTGGCTAAAGATTTTCCCTGCTGAAGAACGCAATCCTAACCTTAGTTTACGGTGTACAATTACTTGTAGTATATGAACTACCGGGGGGAACATAAAGCAGAATCTAAACCACAACAAACATCCATATACGAGGTAATCATTCAAACTACTAACTTTTCATATGGTCAGAACGTAAGATAAAACATTTGATTGTCATCATTAGTAAAAGTTGACCGTAACAATACATTATATTAAGTTTTTTAATAAAACTTAATATAAACTAAACAAAATACTTTTTTATTGGAAACTTTTGATTTATTTGAAACTTTTGATTTAAACTTAAACAAATTATATTAAGTTTAAATCAAAAGTTTCGCTCTCCCCTTTTACATAACGTGACAATTTAATAATTCGGTCCTCCCCATTTACTTAAACGACTATTTCGGCCTCAATTTATTGCTCGACACTTGTTAATCTAGCAATTTCTTTTCTTTCCAAAATCATGCTCTTAAGAGAAACCTTATAACACTCCTTCTTTAGCATATACTTTTCTTAAAATCTTTTTTTCTGAGACGGGTGCAAGGGGAGGATTCCGATACAGTTATCTGGAGGGATTTTTTCCGGTCGTTAAATGGAAGAAGATGAAGAATCCCTCTGCTGCGATTGCGTGACGGTCGAGATCAGTGGCTCACGCTGGGAGACGCTGTTGCCAAGAAATATTCCCGGGATTTCGCCAGGTGGTGCCTGCCTCCGCAACTTCCCTCATGAATCACTTTTAAATCGCAAAAAGAAATTTCCAAAGATATTGCCGAAACAATCGCTGCATAACGGAAGACGGAGCAATACTACATTTTGCTTTTATTTTCCATCTAAATTTTGAATGCCCAGATCTTCCAAGTAAATGGATTAATATACGAATTTTGAGCAGTTTATCATATCAAGTTATCACAAAGGAATAATGAAACACATTCAATCACTGATTTAGTAATTATCATGGGTTAAATACTCAAAGAAGAATTGAATTATATTATGATTATATATAAAATGAAGGTGCTTTTTGTAGTTTAATTTTAAAAATTAAAGCTATGTTATGTAAAAAATTTTTAAAATATAGAGTGTTTAAAAATGAGATCAATAGTTTCCATACATTTTGCAACTTTAAATATGGGATACCCCCCTAAATACTAGTAACAAAAGAAGAGAAAATATATTTTAAAATTTTGTTTATGTAATTGCAGTTCATTGTGAATCCCTTGCACCAAGATGATGGCAATTCCTAAAATGAGGAGAAAGCAACGGGGATTGGATTTATATTCTTCTAGTAGCCACATACATCTATTGATTACGTAATCTAGTGATTAGGGCATCGGCCTTCCGTCCATAAGGGCTGGTTTAACCGTCCATAAGGGCTCCATAACCGTCCATAAGGTACATTTCGATTCCCAATGCCGCCAAAAATTCACCGAGTACGTGTTCATTATATCTGTAGAATCTAAAGTCCTTTGGTTGGTCGTTGAGCAGCTACCATATAGGCAATGGACTGGAGAAAATTTCCTTCCTCCTTAGATCAAAATCAAAATTGAGGGAGTGGATCCTCTGGTGGTGCCATCTATTGGAGGAGTCTTAGAGCAAAGACGCATTTTCACCTTCGTGCTGCTCTGGTTAAAATGAAAGAACCTTCTGACTTAATTTCGCATGGCCGTCGGCTAGCGATCTTGGCTTGTCAAAGTGTCATAAATAGCAAAAACAGTGAATTTTTATTAAAAAAAAAGTAAAAAGCAATATTTACGCACCAATAGCTAGCAGTACAACGCTCGTCTTCAAGAGATCTTTAGGATATCTTTAGTCTCCTTTCATCTAAATTTCGGAAAACAATTATGTGTTAACTGATTACTTATCAAATTATAGCACATTCTATTAGAGGTCTTATACAAATTTCCCTTTAATACCATATAATAAACACCTAAATAGCTTAAAACTTTAATAAAACTCTTTTTGACGTGTATATAATATATTTTTCTTCTGGGAGGATATTTTGTATATTGGAGGATGTATAAAAGTCTCTCACAAAGAAAGAAAACTGGAAAATTTCTTCACACTCAACTCGGCAGCCGTGGAGACGAAGAACACAACATTCACTTTCCATCATTTAACCAGGATTAGAATATAACCTGGAATCTTCCAGCGTAAAGTGGGAAGTTGTACTACTAGATCATAATGAATATTAATTAATTTCTGCTTAAACAACAAGGAAAGTTTGAATTATTTCCCTGTATATTGGAATTATGTATCAGATTCCGCGTGTGTCTTAAACTCAATCCCTTATTTCTTGTTTAGGAACTAAAATTCCAATATTTCTGGTAACAGTTCCTAGTGATATTTACGTTGCAGCATTGCTTATAATTCCAAGTTAATTTTTACAAAGTAGGATTCGTTTTCCTTTTTAAAAAGTACTTTTGATGAAGATAACAATTCTTTAAAACATCGACTTTTTTTAAGATAAAAATTGGAAATGTTATTCACCTTAAGATGAACACTCTGGTGTTAACAAATTATCGTTAATCTAAAAATCACTTACACTTATAAAAAAAGTAAATTGAAATTATTATTGCACAATATTATTAAATCAAATTGTTCTAAGTTAAAAATTCGATGCCATTTCACCAAAATAGTATCGATTTATTGAATTTTAAAAGTGAAAATGACTTTTTTAAATTAACAATTTTTCATATTGAGCATCGTCATTTGATTCTTCAAATATATATAGTATCTTTATCTCTCAAAAAAATGTTTGCTTATAACTTCAAAAACTTTAATCATAAGTAATGTCGTTCAAACTGTTAATTTTAATTATTAATTTTAATATATTAATTTTTTGAAGATTTGATTTATTTTGATAATGCTACCTATAAAAAGCTTTCCAAAAGGGCTAAACTATGTTGCCAATTTCTTCGCCAAATATAGAAAAAATCACGATTTTATGCTAAGTTTGGGATTTTTACTGTTTTTATCTTTTTAAAAGTTACCATAAACTCAATGAAAGAAAGCTCAACTCTTTCATTTAACGAGTTTTCTAAGAAAGCAAACTTTTCGAAAGAGTTATTTTGGCCATTTCATTATAATGTGCATACCATGCATCTGTCCTAAAAACATATTTGAAAAATGGAATTAAAATAAAAACAGAAGAATGTTATAAAAAATATCCCTTCTGCCATATTTTATTTATATATACCAAATTAATTTTATCTTACAGATATTTAAAATTCATTATTAAATCTATCAATAAGTCTGGTTTATACATAAAATGTATGAATATAAAGCAGTGATTTTCCTAAAGTTACAAATTAAATATACAATATTATTTGCATTACATGACCAAGTCAGAAAACAGAAGTTATTTCTTTTACAGATTTGAAGAGCAACCTTCCGGTGATATTCATATCTGATTTTAAAAATATTATAAGATTAAAATTCCAAGATTTCCCAAATAGTTTTTCCTAAATTAGTGTTTCACAATCCTTTTTAAAAAACACTTAATAAGTCACCCATATAGGAAAATAATATCAAATTTTATTTCTATGTAACTGTTACTTATTACACTTGAATAAGTCAAGCTCGTTATGCCGTTGGCTATGTGAATTTAAGTAAATAGGCTGCGTTAAATCATAGTCCCGGAAGGTGAAAGTGCGACTTTGATCTAAATTGCTCTGATCCACTACAGGATCCACTCTCTCAATTTTGACATTGATCTGAAGAGGGAGGAAATTTTCTCCAGACTATTGCACCCATGGTAACTGCTCAACGAATGATCATCCACAGATTTAACGAGCACATATATCGTATGAATTTGGTGGGTCTTTGGTGCCCTTCTGGATGGAAAGTGGACGCCCTAATCACTAGGCTACCACGTCCCCATATTTCTAAGTAAAAAAGTCACTCGCGAAAATACATAAGCCATATTTGTCGCCCCATATATTGTACATGATGTAAAGAACTTTACATAAATATTATAACTAAAGATTTCAAGAAAAGACTTCAACATTTCTTCAAGTAATAGTCCAAGAGCTAAAGCTAGCAAAAGAAGTAAAGATTCTGATAAAAAAGCTGAGCAATCATTAATAGATGTTGAAGCATCCGTGCACTATGGTGATGCTAATGAGTCTGAGCAATCATTAACAGCAGATAATACCAGTGATAATGAGTCACAGTACGGTGAAGATCAAACATTTGGGCAAGGTGAGCTACAAATATAGTTCTTAAAAATCCATGCAATCTAAATTGTATTAGACAATTGAAAGTAGTTGACAAAAATACATATCTTTCATTAGGGCTGTTGCCATATACTAAAAACAAAATTAAAATTATTCATTTTATGGAGATACTTATTCAAGAGTTTTAATACTCTATTTGAACAAATGTAAGTAATGAAAAATTATGTTGAACAATTTCTAAAATTCTTGTTAACTTGTGATTTTTAATGGATTTCTTATATTAAAATTAATAAAATTTTGTTTTTAATTAATTTTGTAATTTTTTATGACATGCAATATTACTCTATGTATAAGGATATAAAATATATGCACGTATTTAAATTAAAAAATGAGCAATAAAAATTAATATAGTGAAATAATAATTTATGCAATCAAAATAATAAATAACATACTGTTATTCATGAAGTGTATCTGTATATAATCCATCTTCATTTTCGCAGAGTTGGCAAAATTATTTTCCAGTGACATCTAATATTTTTATTTATTCTTCATTTATTTGTGTGTGTTCCATAAAATAACACAAAGAATACAACGAGCGAATGATTTCCCTTGGATAGAATTCCTCGTTTATTCATAGGAGAAGGCATGAAGAGGTTTTCCTGTCAAATGGCATATCGGGAAACATGTCCCTGTAAGGAGAGGTGTCCCTTTCTCTGAAGGCAGAACCAGATAAAAGCTCCAGACACCGGTGGGGAACCTGACAGGACTTGTCGATACCGAACTGGACGTCTCTCTTCCTTCCCACCTGATGTTTGTTGTCACGCACGAGGCAGGAGCTTCGTACTGTAGACGTTGCTTGATGAATAAAAGGCGGAATATTCTCAATAAATTGGAATGATTCCCGAAGCATTGCTCTGTGTGAATGGAAGCGAGATTTTTTTTTTATTATTTCGGAATAATAAAAAATAGGATTTTTAACTATGAGGGAATGAAGAATCAAAAAATAAAATTGGGATGAATTTCACTTCTGTACATTGAATATTAATTAAAAATAATTAATTTCTTGAAAAAATTAATATTTGAAGATTAATAAACACTGTGTGTGATATTACATAACACGGGAAAAAAACAGTTTGAAGTCCAAAGTTGTTGTATAAATACTTTACAACAATACGTTTCTTTCCAGCAAGAATTTTTTATAATTTGTGGGTAGCATTCCATATGACAAAAATCCTGGAAAACTCCCATGCATTTACTTCAGTAGGTGCTCATATAGAAAAAACTCACTAACCATATAACATAGTTCAACATTGGTTGATATCAAATCCTTGACCTTCCATTCAAAATAGTAAGATCTTATTAGACCACAATGAAGCCTAAACTATCCTAAAAAAAATTTTTATTTACTCATTTTGGTAATATTTTGTTTGAAATGAATGAGATTAATTATTTTGATACAAAAATTAATTATTTTGTTCAATGTTTATTTTTTAACATTTTTTTCACTATGAATAGAAAGATAGCTCCTAAGTCTAACGGTAATATATTGCTTGAGGATTATTTTTTTAATATTTTGTCCGAGTAAATAAATACAAATGCACTCGATGTCGCTTAAGTTTAACTACAATATTTTGTTCATTTCTTTTTTTAATAATATTACGCTTGAAATGAACTGAAACCATTGATTAGTTGATTTCTTTTCTTCTCTGTTTTACAAACATTTTGTTTAAAATAAAGAGGAACACACCCGATGGATACTATGTCTAAGTTACATAAAAGTTAATAGCATTTAAAATGACAACTTTAATATGACCTTGTGTGTGTGAACAAATATCAGTTTATAAGCTGATGTGAAAAGTTTACGCGATAGTTTAAGTTTTAAGCCAGTTTTAAAATTGCAGAAAAGGGTTTTTTGTGATAACATGCACTTTAGTTGTTGTTGCACCAGCATGCTTCCCTGCAACTAGCCCTGAGTTAGGCTCTATCAGTTAGGTATACGTAATTTAGTAAAAAGTTCATGCTTAAGCAAATATCAGGAACAAAATCTCACAGGTGATGTGAGGTTACACAGAATGCTTCCGTTCGGTACGCGCAGCTCACGACTACAATAAAAAGAAGGACAGAGATGCAATTACAGGCATTCACTGCTATAACAAGTGAGTTTTTTGCTAAATACAACAAAAAGAAGGTTCGTCCACCGTCCTGAGAGCTGCGTTCCTTTGAAAAATGGCCATCAGCACCACCGTTTAAAGAAGCACAGAAACTGGACATTTCATCAATACTGTCGAATCCTTTTTACTTAAGAAAGTCGTTTCAGTGTGTTCAGTGCGTTTTACAAGTGGTTTTCAATGCCAATTGATTTAGAGAGAGATCGGACAAGGTTTTGTAATTGTAACATCGCGGAAAGAGACTGTTATATTGGTAATGGAGTTGTCGTCTGGGGAGGCATTATGCTAAAAGGAATAGGGTAAACTCCACGACTGGTGCACGTTTCCGACGAAGGTTCTGTGAATGGACACTGCTAGAGTAAGGAGGTGATCCTTCCCCATTAGTGCTTATTCCGAATTGCCAGTGTTTCAAAGTTCATTCTTATAGGTGGCATTGCCAGACAACACCAGATTCCAGCTCTTCAGCAACTTCCGGAAAAGGAAAATGTCACTCGATACATTGGTCAGAGTTTACTCGGGTTTAAATCTCCCAAAACATGTGGGCAGCCCTAGGAAGACGCATTGCGGATTGATTACATCCCTTGGGAAGCACCCAGCAACTGCAGCAGATTCTGATTGAGAAATGGGCACTCATATCTCAAGAACTGTGAGAAAGTGTGGTGCTGAGTATGGATAGACAGTGTGAAGCAGTCATTGTAGTAAGGTGATGGCATAGTCCATGGTAAGGAATCTATTTATTGTTCTTTCTGTGGACAGAAAATCGTGCGTAAAGGTACTGTGACTTCAAGAAAGTTTTTTTTATTAATTCTTTTCCATATACATTGTATTTATTTCTATGCAACTATGTTTTCTTCGACATTTAAACACAAAATGATATCGCTCATTTCTAAACTTCATGTCTCTCCAATGATTTTTCGCGGAGCTATGGGAAAAAACGGGTTGCTTGAGTTTTGCACACTAGAGTAGTTTCAGCTATCACTAAGATCACGAGATAATAGCCATTAGGAAACTTAATATTAAGTTTACTTCAAAAAGTACAGCAGCAAACCAGGAAATATGTTCTCCTCTCAACACACCCAAAAACGATCAATTTTAAACTAATAGCTTTTGTAGTTATAAAGGTGTGAGTAAGTAAGCTCCCTTTGTTCTTATATCACATTTCAGATCTCGTTGAGGGAATATATATATATATATATATATATATATATATATATATATATATATATATATATATATATATATATATATATATATATATATATATATATATATATATATATATATATATATAAATATATATATATATATACAGTATTTGAAATATTGCAAATCTAATTAAAGAAATAAATTTTGATGGTATTTAAATAAAGTAAAAGTTTGATTGTGTGGGTGTCAGAATTGCAAAACCAGACTGAAGTTCATAAACTGAAGAAGTTACACAATAATCCAAAGAAAATATCTTAATAGTGAAGGAGCAGATTATTTA
The DNA here is from genome assembly GCA_037975125.1 of Latrodectus hesperus. Classification (NCBI taxonomy): domain Eukaryota; kingdom Metazoa; phylum Arthropoda; class Arachnida; order Araneae; family Theridiidae; genus Latrodectus; species Latrodectus hesperus. Next base: position 57,244,108 of record CM075852.1, read on the forward strand.
CAACACAGCAATTTTTTTTCAATACGGTTTTGTTTAAATTTTTGAAATCTCTGTGGTCTTAATGCTATTATCTCAATGAGCGCTCATCCATTTTTTTTATCTCAATATGAAACTAAAAGTGTGTTATTTAATAATAGATCATTCTGCTAGAATTTATAATCATAGAAAACTGCAAAATAATTTACTTTTTAGTTTAAATACCGCGTTTTTAAAAATTTTATAGTTTTATAAATTTAAAAGAAGTTGCAAAATACATAAGTTAAATTTTGAATATCGTATATTTAAACATTTTTTAAAAAAATTACTTTCATTTTTCACTTAATGGATCACATTTTCTTTATCAGGCTATAAAAATAAATTGACTTATAAATAATACCTTAGGAAAGATGAGTAACTAAGCTACCATGATATAGAATAAATATATCTCAATTAAAATATGAAATGACTCTTCTGTATTGCAGATATTACATAAAATTTAAATTAATTTTGACAAAAAAATTCTTCTCAAATTAATTTTAAGAAAATTAATATTTTGTTTTTTTGTTTATTTCTACTTTACTATTTAAGTACACTATTTAAATACATGTCGGAAATTACTATAGTAAAACAAAAAATGTTTTCGCAAGTATTTAGAATCCAGTTAAGCAGTTTTGACTCTTTATCATAAATTTTTTTTTAACTGACAGGAAAAATAAAGTATATGCCGCTGTATTATTTGTATAGTTACACACTATATATGTTAATTTGGTGTATTATAAAATCACTTTTTAGCTTATCAAAATGTTTAGCCAAAAGTGTATTTAAAAACAATCATGCTAAAGATATCAGTGATCATATACGTTACAGGTCAGTTAAAGGCTACGATTTTAGTGGTTTAATAAAAATACGACAACAACAAAGTTATATTATAATAAATGTTTTGTTTGTGTGACAACATATTAGGATTTTCTCTCAGAATAGTTATCTCAGATTGATTTTGCAGGATTTGGAATATACACTTACTGTCAGTATGCAAAAGCACTTTATTCACGAAAAATTCATTGTATACTAAAAAAAAAAAAAAAAAAAAAAAAAAAAACCCAGCTCAGAACAAATTATTTCTATTAAATAAAAAAAGACATTCAAGAAAAATTTCTACATCTTTCTTAAAGAGGGAACAAAAGCATAGAAACAATCAGTTATTATAAGCTCTTAGGCTTCAAATACAAGAACTGCTTTCCTGTATTGTACAACATGTCAAGTTTAATAAAATCGATATGTAAATCTAAAAAGAAAAAACCTAATAAGATTTTGCCAATCCTCACACACACACGAAAGTGTCAGAGAAAATTTCTAAATCTTTGAAAGAGAAATTTCTTGGAACTTTCACATCATGAAACGAAATTTCGCCAAATAGATGATTTCGTGTCAAATCCGATGACTTCGCCATTATTGTTTATATACTGAGTATTACTTGACACAGTATCCCTGATTATTATCGAGAGAGCAAATTTTATTGGAAGACTAATCCGAATATTTCAAAACTAATATTTATATAATAACAATACAAGAAAAAAATTAAAGAAATTCAATCAAAAATTTACCGGAAAAGTAAAAAAATGAACAGAAGTAATTAATATTTTTTAATAGTTTAGAACTCATTGCAAAGAAACACAAACCTAAGTTGAATAGGGGACAAAGATGTCAAAAAAGTTCTTAACGCATTTAATATCACACGTATAATTTATATGATGTTATAAATTTTAAAATTATAAATATATCAAACATTATGTCGTATCATTGAAAAAACTGGGGAAATATCCGAAGCTAGGTTTTATCAGTAAAATGTATGATTGAAGCTGCATTTCCATTGCATCCACTTTAAAATAAATAGAAAGATTTAATATCTCTGCTTTCTATAAGTATATTTATCATGGTGAGTGCTAGAGAATTTTCTATACTCGCTATATTCTATATTATTTAGGTATGTTATGAGGTGTGTATAGCAGTTCCTTCCTTAAAAACGAATGTTGGAATATCAAGAAAATATTCAAAAGCTTTGAGTTATGAGGCTTTGAAAATGCCAGAGAAAACTGTCTTGGTAGTCTTTTACACTTTCCGTCATTATAAACAGACGAGCATTACCGAAACATATATCATTTAACGCAATAGATCTGTCATCATGTTTGACTGCTTGTAGAAACTGTACTATACGAAGGAATTACTTGCAGGAGTTCGAGAAAATCGTTCTCATTAGGATACGATATCATTCAATAAATATATCAGTATATTTAATGAATAAACTGCAACCTAGTCATTAAAAATACTGATATTTATCAACATTCATCATGGCATATATCCAGTTCTTTAAAGTGAAACATTCCAGTAGTGGAAAGTCTAACAATCATAAGATGATGTATGACATTTTAATATTCACCGTGTACAGCAAATTCGATAGGATTTTATGTGGATAATAGACCGTGTTCAAGTGCTCTAAAGGATAGAACAATAGAAATTCTAAAGCGCTCGTTCCAACTGACATCTAAGCAGAGAGAAAAAGAGCAACGTTTTCCTCTCGTTGCTGAACAATGCAGGATATAGAACTCAAGATATTCCCTGAAGAACATCAGACCATAAACTACCTGACGGGAAGACTCTTATGCATATTGAGATAGTATTCACATCTCGCAAGAAAATAACCAGGAAAATATCGACGCATCTACTCCCAACAGATGTGCATGCATAACAAGGTAATTCATTGAACATAGCACACATCTCCGGATATTCAGCTGTAACTTATATCAGATCTGGCTCCCAAAAACCATGGTTCTATTTCTATGTGTCAAATAGCCGTGTGATCCTTGATTGGGAGTCATCCGTACTTCCTCTTCTATTACCTGGAACAGCTTTTTTTGGGGTTCAAAAAGCTTTACATCAATATTTTGCTGTTACACTAACCATTTTATGGCTACACTAATGCGTCTACTTAAGACGCATCATTGCTTAGTCGATTGAACACGCTTTTAGGGGTTGAGGGTACCAAGTTCAATCCCGACAATTGTGGAGCAATGGAAGATGGGCATGATTTTGCACTCCGTATGCATGTTTATATTTAAAGTTTACAGGTTTCTTCAACTGCAACATTTATATTTATTATTAATAACATTTTTTTCAAAGCGGTAGGTATTAAAAAGCATTACAACCTACGATTATTAGTTAATTCAAAGTGTACTACAAAAGATATCTGTTTTGATTTCAAGAAAAATTCAAAGTTTTGAATAAACATTCAAACTTAAAATTTTGATATTTATTAAGTCTCTTCCAGATCAGGCAGAAGCCAACAAATAAATGAACAAACTACTTGGCAGCAAAAAAAAGAGACAACTCTGCTACTTTTCTCTTCATCCCATTTATGCATCTCTCTTATTTCCTTCAGGATCGGAAGTAAGTTTTCTTGCTCTGGATGCGCGACGGGCCGCCGATAAACCAGTAATCGATTCCTAGGCAGATGAAAGACGTGGGACAGTGAGGGTCAAGGGGATATTGACAGGGAAGACTTCTAGCATTTCCCTCGGGGGTCGGGAGAGGGAAAGAAATGAAGATGGCATGTTTTCATATCCGAACTTCAGCCACAGGAAATGCGAAAATTGAGTTCGAATATTGAGTGACCAGGAGGGACGCTCATTTCTATTTCCTCAACGTCTTCTTTTTTCCCAAGTGGGACGGCTGAAGACTTCGAGTGGATCGATGGCTATTGTTGCTACCGGAATTACGTCCCAAATACTTCTTTTCCGAGAAAAGTAACATAACTAGAATGATTTCCAAATTTTTGGATAGTGGTGAGAAGCTGAGGAAATGGTATGGAAGCCCGGAGGCCCTAAAAATACAGTATCAAATTCAATTTTTTTTATTTATTATAACTTTATCACGACAATTCGGTGCGACAGATTTACTCTAACAGCTAGAAAGCCGCAGTTTGCTATCGGATCCATATAAAAGCTGTTTTACTTTGAAGAATTTGCAGATTTATTTAAGCAAATTCTAGTGTTTATCCTCTGGTACAGCATGAAAGTGAGTGTCGATTTTTGTCATTTAACTGTGGTTCAAAATTTTAAAATGGTTGGCTAAACTTAAAACTTCATTCGGCTGAAATATGCAATTACTAAAAGAATGGAGAACACATTATTATGGTCAATCACAAAACAAACAAACAAAAAATTAGAATGAATAGCGATATTTTGGATGGAAAAAACATTGTTCTTTTAGCCGGAATGTTCTAAAAAGAATATCCTTTTGAGAGACATTATGCAATTTTCAATTTTGTTGTATGTGATGACCTTTGGCTAATATGATATTGCAGTTTGAGAGAAGAGGGTCAGTTCAGTTTTATAAATTTCATCACTTAGTAATGGTTTAAAATCAAACGGCAGTCAGATGCCCATAAATAATTCGGCCGAGAAATAACAGTGCATTAAAACAAATAAATACATATCATCGAGGTGAATCATGTAAAAAACGTAATAAAGAAGGGAGTTGTAACCTAATTGGAAACGATGCAGCTTTTATGGCTGCGAGGTAGCAAGTTCAGTGCTTTATTATCAGTCATAATATTTCCTGCAAATTAGTGTAAATGTGAGCCTAAATGTAAGAGAGTTCTTGTGTTTGGAAGGGGAAACAGGTTTGATACTTGATCAACCTAAAGCCCATCATGCTGAGAGATCATTTCATCTTAAATGTTCTGCAAGGTTCAATGTCTCTCCTCCTGCCCGACAATGATAATGAGTGTTACAGATCACGTGACTCTTCGATTGAGTCATGTGAATGTAATTTAACATGACGAGGTAAATGATTGTCTTTTGCTTTTTCGAATGACAGAAGCAAACAACCAGAAACGCATCGTAAAAACTTACTGTAAATTGAAAACTTTATCAAATTAATCGGGACAAAACTGGAAGACAATAATATTCAAAAATATTATAATGAGTTTTAATAAAGTAATTACGCTAAAAGAAGGGAAAAGAAAATGTGGCTGTTTTATTGCATCATATAAAACGAACTAAATAAACCAGAATAAATAAGATGATTAGTTTGTCACTCTCTGTTTTGCTGTTTTTTATTTTTTTCATATAAGAACAGATTCTACCAGTTTATCGGTAACGTGAATTTTCAGTTATCACAAGAATTGACGTTTGAGATGAGATTCGAACCCAAGGACTAAGACAAAGACTGAAACTAAGATTTTTTGACATAAAATCTTAGTTTCAATCTTTGTCTTAGTCCGCGATTTCAACACATGGCGACACACACTAACTTCAAAAAATTAGATAAATTCAAAAAAGTAATGATAATTTTTCAAGAATACTTCACTCTGTAAAAAATTCAAATGTGGTGATGCAGCAACAGGAATACCTTCTCAGTAAGGAGCATAAAATTGTATATATGAGAATAAGGATGCAAATTTCGCTGTGAAATGCTATTCGAGCTCCAGCGGTTCAATAGCTTCAAGCCGCTTTCCATAAGATCAGCAAAGTGAAGAAACATCTTTGGCCGTTGACAGTGATTGGGAGGGTGACCACTTTCTCTCATTCACTGGGTTGCTGGAGCTCCGTGCGTTGAGGACGTATCTACGTTAATATGTGAATTCCAAAGTTCTTCCGCTGGTATGGCATGAATGTGGAGAGGAAGATGGCAGCTCAAGTGTGACCTCGTCACCTGTTAAAAATTATGAATCACTTGGTGATGGGCAAATATTCCAAACCCATTAACCTAAAGGTACAGTCCGGGTCTCAGCTGCACCGCTATTATGTATCAATTCATCTTCCGTTTTATGCAAAAGGTATAAATGTATTTGTGCTCAACATTATTCTATTGTACAATTGTTAAGATAATGTCGCTAAATCTAATGAACCGCCTAAAGCTCCGAGTAAGTCATAGATTTCAGTTCTCTAAGAAAAGAAAACTACGCGCGTATACTATTTTTAACGAGCGGTAAATTTTAAAGGGGGTTGCTTATACTTCTTTTCTAGGCTATACGTTGCTTGAAATTGATTGAATTTTAGTTGGAAGAGAAATGGAAAATTTTTTAACCAATCAGAAATCTTATTCAACTAAATAAGTCTGCATGTTTAGCACTCGTAAAGCTTGATATCTTTTTCGTTGGTGTAGTTTGAGGAAGAGACTTCCATCTCAAGAGGCTATTATGTTAGAATGGAATCATAACTAATTGGTACATATCCACAATATTCTGTTATTGCTCATTACAAGTTATCTACAGGGCGTGGTCGCAATGTCCTCAAAGTGCAATGATACCTTTCGGAGTGACAGGCGAAATATTGGGGGTCTTTTGCTCGGTATCTACTTCAAAATCTCGAAGACTCCACTTAGTTGCTTCTATCAAACTAGTGGAGCCCAACTCAATGCTAGGTATCGGGAAGCATGCTGGTGCAACAACAAGTTATCTACAGAAACTTTCTCCTTTCTGAATGGACAGTTCTATTCAAAGTAACTGTACTTCAAATAGTTTATGAGTTAAATGAAAGTAATAAATTTATTTTTCATGAAATTTGATCAACTTATAAATGCTATATAAGCCATAATTTGATTGCGAATGAAATTATTCTCAAGATTACTAACTGTCAATCCACCTACTATAATTATTCCTATATAGTAATCAGATAATAAAAGGAACTATATACTTCTTCTTGGATGAGAAGTTCTTAAGTGCAACGTAATAATGCTATTTTGATATTGATATCACTGTTTACTATAGCAAATAGCAGAAAAATCAAAACTAAGTAAAAAGCTGATAAACAGGATAAAATAGTTAAGTTTTTCCTATCACATATGTTTTAGTTTACCTTCCTTTAACTGATTAAAGTATATTTTCTTAAATTCGAAAACAATTTTTGAAAAAAAGAAAAAAAATCGTTGATTTTTGGACGTTCCCTTGTGAAAGGAACATGCGAGTAATTCAGTTATTGGTTTTCGTCGACTCGCATCGGTTGACAATCTTTTCCGAAAATCGATATTTTCCTTTCTTACTTTTTCTCCATACCTTTATCCTTTATATTCCCCCCCCCCATATTGCACTACTTTCTCCAATAAAACGTCATCAAATTTACGATTCCTTTTTATTATTTCATCTCTGTTTCCCTTTATGCACTTCTTGAAAGTTTTTTTCCCTTTAACTGCGACCGGGTTTATAAAAATCATCCCGCTCACTCCAAGAGAAAATGCACTTTCGAACTTTTAATTAACTTCATCCCCTCGGTTACAATGCGGCAGTCTGTAATCAGGGGAAAAAGTTAATAACAAAAAAAGAGGGAAGTAAAATGATTGGCTTGTCGTACGTTTCTTTCCCATATTTTATTTTTTGAGTCATTTTTTCATTATTTGAATCTTGAGCCTCCCAGTCCTGATTAGTACTCTGAGCACGTTCAGGAAGATTTCAATTACCCCCTTACCCCTCCGACACCTTATTCACACTGTTGGGTATTTGATTTCTATTTTTACGTGTAAGAAGTTTCCTTTCTATTGAAAGTGGCTATTATAAATGGTTAGCGTTGCCAAATTTAGATTAATTGTTTCCTTCCGATTGAGAAAAGCTGTATACTTTTTTTAGCATCTGAGCAAAATGACCACTTATCAGAGAGATTGAGGAAAAATATTCGAGGAGTATCTCACTATTCTTGAGTAGATTAATTTAACACTGACATGTCTTATATCCATGGCCTTGTCACAGGTTCATCTTTTTCAGAGTAGAATTTCCTAGATTCGATATTAAGCCATTTTGAAATATAGATCCATATCTTATGTTTCTACATTTTGCATTCATTTATAAAAAATACAAAGTAATTATAAAATAATTTCAGTTAGTTGCAAACATTTGTAATGGAAAAAAGGAAGAAAAGTGGGCATCAACTCTGTAAAAACTTAACATTGGATGATGCAATCCGGGCTTTGCTGTTAATGAATTGAAAAAGTTTCATAATTATGTAAAATTCTAATATTTGTTGCATCGCTATGGTATTTAAAACATATGCAATTGGAAAATACAACAGGAAGAAGATAACAGATTTAAACAGTGCAAAAAAGATAATCATGATAACGTTTGATATCAGAGGAAGTAAGTAATAATCCAAGCATTAGTACAATAGTACCAATATTAATACCAAATGTCGTTATAACTTACCTTACTGTGAAATTCTTGGAAAAATACTGGATTTTTGTTATTGCATTAAGCATGTTCAAGAAATAAATTTTAAAAATTATGATTAATTCCTAACTTGCTCACTAATTTTCTTATCTTCCTCCCCCCAAAAAATAATTGTTTTCTTTATAACATATTATTGGAATAGGATTTCGGTGAATTTTTCTGTTATCAGTACCAGACAGGTTGTTTTACAAAAGCACCAAAAGATTCATATTAAGTGTCGATTTTACTTAATCAGAATGTTACGCCAATTTACATTGTTAGAAATATTTATCATGAAAAGAGTGCTGAGTTAAAAAGGTGATTTACACATTTCCTGACAACCATAAATTTAATTTCAGTGATCTGAGTATTGTCATGTATAAATTATCACTGACGTAACATTAGGAGGATCCTGCCTCCATTCATAGAAACATCAGATGTGGTATTGGAGCAGCAATGATTTGTGCTATATCTGCATGAATACAATCTCTACATCAATCGAGGTGAAGCTCTAATCGGTCAGTGATATAAGGATAATATTATCAGAGCTTTTATAATTCCCCACGTGGTAGCACTTGAAGATGTTAATAGACTATAATTAACAGTCACATTTGAAGGAGGATTTTCTTTTTAAAGAAGAAATTATATGAAAAGAATAGCTAGGGTATTTCCGGACCTGAACGCAAAAGAACACCTTTGGAGCATTCTATGCAGACCAGTTGCAGATTGCGCACCAACTCCACTAATTTTCAAAGATAGAATGAACTCCTAACCACTAATTCTCGATCTTTTGAAGGAGTGAGATAAAATAATCCAATTTCTCATGAAAAACCTCGAAGACTCCATGCTTTAAAGGTGACCAGCGTTGTTGTGGCAGTAATAGGAAACTATAATTCTCTCTAAAAATTATTTTCTCTAAAGAAGTGTCTTTTTTTTGATTCTCTGATATGCAAAAAAATTTCTTTTTCTTTTACAGCCAAACGCTCTATACAATTCATTATTTCCTGAAAAACGTGTACAGTTCTTTCTTATATAATTTACCACGTTTTTTGATCTTGTATTAAAAATCTATGTAAATTTCAAGCCTCGAAACTCATTTCCAACTTCAAGATATTTTAATTGTTTTGTGCAGTGTATATAAACTATGCGTAGCTGATAGCTAGATTGTACTATAAGATACATTTCTATAAGTTGAGTTAAGAATTTTTTTAGTGATTAAAATGTATAAATCTTTATCGCTTTAATAATCATTTATTACAACAAAGTTCATCAAATAGTTTGAATATTCAAAGACTGATTGAAAGAATTCTTTGTTGGAATATGTTATAAGCGGTTAATATATAGAACATGATATAGTATAGCTGTTAGCACTACAGAATACTTACAATTACAACCCTTTTATTAAAATTAGGATTATTTCTCTTCATTTAAAAGCACACAGTGAGCAAATACTGCTCACTGTGATTTAGCCATAAGATTAGGGTCTTTGGAGTGAAATATTCTTATTTCTATCCTAGTAACTATTAAAGAAAGAGAAATGGTTGCTTTTTCACTTTAAGAATGCACGTTTAACAGGATGCGAATTTAAGTGTCTTTTTTTCCGATTTCTCCCTTACAACTCTGAATGTAACCCAATATTAATGAAAATTTTTCTTGAAAGTATCAGGCAACGGATGCTGCAATGCCATGTATAAAACTACAGTCATTAGGCTGCCCACTGGGTAGTTTCAAAGCATAGTAAGAATATTATTCTATTGATTTAACTTTTACACCTAATAGCGAATAGAGAAATAAGGAAGGACTGTTGTGAAACATTTGAATAGATGACAAGTTTTACTTTATGGTACATTTTTATACATTGTGTAAGTATTCATGTAATGCTAGGGCTGAGAAAACAGAAAAAAACTCTAATAAGCCACTTTGATAGCCATGCACTTTGAAAAGAAAAACACGACGTATATCTCTAATTATTCAATAGTGCTTGGGATCAAGCCCAAGATCTTTCGTTTCGAATAACACCTCATCATGGTGAGCTATTATTCGTGCAAATTGTTAATCATCATAATGCTTAAGAAATAATAAGAGCGTTGCAACATCAAGAGAAAATATATCTTCCCATATCATCATTCCGCATAATTAAGGCTGATACTATAAGTAAGTGCATTTGGGGTACAAATCTGATGTATAAGTACATAATATGTACAAATACACATTATGATTTTTTCGCACCCCAGCATATTCAGCACTGATACTTTAAACAAAAAGTCACTATGCATTTGGTGCTAGAATGATCTTTTGACTGACAACACAGAACATATATATATATTTAAATAGCCAAAATACTGATAAATAGTATCTAAATTTTATTTCAAATTGTGAAAGATGCAGAATGTTAAATATTTAAAATATGTTTAACATTATTCTACATTACTTAAAAAAAATTTCAAGACATACATACACACAAACATTAAAATTTGAATTACTTCTACAATCACACTCCTAATAAATAGGTTTCAAAAAAATTTAATAGGTAAGAAGAAATACAAACCCCAGCGTGAACCATAGTTGCCTAGAAGGTTGGAGCTGCACTAGAATTTTAGTTGATTTCATTTGTATATCATTACTATGATTATTCCATGTGTACTTAAATCTATTCACATGATGTAATACCCTGCTTTCCTTTAAAACATCAACATCATGGAAGGCAAATAAAAAAAATATTTATTAACATAAACAGAAGAGCATGAAAACAAAAATATCATCTTTGCAAGTAATTCGTGAGCTTACACTCATGTAAAATTAGAAAAAACAGCAATCACTGTGGCAGTTGAGACTCCCTTACCCGGTAAGAAACTAGGCTTGGAACGGGCAACTCATTCCATGCTGGTGTGGCAACATGCTCATGAACTGATGATTTCAATTGGTGAAACGTCTGGAGGCCATGCCAGCCAGTAAAAATAATACTCTCTGTATCTAAGGAAGTCAGAACACAACGTGTAACATTGTAAGAAGATATGGAGATTCATAGGACTCAAACGTAAGCAATATCCACTGGCGTTAAGATGACAGAAATGTACTGATCACCACTCAAACTACCGTCAATATGAACGAGGAAACCTCGTATCGATAACCGGTTATTTCTCGTACCATCATAGCAGGTTTAGGGCTGTTATGATGATATCGAATGCAGCTAGTTGATGAACGTTTTTCTCTGAGCCTCGAAACACGTATAACAATCATAAAGCCTTTCACCAAACCAGAACTAGCTGAAAAGATATGAGATTGAGTTACTCTTGATTCCAACAGTAATATTGGACTCAGCAGATTTATCCTTTATACTGCATTGTCAAGGAAAACCTAAGTAATGGTCACTATCATTTAACTCCTAACGTCCATGTTCTGTAAGAGCGGATATTGAATGAGCTATAAAAAGCCCGTTTTCCGACTTCTGGCTCGTGATATGATTACACAGCTTTTTTAAAGTGGCATCTTAATATGTCTGTTCTTTTTGGCGTTAATCATATGAAAGAACTAAAATCTTGCATGCCATTCAGTATGACTCATCAGTTCCATATTCGCATGACACTGATTGGATTTTAAGCAGTATGAAGGACAATATCATGAACGATAATTCTTACTCTCGATATATGATTCTTATCAGGATTAAATAAAGGCAGTTATTCTGCCTCTATTTAATTCCAACACTTGCTGGTAAGCATTTCTTTGCATTTGAGGCATAACAGGATATTTTGAAAAATCCATGCTTACATAAATCAATTTTGGAGAGTGAAATTCATTGCTTAACTTTTCTTTTATTCCGAGCTCCAGGTGTCGTTTCCTCCTTCGTCGTTTAACTCATTCTAATGCCTATTCCAATCATTTCTTCCTTCCATGTGTGATTTTGATTTTCACATAACTCCTTCTAGGCGTTACTATTGCAAAGGTCAATTATGTATTAATAAAAGCAAGTAGCACTATGCCGTTTACTTATATCTCACAGTAAGGCTACAGTTTTATACAAGTATCTTGCGTGATTATAAAATGATGAAGAGTGACATTTTAATTAATCTTTCATCAAATATTTTGAATTATAAATACAGTTACTATAATTATAAACATTTTCACTTGCAATTAATATTACTATATGATCTGTTTTCAATAATGTGAATAGTATATTAAAAAGTTATCTTTTGAATGTGTGTTGCACAAGCGTACTTCCCTATACCTAGCCCAGAATTGAACTGTACCAGTTAGGTAGAAGTAGCCAGGTGGGAGTCTTCGTAATTTAGAAGTAGGAACCAAGAAAAAGACGCCCCAATAATTGACCTGGCACTCTCTCTCTCTCTCTCTCTCTAAGAGGTATTATTTCATTTTTAAAGGATATTGCTACAGCGAGCTATTGAACATGTCATGGTTACCTTTAGTGAATACGACGGATATTTTACTAATAAGTCGGGATTCGAATTCACTACCTTCCTATAATTCTTTTAAATCAAACATTAAAAGTATTCAGTACTTACGTATTATTCAATCGACCATATCTGGGAAAAAATATAAGTCGTTTATTGATATGATTTAGCATCATATAAATTACAAATAAAGTTTTTATCTATTTGGTACAGTCAAGATAAGTAAACTGTTCTGCTTTTTCTTCACATTTTGGAAAAAAATATGAAACTTGGCAAAATTGGATGACATATTTTTATGAAGAAAAAGATCGATGGGATAATAAGTATAAGTATCAAATATTTTTAATGGTCAAAATTTTTTATCTCTCTTATATATAATTAATTAAAAATTTAAATATTCCTAAAATCTTGCGTTTCATTAATAGGTTGAAAACAATTGAATAGCTAAAATTATATAATATTTGCAACGCAATTGCTTAAAAAACTGAAATACTGTCTTAGTATTTGAATGATCACGAATTCAGTTTTAATATAATTGCTACGATTCCAACTTCACTTAAAGCTACAGTCATGAATGACATAAATAAAATAGTACTATGTCGTCTGACGATGCCAACAATTTTATGTAAATGACTTATGATATCAGAATTCTGTATATAAAATAATGCTTATTAAGTTACTGTTATCGCTTTCTAAATATTACACCTAAATTTGGCAATATTGAAAATTTCGAAGTTTTGTTCTTACCCAAAGGTTTGTGTTTCTGGTATTTTAATAATGGGAAAAGATGTTTCTTAGCTGTATATAATTGCTCTTAAGTAACTTATTATTGTTTTTATCCACGCATAAATAAGAATTAAATGTAAAATACCTGTAGCAAGAAGTAAATCAGGTTCTTCATGATCATTCTATCCTGTCGAATCTACACTCGAAGCTCAAATTTTCGTGGCAAACCCTTCACCATTTACGACAGTTGTTAATATTCTGTACTGTTAATTGATTAATTTTATAAGGAATAAACTTTTTCTCTCCTTCACTAAGGTTTGACATCTGGTATTCGCCAACATCAATTACCTTTTTTAAACTTAAATTCAAATAACAATAAATTATTGCATCAAAGTTGCATCTTTTGGAAATAGCCGTAGCACTGCTATTTCTGTACTTGAGTTCTAGCCTTCGGCCTTCGGTTAACGATGTTGGCTGATTACAACTGTATCATCTCAACATTTTGTCAGACAAACAATCAAATTGAAAATTTAAAAAAAAGATTCATGAAAATGACCAAAATGTATTAATTTATATAATTTAATTCAAATTGAGACCATTTCTGTGCTTAAATTTTAATCTCAGAAAACTAGAATTTTTTTATTCTAAAACAAAATGAAGTTAATTATTGTATGTTTGTAATAGTAAATAAAAATTTTAATTGGTGAATTCGAGAATTTCTGTCAATTTTTTACTCACAGTTATATTCATTATATAATTTTTTCATTGTTTGGATACATGTGTGCTTATACAAGAAAATACACGTGGCAAAATTAAGGAATATACACTTTATTTACAAATATTTATACAAATTTAATAATAAAAAAATTAATTTTATTGTAACAATATACAAAGAACTTATCACTAGAGAAAAAATGCTTACATGTACACAAATATTCACACAAAAGTTTACACATTTGTTTTAATAATTAATATATCCACTACGCTTTCAAATCTTGTGCGTTCGAAATCTCGTAAACGAAATAGAAAATATACAAAAAAAAAACTTTTATATGAAATTACTCTCAGGTATGTTATGTTTAATGTAATTATTATATATTTCTATAACATACACCTAATTTTATTCAGAAATTTGTTATAATTTTAAAATCTGCATTACTCATTGAATATGAGCTCAGGTAAAAATTATGAATAACAGAAAAAGAATAGCAACTAAACACACCAAAAATTATAAATTATTTATTCTTATTATTTCTTAAATTTGATTTTAAATTAAATTAATGGATTTTAAAATTAAACTTAGAAGAGGATAAAGGGAAGATAATACAAAAAGGAAAGTTGCATATAAATCCTGATTTTTTGAAAATGGAATATATACTTCAATTCTCCACAGAAAATGGCTGTTTTTGATTGCTTGTAAAAGACGTCGTCCAAAAGGTAGTACTACCAAAGTAATTTAATTTAAAGGTGCTCTGCACATTAAATATTCTAGGATGTAATGTCCCATTACTGATGTGATGTAAAAATCTAGAAAATGAATCTTAGTCTCCCTATTAGCTTCATCACACCATTTTAACTCAAATTATTTAGTGTTAAGATTTGTTAACCTGTGTCGCGGTTTCTAGAAATAAGATGTCAAAACTGAGTGCTAGAGACAAAAATGGAGGCTTGAACATTTAACAAGAATTTGTATTTTCCAGGAATATGAGCTTTACACCAAGTTGTTTTATAACAAATAGAATTGACAAAAACTTACAAAATATAATTAATGGTAATATCAACTCCATATATTTTTATGTTTATATGAAAATATGCAACATCAAAATAGTAAAAACAAGTAAGAAAATCACAGAATAAATTAGAACAAAAAATGAGATTCGGTAATTTTTGATAAAAAATTCAATTCCTTCATAATAAAAACAAGCTTAACTGATTAAAAACGAAAAATGGTTTTCATTGGTTCTTAAATGAGTTCAAAAGATTAATAAATGCAGAAAATTTATCAAAATTCATCAGAATACTAAGAAAGTTACCAAGGAAAAATTCAAGAAAATTGGAGAAAACAATTATCATTCATCGCAATTTGACAAAAATAATATAAAGTTTTTAACGTTTGTAATCCAGAATGATAAAAAATATAAAGTACATAGGTTGCTATTTATATTTCTAAACATGGTAACTGTAATTGTTGCTAAGCGATGGCAGTTGTTTCCAAATAATAGTTTGATATTTTTAACCATAATTTCTTTATTTTATTTTGCCACTTTTATGTAATTTGTATTAAGTTTTAAATTGTAGTGAATGAATGAATGTGTATAAATAGAAAAAAAATCATCTTGAACAAAAGCTGAAATGGATTCGTGAACTTTTCCGTGCGATTATTTCTTAAAACCTTTGTATGTGGATCATAAACACGAGAGTGTTTGATTAACTTATATCGATGCTGAGAGTGAACTGCTAAAACAGGATCGACATACTATAAGGTGGGTGCGTCATAAACATCAATAAAAAATTGCAAGTACATTTAGCTGCTAAGCGTTTGATCACATTGGCTCCCACAAAATCTGACACTCTCGAAAGAAAATTCGTGTTGATGGGGCATGGTAATGTTAAAAAAATACGTTCAAGGTGCATCGAAAGATGTTTATAACATCAAAATGGGTGTCAAACATTTTTCTAGGCAAAGGAGAACGAAACCAAATCGACTATATTGGTCTTCCAATCGAGTCAAATCCAACAAAAGTTTCTTGTAGGAGAAAATTGTAGAAGCAAATTGTTGTCTCTTTGTCTTTAGAGGCCACGTGATGACAGTGAGGTTAGAGCGTGATTTAAAACGATTAATTCTGAATGGAACATGACAATTTATTTGCAAAAAGTTAACGGGTAAATTCGAAAAAAAGGAACAAACATGAATCATTCTTTATCACGGCAATGCGACCATTCACTTTTCTGCTAAAACAAAGAAATTTTTGACTGGCCAGAACATCGAATTTAGCGGTCTTCCACCGTACGCTCTTGATTTGGTACCCAGAGATTTTTTTATTCTCGTACATCAAAAATTATGTAGTCAACAATTTTTGACACCCAAGAAAGTGTAAATGGATTCAAAATTCACATTTTAAAGGTATCAGAGTCATGATGTAAAAAGTTCTTTGAAAATTAGTTCAAACGCCTGCAAAAGTGTATTGATCTTCATGAAGAATATTTTCAGAAAAAATTAAATCAATTTGGATCGTAAATATTATTTTTTTTCATTATTAGGCGGGAATATAAGTAGCAACCTTCGTATAGTAATAAAATACCTCATAAAATATTCTCTTAATAAATTCAATATTTAAATAAACGAAGATAATTTTATTTGAGGATATATGGTTGGAAAATGCTCATTTCTTTGCTATAAATTTTGCATTTTTATTAATATTTACATTTACTTTATAGACCATAGAATTTTTTTTGTGCCATAAAAATATTTGAAATCATAATAACTCAATTTTATGTACATTTTGTAAGTTTTTCTAATTACTCATTATAAAGGAAACATCATTTCAAATTACATTGCTGTCATGGTATAATTTCTTAAAGTTCCACTTTGTTTTTACTCTAATTCTTTCAGTTTATAAGTAATCATGAAATTCTTCATATTACTTTATTGAAAAATGATCTGCACTGAAAGACAATTTTCAGTTTCTTTATATTTCTCCAAATTAAGAATACTTAAGATAATCATTAATTTATCCGTAATATTTACTTTGAATTAAATTATTGCCGTCTTACATAAAATAATAATTTTCTGCAATTCATTTAAAAAAATTTTTTAATATGTAAAATAATATATGATTTTAAATAAAGACAATTCAATGCATTTATTTTAATCATATTTATCAATAAATTGAAAAAATATTTATTCAAAAATATTTTATAATATTTAGTATATATAATTAAAAAAGATCTATATACCATTGTTAAAAGCAAACTTATTTTCAAAGTGCAAATTACATTACATCCATTTTCCTGTAAATTTCTAATCGTGGATTTGAGAACAATAATACATCCAAAAATATATCACATTTATTCATGGAAAAAATTGTTACAAAACATTTACTTGAAAGCAAACTCTGCTTAGTTGCCACTTCAGTTTATATACCGCAAAATGATGCAAGCTCAAAAGATAAGATATCTGGCAATATTGGAAAAGAAATGTTGAAAATTTTATTGGAGGCAAAAATCAGTAAGAGAAAGGAAAACTTTTCCCGTCTCGAAAGAGCACTAACTCAATTTCGTTCCCTTCTGATATGATTTGCCGAAATAAGTGGCTTTCCCTGTCACAGCAACCCTACAATTTTGTAGAAACTGAGGTTAAAAGATCTATAAAAACCTTCGTAACTTCATTAGGGAGGAAGGAGATACAGTTGGATGCGTTCTCCTTTCGACCATACCGAGTAAGATTGAACTGCCTTAATAGAAGCCTCTCCATCGTCATAGCCAGCCGAAGTCCCTCCCCACCATCTGATAAAACTTGAGGTTGAAAGGCCTGTAGAAGTCCCTCAGCCTGGTTATCGTGGATGGAGAAATGTCCGGATGTGTTCTTCCTTTGGTCTTACCCAAGCAATGAGGGTTCCCATTGCCCTCTGACTTTTTGAGACAAGGGAAACCTTTTGTCTCGTTGAAGTAGAAGTGCTTATCCGTTATGACTCGTTTGAGTCCTAAGAAGTCCTGGACTAAGGCCATCTCCCCAGCTGGATCTTTGATGAGGTTCTCACCACTCACGAAATGGATCTGCTTCAGCTGAAAATACTTTATCCACCACTCTAAGAACCTGGAGTAGACGCCGATCCGGATGGCGCTCCAAGAGGTGTCCACCAGACCTGTGGTAGAGTTGCGGAAGGTCATCTTGTCAAAAGAGGCGCCGACACCCCTCTTGCTGGCTGTTTGAGTGTAGTCAGAAATGGCCCTGGTCACGGGGTCCCTGACCACTACTATGAGTTTGACAAGGGAGGACATACGGTAGAGACGATGAGGTACTTCTCTGGTGATGAAATAGCTAGGAGTCTTCTCCATTGTGATTTGGCCCTCTAGGCTCTGAGGCATTTGCTGCCTGTAAAAAAAAGTGAGATTTCAGAATAGTATGTAAGCAAACTTCACATCCTACCAAATTCATCACAAAAAGTATAATTTGCCTGTTTTGAAATCAAAAGAATTAGTGATCTAATCTGAAATTTTAATTTTCAAGCAAACTAAAAAATAAAATAATGAGTCAATAATAAAAAATATTGAAAATAATACATAATTTTAATATAGTAAAAAACTTTAGTCATGGCTCAAAATGAAGTAATTATTTTTTTCTCCAGAATGCTTTAATATAAATGAAAACTAATACATAAAGATTATCCCATTTTCTCTTAAAATAACTTACTAAAAGAATATGAAATCAAAACTCTAAAATCTTTGATTAATGTTAATAGATAAAATTCTTAATTTTTATATATTCCGAACTTAAATCAATGCATACTTTTTATTACTAATCACAAAATTATTGTTGTACTTTATATTTTCAAGTTGCCAAAAATTTATGTAGAATGTTTAAATCGTAATAAACAATGAAATAATAAAAACTTATAATTAATTGTAACAAAATAATTAAAGAATTTTTATAAAAAATTCAAACTTTTATATAAGGCATTCGTGAAAATCTACAATCTACTCAACACGTATTTATTTTCTCAGTAAAAAAGTTTTTCTTTATTAGTATATATATATATATATATATATATATATATATATATATATATATATATATATATATATATATATATATATATATATATATATATATATATATATATATATATATATAATAAAAATCAGAAAAATCAGGAGGCTCTGAAAATTTACAACAGACTGACACCCAAAAGGTAAAAATCCATCTTCAGGGCCTTTACTGGTCTAGTAGCAAGACCACATTTTATGGAGTGGATTGTTTTATGTTCAATCCTTGCCATGCTAAAATAAAAAATAAGGTTGTCACGCTTCATACGCCTGCATGCATATCAGTCGGACATATACCGGATTTTATCTTTTACAATACGTGGATGTGGTCAAGTATCTTCGAAAATTCCTCCAGAACTCAATGAACGTGATA
Source organism: Latrodectus hesperus (assembly GCA_037975125.1). NCBI lineage: Eukaryota > Metazoa > Arthropoda > Arachnida > Araneae > Theridiidae > Latrodectus > Latrodectus hesperus. Next base: position 57,263,555 of record CM075852.1, read on the forward strand.
AAAAGCTACATATTGTTAGATTATCTCCTACGTAGTGGAAAACACATATTCATCATACACTGTTCAACAGGGTAAAGGATTTTATCACTCACTAAGTCTTCCTTGAGAATTTTTCATTGATAATGTTTCATAATCATGCGTTGCAAGGAAAGAAGCTCGGAAAACCGGTATCTCTCATCCAACAGACGAGCATGCAGAAAATGTAAAGGCAACAGCTGTCTGCTGTCGTTCAACAGTCATTATCCGGGATCTTTTGCTCTGAAAAGCAGTGTCCTGCTACAAGGACACGGGAAATCCCAAATATTTTAGACATTTTACTCCAAAGATTCCCATCCTACTATTAAGACACGGTAATAAAAGAGTATGCATGACAAGGCGTTGTAAACCACTTAACAGCCAAAGTCTGGTGAAAGACATTTTAATACCCTCTGATTAAATTGAGTTCTGGGAAAAAATTTTTTACCGATAGTTTGCCTTATTCATGTGTTGCAAAGAGAAAAATCGGGAAAACTTCAAGCACACACCTTTACAGACGTGTATTCAGATGGAAAATGTGCAATATTCATCTCCTAAAACTCAATAGTCGTTAAGATCGAGCCAAAGACCTTAGGTTCTGAAGAGCAGTGTCCTATCACTAGGTCATGGTAAGTAAAAAAAATATAGGTATAATAAAATACTCTGAAATAATTTTTAAAACAAATATTTACACATATGTAAGCTGAGGATGCTAATTAAGTTACAAACAATGCAACCCCAGGCCATTGCAATGAGTAAACGGTCAATTTGTTGCAATGTTTTCTGTCCAGTAACATTTAAGTTGTCGTGAACATCAGATGAAGTATATGTTCATGCCAATTTAATGCAAGGTATTTCAGTAAGTTTGATTAATTGATTTTTTGACTCTTATCGGTCTGTGATTACCTTTTACACACACGGATAATTATATCAGGCTCACTGTGACCTAGTAGGAGAGTAGCGTTACTGAGCATAAGTTCCCAGGTTCTATCCCAGCCAATGAACAAAGAGAGATGGAAGTTCTGATTACTGCAGGTACATCTGTCGGGGTGGATACTTTGGAATTTTTAAGGGTTTCCGAGATTTATCCATTGCAACACGTGAATATTATCCATTGCCTAAGAAAAGTCCATCGTGAAGGTAGTTTACGCAGTGTGTACTAAACTATTTTACTACGGCTATCACGAATTAGACTGTTTATTACGCTGAATCAAATATCCAAGTCATAGGCAAGAATCGAATTTTGAACTGTATTGGAATATTTAATAATTTAGAGGTCAATCATGATACTTTGTAATAGGTATAGTAACAGCAAAAAACTGTAGTAATTTTTAGCATTAATCAAGTAACAACAAAACAGATTTTCATAAGCATATGTCAAAAGGGGAAAATCAAGAAAAGTTTTAAGCACACATTTCAAAAGACGTGGTTGGAGAAAGCTAAATTGAAAATGTATTTTCTGCTAAATGTAGCTGTTACTGAGCCTCAGAACTTGCATTCTAAAGACAGCGATCTAATGAAAATACCATAGTAATCCGTTTGATATTAATATGCAATATAGTCTCAGCTGTATATGCATTATTTTCCCACAAAACAAATATCATATGAAATTATGAATTTCAATTTTAAAATATAAAAAGTTTATTTTATTTTGTGTATAAGACCTCAGGATTCAAAAGAGAAAATCATTTGAAAGTGTTACACCGATTACACGAAAAAAGGTATAGATATCAATTAAGTTTTATGTGATTTTTTTATTCTTTTTCCGCTAATAGACATTAAGTAAATATCCCTCTATATATAAATTTTTGAGAGAATTTTCGATAGAATAAATTAAACAATACATGGGATATTTTTCTCTGGGATTGTATTGTGATCACACTACAAATATCATTATATATTCAACTTATTTCTCTAATTTAAAATTCAGCTGCATGATAATTTTCATAGATTTCCTCGACAAAGTTTACCATTTTTATAGTTACGAAATTATTGAAAAACGATACATTTTAAAAGGAGCAAGAGAGGATCAGTGGATTGCACAGGGAACTCATTCGTAGATAATCATTCGTCCCTTTTTCTGGGATCTCAAGGGGTATTAAATACTTAAAAATCTGTAAAGTTCTTTAACCTTAAAATGTTAAATTCTAAGTCTATCTTAAATTTTCTGCCGAATCATTCATCGATTAAAAAAATTACCATATAATGGATACCAAAGACATATCTTAATTTATCGAATTCTTATCGAGTAGTTGTCAATACATCCTAATCATTCCAGAGAATTGAGTTGAAGGATTAGATTTTAGGTTATTGCTGTATATTTCCTGTAGTTTTTTTTAATTAAGTGCTTTTGTGATAACAATTGTCATTTCAAGCATAGATATTTCTAGTGTTTCAGTATCAAATTAAATGCAAAATTCTCAGTTGAATTTATCATATTATGCAAAAAGCAATCTTGCTACGACATCCGAGCTAAACTTTGACAGCACATAGAGAAAACTTTAATTTTCGATGGCAGTCATAAAATATTCTGGCATCGATCACGTAAATTGTTTCCAGGGAAGAATTTTTATAAACAGTACTCCATATTCAAGTGTGGCAAGGGAAGAAACCCAGAAAATTTTCAAGCACCTATCCCGATAAAAGTACACGCAGAAAGCAGAAGTGTAAGATTCATCTCCCGTTTTTTAACAGTCGCTGGAAGTTGGCCCGAAACTTTATGCTCCTTGGAGCGATCTCCTAACACTAGGCTAAGATGAGTCCAACTAAACCAAACTTTGCGAAATGAAAAACTAAAAGGCTTAAGGCCTTTGTAAGGCATTCTAGAATCCTCAGTATATATTACTTTCTGGAAGGACTTTTCATAGGCAGTGAATTTTATTTACGAGTTGCAAAGGAGAAAACCTGGATAATTTTTCATGCAGAAATCAGAAGTTCAATATCCATCTTCCTGTGTTCAATAGTAATTGAGATCAAACCCGGAACCTTATGTTCCGAAGAGTGGTGTTTTATCAATAGGCCATGGTGATCCCAAACCAAACTCAAGCCATATCTAAAAAGCATGAGTATATATGAAATTTCATGTGATGATTCTATCTAATCGCTCGTCAAGCTCAGCTATATATCATTTCATGATTCAATCTGGCCTAATAAAGCACATACATAACAACAGCGTGAACGTAACTTTTATTATACGAATTAGTTAATGGCTTGGTTCCCATCATCCATACCACATAATTTCGAACCAAAATGAAGTCATGTCAAAATATCACATATCCGTATATGTGAAAGTAGGTAGAATTCAAATCTTATCCTATTTCAACATTGCAACCTGATTGAGTCAAGAAAGGTCAGACGTGATAGAATTCTCTATCGATTGAAATGCTATATTAATGCAGTTAAAATATAGAATGAAACCCTACCCAATACTGCCTACAAATAATGATAAATGATTTTGGTGTTGAGCGTTACGTCACTGCCTTTTAAGATCTTACTACTGTCAGAATCGAAGATAATTTATCACGCTATACCCATTATTCAGATCAAATCAGTAAATCCGATTAAATTAGGATCGATTGTAAACTTTGATTCTTTTTGTAAGGAGTATTATATATGAAACGTGTAATATAAAAAATAATGAATTTAGGAAATTTGAAGATGCTGTGATTAGATCTCTTCGTTTCCTTGTGGGAAGACAGATCTTTTCGGAATAAAAGATTTGTTTCGATCAAAGTCCCTGCTGAAAATGAATGTTGCATTTCTGTCTACCACTTGCATGTTTATTTGAAGGGGTAATGGAGAGTTTCCTTTTTTGTGCAAATGCAGCTTATTGCCACTGAAACATCTTTCCAAAAGATAATTATTTAAGGGGTGAATATTAAAATACCTTGTAACAAATTTAGGTCATTAGACTGCCCACTATATGATAACAAAAACATTGCTATTAATTTTTGGAAGAGCTCTAAAAATTACCTTATTTCCAAGTTAGTCAACCGGAGTAACAGTTTAAGATGCATATATTTTCTCTTTCTCTCATGTGTTTTGTTATAGATTATTTTTCCAAGATGACAATTCCTTTATCCTATACATACTACACACAAGTAAAATTCATAATAGACAAATAAGATTCTGAAATGTACACTCTATTCCGCGGAACCAGCTTAGTTGTACCGAGAAGGAACCGATCCAAGCCAATAAAAAACACGGTTCCTACAGAAGCCAAGCGGTAGATTCCTTCCTGTGGAAATAAGATTGATGCCTTCTTTTCCTGTATCTCCCATCCCTCCGAAAAAAATAGACTTCCACAGAAATCCATTCACGGATGTTATTTCTACTATAGCAGAAATCTCCGACAATAAAAGAATGGGCTTTATATCTATATATAAAAATAAGTCTTCGGTCCAGTAGCCGCGTAATACCACGGGCATGGGCAGGCAGCATGAAGGAAAAAAGAAAGAAAGCACACCACTTCCCTCCGCGAATTTCCAGACTTATGTTACCATGACAACTGCCATCTTGTTATTCAAAGCGCACTTCTTTTCTCTATTCGCATCTTGGACTTTCTGTGTCCGTTGTCACGCTCTGTCTCGAAGGCAGAGGCCCCTTCCCCTGTGTAGGGCACGTCACTGTCACCTGGAGTCAACGGGGGGTAAGGGAAGACTAACTTTTATTATCCGAAGACGAGCGAGACGGAATGCATTGCATATGCACTGAATAGCGGCGTATAATGGGGTATTTAAAAGTCTTCCCTTTCCTCGGCTGCCGTTTCTTCAGTTCGTTTCTCCCTTTTCTATTTTTGAATGGCAGGAAAAAAATTCAAAGGATATTTTGTAGTTATTTGTATAAAAAATAAAATGTCCCGTATTCTAAAAAAAAAAAAATGTGACATCAGTTTATTAAAAGACAGAGTTATCAACCCATATTTTCATCTTTAATAATTTTGGAAACAGATAAGTATACAAATATTAAATAAATATGATGTTTACTGATAAAAGTGTAAAAATCTGAAACAGAACTATTGAGTGGTATAAATGATCCTTGGCTTTCAGTTCAATAATTCATGTGTTAGACTTTCAACTCGGATAAGAATGTTTTAATGGTCCATAATCCATTTAAAACCATAATACACACACACTATTAGACAAATGCACATATTTATTCAAAATTAATAAAGAGAGTATAGCTTCTTTTGTATACAAACTCAGCAAACAAAATCCTTTAAATAATATAACGTTGAGTCATAATTACATCCCAATTCTTTGATTACATTAGAGATAAACAAAGCGCTAAATACTCAATAATCTGTTTTTCTTTTCCTGGATTTGACTTCTATTTTGGGCTCAGATGCTTGCAGGGGCTCGGAATCCACTTGAGTTGCATGTTATGATAAAATCATTCCTCGTACAAATTGTAACAATAAAGAAAACATGATCTTAATTTAAAACAAAAGTATCAAAGTTAGGGGCAAATTTTACCAATAGATGGCGAATTAAGCTTACATTCAAAAAATAATCATAATGAGGATAATGGAATAATAATACCACACAATACTGGCACCGAAATCTATTTGAATTTACGATCTCTCAAGAAAGTAGAAGGTTCCGAGTTCGAATTTAGTAATTGTTGAACAACAGAATATGCATGGTGTATTTTTGTCCTCTGCCTGCATATCGTTTGCGAGGGATGCTTGAAATTTCCTGGATTATCAAATTTTCGACGGGTGCCCACTACACATGAAAAGAGTTGCAAGAGCATAATTTACGCAACAAATATTAGAATATGTTGCAACAGTCTTATACGACGTTAGGTTGTCCACGATGCAACGTCAAAATTCAATACACTCAATTCAAATATTTATCTGTACTGTGATTACAAACTATCTGATCAGCTATCGATAATATTAGAAACTCATTTGGAAATTTCTGCTTTGCTGCTGTATAAAAATAAAAACATTTACTTCCTATTTTACTATAATTCATTTACGAGTTATGTTATTGTAAAATCAAAAGATCGATCATCTTATGTACACTACTGGCCATTAAAATTGCTACACCAAGAAGGAATGCAAATACCAGAACAATATTTATTGGACACCTACATTATAGTGGAAAGAACAAGTGATTAGATTTACAGGAAATTAGGATGTATTGATCTTGAGAAATCAGTACCCAGAGCAGTCACCTCTGGCTGCAATAACAGCATTTATCCGCCTAGGCATGGAGTCAAACAGAGATTGTATGGCATCTACGGGGATCTCAGTCCATACAGCTTCAACACTATGCATCGACACAGTTCATCGACAGTAGTGGATGGTGAGTGATGGCGTGCCAATCGCTCGGCAACTATTGACCACACGTTCTCAATTGGTGACAGATCAGGAGAACGTGTTGGTCAGGGTAACACTCGAACCTGTTCTGTATCAAGTAAGTTCAGAACAGTACAGGTACCATGCGATCGTGCATTATCCTGTTGAAACAAAGCATTAGGGAGGCCTCGAAGATAGGGCAGAGCCACCAGCCATAAAACAATCGGAAATGTAACGGTTGCTGTTCAAAGTGCCGGTAATGTGAACAAGAGGTGATCGAGACGTGTATAAAATGGCCCTCCATACCATCACTCCAGCAGATGGGCCAGTATGGCGATGTCCAATGCAAGCTGGCAAAGCGCGTTCTCCACGATGCCTCCAAATACGAATGGGGCCATCATGGTCCTGTATACAGAACCGAGATTCATCTGTAAAGATGAGGTGATGCCATTCCCGCGTCCAGGTTCGTCGCTGATCACACCATTGAAGGCGCTCCTATCTGTGACGCAGCGTCAATGGTAGCCGAAGCCATGGTCACCGTGCAGACAATCCACGCTGATGCAAATTTCATCGAACTGTTCGAGCAGAAATTTGTTGCCTTGCAAATGACTCCATTTCTTGACTCAGGGTTCGTGACGTGGCTGTACGATCCCTTGTGACCATGCGGATAAGATGTCTGTCTTCTCTACTGTTAGTGATGGAGGGTTGCTGAGATCCTGCATGACGTTCCGTATGATTGTCCTGAACCCATTGATTCCATATTCTGCTAACAGTCATGGGGTCTCGACCGACGCGAGCAGCAATATTGCACCACGATAAACCGCAATCCCGGTAGGCTATAATCTTTCCTCGATCAAAGTCAGACACGTGCTGATAGGCATTTCTTCTTCTTACACGAGGCATTACAACAACTTTCTTTGCCGAAAACAACGTTGAAACGGAAATTGAGTATGAGAAAACTGCTGTTAAATCTCTGGTTTTATACACATTGTAGATGTCGCTACTGTCGCCTGCTTTGTATGAATGCGCTGAAAATCTAATCATTTGCATATCACAGCAAGTTCTACCTATCACGCAAATTTAACGTGTGTGGTGTGCCGCTTTCCTGGTGTAGCAATTTTAATGGCCAGTAGAGTATATATACATAGGATGATCGATTATGTAACTTTTGACTATCAGATATTGAAAATGCAACACCAAAAAGAAGTGACCAGAAAATTATACAAATTTCAGGATAGACAAATCATGTTATCAATCAATTATGCACAAATCATATAAAATTCGCAGCTCTTCAGCGTACGTAGGATGAGCCATAAGGTGAGGAACCGGCAGAGTGGGCAATATTTGCTCCATTATTGCTGCTTGGAAAATAATAGTTGAAAGTTTGTTCTTGTCGCAAAGGACGCCTGTAATTGCACATAATGCCAGGCCATCATTGATGGAGTTGGTTCCAGCAGATAGACGAGTTTACGTGGATCATGGTGATCAGACTAAGAAAGTCAGGTTGGTCCTTACGGCAAATCGCAGCTGACAGTGCACCGGCTGAAACTAGGAACTGTGGAAGTTTGAAGGGCACCGGTGCAGCGACAGAGACTTCAGAACGTGAATCAACGCTTCCGACGGGAGATGGTGGCGGCAACATGTATAGACGTCTATAGAAATTCTGCAGCATGTGCAAGACACACTGGATGCTCCCATATCGAGCAAAACCATTTGCCATCAACTGATTTCTAGTAGCCTGTGCTCATGCCGTCCGTTAAGAAGACTGCCATTGACCCCACAGCATAGACGCAAACGTCTGGAGTTGTGCCAGATAAGAGCAGTGTGGACGACAGAGTGGCACAGGATCATCTTCTCAGATGAGTTCCGCTTCTGTTTTTTTCAGTGATAGTCACCGCGTAAGAGTGTGGTGTCGACGTGGAGACTGGTCCAATACTGCAGCAATTGTGGAACGCCCCACCGAGTGACAAAACGGCATCATGTTTTGGGGAGCCATTTCTACGATTCAAGGTCACATCTAGACATCTAGTTCGTATTCATGCCACTCTGAAAGCCCAACGTTTCGTGGATGATGAGCTGCGGCCAGTAACACTCCCCTACCTTCAAGGGGTGCCCTAGTGTTCTTTGTCAGCGGTATAAACTCTACTGCACATTGTTCGCATCAGCCAACATGCCCTGCAAGGGGAGTACAGCTTCTTCTCGGTCTACCCTGCACGCCAGATCTCTCACTAATGGAACATGTTTGGTATATGATATGACACCATTTGCAAACCCCTGCCCCTGTCTTTCTAAGAAGACGCAATTCGGCAAATGGCTCAGAGGGAATGGAGTGCCATTCCTCAGGGCACCATCAGTATTCTCATTGACTGTGTGCCTAAATATGCTGCTTCATGTATCGCCGTCTACTGTGGTACAACCTGCTGGCCCAAACCTTTTCTCTCTCTACATTATGCATATCATTTCGAAATGCAGATCACTTATTGTTCGTTGCTCTCTCTCTTTGTTTGCATAGTTTCATCCCTTCCTGGTAATTCCTTCTTGGTGTTATATTTTCAATATAGGGCAATGTATTATGCGAAGAAATATTATTTCCGATCAATGAATCCAATAATTCCATCACATTTTCAAATGTTTAAATGATCACAAAAAAAACAAGAAAATTCAAATTTTGTTATAATGTAAAATTATGTTATGTTAGATTTATTGCGATACACTCCACTTGTGCCCCTTTATTTCAGACAGACGAAGCTGGCAAACACAGCCAATCGACTCACCATTTGAATCCCAGTAGAGTAAAGAGGATGATGCTAAAACTGCCAGCCTTCTCTTCATGATAAATCTTCGGCTGAGTAAGATATAGAAACGCTACCTCCCGAGAAAGATACTTTTTTCACCAGGTCCCGTGGTTGAATTATAATTTTATTTCTTGTATATCAGATTTATTTCTGGATCTCTATTTCTGTTGGTAGAAGCAACTTAGCACTGCCAACGAATAGTATCATGATTGTTGAATGAATGAATGCAACAGATAAAAAAGAAAGGTTTGAATAATCGCCATTTCATAGAATTTTAATATTATACAGTTGAAGTCTGTACAAAACCTGTTCACAAAATTTAATATTACAGTGATATATAGAATGACAAAATTAATTAATTTTGTTAGTTATAAAATATGTTTCCTATATGTACTTTTAAAATAAAAACTCTAGATTGTATTAAGTATAGGATACTCAAGCACAGAATTTGTATTTTTTAACTTATCGTAAATTATAAAAAAATCTAAATTTTACGAATAAGATTAACTAAATGAATTATAAAATTTTCAAGTAGGCAAATTAGTGCTAAATTACTTAAATCATACAAGTTATCAAATAAAAATCAAGCGTCTGTGAAAAAATAACAATAGAGTTCGTTTTAATCAAAAGTAGTCGTCCTATGTGTTCATATATTTATTCCACAAAGAGACGAGTCAATTCATTCCAGTATCAAAGGAGAGGTCATTGAAAAATCTCAACCTCATCCACTATTACACTTTTTCTCTTAATGAAAACAACCCCTTCATTTTGTTATAGGTTACCAAATACGAAAAATTCCCGAGGAAGAAGATCTGGATGGCAGGAAAAATGTTCAGGCATTTCCCAGTCAAAAAAAATCTTAAGCGTTTCCGTCACCAGATTGGCAGTATGGGGGACGGGTTACATCATGCAAAAGAATGAATCCCTTCGACAGCATTCATGGTCTTTTTGATTTTATTGCGAGTTGCAGTTTGTGTTTTTTGTCATATTTTACAGCTATGCTACTATGAATTTCGTGTTCTAAAAACCAGTTACATTCAGTTTACAGGAAACTAAACACGCTTCTGTTTTGACACTATTTCAAAGCTGTAAGAACACACAATTTTGAATACGCTTATTTCTAAACTAATGGAGAATTTACAGACATGTTTCTTCAGGTACAATAAAGGGCAATATCGATATCTAACAACAATGTTGCCAGTTTTCTATAGGAATGTGTTTCATTGCAAATGCTGGATTTTTTATTTGATTGCTTAACATAAGAAAATCATCTCATTCGATTTATTTATCTTTTATTATTTTCTTTGAATAAACAAATATTGAGGCTAAGGTGTGCTTCAAATTACATAATTACTTACTGCAATTTAAGGTAAAAAAATGGATTTGTAAATACATTTTTCCTACATAACCCCTATATGTACGCTTTTGCACGTAAGTGCAAAACTTCTTATATCTAGAAAGTCTTGTTCGTAAAGCTTGTAACTACTACGAGATAAAAATTACGAGAGGTTTCTTCTTAAATGGTGTTGGTAAGAACGAGGGGTCTCGATCATAGTCTGGAAATAAAACGCTTTCGAGTCCAGAATATAATGCGTTTGGTAACAATGTCCGAGGAATATGGCCTGTTGAGAAAGACTATACGCTAAAATCTCATTTGAAGACAAATGTTCCTCCACCAGTGTATCTTAGCATAGAAAGAATGGTTCTAGTTGAGGTGTTGTCTACATCGTCACTTGAACACGTTTCAAAATGAGGAGGTAGTTAGACATATTTAACTGTTTATGTCAATAAAAATAATTAATGACTGATATTTTAATTTAGCAATTAAAATCAATACTTGTTTACATTATTCAGGTAGAAATTAACACGTTAAGTGTAAAAATTATCAGTTACAAAACTGATAAAAGAGTTATCTTTTTTTATCAATAAAAATCAATGAGGAGGGATATATTGCACGATACCTTACACTATAAAATCGATTAGGTAGTCGTTGTGTATATTAAACCGATCTATATTTAAATCACAAGTGAAACATCATTTTTATTCATGATAAACAATACAATAGTGGGATACACAGACAGGAAGTCAGAAAATTTTCTTTAAGACATTACAAGATTCTTCTACAAGACATCGTATTAAAAGTGTATGCAACCAAAGTTTATATGATATAATTTTAATTGTTATGTTTAAATAATATATGATATATAATAATATATGATTGTTGCTTTTATGTGTAGTTAGCATCAGCAGAAGTGATGGCATAATTGGATATAACAGAAAAAAGAAGCACTCTAAACAGACGAAAAATATTGAAATTTTATATTTGCTGCAATAATTACATTATTCTCATTAACTTCATCGTATTAAATTTCAATATTTTTCCATTTATTAAGTTAGATACAAGTACCTAATGTTTTTTTTTAACTAATATATGAAATTAACCAGCAATGAGTGATATGAACTTGGAACCAGCAGTTGTGTTAAGAATGATAAGATTGGAAAATTCTTTTTGGTGTGAAAACAAATTTGTTGTTTCATATGACCGGTAACTTTTTGCACATTGAACCACTTTCAAAACACAATTTCAGAATTGTCAATTACATATAAAGAGAGCATCCAAAGAGTATACTATAAATGGGTTTCGGTATGATCAGTGTGATACAAAAGTTAAAAGCTGGGGTTTTTGTAATTAAAACTTGGTATCAAACAGATGACCCTTAGACTTGATTAATTATCCCCAGATATAAATATATAATTTGATACAAACTCAAGAATTTGAAAAATCTATAGAAATTAAAAATGTAAAAATTGCACTCTACTGAATGCATCTGAGTGAGCATAGCATTAAAGCGCTAACGTTAATCTTAAAACGCTTACATCAAGAAATACTACGACTGTCGAGTTTTAAAAATATTGCTTAAGCCACTTTTAATATCTAGAATTTATAAACAAAATAATGAGTACTTTCATTAAACAGTTTGCTCTTTACATACATTTTATATAAATGCCTTCATACTTTTAAATGTGTTTATCGCATTCACTTCAGGGTGCCTATTTTTACTAATATAACAACTGATCGCCTAATAATTTTGAAACCACAATCAAATGATGAGACTTATTCCTAAACTGACATTTTTTTTCTCAAAACTTCTACAACATTAGATTTTAGGAATTAGAGTACATTTGACTCTCTAGGTCCTTTCTGTGTGAACTCCTAAAAGGAGAATAAGTATCAAAATCATAACTTCTTTGAAACGAAGACAAAGTTCTACTATCTCCACACCTGACTTTGAAGATCCCGAATTTCTTTGCAGATTCAATTTCTCTAGTTTACTAATGAAGTGGTAATTGGTTCTTCCAAAAAAGTGTGTAGGAACATGAAGGAAAAACATAAATTATTTATAGGAGGCATAGTTACACAAGACCGCATAGTTTAAAAGGGATTTACAATACTTTATGCAGTGAGAATTTTCGAATTCCTCAATGAAGATTTTGAATGTATGCTGTCAATATACATTGTAATAAGAAATGCTTGGCTGGCGGATATTCAGCTCATGCATGACAACGTATGCATCCAACGAGATAAGTTTGTCAACGTCACATAATCCTCTTTTATGCTCAATAGTGCATTTTTGGACATGGATTAACCAAAATTCCTATTCACAAAGGCCGAGATTATCGCTAACACCGCTATCATTTCGCGTGGTTCAACAGTGGCTGGAACCAAACACAAAACTTTTAGAGTGATAGTAATAGTGAACAACTCTGAGGCCAATGAAATCCTCATATAGTTTGAACACTGCAAAATGAATAATCTGAGAGCTGAAAGCTGTTGTGAAAAATGTGAACATCCAACACCTTCCGTAATGATTTTGCAAAGTTAGTGACATTCTAACCTGTAGAAAAGATTAAAAAAAAACATTTCAATCTTCCACCCCGAAAATCGCATTTATTTTATGCTATTAAAAAAAAATAGCTTGAAAGGAACTTCGAAGAGTGCGGTCATACAATACCCCATGGTAAACCTTCAGTTGTAGATAATGCGTTCATATTTTTTCTGAAAACATAAATAATTGCAGGGAAATTGTGACAATCAAAAAAAAATTATATATTGACCATACTCATACTTTTTACATATTTACTAAGTTAAGAAAAATTATGATCTGTTGTGGTTATTTCTTTATCCGTTGGAATCCCTATTTCGAAAAGTGCCTCTTATCTTAAATTCTCTGTTATTAAGTTTGATCTCTTACTTATCGAATAACTTTCTTCTGTTAGCTTCAAAAAAGAATACTCACTCTTCGCAAAGCAACATCAAGGGTTTTTTCCCCGCCAAAAACACTCCAAATCCATTCGATAGACGTTTTTAATACCTCCAGCAATCCTGGCAGCATGGAGTAGAAAGGAATAAAATGCACTAAAACAAAAACTCTCTGGCCACTGCATCCAGCCTCTTATCTGACCGATTGATCAGGCAGGGCATTTCGTTGTTTTCGTCTTCGGTCTCTTCTTCGCCCACTCTTTCTGCGGCAAATAAAAAGCAACTTGGTGAAAATACTTTGGGAAGCTGTTTTTATTTTGGACTTTTATCCTTCTTTTTTTTAATCTTTCATCATCTCTCTTCCCAGAGCTTCTCTTGAGGAAAAAAATTCCTTTCGAATTCTCCGCATAAAGGAGAGAGAGAGAGAAATAACATGGTGAAGAGGATTTATTTCTTCTGCGTCTTTCTTTCGGTTAAAAGTTATTCTAGGGATTCAGGGGAGAAATAGAAAAAGGCGAAAGTCATATATCTCAGAACAAACAAAAACATTTTAGAATAGAACAACGAATAAATGTAAACGACGATGTTGTTTTCAATATCACATCTTAAATGAATATTCTCTTTTGTTATAGAAAAGACCGTATTTTCAAGAGCTATAATATCTTTTATCGATAGCGAATAAAGGGTTCACAGAGTTACTCTTTTATAATATATATTCTTTTGAAAAACAAAATTTAAAATATAAAATATAATAATAAAATTTAAAATATAAGCCATATAATAAAATCAATGTTTATGACGGTTTACTAGGATATTAAACAGAATATTGTTGATCTGGTAATTTCTATTCGCAGATTTTTTTCTCGGGGATGGTTATTTTTAAGATTAAGAAAATTATTTTAAACGAAAGATGTTATACAACTAAGCCTCGTGTGCAAAAAGTAGACAATCACAAAGAGGCAAGCAAAGAAAAACCATACTTCTCGAGACAATATCAACTTTGTATTTCTTATTTTTGATTTGAATAAAAATGAGAAACAAGTGTACTTGAAAATTATATAATGATTCCGAATCAGACTGACCTACTGCTTCGGGCATACACAACTTGGTACCCAAGGCTCAAGGTTGATATAATTGAATCATACAAATTAAGTGCAAGCTCATGGAAAGTTATGATAAAATTGTGCTTATATGTTAAGGAATTTAATGAATCAAATTTATTGAACAACAATAGCATGTTTTATAAATAAAAACTTTTCAAACAGGTAATAACTTTTATTCCTTACAGTTCCTAGAAAAAACGTATTCTACTCTTTATAGTGACATGACACTGTTTATGAGTATCATTATTATACTCATGACTAGTATGTAGTCTCTTTTATAAGAAGTGCAATTCATGTAGTGATAGAACTACCTGATAACACAAAGATTGCCCAATTCAGGAACGAATTGTTTTTATTCGTCATGGAAAAATATATAACATTAATTATTATATTAAATTTTCCGTAAAATAATAGGAGAGCTCATACCCTTGGAGGTCAACTGAAAATAAGCGCTAAACAAGAATGAAATTCCAGAAATAGTTTGGTTTACCATATTTAGTGTATCGAAATACATTTACCAAGATTGGCGGAGCCACAATTATCGCCAACCATAATCATTCGCGCCAAGGTTGTAGGCACTGCTAGGATTCAACCAATCTTTTTAAACCTTAAATAATAAAAATATACACTAGAATTTCAGTTTTGACAGAACTGGATCATTGACAATCAATTATAAGATCTTTTTTTCTCTTAATTAATTCTTAACATCTCTAATTATTTTATCTAAACAATATAAAAATAAAAAATTAATATTTTCAATTACATATAATTCTTGAAAAGGATAGTGTGTCCTTCATAAGTTTATAATTAATTAAATTTCAATTACATTTGCAATCCAATCTTTAGAAAGCTTCTGTTTCAAAAGAAGAAGCGAGATCATTGTAAATTTCAAAGGGTAACCTAATTGCTTCTGGTAGCTCATCAGAACCGTTTTTTAAAGCTGATGAGTAAATCTTGGATGGTGGAAGTCAAATTGGTTAAACATTAATTTCAAGAAAACACTTGAATTCAAAATATGCTTTGAATTATTCCTAGTTATAAAATTCCAGATGTCTAGAGCTTTATGTTTATGTTTGAAATATATGAAAAAAATGAATGATTTTTATAGTATTTCTTTAATATAAAATCTTCACATGCTTTAGTAAGAATTTCATTTATATGAATCCTTAAGTCGACAAGTTGTATGTATTTCCCCTGAAAGCTATCAATATGCAATGATAAATTCTTCTTTAGATTAAGGGACAACAGATTCAAGCATGGGGGACAATGTTAATGGTGTAAATCTAGGAAAGTGTGTTTTTAATTTTGATATGATGGTGGGGTGAAAAGGTTACTTTGTTGTTCTACGAAGTTTTAGGAGAGAAATTTCACCAGCCAAAAGGCTTAAAGTGAACTCCTTTCTATGTAATATTTATTAATTTTAACACACACACACACACACACACACACATATATATATATATATATATATATATATATACATATATATATACATATATATATATATTATAATATATATATATATATATATATATATATATATATATATATATATATATATATATATATATATATATATATATATATATATATATATATATATATATATATATATATATATATATATAAATGCATCTTTTAAATTTCTGAAATCTAAACAATTTTTTTTGATTCAATGAAAAGAACTATAAAGCTATAAGATCAAACTATATGTTCATTACAAAATTATAACAACTATTGATATTATTTAAATATATCTTTCTTTTGCTTTGAATTTTTATAAATTTTGCATACATTTATTTAACAAGATAGGATAGACATTTATTGAGTTATTAAAAGCAATTTACATAGGAATTCTATAAACTTGTACCGAGTGATTTTTTTTTTCATAATCAGAGAAAAAAATCCAATATCATCTTGTGTTAATGATTTGAGCTCACTGTGACTGTAACTGTGATAAATAAAAACAAACATTGAAGTAGAAATTCTATGTTCTATATTAATCACAGTACAATAACGCGCGAGCAAATTCACAGCATTTCTCTTTCTACAATATATCAGTACGTGTCGGTACTTAATAATTTTCTGGGTCTTATTTTTTGACGCGTTAAAATAATTGAGATAAATAAAAATTCTATCTGTAAAACAAAATGCTGTATGAAAAAAAAGCTATAACAACTTCTAATTCTATCAGGCTATCTATTGTATGGTATCATAGTATAATCCTAAATTATGTGTTGTCCTTAAATTTGTTTGGTTAAGTTACGGCTTTTAGGAGACATGTCAAGTTGTCTTTTTTTACTTACCGAATTCACTAAATATAATCAGTTGCCTCATTTTTTTCAAATTACGCTTAAATGAAAAAGTGTTTCCTAAGCTGGTATCCTTCTTTACGCTTCAACAGCAATGGAACAACACATTCCAAGATAATCTCACAGTACGAAACTGTCGGATATATGAATGGTATCTTCTCACAGCTAATAGCGACGGGCTTATTAAATTAATAAGCAACTAAAATCATAGAGCACAAAAAATGTTTATTATGAATAATTATCTTATGCTCTTACATCAAAAATGCAATTTTTAAAAATATATCTTGCTCATTTTAAATACAATTATTTACGGGGAGAATACTTTTGTGTAATAACTTTTCTAACATATTTTCCTCAAGAATAGAAAAACATAAAATGCAATTCTTCTGCTTAATCGATTAAAATAGTTTCTTTTTGAGCAAAAGATTTTTGTTACTGAATGATTTAAAATTAAAGATTAAAATTGATATTGAATGCATTTCTCAAAAAAAAAAAAGTTATCTGCATACTTAGCACGTTAATATTGGTAGAAAACAATTTCTTGCGTATCACCAGTTAATCATAGAAACTGATTTTCCTAAGTTTTTCTATGCAATTAAAATTTCTGATTTATATAGAAACGTTGAAAATTATAGTAAAATAAGAGAAATGACAATAGTGATTGGAAATAATATGAAAAGTATCATTTCTAGAACATTTAGCTGTCGTACAGTTATTGTCATGAATTCCCCATTTTAACTCTAAACAAGATCATACAGAGAAAAAGAGATTAAACGTTATTAACGTTTAGTGGGAGAAAAGAAAAAATAGTTTTTTAAGATTTCATAGATTCACAAAATTAAATATAATGAATTAAGTAAAACTCAGAAAAAGCTGATGATAGTAAAATTGTGGTTCATGCCAAATTTTAAAACTAAAATCTCACGGTACTATTCAAAAGTAGTCAGAATGCAACTCAATTATTAGAATGATGGAGTATTTTTTCATTCACCAATACTTGTTCTTCAATACGATACTTATAAATTTATTTAATTTATATATTTTGATTGATTTGATTGCTATATTAGAAGTATATAGTTTGAGACATAGACTTAGGACTGAAAATTTTTGTAAGATTTCTATAACATTTAAAACACTATACTTTCCTTGAGAAATTAAAGAGGGTCGTATTCACACGTCACAAAGGAGAAAACCCGGAAAACTCTCAAGCATATATCCTTATTTCTTCGTAGCCTAGTGGGTGGAATGGGTATTTGAGAATTTTTCCACAAATCCACTCTTGCGATATATGAATACCCACTTGCGATGAAAAATTCATTCAGAAAGAAACAACTGGATAATGTGTTAAATACTTAGTAATAAATTGCAGCTATTAAGCTAATCGCTGCGCAATATATAGAAAATCCATGCCAAAAGAACTATATAGAATACAGAAATATATATTATTCTTTGTTCAACAATTTCTAGGATAAAACTTGGAGGTTTTCATTTTCAAGAACTCGTTTTTAATACTAAAAGATATTAAACTTTATAAAATTTATCATGAATTATGTATTTCATTCTTCAATAAATTATCATCCTTTGAAATCTGTCATTGAAGGTTGCGCATTCTTTATCATACATTTTCATTATTTTAAAATCTCACACACATTCTGGTTTATTAATCACTTCTACTGTTTCCGGTATGCTAATGCATTTTTGAAATTATTATTATTAATTTCAATTTCAGATTTCTGTTATCTTACTATCTCTTTTATTTTATTTGACAGTAGGATCCCCTTCATCGATTTTCTTTAGTAACTTTTTTCCCAATAATTTTATATTATTTGTTTGATATTTTAAAGTAAATAAGTGGTTAGAGAAATAAATTATTATCAAGATCTAATATAAATTTCCGTTAGTCAAATATAGGCCTAAAGTCAAATTTTTTCAACTAACCTTTAAATATTCCTGTATACATAATAAATATTCTTCATTATATTTACAAATGAATAAAAAATCCAAGTTATCAGTAAATACCATGAATTATTATAAGAAAAATATTATCATAATTTATTGATAAAGAACACATTTCCGTCAACAAAATCTAATCCTAAAAAACCAGATTTTCACAATAGCTAACCCCTAAATATTAAATACAAAAAAAAAAAAATAATAAAAACCTGTACTGTGCATTTACAAATGATGAAAACTTTTAATTATTTTATTATTGATTAATAGATTAAGGGATGATAAACAAAATATTAAAAATTGATGAGAAATGTACGCTTTTTCAGCATAGTTCTAAAATCAGATTTCCACAACAAATAGCTTTTGTATATATATATATATATATATATATATATATATATATATATATATATATATATATATATATATATATATATATATATATATATATATATATATATATATATATATATATATATATATATATAATAGGTAGAAGCTATTGTACATTTGCAAATGAATGCGGGAAGCTTTGTGAAAGGAAAAACATTTAATAACCCATAATTTCTTGCTCCGCAGTAAAAGTCTCTTCTCAATCCACGGGGTGTTCCGAATATCTTTTATTCCGGCATAAAAACTCTGGATTCACATTGAATGGCATCGTGTCGAGCGAAGAAATATAGAGGAAAAATTTTTTTACTATTTCCTTTTCATACATAAAAGGCTTTCATTGCTTTCAAAAAGTTTTTTTTTCTTTTTTACTCGAAACAACCCCTGGGAAAAGAAATATGAGTTGTTTTACTTCCCTTTCAGATTTTTTGACAGGATATGAAACACGTTCTAGTTTCTCGATTTTTGATATTCTCAGAACATTACTTAAATTTAAGCATTTAAAACTTTTCTAATTCAGTTTAATTATGGCACTTTTTATAACAAAGAATAGGGCATTCGTATTTCTATGGAAGACGAATTAGACAGGAACTACAATTGTTATGATTCGAGATAAAATAATCGCGAATTTCTTTTGAAAACAAACATAATCCAACTATAATTGTCATTACAATTAGAGATAAGTTATTTGAACCTCTCCAATTTTGAAGAGAAACAATCATTGGTCCTTTTGATTATTGGATTTCTTACAATTAGAGACGAAACAATTGAATTCTTTAAATAATATGGAAAAAAATCCTTGTACTAAATTGATTGACTACGATTACAATATAAAATTACTACAATTGGAAATTGATAAGAAACAATTAACATTATCATTAAAGATAAATCAATCGATTTTTCATGGGAAACATTCTAGTTCAATACAATTATATCAATCACAAATAATTAGAGGAAAAAGACTAAAATTTATTGAATTTTTATGGGAAACAATCTAGTCTGATTTTATTACTGCGAAGTCTTTCAATCAAAAATATATAGCAGCCAAATATAAAGTATTTTACCCACAGTAATAAAAATTGTAATTAAGGATGGAAATCTCTGTTATTAAAGATAAAATACTTGAATCTCTCTGATTTTCATGGATAAAGTTTACTTTGGTTATTTTTAAGAATTACAATCATTATAATTTGAATAAAATACTCCAATAGCTTGAATTTTTATGGTATTAAAAATTCAAGCTATTCCTAGTCCAATTGAATGACTACAGACATTTTAATTAGAAACAAAACGCTCAGATGCTTCCATTTTTTAAAACAATCCTTATTTAATCAGAGAAAGAATGCAGTTCAAAAGCTGAATTTAATAGTTAAAATTATTTTTAATTTCATTTGAGTATTTGTATTAGTTATAGTAAACTCTCGTACAATGGAAATCACAGTGTCCTATATAGTAATACAAACTCAAATCATATAAATTTTTAAGGGGAGCAATTTATGTTTTTGAATCCCTCGAAAGAAATATAGGAAACAATAGCTCAGTTTGACTGTAGTCATTATAACTGAAGCCGAAAAACTCAAACTCAACTCCTTCTAAGCCACTACAAAGACAAATATCAGAAATATGAAAATATAAGAATGTTACATATTCAAAAACCCATTTATTTAAAAAGTTTGTATAGTAACAAACAAAAATATAATAACAATAAGATGAATCTATACTTTTAAAAATGTCATTAATTACCAAATTAAATCCTCATTTTTTTATTTATTGAAGTAAAAAGAGACAGACAACTGAAAAATTAGTATTTTAGTTCTCAATACAATTGTTCATGAGTTCGATATGCACTTTAGGCTTAAGAGATTCTTTTTTACTTTGAATTGTAAACTATGGTCAGCTAATATCTACTTACAAAAAATCTGCTTAAAATGACATACTGATCACTAGTTTAGAGATTGCTGAAAAATATCAGGCTTCTAAACACGAAATTCAGTTTAAAAATGTATTTATTTTCTTAATTTTTTTCTCAGAAAAGAAATCAAGCAAAATTATTTTTTTAATTTTAAACTTTCAAAACTGTAAGTAAATTTTACATAATATTGGTGTGTGTGCACGAGAGTCAGAAACCAATTAAAAAATCAGAAATATGAAAATAGTTTTACTCAAATCCACTTGCTTATATAAATTAAAATACTTAAATTAAATAATTTCTAATATGTTTTTATAATTATCGCATATTTATGTCTTTTTAGTCAAATTATTAACTTATTAAATTTAAGAATATACTGCAGTCTGAGTCTCTTAAAACCTTTATCCTTTAATTGCATTAAATAATCCTTTGGATTGAGAACTTTTGTAATCCGCTCCTTTCATAAAAAATAGCAATTTGTTCATGACTGCTTAAAATTGAGTTACATCACTTAGCATGTCGTTGTCAAAACTGAGAATCCAGTATTAACTGCCAAATAATTAAAAAAATATTACTGATTTAGTACTAAATTATAGTTAAACTGATATATATTTTTCACGAATGGTATAAGAAGCATCTTTTCTTTACTGTTGGTGAAGAAACAGAAAAAAAAAAAAAAAAAAAAAACACGCCGTAGAAAATGAGTCATTCAATGTTCCTTACAATAGAAAACGCTGCATCCTTCGTATCTCGACTTTCGATAATATTATTACAAATGAATCGAATTTGTGAATTTTAATTTAAACATCAATTCTTTAACTAAATACAATTGTTTTGACCTTATATTAAAATTAAGATATTTTTTAAACTAAGTTTCACTAAAACTTAACAGGATTGTGAAAGTTTAAATTTGTTAAGCAACAGTAAACAGCCGACAGTCACGCCACTCAGCGGTGGGTAAAAATTCCCCGTGTGTGATGTGTATTTTTCGTATTAGATATTCTTTTTTCCTACATCTTATTCCCTGATATTTATTAACGTGTGGCACGTATCTATATATTTAAAGATAGTATCTTTTTTAACTTTTCCGCGCAACACGCAAACTTACCTCTCTTGACAGGAAGCATTCATTACATTTCTCGTATAGGGTCAATAATATAATAGGTAAGATAAAAGAAGACGAAAAGTCTCCTCGTGGCCATATTTTATACTCTCAGATAATTAACTTTTTCAAGTTTTATAGGAGGGTTTATAAGCTATACAGTAAAATTGAATGTTCGTAATCAACGTATAAAAAGGTAATGAAATAATTGGGTAAATTATTTCATTGTCATTTTATACATTGATTATGAATAAGATTTAAAATTGTATATTTTATGGTTGAATATTTTTATGAATTTTTTGTATTTTTTTTTAATATTTTTTGAATAGGAACATTCTATATTTTTGATATTATATTTAGGAACAAATTTTAGAATAAACGTGATAATTATTTTTTGTGTGTAGATGAAGTAAGAGCTATCTATTTCTTAATAAGTTGAATTTTTAACAATACAAAAAAATTTACTGCGTAAGAAACCATATAGAGCATTATAGATAAATTTTTCCTATACAAAATGAGTCCTTTATGCTATGAGTTCATAATTTAAACACATAACTCTTATTAGTTATTCATTACATTTTTTGATATGACTACGTGTACATTAGAATGATTGAAAATTTGAATAAGAATATGATAAATTTATGCATCCCAACAACAGATGTCAAAATACTCTGGTGTCCAAAATTAAATTTAAAAATAGATTGTCAATAACTTTTTTTAAAAAATAAAATTAATGTTATAGATTGTAATTTAAGGAAATATTTCAACTTATTTGCCTAATTTATGTTATTTTTGATTATTAATAAATAGGGACATAAAAGAAAATGAAAGTTGAATTTAAAGCTGGAATGGAAATTCCCTAAAATTATTAAAATTGAGTGTAGAATAAACGTTTTCTGTTGAAAACAATTCCATTTCATAAATTGTAGTTGAAACAACTTTATGGAATTGTTTAAAGGATGAACTGCGATAGAGAGACATTGGTAAGATAGAACCTGAAAAGTCACAAGTGGAACTGGGTTAAAGTATACTAGTATCGGGTATGGTGATTTTCAGATTATGGAAACAGTATTGGGGATCGGGTTTGATCTCTAGGAGGACTGAACAAAGTTACCAAATTATCAAAACACCGTGTAGTAACATTACATTGCTTTAAATGTGAAACGAGACGAGATAATATTGCTGAGTAACTTAAGACTTTGCTGCTGCATGTGGAACAAATCAGGGCAACCCAGATATAAGGGAAAAGAAGGAAAATTGTTTACACCCATAGTAGAGAGTACACTCTCATACAATTTAAAGAAGAGCTGATTTATCTTGTATAATTGAATATCCTTCTTGGACATATCTAGATTAGCATTATATCATCTTAAGTGAAGAATAGATTTAGCACTCAAAGTAATTTTCAAAGATTTTTCATATGAAAAGAATCCAGGAGACACTATCATCCAAAAATGAAAGAAATTGATTTCTCTGGAGGCAATGACATCTTTGTATGCCGAAGGAAAATATTTAACAGGAAAATGAAAATGTACATCGCTCTACACCTTCTCTATATTCGTACAACTATACCAATGTATTAAAAGGTTGATATTCCCCAATCTTTCACCAACTTTTTCAATGAGCTGTAGGAGACCATTTTTGACGAACAATAACGGCTGACTACAATTACTGGTAAATGCTGCTTGGAGTTAGATGCAAGGATATTAGCCGGTGCCAACGTCCGATTTCAAGGAACAGCACATATCAACAATTAATGGGAAGGAATAGGTATTCATCATTAGGTGAGGCCAGCATAGTCTCCAGATTTCAATCTTCTATCAACTTCTGGGATGTACTTGGAAGGGCCTTTGTATTTTGAAGAAGCATTCGATATTAATTAATTCGATATTAATTCGATATCATATTGGTACATTTCAAAGAATGCCAATTACTGAAGACGTTCACTTTTACGAACTCGTAAAAACGTTTTTACGATGTCTTAATAAAATAAATCTTACCAGTCCCTACGAGGTAAAATCGAAAAATAAATAGTAGGTTCATTCATTTGCTCTGTAGACGCTCGCAGAACTAAGTCATTTCCTTCTTGCTGGATGTTTAAATATTCTATTTAATTTACATTCACATGTTTTTAATCATTTATTCATTCAGTGCTTCTTACGTACAAAACTGCATCTGATTTCACGTGCAAAAACTTCTGCAATGAAAATTTGGATGGCAGTGGATTTCTTTATAAAAATTCATGTGGATGAGTAATTCATCTTCATTCAAGTGGTCAGGTAACTTTTCTTAGCTTTCTTCAATTACAGGGTTCTTTAATAAAGCCTGCCATACAAATTAACTTATATATCGTTTTATTGTTCATTTTGTAGCATTATTCAAATATAATGTTACCATGTCCATCATTCCTAAAAGGTCAATATCATAAAGCTATTCCAAGCCTTTTATCATTCCTTCCAACGCTACCTATGTTGTGCATTTGAGGCGTTTGATTATACTGTGTTGCATGGTGTGTAAGACGGTATTTAGATTAGATAGGAGAAACTCTCTACAAGAATTGCTTTCAAAGTTTTAAGATTTGGACATAGAACTTTTTCATTGTTATCTTCAATTCGAAAAACTAAGGTTTCTTCAATCAAAACATCAACCTAACAGCTAAATTTTTTAAAAAAAATAAAAAATTCAGATGATAAAAAATAAAAGCAAACGAAAGTGCATGAAAATGAGATGGTAAAAAAAGAGAATTTTTAAAACTTCAATTTGTAAATAGGAATTAAAACTATGCGGACCATGTTATAGAACTATGGAAACAATGGCTCCACGTTAGGAACTTGCCACTTGTCAGCAAAATCATGAGTGTTTGTAAATTAGAGTTTCTTAATTCAAACGTTTACTGTATAATCTCAGTTATTAAACAACAGCGACATTAGTAATATGACAACTTGCTATGACGATTATATAACTGTATATGATGATCACGCAAGAGCATAAATACATCATATGACGAATCCGATACTGACCCAATGTTTCTGTCATTTGCATATGAACCTACATTAAATATTATGTAAAATTCTTGTTACTATCTTCTACGTTACACTATATGATATTAGTAAGCAATTTTTTTTAAATTTAAACTTATACATTTTTAGAAACATTTCACTTTTTACGTTTCAAGCTTAAATTTAGTACACAAGAGGATTATTTTCATTGAAAGCACTAATGAAAGTTGCAGAAAAATCAAACAAATCAGAATCTTTGTGAAAGAAATTTATATAACAAAAAGTGTTATTCAATTAATGATATAAATAATGCCATTTAAAAATTGCGGTATCCATTTTGGTGTCTACCAGGTAGTGGGTTGATATTTGACTCTTTTAAAGACTGCTTTGTTGAGAGGAACTACACACATTAAACTTTGATCAAATCTAATGTCCTTCTATTAATGTGGCGTTCACTTTTACCGAGGAGTACCAATTCAAAGGTTCATATCATTATTAGATCATGATTTCTAATTATGAGATGGTTAGCTGGGTTTTGCAGCTTCGGTCGATAGAAATAGTCAGGCGCAAATTAACGCAAGAAAACAGACATCATTTATTCCTTTGTGTCAAGTAACTTTTTTTATCAACAAAAATTGTAAAAATCACAAAAATGGCAACAAGAAGGATATCGCTTTTTGACCGAGAGGAAGCAATTCCTAATTTGATTCCGTTGAATATCGAAACACAATGAAGAGGCCTATTCACGTCATAAGTTTCGTAAGTCCAATGTAAGTTTGATGCTGTTGGCATAGAAAGAAAGGTGACAGTTCAAGTATTAACCTTGTCACTTACCCATTATTTAAAATTATAAGATGCGTGATTGTATTTAACGGATTCGACTGCCTAAAATAGCCGGTTGTAAGCGATTACAATAGCCTAACCTAATTTAAATATTTCAAAATGTAAAAATTCTACCATCTTTCTGTTAAACATACAAAAAAGTTCTACTTTTTTAAAGTATTCTGGTCAATCATTTAATAACTGAAGAAAAAAATTCATTCGAAGTGAGGATTCTAATCAAAAATCACTAAAGATGGAATATTGCCCAATGAAGAGCAAAGTTAAGTAACTTTTTTTCTCAAGATAAAAAAAGTCCCAAATAGCGATTAATTTCTAAATTTTACCTGATGTTGATGAGAAACTTTCATTACGATTCAATACGGTTACTTTTAATTTGTTTTTTATATGGTTATTATCATTCAAATAGAATATATAATTTATACCAAATAAAATTAGAATCAAAAGTCAGATGTTTACGTCTTTCTCAGCTTGGAGACAAAAATATCGCCAAAAGACGTCATTGTGAATGCAATATTCACTTTTACCAATTTTTTTTTTATAAAACTTGACGAAATCTAAGCAGAAATGTATTCAAAGAAATTATCTGTTGTAGGAAGTAACAATGCATTAGAAAAAACTATCATATGGAGAGTGATATTTATGGCAAGATTTTGACAAAGATAATGAAAAATGATAAAATTGAGGAAACCATTTTATGTATTCCTTAAAAATTTTAATTCAAAAAATTGCATGTTCGCTTTAACTCTCATTAAAAATATCTTAAAATTATTCATGCATATTTATTTAATTATTTTAGAAAAAAAGAAAAGAGAAAGATAAAAATCAACTTGTCTGTCATGCAATGAACATAACTAATTTCAATGAGAGTAATTTATTCAACTGTTTGAATACCGCAAGTGATCAATTTCTTTGTTGATAATGAGTGATTAGCAATTTTAAACGAAATATATATAATCAACATTGTTGTTAAAGGAAACTTGTTAAAATCAAAAAATACTATTATTTTATTACATTTAACATTTATTTATTATAGTATATTAACTAAATACTATAATGAATTGAATAGAATCTTCAGCATTCAAATTTTATTTTTGAAAATCTTTATCAGCGAAACTGATCTGTTTACAGAGCATTACGAAAAATTCAATAAAACATTTATAAAATATTGCATAAAAAGCTTTTTAGCACAAAAATTATTTTCAAAAAAAATTCTTTTTCCACACAATTAAACTTTTATATTCGAGAAGCTAAGCTTAATAAAATGTTTGGTTTATACAAATATCTCCTGCATAGGATTTCCTTCATATTTTCATGAAAAGAGATGATTTCTAAAACGGTAAAATACTTTCAATCAACGAGTAGAGAATTCATAATTTTTATTTAAGGAATTAAAGGAATTTATTTACAAAAAGCTAAATTTAAAGAGAAATTTTATGTTCGCTCCATTTTTTTTAAGAAAAGCAACAATTTATGCTGCTTTTTAAAACTGTATAGTAAAGCATTTGTTTAGGAACTATTTTTAGAACTATTAGATCTTTAATATGCAGTTTTAACGCACAAAATGGTTTCATTTACTTAAATGTTTTAAAAGAGAAATTTTAAAAGAGCAAGAAATATTTGATTTATATTATCCTCAAAGAAACAATCATGAAACAACACTCTGGTTCAATAAAATTAATTTCATATTATTCAAGAATGCACAAAATGGTTTTAAGAAGTCAAACCATTTTGCGTGAGAGAAGATAAATTTAATAATATATTTCTTTTCTAATGAGATATTTCTTCATCAACAAAATGAATGAAATATAATAATTTGGGAAAACTATGCTATAAAATGTGATTATACATAAGAGGGCACAAAATAGTTTTTTTTTTTTTAGGAACTCAAATCATTTTGGGAGTCGGAAATTAAACATAGCGAAATATTTGTTATATGGGCATGAACAAACTATATTAAAAACAACAATTTAAGCCAAACAAAAAAGAATGCTTTCTTATATAATTAGAGTATCTAAAATATCACTTAAGAAATTACACAACTTTGGAACCAGAAATTAAATTGAATTAAAAAATAATTTTTATAAACATCAATTGCTATGTAATTGAAGTTGGATACATAGCAATTTATTTTTATTGATGATGAATGAATGTTGATCAGTAACAATGTAAAAGCAATAAAATAGTTCAAAGTTTTTATATAAGAATAATAAACAAATTCAATATGAATCTACAATAATCCGGTATGGGGAATTTTTCACCTCAATTAAAGCAACATCCTTTAAAACAGAAAAGTCAGGCTATTTTAGTATAGTTAGCAGTTGTATAATCCTGAAAGCATCCAAAACTAGTTCTTGAAGATTCTTGACTATTCAATTATTCAAAAATTGTAAATAATATTATTAGCAAATAAAAGTTGCAAAACATGCTTTTAAAAATATAATGGGAAAAAAATTTGGAATGAAAAAGTAAATCATTCGTAACTTTAGATATTTATCATTAATAATTATTTGCAAAATACATTTTATTTAAGCTTTTTCTATAAATATTTTGTGGTCTAAAATTCCTTCTTTTATCAAGTGCACAGGTAAAATATAAATTTTACAAACAAATGTTGTCTTACTATTTGAATAAAGGTCGTAATCACATAGTTATGAATTCAAAGAATCAAAAACTATAACATTTTTTCCTAAATAAAAAAAATCTGAGATTTTTTATTTATTTTAAAAATTAATGCGTGTAAACTTTTTTGTTAATGTATGTGATATAAATAATTACTTGCTTTCAAAATTTACTACTTTATGTATTTACTTCTTCAAAAAAAGTAATGATTATTGGTATTAAAAATAATAGGTAGAATGATTCTTTGTCATTTAACATGACTAATTATGTAAATGCTATAATTGACTGATTATGTAAATTTAATATGCCCTTGACTAATTATGTAAATGCTATAGTAATGCAGCATGGTGATGATAAATTATATAGATATGAGTTGTATCAATATCCATGGTCTTTCAATTCAAAAAGATATTCCTCAATGCTTTGAGATAGATATAGAGATTTTTAGATAGATATTAATGTGAAACCAACGATATTTCAGTCGTTAAACCATCTGGTTTACGATATCACTTCAAAATTCTTTATAGCAAATACAAAACAATTGAAAATACCTTCCACTTCATAAAAACAAAATGACATTCACCAGAAAAAAACTGTTCTCCCGGAGATGCTGCAAGGATCCATGAATGGCAATTCCTCTCTGAAAATCGAAAAGGTCTCCCGGTCCGCTGGACCATAAAACCGTCCACTCCATCCCCCTCTCGACTTTAGAAATCCCCAGCCCCCCTATTGTTCCTTGAAAAGGGGGAGGAATTGTGGCTCTCAGCGGGGGCATTAGGCGGTTGGGGGAGCAGCCATAAAAGGAAGGCTGGATCTTGGTAGGTGCTTGACTCGACCCAGAGGTGGCTGGGATTCTCAACATCTCTTCAAGAACACCTTCTTTTTTATTCTTCCCTCCCTCCATTACAGTCTGAACTCCTGCTGCCACAAATAATGAAGGTCAGGCTCCCTCTCCGGGAATTGCGGTAAGCGATGATCTCCAGAAGGTCTCCGGGAAAATGGTTCTGTTGATCCCCGTCGCGACATAATTGTCCTGTTTCCTGCTGCTTTCCCCAATTCATTGCCAGTTGAAAAGCTGTGCTTGCATTAAAAAAATAAATTATTGAAAAATTAAGAGGTTGATTGATTCATGAGTCAAACACGAAACATTTTGTTAAATTGATGTATACCAAGTTGCTTATGAAGAAATCGTATTAAGGAAGCTGTCAAACTCAAGTGTGAAATATTTGGCTGTCCAATTAATAAGTACATGTAAACTGCCACTGCGAATTGTACTATCTAGATTCTACTCATGAATACTGTTATAAATATATTTATTTCTACGCTTACTAAAGGCATTATTTCAAGTATTAACATAATCTAATACGCGGTACAGTTAATCCTCATTAGAAAGAAAGTTTTTTTAAAGAGATTCATGATTAATAGTGAAGTATTTAACTTTTTATCTACTAAGTTGGCGTAAAGTACCATTTGGATATGTCTAAAATCAGTTTTGTTTATTAAACTCTGATTAGTAATTTTAAAAATGCATATGAATATAATTTCTTCTAGATATTCTAGTTTTGTTAAGAAGCAATTAAAGTTCCTAGTATGATTTTATGTGAAGTACGATTAAAGCGCACGAGGTACTTCAGGCTAATAGATTGTCGAAATGCGTGGATCGGGAAGTTATTGCGGTGTCAAAAAGTTCACTCTACAGTAAAGTTTTACTCCTTATTTTTCTTCTTCTTACTCTTAAATGATTTCTAAAATTTGTAGAAGAACTCAAAAGGAAATATTTAGAGAGGCAGAATTTCACATTTTTAGAGTTACCATTTTTCAAATGGAATAAAGTAAGATTCAAAAATTATGCCTAAATTCACATATAATCACAGAAATGCAAGATTTTTTAAAAGTTTTTATTAATAACTTCTGAATTTTTTTATATAAATTTATTAAAAATCAATTATTTTTATGTACATTGAAAATAAGAAACTTGTTTTTTACTATAGGAAAAATTAAATCTATAAATTTATGATATAAAAATACTCAAAATAATATATTTATTTACAAGAATGCTGAATTGATTTTCATTAATTTTGAGAAATTCATTTTAAGGTTAAAAAAAGACGCCTTAGATATGTTTTATAAATACAATTTTCAGACCCCTTCCTTGGAGACTGTCTACATAAGGTGTCAAAATATTTAGGGGCACCTAAATGTTTTTCAACGTAACATTTTTCCCATAATGAATAGAAATATGTATTTAGAAATTGTGTGCCCACACACGTAACAGTTTAAATAGAATATTTCAGCAAAAATATATTTTATCTAAAATAATGTTGCGATGAAACAATTAAAAATCCTATAAGCATTAAAAACTTCACTTCCGTTACATGCTTCTTCAAAATAAGCTTCGAGAAAACAATTCTCTGGATATGTGTCAAATTTATTGTAAGTGGAATAAAATGTGACACTTTTTTAACTCGACAATTTTGGCACGTGGAAGAAAAACAAACGATAAAAGTTAATTAATCGATGAAATTGTAAAAAAAAAGATAACTTTTAAAACTAAAATAAGTTTTTTCAAGTGTAAAATTCAACGACATTTTGCATATTAAAATTGCAATTTATGTTTCTAAACAAAAATTGTTCTATCAGAATTAATTTTAGTTTTGAGCAACTATATTTTGCTGTATTAGCCTTTTATCAGTGCAAATTCATTTGGAACGAAATGTAAATTTTCTTTAATGAATTTGTAATGTATGTAAATTTTCTTGTACAGTGAAACACGAAATTTCCTCAGTTCACTTAGAGAATTTGTTTCCTCAAATTCTTTAAAAGTCTAATATAAAATTTAATAAAATCAGTAAGATAATAAGTTGATAAAGAAGTATCTGTTTCAATCTTTCTGTGCTAACTATGAATCATGTCATCAAATACGATTAATCATTCAATTTGTGCCATGTTACAAACAATCATATTTCATGGAGAAAGAAATGTGATTTCTAATGTAGCTCACAAATAGTAGTTCCTCATTTTTGTTCGAAAATCCTTGTTACTGAAATAAATAATATTTATTTGCTTATGTCTATGGGTGTTATTGTCTTTAGTAAGCACAATAGCAAATATTAATGAACTATATAATTAACTAAATTTTCAAAATAGTATTGTTATTTATATATTAGATAATAGGCCCTGTACAACATATACAAGAATATTGATGTTAAATAAAACAAGTGGAAACAATAAAATCATGGAATTTTTTTAATGCATAGAGGCTTCTCAGAATGTTAGTGTGACATACATAAAAATTCTCCTCTTAATTCACATTTGATTTTTTTTAATAAAAGCTCTTTTTTGAAGAAGATAATTTTAAAGCAGTATTTTTTCTTCAAATGTTAAGAAGCTTTTAGAATTTTATGAAACCTTTTCTGATTTTTTGTTTTCATTTTTGGTATTTCTATATGATCTACAAAGTGGGATTATTGCAATAATATGAAAAGGCGCTTTGAAAACACCAAAGGTAAAAAAAGAAAAGAAAAAAGAAAAAAAACTTTATTAAGAAGCACTGGATTTCGTTTCCCAATATTCCTTGTCTTATTTCTCAGATTATATCAAGAAGAGATCATTGTAAGATAAATTACTCAAAAATTGACATCATTATTTTTTATTAAAAGGGAAATAAGAAAACCATAATATACGTCACAAGTTAAAAGTGTTTTAAAATAGTGTGTCATATAACAAAATTTGTCCTATTTGATGTAAGAAATAAAGGTAAAAAGTAAATAAAAAATTTAAACCCATAAAAATTTTAGAAAATGTATACGAAAGAATAAAGGAAACACATCTAAGAGCGAACACTAATGGTGACAATTCACATGCAAATAATTAATTTGATTGTCGCTCCATTTGCCATTTTTTGCACACGAAAGCTTGTTAGGTCTACAAATTAAAATGGATTCCAAATCATAAAAACTACCCATACTAGCAATAAGATTTGAACCTTAGGATGTTTGAACAGAAAACAAAACCATTCTAATCATTCGGCTGCCAGCTTCACTTGAAACAGTTGGTTTTGATGTTCATAGCCAATATGAGAGAGTATTTCAAATTTGTTTTTCATATTTTTACCACAATTTTTTTAAAATTTAGTTTATTGTTAATTTTCTACAAATTTTTCCCTATTTATTTAACAACAAGAATATTGGTTTTTGGAATGAAGACCCCGAATCTTATAACAATGGAACGAAATTATTATTTCACTCGCCTATTGTTAGAATATGAAACTATTTTTTATTAACAAATACTGAATATGAAGCTGTAATTTTTAATAACAAATAAATATGCGAACTTACTTCTAGCTTAAAGTAATTACATACTTTATGTTGTATAGTTAGATAATTTAAATACCAAAAAAATAATAACAAATAAAACAGCTACGATTCTGATAGCTGAAATTGAATTCACCGTGTTAGCTTTATTAATAAACGTGTTGAAAACGAAGAATTACCCGAGCGGTCTACGATAAATTTCGCTCTCAAAGTCAATCTGGAAGGTTACAAATAATATGAAGTGACAAAATTCTATATTCCTTATGGCAGGGAAACTACCGTCTAACTTTTATTTTGTTTGTCGCTCTCTCTCTCTCAATGCTCATTTTTGTATAGCTAATTAGAACAGGACCTATAGTTTAAAAAAGATTCCGAACCCCAACAAAAGTTCAAACTCAAGGTGGGATTGGAATTTACGTACTGTTGAATCGATGGTCCAAGAATTTATCATACGGCTGCCAACTCGACTCTTACCTACGACATGATCACGTATCATTGGACTGAATTTTTCCTAGTAATTGGCAAGGCTTGAATGATTATTGAGCAAGCCAACATTCATCGTTAAGCAGTGTGAGATAGGTGTTTATTTGTTTTTTGCATTCCTATATCTGTCGAAATACTGCTTGGAAATTATCTAGCTGTTCTCTTTTGTTACACGTAAATATCTGTCTATTAAAATTCCTTTTGAAAAGCTGTATGATCTTGACAACGATGAACAAAAAGAAAATCCTTCACGACTTTCAGCTGTGACTTTATTACAACGTGTTGTCAAATCTTACAGTTTTTCAACAATATATTTTCATTTCGTTTCAATTTCAACAAACAAAAATTTTTAGCCACCATATAGAAATCCTTCCCAAGCGTAATAGCAATTTTTTTTCTTTATATATACCATATTTTATCGTTTGAGAAGTACCTTTATTGATAGTGGCCATATATTCAAGAGAGAGGATGTTCTTAAAGAGAGAGTTTAATAACCGAAAGATTCTCATTCCGATGGATGTAGATATCAGAAATATAACCTTTATTGTTTGTTTCTCAGCAAATCGATCTAATTTATAGAACCTAACTAAATTTATCCAACTTAAGATTTCATCACAAAAAGGTGATCTCAAAACTAGCCTTCATATACTTCGGATATTTGTCATTTGCTGATATTCAACAATTTTCGACCAGCTATTGGTAAATGTAAGCACGTGTTAGTGACCGTATAATTTGCTGACTTTCTATTTTTTTTAGAAGTTTCAATTGATAAACACTATTATACAATATGTATATTCATTAGAATATTTATCTCACATTGAATTATTTGAGGATGTGTCATTTGCTTTAACTTATTTGCCATATCACAAGTCATCTATGAATTGCATGTTGCAATTAACATCCCTTATAAATTTGTCTACTGCAACATAATTTCTTAATGTACCATCCCAGGATCAAACACGGTAAAGAAAGATTGATTTGTTTCTGGTGGCATGCTATCGTGGGTACGCTGAAGGTGGTTGAAAGGTGGAAGCCGTACGGTATTATTAATGCTCGATCCCCACACGGGTGTAGCTCCGAGGGGGGAGACGGAGAGAAGCATTAACAATTAATAGATCGATGCGATGCATGAAAATGAGATTCTGATGAATGTGGGCGCATCACGAACTGTGCTGTCGCTTGCAGTCGAAGAAGCAGCAAGTATTTTTGGCATCTGCTTTCATGACTTCTGACGGTTTGTCGTTATTTTTCAATTCGTGTCTTAAAATGACGTTTAAAATTAGAAACAGGATATGGATAAATAACATTTGATATTTATTTAATAATCGTTGGAAAATAACCAAAAATATTTTTGGTTGTAATTTCTGAAAAATTTAACTAATTCTGTAAGATCTGCTCAATAATTTGATTTTGTTTAGCTCTCTACAATCAAATTTTTGGTCAAGAATATTAATATAACCATAGCTTGCAGTTTATATTGAAATTTGAAACATTACGAATATTCACGCCCAAAGTGAAAATTGAACTCGCTTACTTTTGAACTGAGATAAGAATGTTAAGCATTATGCTGCCAACTCTCATGTTTGTCCGGCAACAGAAATATTTTTTGCAATATTTGACGAATAATTTATTTATTGTCAAACCAACTGGCTAGCACTTGACATTTCCTGATATATTTTCTGAAGAAGGAAATTGTAGATCCACATAGAGGGGTATTATAATTTATAGAACTATTTAAATTCAAATGACATTAAGTATATATATATATATATATATATATATATATATATATATATATATATATATATATATATATATATATATATATATATATATATATAACTTTAAACTATAATTTCTATTAAAATGTAATATTAAAGTTGCTAAAATGGACGACATTTATTATAAAAGCAAAACGAAATTCACTACAAAAGAAAAGAAAACTGAGTAAAACTGGCAGCAGCGAAATATATTAAAAATGCTTCAGCAAGTATAATAGAAATAAGCACTCAAAATAAAAATACACAGTTCATTTATTACTTTTAGATATAATTTAAAAATACTTGATTTATATTTTACATCGTGTGTGAATAATCTATTGGTTGAAAGTGCTGTAAAACTCGTAAAAAATATCAATATCATTTTGGATTATGTGAGAATTTTATACAGATGATAGACCTCTAGTCACATGGCACAAATATTTCAATAAAGAAAACTCCTAAGCAATCACCAAATAGCAACCAGAAAGCAAAAGCCATCGTCCAATCTTCTTTGTTCTACAAAGACGAAGATTACCACAATTTCAAAGCTGAGTACATTCATTCATGTCTTGATAGAGCATAGATATTTAATAAATGTAATTGAAAGGTTCTTTTAACATCCATTGCAAATATTTGCCAAGATGCTTAATTAGTTCTCGACCGTATTTATTTGCTTTAAATCACCGCAAATTGGACTCCGGATCCAATACTGTGTAAGCAAAAATGTGAATTTTATAAAACTGTCAAAAAAAATTTCTTAATCATTTTTATTTTAGTAATGGTAATAACATAAATAGACGAGGTATGCACAGTAAAATTAACATACTACGAAAACTAAATTTTTAACTCTATCATAAATTTAAAGGAAACGTTTTTTGGAATTTAGATCTATAATCTATCAAGACAAGGAGTTCCAGAAATAGGTGATTTATTAGGCTGTGTAGCAAAATTCATCCAAAAGAGCAACAAGACTGCTTTCTAAAGAGCTAAGATCACGGTTTCCATCTGTGAAACGACAGAAGATGAATATTCCGCATCTGTCCTTTTAATGCACATCTTTCGGGGTGGTTACTTGAGAATCTTCCGGTTTTCTTCGCTTGTAATATTCAATTATCTAAGAAAAGCTCCCAAGGAAAGCAATTTATGCCCTGGACATTAAAATGTCTTACAACAGCTTGATACTGTTAAGCTGTCTAATTCGTGGTGTCAAATATCAGGTATTCATTTTAAAGCTTCACTTAGGCTTAGTGATTGGATAACGATCTTCAAGGTGAAAGATCCTTGGTTTACTTCTAGCCACCGTGGAACAACCGATGATGGATGTTACTCTTCTGCTTACTGCATGCACATATGTCGTAAAGGAGCTTGATTAAGGGGCGAGGTGGGTGCTGGAGCATTTTCCAGGATTCTCTCTTTGCTACATGTGAGTAGGCACAGCTGCCTAAGAAAAGCCCTCTCGTAAAATAACTTATACGATGGATACTGTAACGCTAGTATACACGTTTTACAGTAAACTTTCCACTATACGGTATACAAATCTTTAATCTTCTATCGTTCTATTGTGGTTGAAATCAAACGCGTGTCTATATCCTTCGAGGAACAACTATAAAAATTTCTAAGCGTATGTAATTGTCCGGAGCAACCAGATTCTTAAAATTTTTCTAAAGTTTATTTTTTATTCGAAAAAATGTGTTTTTCTTTGTCAATTTTTCTTTTTTAGGACCTTGATAAAAAAAATTAGGTGTTTCCAATCCATTTTTGACTGATTATTTCTATCAATTGCAGCTGCTAAATGCAATCAATTTCTTCTTCATTTTGAATCACCTTCAAGAGATGAGATCAACACCTGATCTGATACCTTCCCCTTCACAGCACACCGCATCAGATGCCAGATCTTGGACACTACCGAATTGTAATGTGCATCTAGTAGGATTAAATCTTTTGACCTTTATAAAATGAAATTTCATTGTAACCACGTAGATGGGGTGTGATTTTGCGGCATTTAGATTTCGTGTAATAATATTTTAATACAGAACTTTTCTATAAATAAAAATTTTTTGGAACTAGTGCATCTTCGGATCAGGTCAACTGAGGCTACAATTCATTACGTAAGAATGAAAAAGTTATCAAATATTAGTAAGATAAAATTTATAGCTAATAGGGGATTTAAAAAGCATCTGAAATTTCTTCACTCTTTAAAGAGGATCGAATAACGCAGCATCAATATGCAAATTTTTACATTAAAGGACAGTGATTAAGTGAAGTTAAATATTTATGGATCATTATGTCTCTTAATAAATACTATTTTAAGTTTAGTCGAATAAATATTAATGCCCATGATTTTAAGTAATAACAGGCCTTAATAGCCATGTTGACACAGAGTGCTTTAAGACATTTTTTATCAAGAAAAAAACGCAGTGTAACAATGGCCATAACATACACCTTCTATAAAATGACGATTCATGATCTAAAAATCCTCTGTTGATAGCGAATGTTCATTTGGATACTACGGACCACGTGTCAACCTTATTTCTTAAACGTGGTGCACAATCACAATTCATTGTATTTAGTTTCAAATAACGATGTATATTATAAAATTCTATATAAGCTATGAAATTAACTACGACGGCAATAACACATTATATAAAGATAGAGTGAATAACAGAGGTAAACATTTTCATGTGGCATTCAATTTTACGCTTTTTAATTCACTTTTCAATTTTCACACATTTTAATATTTCTCAAATTATCCGAAAAAATAAGATTATCTTTAAAAATAAGCATTTATGTAGCGGAATCATTTAAGTGCAAAAAAAAAAATTTTTTTTTTTAAAACTTGGAATACTTATTTTCAGATCTGGTAGAAAAGTGAGTTTTTTGTACCCGGAAGTTGTTTATAAAAGTAAATTTATAAAAGATATAATAATCATCGACAAAGATTCTGAGTGGGATTACGTAAAGCAGAGGAAAATGTCACACTAGAGGAGAAATATTTTACTTCTTAGAGTAAAATATTTCTCCTCTAGTGTGGAAGTTTAAAGAGAAGGGCCTCATCTACGGGATCAATCTTCTCACAAGATTCGCTTGCTATTGTTATCTCTCTACAATCACTGTTACTATAAAAAAGATAGCAATTGTGTGTGAAGTCTAATATACCTATAACTTAAATTGAATTCAGAATCACTACAAGCCTTGTGAAGTAAAGGCTGAAAAAGGAGATGTTAATCGAAGGTTAAAATGTTAATTTTCTAATTGTCAATGAGCATTGAGGTATAACTCAAAATTAAAAAGCCATTGACAGTTACTGTCTCCGGTAGGCCGAAATAATACAATGCCTGCAATAAGCAAGAGACAAGCTTTCTGTGATAAATATTTTAGCTTCATTTAACTTAATATGTTTCAAATGAGATAATTTTATCTCTGACTCATTTAAAATAGTAAAAATTCACATCAGAAAAAAACATTAAAGATGGTTTTATATTTTTGGAGTTCTTTGTAATTTAAAAAAATTCTGTTGACTTGGTTGCTCGTAACGTTACGAAACATTTAATTCGTGTGTGTGAAATTGGATAAATTACCGAAGTAAAAGAATATCATTTAGAAATTCCGCTCGGATTATTTGAACAACGTTAGTTCTGAGCAGAAAAGAATGGTAAAAAATATTTATATTTTTCTTTAAAATCACTCACACCGTTTGAAATTTGTTTTGTTTGAATGTTTGAGTATAATTTTTATTAAAAATCTTTTCATTGGAAATGGAGTATTGTTTTCCTTCAGGAAGATCATTGCTTACAGAAATGGAAATTCTACATGCATCAAGTTGGATTACATAATTTGGTAGTTTTGAAAAAAATTACTTTAGACATTGTATTAATATATATATATATATATATATATATATATATATATATATATATATATATATATATATATATATATCATATGAAAAAGAATAAATATAAAATAGAAAGTGACATAACTATTATGAACATGACGTCTAAAGAAATTATTTAAATTTTATTGAGAGATTAACTTAAAGACCATACTCAAATATTTGTGTTTTATTAAATTTCTTTATATAATAAATAAATGCTGATATAATATTAAACATAAAAAAACATTCGTGTGAAAAAATTAAAAAATCAGAAGAAAGTTATCATAAAATTCAATAATGATTTAATAATTATAAGTAAAATATAATTTAAGAGAATTAGAAATCTTTATGTGTCCAAAATATGATATTTCATCTCTGCTATTCTTACGAATGAACTTTTCAACAAATATTCGTTGATTATCGAAAACTGCGATTTGATTTCTATTATTGAGAATTAAACGAGATTTTATAAAAAAAATTATAGTTAATATTTGGATATAAATTTACTTTATTTTTCAAAATTTATTGATGAACTATTTGTAACTTCTAGACGGAAACATTTTTAAACTGGAAATGTGTATTTACGACAAACCTTTAGCAATTCTTGATTGTTTTAATCTAAAAAATTAAATAATTCAAGAAATGTATAATTAATTTTCGATTGTAATAATAAACCATTATAAATGCAAAGCATTAAAAAAATACAAACTATTTTGAATGCAAGGAATCACAAAATCTATTAATAACTTGCTTTTCGAATATGTGTACACTTTTTTCAATAAACCTCAATCCCAAAATTTGAGTGTTTTCTAAGTCACATCTTAAGCTTTTTGAAAACCATTTCTGTAAATGTTTATCATGAATTACTAGTACTCTCTGAAATAAGCAGACGGTAAAAAATGAATTTCATTTGGTATTCTATTGAGATAACATATTGCATAAGACCTAAAATAGTTGATATTTATTATACAATAATATATGTAAATAATTTGTCGAAACATACATAAGTACAATATCAGTATTTATTATTATTATTAAATAACTTATTGTAATGAAATCAATATAATACGGATGGAATATAATTATTTATGATAACATATCATATCAATTTAAACTAAAAAAAATTTAAGTGTTATGCCTAGTCAAACTTCGAAATTTTATTGTATTTATTTTTAAAAATACAGTAAATTAACATAAAAAATATGGTGTGCATTTTTAACTAAACCAAGTTATGATTTGCAAACTTTAGGATTTAACCTACCTTTTTCTATTTTATTTTAATTGGCTGAAATGTAAACCATATTGCTAAACTCAGATTAGACATATGCAAAAATTTCTAATCATTATCAAAATATTTTTAAATTGTATATGCACTTTATTTTAAGACACACATTTAATAGTGTTCATTACAGCCTAGTGTTTAGACACCGTTCTTGAAATGAAGATTCTAGATTCGATCTCAGCCGTTAGTGAACAAACGATTCGGTTTAATTTGTCATTTTTCAATCCATTTTGGTTACCTTGATCGGAAATTACAATTTTAAAGCGGTAACTAAATTATTGCACAAATTTATGCCCGAAAGGGGAATCGAACTCATAAATCATTGAAACGGAAACGAAAACTACTTATCCAGCATCCAGTTTTGTCTAATAACAAAAGATGGATACCGCTCTCCTGCTTTCCACGCATACATTTGCTGGAGTGAGAGCTTGAGGGTGTTTCGGGTTTCCTACAGAAGAATACACGAATGCCACCTTCTGTTTAGAAAAAATGTCTTTCTTGAAATCAAACTACGATAATTTTAGGGTAAAAAGCACTTAAAACTACTTTCAACTGAGTAAGTGAAAGTAAATAAATTTAATAGAAATAGAAAATAATGATATAATCTTCTCCCCTTTTAAACTCATTTGAACAGTGGCAGAAATTATTCATTAATTTTGATAAAAATATCTCTCAAAATTACAAACCATTTTTGAAAAATAAAATTGAAAATATATATTTCAGTTTAGCAAGTGTTAGATAATATTTCAACTTTAATTTTTATCTTAATATTAAACATTTAAATTCAAATAAGTTTTACAAATGAAAATTCTTTTAAAATGATGAATTTTTTATAGAGCAATCTGGCCCTTTTCCAAATGCTGCTTCCCCCTCCCCCACTATGTGTTCTTAAGAAGCACCAATGGAAGAAAACAGCGATAAAAGTGGCAATAAAAGCGACAGGAGACTTACCTATACCACTCCAATCCCTTGTCGTAAAACCTGTCGAAGAAATGAGTTTCCGGACCCGTGGCCCGGATATCCGGATGCAGTCTCAGAAACTCCAGCAACGCCCGGGTCCCGCACTTCTTCACTCCGATGATCAGCGCCTGGGGCAGTCTTTTGGTGGCCCCCCCGGTGCCCCACAATCTCATCATCGTGTCCCCTTCGCCGGAAATCAAGGAACCGTTGCCGGATTGCAATAATCCGGCTGCATTGGGAGGAATCCTGGATTCGTCGATGCTGCTCGGTGGACCGGATTTGATTCTCCGGGGGAACCATATCTTCACGGCGTAAGCGCTGTTCTCTTCTCCGACGGGGATCCACGGGGGAGGGGGCGGCGCGGGAGCGCTGTCCGAAGAGACGAGAGGGTGAGTGGAGAGGATGTGCCACGTGTAGCACGTGACCGAACAGCAGATGAGAGTCATCATAAACAATCGCTTGAACACCCTGCACCGTCCACTTATGTCCATATTTAACACTCGTTTCGAATGCGTCTCATTGTTCTAGCCTTCTATTCCCGGTGAGGGTGATCATCAAATTTAGACAGAAGTGGTGACAATTATCCATATAAAACGATTGATGCCGTGTGGGGGCTTCGAATAATTAGGCTATAAGGAATATTTATCTATAAAGAATATTAATTAGTGTATTTAAAATCACCTCATTTATAGAAAGTAGTTTGATTATAATGATGAGAAAAACGGCTTAAATTCGTAATTTGTGTATCGTCTTTTATCTTCGTTTCTTGTAACAGAGAAAAAGCATGTTACTTTACAAACATTTTAAGGATTTAGGTCATGTTTATTAGCTGAAATAATTGTATTGCTTATATTAGTCACTTATAAATAAGAGGTAAAAACATCTTATCACGCATCCAATTCAACAAACCGATATTGGAAAATTAAAATAAGTCATTTTTCATGATTATGTAAAACGAATAATTGTGTAATGTCCACTATTTTGTTCTTGTTACATCTGCTTCAGGAGATGCAAGGACTTCATGCAACAGACTTTCGAATGAACAAATCGGGAAACGAAAATCCGTAATGACTTATCAAATGAACATCCGATTTTCTAAGCGCAGATCGAATTCCTCCCGGTGAATCATCTTTAATCGTCCACTATTTACCAACAGAAAAGTCTGGCTTTCACGTCACGTGGAAAACAAATGCGTCTTTCGTCCTCGTAACGTATCGATAAAGTAATTAAAAAGCGATCAGGCTAATGGGGGTGTTGAGAAAGGGAACATTCTCGACACCTTTCGATCGAAGCGAGCAATCTCATCAATTTTTGGAAGAACACTTGCATCCGAGAGGGTTTCGCGAGATCTCCCTGCTTCAGGAGCAGCGTCGATGCACTCGGGGTTGAAGCTCAGTGACTCCAGCGGTTGGGCAAAAGCCAGACTTTTAGTGAATGGCTCACGTGACCACAATTCGATTCTATCCTCCCCAGCGACCTCTGCCGGGACAAAATTGAGTACAATTTCATTCCTGCCTTAGAATGAGGGAAAAAGAATTTTTCGAAGAATCGTTTTAGGAAGTGGAGATTTGATTGAAATTTCAATCAGAAAGAAGAATTCAAATCATTCGAGAAAAAAAATCTGAGCCGCTTAGTAAATTATTTTCTGTTTTTAAAGAATAAAATTTATCAACAAATAAAATATGCTAGATAAAGAAAACAAGATTATACACTGGGACTTTGTATTTAATTTTTATTCATTGCTCTATCTTTTATTTTTGATTCTAATTTTTTATTCTTATTCTTTGTAATCTTTGAAATTAATTCATTCATTTTTTATTATTTATTATTGACATCGGAATTGACATGATTTCCTCACTAAGTTATATATTCTAACTAATGGCATATAGAACATAGTATAGTATAACTACATATACTACAATATAATAAAAGAAATAATGATGCAATAAGAATATGATGCAAATAATAACATACACAGATCTGTGTACATACTATAAAATAATCTAAAATATAATATTTTAAAGGCTCAGGGGCTAAACTTTAAATTTAAAATAAAATCCAATTCTTATTGGAAAAAACCAATAAGAATTGGGCTTGTAATCAGAAAAATGCCAGAGAAACAATCATTTATAATGATTTAGAATTAATTAGATACTATTTATTTTACATATACTTCACAAAATTATAATATTAACAAACATAAAAGTATTAAATAAAAATATTTTTTATTTCAAAAGCATAAAAATTTTAAAAGATGGGAGAAGTCAATATATATTATAAACATAAGATGTACTTATTTATAAAAAGGCAAGAAAAATATATGCATGTAAATAATGTTATTTACACTGCATACATTTTCTTTGGCTTTGATAAATTGATTGATCGATGACTTCATCAAAATCGATCATTTCAATTTATTCTTTTTCTATACTTAAAAATGCTCTAAATCACTTAGATTTTATCACATAGTTGATCGTAAATACGTGATTACGTGAAATATGTGATCGTAAATACAGTTTTGACTCATGTTTGATCGTAAATACGTGAGGATTAATTCCAATTTGCGGAATGAACATTTACAGATTGAAAATTGATTTAAAAATTGTTAAGAATGTTTAAAGGGCGATTCTTATAATCAGAAAATATTTTTACCGTATGAGATTATGAAGGTTAAAAGTTCTTATAGAGTTTTAGATTTAGTTTCTTTTCCAACTCAGAGTAATATCTTGCAATCACATATTTCAATATAGAGTTCTGATCCATTGAAATTTGTATCGTAAAATTTGCTGAAATTTTTACAATTATTCTCAAATTCATTATCA
This sequence comes from Latrodectus hesperus, assembly GCA_037975125.1. Taxonomy (NCBI): domain Eukaryota; kingdom Metazoa; phylum Arthropoda; class Arachnida; order Araneae; family Theridiidae; genus Latrodectus; species Latrodectus hesperus. The sequence goes on from CM075852.1 coordinate 57,307,651, forward strand.
AATTACCTTAATTAAATATATTTTCAGCATCCAGTAAAAATCCAAATAATATAGTTAAGATCTCTTAATCGTATGAATCGAGTATTTATACGATTAAGTAGCAGATGGTCGACATGGTTTTTCAGAACTCGAGAAATTTCCTTTTTCTCAGAAAATTTAACATACGGGGTAAATTCTCCGGATATTTTTCGGCGTCTTTTTACACGGATTGCTGTATCAATACTCCATTTACATATATACAAAGAAAATTTGCCTTTCTTATTGACTCTTCACATATCGGGTCTTGAATTTCTGCAAGTTCTCTCTCTAATGATTCAAGATCATGAAAAACTTTCCTAAAATTCATCTTAGAATCTTGTAATCTGAGCTATACACAATCAATTCTCCTCACGATTTCATACCACAAAAGGACTAAAGTAAGAAAGCAAAGTTCAGTTCATATTATGTAATAAAATTATATCTTCGTTTCTGGTGTCATTTGTTGTAATAATATCTTTTGCTAAGTCTTCCAACTAATTCATAATAATATTATCTGATTATGCTTTAGCACTCCATCGAGTTTCCGATACAAGTTTAAAAATTTTATTTAAAGCAACTTTTCATAATTCCCACCTTAATGTTGATCATAATGCCTAACACGTGAGATACTACTTGCAAACAGTACTCAGAATATTTGTATATATATATATATATATATATATATATATATATATATATATATATATATATATATATATATATATATATATATATATATATATATATATATAATTTTAATAATGCAAATTGAAGAGATTATATTCCGTTACCTTTCCGTCTAGATTTATTCAGACTGCTATTTTTGAAATCTTTTTTTTCTCTAGTATTTCCTTCCAGCCTAATAACAATTCTAATGCTGCATTCCCAACAGATTCCATATACTGAATCCGGTATTTTCTTCTTAAAAATTTCGTCCTCCATATCAACAAAGGGCACTTAATGAGACACGTGCTTCCAGAACATTAATATCACTTGGGGAAATTACAAGAAGCAAAGACAGAATGGGAAAAGAAAAAAGAAACTCCTTAATGAGCCCTTTATGCCTAATCAGGCATTTAGAGAATTGTTTCATTAACCGAGGCCCTCACCCCGCGCTTAAAAGTGTCAGAGGAAATCGACGTCTTAATAGAAATTTAACGAAACGAGTTTAAAAGGAAAATTCCTGGCAACTTTTGTTACAAATGTCAGGACGGTTTTTAATGAATGACTTCTGAGGTCGGATGGAAATACTTTTTTAAAATAGACTTACCCCACATAATTAATAACAATTAATCTTTAACCTGCATGATTGTAGCATTTTTATTAATTTTAAATCTGTAGAATTTTATGTATAGAATGCAGTAATTAAAATATGATGCTTGTTTATTTGCTTTATTGTATTATACTTTCGGTTACATTTTAATTTCCAATTGAAATTCCTGAACACACTCAACCACCTCTTAAATTAGAATCACGGTCAAGTGTAGAAGTTGAAATCTGAAATGCGACCATGAAGTCAAAACTTTTACATTAGCTGAAAATTATAACCCGAACGGAAGTCAATTAATTGCAAGAATTTGATTCTGTTCATAATTTAAGTATTATAATTTTAATTTTGCCTTAGAGCTATTTACTTTTGAAATCTATATAAGAAGCCTATCCTTTTGATTTACATTAAAAAGAAGTGGATTATATGATGGCAAAATGATGTAAACATAAATATAGCTGTTTCATTGAATTTTTATCCCCGCATTAGTTACTGACTGTAAACAACATGCATAATTATAAGCTAAACAAGTGGAATGTATTGTAAATTTCCTTGAGACTGATAAAAATTCTTAAAAATCTTGAAATCTGAATGTTTGGAAAATTGATAAGAGGAAAAATATAAATATATCTTAACATTTCATTATTTCGTATCTAGATTCAGCCACTTCATTATTTATCTTGACTACTGTGTACATATATATATATATATATATATATATATATATATATATATATATATATATATATATATATATATATATATATATATATATATATATATATATATATATATATATATATATATATATATATATATATATATATACACCGGGTGATCCAAAAGTCAGGACGAACTTTAAAAATGAATAATTCGAAAACGAATCACGATACAAAGATGCGGTTTGCAACAAACGGATGGAAAAGAAACCGGGTTTTGTGTGGCAATGAAAAAAAAATAGTTCTGTTGGCGACCAACAGATGGCGCTATAGTGTTTTATTGCAACAAAAGATGTTTTACAAATGAAACAATGATTAATGAAGTCAGATTAATTACAGTTAATTAGTACTTACTACAGTAAATGTTCAATGTGCTGTCCATCATTCAGAAGTAAAGCTGTGAGACGAGTCACCACACCATTCACAACATTTAGTAGCATTTCTTGCGTTATGGCAGACACATTTTGGCGGATGGCATCTTTCAGTGCCGCTAGTGATGCCGGTTGGTCGTTGTACACTTTTGACTTCAAGAAGCCCCACAGCCAAAAGTCACAGGGTGTGAGATCGGGAGATCTTGGAGTCCATGCGTGATTAAAGTAGCGACTGATAATACGATCCTCCCCAAATATTGAGCGTAGCAGGGGTTGCACAGGCAGAGCAATATGAGGTGGTGCTCCATTTTGCATAGAGGTGACTGTTTGGAGTGCCTGTCGCGCTTGCAGTTCAGGAATAATGCTGTTCTGTAACAAAGCTAGATATCGCTTACCGGTGACAGAAACTGTTTGGAAACCTGTCTGTGTGACTTCCTCGAAAAAAATGGACTAATTATGAAATCAGCAGTGAATCCACACCAGACTGTCACTTTAGACTGTTGCAAGGGTACCTCAACAAATGCATGTGGATTTTCTGTGGTCCACACTCGACAATTGTGGGGGTTAACATCGCCAGAGAGTGTGAAATGTGCTTCATCTGTCCAAAGCACAGTGTGAAGCCAGTCGTGCTGCTCTTCCATCTTATTGAAGACCAAATTCGCAAAATGTCGGCGAGAGTCGAAGTCAGGAGGTTTCAGTTTTTAGTTATGTTGCAACTTGTAGGGATACCGTTTCAAAGTTACTCGCAGCGCTTTCCAGACACTTCCGTACGACACTCCTGTCTGCCTCGAAACTTCTCGAGTACTGCACTCCCCATGTGCAGCAACCACCGACATGGCTTGCACCGTCTGCTCCACTGTCCACAACAGCAGCTGCAGTTGAGGAACGTCAACTTCTTTGACGTGATGCCAAAGAACCTGTAGCTTCAAATTTTTTCACAATTTTGTTCAATGCGGAAGACGTTATTGGTCCTTTGCTATCTCGCATACCCTTCATGTAGCGATATGCTCGCAATGCTGCAATGGCACTTTCCAAATTCTTATAAAACAGTTTAACTAAGAGGGCTTTCTCAACTATGGACAGCATTGCGATGCATACCAGCTTCGACTACCATTACCTGCTGCAGTTGCTTCTTTTTATATCGTTTGTTGCTTTGCATAATCCTACATCAGAAATCCGACAGTGCCATCTGTTGGTCGCCAACAGAACTATTTTTTTTCATTGCCCCACAAAACCCGATTTCTTTTCCATCCGTTTGGTGCAAACCGCATCTTTGTATCGTTATTCGTTTTCGAATTATTCATTTTTAAAGTTCGTCCTGACTTTTGGATCACCCTGTATATATATATATATATATATATATATATATATATATATATATATATATATATATATATATATATATATATATATATATATATATATATATATATATATATATATCTAATATATAAAATTCTCGTGTCACAGTTTTCGTTGCCATACTCCTCCGAAACGGCTTGACCGATTTTGATGAAATTTTTGTGCTTATCCGGTATCTATGAGAATCGGCCAACATCTATTTTTCCTCCCCCTAAATGTTAGGGGTAGTACAACCCTAAATTTTTTTTATATTTTTTTAGGTTAGTTCTGTAAGTTCCTAATAGATGGCGGTTTAGCATCTAAGTTGCACAGGTATTCGGCAGATGGCGACGTGTTTATTTTTCTAGATTATACCATCTTCGAGAAAATTATCGTGCGCGCGCAAGCGCGTGGTTAAATATAGAATTTACATATATTTTCATGATGTATAATGATACTATAACAATTTTTCGTGAATCATTTTCATAATTATACTTTGTATTGTGTTATTGTGCAGTATTCAGTTTGAATATTTTTAATATTATAAATAGTAAAATAAAATTTTATTTATTACTGTTTTTCTCTACTAATTTTCATATTACATCGAAAATATGTAAGTATTTCTTGATAGCCTTTTATTATTTTTTATTTTTATTTTATAATTTGATAATTATTAATTTATTCAGTAGAACATTTTGATCTAATTTATTTATTCAAATGATAAATTCTTTTAATTTTTTTTTATTTCAGTATAATGCCGCGGAAAAAATTTTTAGTTTTAATATAATTTAAAATTAAAATAATAATAGTTCGATGTCAATGTTATCTACCTCATTTATAACAATTTATTTTTAGATGTCTTTAATTTATATAGTATATGTTATAAGTAATTCACTGATTACAAACTATAATTTAATATAAGATGAATAAAATGTAAATTCAGAAAGTATATGTTGATTTGTGCTTAATTTCAAAATTTCGATACTTTACCTATTACTATTAAATTTTGGTGAAACGTTTTATTTTTAATCTCCTATGAATGAACCTATTCTAAATTTTTTTAGAAAATATTAATTTGATTGAACCCAAGAATTAGTAAAAAATTGATTCAATGTATTTTAAAAACTCAGCCAGTGCAACGCGTGGCTGGGTCAGCTTGTATATATATATATATATATATATATATATATATATATATATATATATATTTATAAACATTTTATCATTCAAGGTTTTCTCTAAAAGCTTTATTTCTTGGTAATGTCTTTTTTTAAATTCTCTGTTTCCGTGAGTCTATCATTTTTATATCTTTTTTTTTGTGAGAATCTATGACGACTCATATTTAGCATTGTCCCCAAAGAAAAAATGATTACTTCGAATATTCATGATGAATATATATTGTTATAATCTGCATAGTTTCTGAATGACTTTCGGAAAGAAAGAGTCATTCATTGTATTCAAATAAATGATCTTATTCAATAATCATTCGTAACAGTTTTAATTTTTTATTTTATTGTACATATGCGTACCAACTAGTCATTCTATAAGTCATTCTGATATGACTCAAATTATCATTTTATAAAGATTATTATATTGATTTTAGTTAAAGATTTTAATCTCTTTCAACCTTTTTTAATTTAGAAAATATTCAAACTATTAGTTATATCACTCTTTTTCTTAATTTTATGTAACTTTAAATAAAATATTTCAAATGAAATTAATATGATACACATTTGAGTTTTTATTTCCTTGACGTATGCCCCAGTCAAACCATGATTCGATACAGTAGAATATTTTTAACCATCATTAATAATTTAGTATCACACCTATGTGGATTAATAGTAGCGGATTATAAACATGGATTACTTTAAGCACTATTCATGAGCAGTTTTTGATGAACAATTAGTGGGTTAAATATATAATGAGGGGGTAAAAGAGAAAAGAGGAAACATATTCATCTTCTCTTATTATACATTATTTTATCTGATAAGAGAAAACACGTAGACCATGAGCGCTTATGTGAATTAAGAATTGATAATCAAGCATGTGACACGACGACTAAAATGTTTCATTTCTTAACCAATGCTGATCTAAGCAGTTTTATCAAACTGCTTCGATCCTGTGATCGATCCTGTTTTTAATGTAACACTGATTTCGATCTGATGCTGAAGTTTATTTTGCATTGAAATCATTATTGTTTATGAAGAATTTATAAACATAGCCTTTCTTGATTTTGCTTCAATATTCATAAATAAGAAATTCCATTTTTCTCAAGACATTCCATGTTGAATATATAATCTAACATATCTACATAAACACGGAGTTACGAAAAAATATAATTACAATCATATAAACTGTATAACAATAAAATATTTATTTATAATATTAAATATAATTTTTTCGGTATTAATACTTTCATTTCATATATTCTTATAAAAGTTTCTTATTAAAATATTTAACGAAATGCTTTCATTATACATTTTATTGTGATTCTGTGAGGGATTCTTAAAAATACCAAACATAGCTAGGAACAGGGACGTCTGCTTATGCATACTTACTCACACTTGGTATTGCATATTATTTTCAAAACATCCCCCTTACTCTAGCGGAGATATATTAGACCATATAAATATTTAACATGTACAGATATATTCAGCATGATTGTCTGATGTTGAGTGAGATATCGAACCTATTACCTTCTGGACTTTTTCGGGAGCATCACCATACCTTACCAGGCAATGACATCCTTTATGGCATAAGTTTTAATGTATTTTAATATTTTAGAGATGAGCTGAAAGGCTATTCAAAATAATTTTAAAATAATCAAAACACACTAGCTCAAATCAACGAAGAGTTTTTCTTTTTAAAAGTAAAGTTTTGAGAAAGAGTGCTTTTGCAAGAGAAGTCTACCATTTAAGAAGGTTTTATTTCCTTTTCTGGTGGTATTCTGGTACTTTCCAGTCAATATTGGATTATTTCTTTAAACCATTGCCTATGTTAAAAAAAAAGCTTTTAAGAACTTAAATAATTTTTAAAAACGAGTTAAAAGGAAAACATATTTGCTTAAATCTTCCTTTGCAAAATATAGCTCAAAGAAAAAGTATAAGCTGTTTAAGAGAGAAAATTGCATTATTTCACACCACTGAATATTTTTTTGTATGTACTGAAAATTCCTTTCAGGCACTCAATTATAGTTTCTCTTGTTCAGCTTTGATATTACAAATCAAGTATTTTCCTTGTGGGTGAATTTTAAAAAAAAATCCTCTTTTTTTATTTTGGATCAGAAATTCTCAGACAGATTGCGTAACATATGTCTTTACTTTGAAGTAAGCAGGTATATTTAAATTAGTGCATTAGTGTTGTTGACTCTTGGATTATAATGATGAGAAAAACGGCTTAAATTCATAATTTGTGTATCGTCTTTTATCTTCGTTTCTTTTAACAGAGAAAAAGCATGTTACTTTACAAACATTTTAAGGATTTAGGTCATGTTTATTAGCTGAAATAATTGTATTGCTTACATTAGTCACTTATAAATAAGAGGTAAAAACATCTTATCACGCATCCAATTCAACAACCGATATTGGAAACTCAAAATAAGTCATTTTTCATGATTATGTAAAACGAATAATTGTGTAATGTCCACTATTTTGTTCTTGTTACATCTGATTCAGGAGATGCAAGGACTTCATGCAACTGTTTAAGAGTATTCTGGTACTTTCCAGTCACTATTGGATTATTTCTTTAAACCATTGCCTATGTTAAAAAAAAAGCTTTTAAGAACTTAAATAATTTTTAAAAACGAGTTAAACGGAAAACATATTTGCTTAAATCTTCCTTTGCAAAATATAGCTCAAAGAAAAAGTATAAGCTGTTTAAGAGAGAAAATTGCATTATTTCACACCACTGAATATTTCTTTGTATGTACTGAAAATTCCTTTCAGGCACTCAATTATAGTTTCTCTTGTTCAGCTTTGATATTACAAATCAAGTATTTTCCTTGTGGGTGAATTTAAAAAAAATCCTCTTTTTTTATTTTGGATCAGAAATTCTAAGACAGATCGCGTAGCATATGTCTTTACTTTGAAGTAAGCAGGTATATTTAAATTAGTGCATTAGTGTTGTTGACTCTTGGATTAAAACTATTCGTTTCAGTCTTCTTTAGTGTTACTTAATTTTGATGGTATTTTGTAAAAAAAATTTTTTTTATCTCATTAAACGAAAAAAACATGCTTTTGGTAATAAAAAATCTTTAAAATGGAATTATGATTGATGTATCAAAAAAGTCTTATAAACAAGTCTCTTCGAATCTAAGATAGATATTCTATAGAATATTTTAAAAAATATTCTTTTCAAAAAAATCCTTTAAGATGAAAGTATGTTTAAAACAAAATTGACAGAAAAAATTATTGTAAAATATTCCCATGTGTGATAGCATTATTACACTAAATAAAACTTTACGGAAAAATATTTTTATTCTTTTTAGAATAAAAAAATTGGGATATTGACAATGCAATTAAATCGCATGAATTTAGAGAAATCCTGTTTTTCTAAAAGTTATTCATTTCAAAACCTTTCAGAACAAAAGGCATATTTTTGAAGCAAAATTACTGTAAAATTATAATGATATTAAAATTATAATGATATATAAAATGTATACATTTCACAACACATTAGTGTATATTATCAAATATTTGAAATAATTAATTGTAATTTTAAAAAAAATAAAGATAAATTAGACTTAAATTATATGTACTTGTTTAGGTATGAGTTTTGTTAATTTTAATAAAATCGTCAGAGACTAAGTTTGTTTATCAAGAATAATTATGTTTTTTAGTACTATACATTTTTAAATCAAAATGTTTAGTTTGTTTGCTTGTGTTACTCTTCTGTTAATTACTCAACAAGAAAACTAACTAGAAAAGCACAATAGACGCCAAAGGAAGAAATTAAGCAAACGAACTGTTGAACTAAAAGTTAACCACTCAATTAACAAATTCATAACACGAAATGTCAGTTTGATCACTATATTTGTAGAAATTTTAAAAAATTTCGGGCATAAGTTCACGCCATACTGAGTCAAAATTTCCATCGCGTAATAATTGTTGCGAGAAATGAAAATGTCTTCCAACAAATTTGTTGACATAAAATGAATTGAATCTTTCATTGTATTTGCATTATTCAATCAATAGTATATACCATGTTCGGAGGACAAGAAACGTAGAGAATTTAAAAGAACAGAAAGTATACTTTAGTAAACATTGATTAAAAATTTTTATTCTTTCATGTTCAATTTGTTGTTAGTAATGATTACTAAAAATTTAACATGTATTATTATTGAGGAATGTCTCCTAAAATTTTGGATTATTTTACTGCTCGAAAAATAATTTGACTTCTTCATTTACGATAAGTACTCGATTTTTAATTTGTCATTAAATATGTATGCATACTGAGTATATTGTGAAAATATATATGAGTGTATGCTAGAAACATATGCCGGAAATATTATTTTACAAGATGGGCACCCGTTCAAACACTATGGTCCAATTGTTCTGTACACCGCACAATAGATAATACAGTAAGTATTTAACACTCGACAACAGAACAACGATGTTGTTTCTCCAAAGGAAAAATTCTCGAAAAAAAGTTCTTGTAGGAGTTGTTTAATGCACGACTTAGGAAAAATTTAAGATAAGAAATTAATTCTATTTATTTATTCATTAGCTTAGTATTTAAGGTTTCACATTATTATAAGAAATGTATGCACACTGAATGTATTGAGTAAATATATGAGTGTATTTTACTGAGTATTGAAAGTATGAATATCAGAGTACATACTGAATATAATGAGTAAATATAAGAAGTAATACATAAACTTGTTTAAAAATTTAGGATTCTTATAAAGAAATTTAACATTTTTTCACAAATATAAGCTGTCATATACAGATAGCTATATTTTTTCTTGTTCTTATTAATATTTCTAAATCGGTAATTTATAAATTACACGATTTTTTTTTTTTTTTTGCCCTTTGTAGTAAAAAAATAATATAATATAAAAGAGTTAAATGAATTTAAATGTAATTTTTTTACATTTTAAAATTTATAGTTTTATTAGTTTCAGTCAGCTATTTCCGAAAATTGCATTTTAATCGAGGGAATTATAATTAAAGTGGAAATATAAAATATCAATTAAACTGGAAATGTTTTTGACCTAAAAATACATTAAATATGCTTGCAAAAACAACTCAGTTCCCTTGTACGCTTAAAAATTGTTTTCGGAAGCCATTATAGAAGAAACTATATATCTAAAGAAGTATCCCACATAACGTACTTCACTAATCCCGGTTTAAAGTCTATCATAAATTATGAGTTTAAAGTAAAATTAAGATCAAAAGTGTCATGCATGAAATACTATTTATTTATAAAACTTGTTAGAAAAATGCGAATGGTAACCAAGTTCTATGGAGTATCAATATTTTTTGCGTATTATTGGTTTTGTGACCGCTAATAAATACTCATTGCTGGCGCAAGGAGAATAAAGTATCTGTGTATTCTTATTATTCTATGTTTGAAAAAACCACAATTAAAGTTTTTTTTCCAACAGTGGGCTTTTGGGTGACGAACCCTATGCCACAACAAGGCCAGGAATTGCTACTCATTTGTCGTTACCCAGCGGGCACCTGTGGGTCACGGAAGCGAGTAGCATTGTCCGCGCCATACCACCACAAAACCCGTTTATAGGGTGGGCCACATTCATACATCATTACAGTAGAAAGGACAGAGAAACACAGAGAACAGAGAAGGAAAGTAACATCCATGCCCGAACTGGCTCAGGAGTCAGGAACGCTAACCACTTAGCCATCGGTCGGGCCACAATTAAAATATAAGCCGATAGAAATTATATTATTATTGAATTGATAGTTTTATTATTTAGATTATTCATATTTAAAAAGAAGATTTAGAAACATGTATATTTGGATTTATAAGATCTGATTACTATTTCTTTTTATTTATAAGCAGAAATTTGTTTCAAGTAAGTTGATACTCTCTATCGAACTTAAATTTAACTATTCTTTTTAATTATTTTATGTAAATTTAAAAATATTTCAAATATATTTCCTCAGAATTCGAGAAAAAAAAATAAAAGTTATAAAACTTGATATAAATATCTTTTTAATGAAAGAATTCCTTTATGGTATATAATACTTACTAGTATGAGAGTCGGAATCCATATAAATCAATAATTATACAAAAATATATTCAATATTCACAATTATGTGTTACGCAATATGAAGAAATGTTACTGATAGGTGAATGGTCAACTCTCTGATCTTCAGTTTAACAGTTCCTTCAAAAGTCAGAATTAAAAAATTTTTGACTTATAGTCCTCCTTAAGGCATACATTTTGCATGAAATTGTCTCTATGAGCAAAATAGCAGTAGTGTCTCAAACCCAACTAAAAGCAATGGGAAACTAGAAGATTTCGAAATTGATTCTGATTCTGAAACATCATTCTGATTTCGAAATTGGAAGAAGATAAAAAATGGAAGCTATATCAAAAGAAATGCATTTCTTCTGAAAGATCCTCCATTTTTCCAGTTTCTGGTTCGAGTGGACGATAATTGTCTCTTCTTGATAGTAATCGCATCTTTTTTTCCATGGATTGGAAGATCTGTCGAGGTGAGATGTCGGAGTCCTTCTTCTCCTTTGAGACAAGAGATGAACGGATTCGCTATCAAGATGAATGGTGGGATTTCGCCGGGGGAATTCGGGAGAAAAGAGGAATGTTTCTTGGAGCAAGAAGAAAGACTTTTAACACGAAAGAGGAACGTCATCTTGTACCGCCCAGTGTCTGGTACAAGGAAGGGTGGGAAGGGATCTCCAGAGCAAGAGATAAGTTGTTCCTCCAATATCAGTGATTTTTCTTCCTGGGTCCTTCGAGATCACCTGAAATATTATTTGCGAATAAAGAATTTCGTTGCAAATATAAGCTTGGTTAACAATGATCAATTTTCTCTCGTTTATATCATTCACTATTTGCTATTGGTATATTAAATATCACTTCAATGAATGCTCTGGTATTTTTATTTAATATAAAAGGCGTGCTTCGTCTCTTAGAAAAAATTATTCGTTTTATGTTAAAATGCTTCTCAGCAAACAGTATCTCAGTAAGCTGGAGGAGAAATGCATTGCTTTAATGTCCGACAGAAAGCAAATTTGTCACCTGTTTCCTTACAAAACCGTCATGCTGGATACATATTGTTTTACATGTTAATGTCTATGCATGTTAAAAATTCCATAAGGCACAATGTTCTTTTCTTTGATGTTACAAAGTATGAAGAGACGAGAAACTTATTTCAAGTACTGATCTCGTTATTTAAAAGTAATTCATATTTATGAAGCGCATAGCTGTGTTAAAAGGGTTGATCAGTAGGAGCAGGTAGCCAGAAATAAGCCTGGAACAGCTTACCTACCAACCTAAATTTCTTTGCCAACAAGTGTCATCATGTTGTTTGGAATATAGTGTGTCTTGATGAAGCAGAATATTATTTTCCATAATGATCCAGTGTAAGCTTAGTATTTGTAGAATATATTAATTTTGCAGAACATACGCTAATGTGGCGTGGAAGTATAAATAGAAGAATACACATATAAATGTCGATCACATCCTCTACAAAAGTTTCAAAATTACGATGTAGGGTTGATTGTATTTAATATCTTTGATTAGCAGATATAGGCCGGTGGTAATTATGGCACTAATGTTGTTTTATACCTGTTTTGACGGGCAATAGCCTACAAGTAACATTAGCAGAAACTTATTGCAATAATCAGTTTAAATTATCGATTTTTTTAATTGAAAGTAATTATCGAGATATTATAAAATAAGATTTTAAAATTTATTGTTAATTATTCCTATCATATAAATAATTTTCTTAAGTTTGTTTCCCAGTTTTAATAACTAATTCAATTTTAACTGTTAAAATAGACACACATTTTATGGTACTTACGTCAGAATCTCAACTGCTTTAAAGTATGAAACTAAAAGTTCTCTTTGAAAGTCTCATTAGCAACTTATACTTCTCCCACTAATTTAATCACTAAGAGCATTTCTATAAAAATATCGAGGTTTCTTATAGCTAAGTGGAATTAATATGTCTTCTGGCCTTACAGTTGAATTGAAAAATTAAAAAAAAATCAAATGAAGATAGTTTCTTAATAGAGTTAAAAAATTTCTATTAAAATTAAATACTTAAGTAATGTAGAAGCAAAATAGAATTTGAAAATTTGTTTCTCTAATGCTTGAAGATTGTATCATAACCATACTAAAGCCTTTTCTGTAACATAATGAAATGTTCCAATGGCATAAGGGAACCAATTAAATATTTTGCAACTTCCAAATTTTACAGAAACTTAAGTTTATTTCTCATGTTGATTAATTCAGCATATTTCATTTAAATATAGCGGGAAATATACATGCATAGTGGTGCAGGCGAGTCTCGGAATGTACTTTTGGATTAACGGGTTTGGAATATTCGGCTATGGGACCAAGTGCTTTGTAATTTTGAACCACGATCAGGGAACCAGGTCATACTTGAGCTAGCATCCTCCTCTCCACATCCACAATACATCAGTGAACATCATAGATCAACGTGAGCACGTTCCCGATCCACGGAGCTCCAGCAACCTAGTGAGGGAGTATACGTGGTCACCCTCCCAATCAGAAGCCGTGGCAAATGACGTTTTACTTTGCCGATCTTAACGGGAAACTGCGTGAGGCTACTGAGCCACTGGAGCTTTAGTGGGAAATAATAGAAAACCAGTCAAATCTAGAAAGGAGCACAAAATACACATGCAGTTCATCCCAGCAATTCACATGCAGCTCATCTGCTTTTATGGATTATCCATGATGTCTAAACTCCAAAAACATTTTAATTCTTAATAAAGAAATATTTCAATGAGAAGAAAATTTTTTGATGGTTTCTAAAAGAGAGAGAGAGTGAATCTATAAATTTGTAAGAAGTCAATATTTTAATTATTCTTCATGTAATAAGTATTTTTACAATGACAGTTTGATCAGTCTACGTTTGAGTATAAAACTAAGTGAATTTTTGTATTACAATTAATAAAACTTGAAAATACTACACACGAGAAGGAAAAGCAGAGTTTAAATTAAAAAATTCTCCTTATGAAACTGTTCCAAAAAGGACAAAAACAATTCCATCGATCTGAAAGATTATGAATAAGTTTTCGGGGACTTAAATTTCATATTCCTTATTAACTACCTGAAAATGGATAAATGATCACCGAATAGTATTGTGCTGATTTATTAAACCATTTTAATGAAAATAAAGTTACTCTTCTGCGATTGCAGCCACAAAATTGGTTGCATTTTTTATGAATTGCTCCCTCTTTCAACTTATTCTTTTGTCTTGGCCCTCAGAAATTTTTTTTCATTTTCCAAACTTAAAAATAATATTTGGTGCTAATGATTTTTTTCAAATTCTGAGATCATTAATGCCACTAATGATTATTTCGATAAGTTTCTAAAATTTTATTTTTTGGAAGAATTAAAAAAAAAATTAAATCATTCTTGCCAATTTAAGTAAACCATAAAGTAGATGTTTTGTCTTATCTTTTTTATTTTGCTTTTCTTTTGTTTTATTTTCAACGTGTTCAATTTTGGAAGTAATATCACTAAGATTTGAAAACTAATTAATTAGAACAACAAGTAATTTTCATGATTTTGAAAAATTTTACAAATGGAAAAATTATAATAAAAAAATACTTTTTTATTGCTGGTAAAAATCACGAAGGGATTTTTTATCATAGCCAACGTTACTCAGACATTCTATCAGGAATTTTGCCTGGTTTACAGGCTCTAGAAGAATGCGATTTGAAGGCAGGTAGTAAATTCGCCGACAAGTCGGATTTACGACGCCGTCTCAATACGATGTGGCGTAGTTGAAACGCTATTTGATATGTCATGGATATTTTAAATCAATTAGAAATGTAAGAAAGTAGTGTAATCATGATCTCAACTGGAATGAAAGAAACAACTACTTTATGGTTAATAATGATTATGTTTTTTATGCAATTTAAAGTATAGAATTATATAAAATACTCAAATGACAATGTGAGGTTGAAAATAATATTTCATTTCTGTATAGATCCACCATCTGAAACCCTGAAGGTCTAATATATAGAACAAATGAAGTGAAAACAGTTTCATTTAAATCTGTTGTTGTCAAATTTGAGAAGTTTCTGAACTGCCATATGATTTTCATTTTTTATTTACTTATTTATTTTTTTTTGTGTAAGCTAGCAATCAAAAGAATTACCAAGTTCTAAAGAATCTTATATTTGTTTATTGCCTATAAACTCATATTTCTAGTAACTATATATATATATATATATATATATATATATATATATATATATATATATATATATATATGTATATATATATATATATATATATATATATATATATATATATATATATATATATATATATATATATATATATATATATATAATTACAGTTTAATAAATAGGAAATGTTTATTAAACAGTAAATAACAAAGCGAAACAAAATTGTACGTAAAAAGGAATGAAGAGTACTTAGTGATAAATAACAAGTATAATAAAATATTTTTTATCAGACTCATCAACTTTAAATGGGAAGGATGGAACATTCTTTATTATCAATAAGTTTTTTTTAATATTGGGAAAGTAAATACAGTCACAGCTATTAGAATACAGTTATCCTGGTTTTTATCAGTGAGTATATTGCTATACTAATTTTTAATACGGTTCATCCTGGTAAAAAGAAATCTCACACAGATATACAGGAAAATTATTATTTTCATTTTGAGACTAACCTGAACCACAACTGGGAATTTTCTCCTAAGAACAAAAAGCTAAAACATATTTAGAGCACAAAGAAAATGATTTTAAAGGTTAATTATTTTTTGAAAATCAATCATTTTTAACTCTACTGCAACATTATCATCTTGAAATTTAAAATGCACCATGACGTCTGAAGCAACTGAAATCTACCACGGGAAAATAAAAATGATAAAAAAATTTCTGTTTTAAAACTATTTGCAAAAATTACCAAATTTTAAAAATTATTTTGCAAACATTAACCGATTAAAATATGACGCAATATAGCATTCATATTCTGAAAATTTATTAATGTTGAGTATAAAATGGTGTGCTAATTGCTAAAATATTACAGAAGAAAGCAAAAGCTTTGTGCTTACAAATTCTTACAAGTTCATGTAGTTAAATATAACTGTTAATATAAACTGCATAATTATAAATACAGCAAATCAAATAAATATTTTAACTGGTTTTTAGTAATATCATGTAAAACTGCTTTGTCTATAGTTTATAGTATTCACCTTGTTAAGTTTGTTACATTTTTATTATTTTCCAATAGATTTAGATTTGTCAAATTTGCTATTCGATCTCAAACTTCCAGAAGTTAGCTTTCAAAATGACTCATTTCTTCACTTTCCAATTTATTTTTATATTCTCTAGAAAGTTTACGACATCTAATCCGAGCATGATTATGCATACAAAAAATCTGAAGGATAAAACGAATACTCTAACGAATCAGAAGCCCTAACGCGTCTGGAAGTTCCCGGGTATTATTTCCCGAAAATTTCCCAAATTACTTCCCGCCAATTGAAGCTTTCTATTGAGCCGGATTGCCAGCAGCTTGTTAACATGCAACCGACTTACATCAAAGGGGTTTTCGCGGGTAATTTCCTTGGGCCTTTCTCTTTTGTCCCCGTCGTTAACCCTAATTTATAACCGGGGGTTGCCGCGACAAGAGAGCACCGGTGGCCCTGACAAAACACACCTAAATCACAGGAGTTGGGGACGGAGACAGATGTATCGATGCAATTTGCAACAGCTTCCAAGTTGAGGAACATAATTTAGGTCTTCTTGTTACAAGAGCAGGCTGTAACTGCGGTTGCCTTCGATATGGTGGAAATGATGGCTTTGAAAATTTAATAACAAAGCACAATCATGATTTTTAGCTAGTTAACTATATTAAGAGTGCATTAAAAATACTTGAAACATCTCAACTCTAGGTACTAGTGCCACTAATTGGCGAGGGAAATGACGGAAATATAAAAATGTAAGTCACTAACGACCATCGTTGCTCATTACGATCGCTGAACATTCACCAGGCCTCTTTTCGTAAGGCAACTAGGGCACTCTCCCCATTACACTAGTTCCAAGGGTCCAAAACTAATACATTTGCATCATGTTTCAAGAACTATTGTGAATCTCAAAGTGATTAGAACTAATAATTGATTTTTGCATTGTTCAAATGCATATTACCAATGCTAAACAATAAGCACTCACCATTTTTCAATGTTTTCTTTAAAAAACAAATGTTGAGAAAATGTTTTGTATTCAATTTTTAATTAAAGAAAAGAGTAGGAAAAATACTATTTAGAAAGTTTATTGCATTCCAGCATTCGCATTGACATGAGAAATTGTTTGTTTATTTCTCTTGTTATTTGCAACTCATTTTAACTCATAAAACTCTAAAAAGAGAAATAACCAGCTCATGTTTCTGAACCCTGATCAAATGATAAAATTGACATCTGAATTAAACATCGCTTCCTAAACTTCTGGAATTAAATCACTGAAAAATAGAACTATATAAATAATGAATGCGCGCAGGTGATCGTCAGCATTATCAGATAATGAAATCTTCTGGATTTCGAATGAAATTACTTCTGGCCTTTGGTTTAATAACTCCTGAGCTCGATTCTGAGCTCCTAAGTATCTAACGTTTGCAGTTCGCAATGCATTTTAAATTCTTTGTACTAATTAAATCAGCCTTTAAGAGATAAAAAGCTTCCTAGAGCAACAATGAAATCCTCTGGACATTCGAAAAATGCTTATATTTTTTAGGTTACCGACTTAATAGCATATAATACACATAACTACGTCAACATGTTGTTGTCCAAGCAACATGTTGAAGTGTCTATAATTATTATTCGCTGCTAATATGCATAGTAAAAACATATTGTTTTTATGCAGTTTCCCGAGAAAAAGTTACGATGAGAACATGAAAAATACACGAAATTCCTATTTTACCCAGCAATTTACATTATAATAACTAGATTCTAATCATATTTTCAAAGACAATAGTTTAGTTGCACACATTATTTTTTAAGTTTAGAGACTTATTTTCTGTGAGTAAAATCTATTATGTAAAATATTTGAATTTGATTTAATTTTTGGTTCTGAATCTTATTTTGCTCACAAAGTCTAATTTCAACAGGATTTATAGTTTTTAAACAGAATTTTGAACCCATAAATATCCGTAGCCATATCTTAGTATCCATATATGAGGATCTTACCATACAGGAATATTAAAATCTTCATATTCATGTATGAGTATCGTAAACCTATGGAATGTTGAACTAAATGTGGGAGCACTAATGGTTCAGGAATATTTATGCGACATAAGAAAGGGAAAATGTCAAAAAAAAGTAAAACTGCTAGTTCGTTCTTCGTAAATTTAAACGAGTCAGTAAATCACTTTTTAAAGGAATATAATATATATTGAATTACCGCAAAATAACTGGAATGTATTTAATAAATATATTTTATTGCTCAGATTGATGGAACTAAACAGACACATTTGACACCTATAACAAATTTGTGCAGAAGAATTTTGTATTTTATTTCTAGAAACGTCATAAAAATATAACCTACGCAGTAGCTGATTTGTTAATGCCTTCAGTCAACAGTTCATAGTTCTTATACTCAGCACAGGAGTGGATACTTACACATTATTGGAATATGCTTTGAACCGTAAATTTCTACAGAATTCAACTTCAAGTAGAAAAAGTAACCGCAGAGGTACAAATAAAATTAACTGAAAAATAATACGTTTAATGGCATTAATAACTAGAACTAAAGGAATTATTTTATGAAATATAGAGAAAATTGATTTACATCAAGTGTTATTCAATATCTCCTTTATCTGCATTATTTTGTTACAAGTGTAGGAGAATAAAGTACTGAAAAATATTACATAGAAGAAACACATTAACATTTTAAAGAATAAAACGCTCAGAATTACAAGAACACTCTGAAACTTCAACAGCACAATCACATTTATTGGTATTTATGTCCCCATTTTAAAAGAAAGTATGTAAAAAAAAATAGTGCAGCTTATATAACTAATGACTGATTTGAATGACACTTTAGCAATTTTATTCCATGTTTCATTTGATTTTTTAACTCAGTGGTCATATTTTCGCTCACGATGGACTAATTCGGTTGAGGCAAAGCTTAAAGTGCAAACCTCATCAATTAAATTACCACTCTGATATAGGATTTAAATTCAGGAACTGTAGAACTGATTATCATAAAGCTAGGTGCTGAGCTATAACCTCAGCCATTTATTCCCAAATAAACTTGCCTAAAATCGCGTGCGATTAATTGGTTGTCGCGCTATGACTACTTTTCTTTTGCATAGAAGAGCCAATTTAACTTAGGCCTACAATCTGAAGCGAATTCCGAACCACTGTAATGTTCCTGTCCGATATTGTAAACAAACCTACAAACTTTTGGACTATAACTCAGAAAGCTAGCTACTTAGTTCCCAATCAGGAAAATCCCAGAGGGAGTCATGTGTTAAAGAGCAGCTGATCTTATGTAGCTGTTGGTTTGGAATATTCCAACTCTTATATTGGAAACACTAAATACAGCCAATGTTCCTTATTTTGAATCATCAGTGTTACATATGTAATTGATACTGAGTTAGAAACGTTACTTCAAAACTTCCATATGCCACACTAAAGAAAATTTATTAGAAATTAAAGAAGTTTAACGTATATAGAATATTTTTTCTGCAAGATGCTTTCTTTCACTTATTTTAGGATTCTTACGATTTTCTGGTTAAAATCTCTCGAGCAAGACAAAATTAATCCCCAAATAAACTATCATAGAATCTCCAATTTTCTTTACCAAACCTTACTAAGAATTTACATAAGAAATTGTATCAGTCCACAAATGAATATAATAACACATATTTATATTTAAAGTCAAATGTTCCTACTTAATAAAGGATTCAATATCATTAACATAAAGTTGCTATTATAAGATATAATAATGATTTTACGATACATATACCTATGCATACTCTTTGAAAATTTTTAAAAATTTCTAAGGAGTTTAAAGGAATAATATTTTAACTTATTGAATAGTATACTGAAGAACAATTGAATTAGAAATAGCTTGCGTATGAAATTTTTTAGTTGGACACCAGCCTGGAAGTGGCTTGCACGAGGCATAATAAACAATTTATATTGATAAATAATGCTACTCACTGTTTCAATTATAGTCAAACGTAAATTTACTAAGAATACAGATTTAAGCTCATTTCATCATGGTACCTGAAATAAATGCCCAGCAATTTCGTATCTAACGCAGACACTTTGATTTTCAAACATAATTGTACCATATATGAACCCCTTTAGTTCATCGATTCCATTATAACCATACCTTCCTAAGTCAACTCATAAAAGCAACAGTGATTTAAAAAAAACCGAGATGGATGGTGGCTAGACTGCATTGCAGCAACAGATATACGAGCGCCAATGCAAATTATTATCCGTATATTTAACCCTAATGCATTGCAACATGTAACAATCACACTTTACAAAATTATCTCCTCTCAGGGACATACAGGTGATTTCATCTTACAAGAGTCCATCCGCTGATTGTACAAAAACAGATTGCACGATTAAAATGGCTTCAGGAACTTCCCCAATAAACCATCCAGATATAAGAAATTGTTGTCTGAGGTAATCAGTTGAGATTCAATTTAGTACATGTGATAACGGTAGAGTACTATACGGTATAAGCCCCATAAGGCGATGAATTCTTCCTATCTCTAAGAGATTTTTTAAATTACAGAACTTTTCGTAGGAGTTTTCACATGAAATGAAATTAGACTTTTGGTTCGTAAAACATCGTCCCTCGAGGTGATCTTTCCCAGAATATCCTTGATGATAATTCGGTTTTATATGCTCCTTTTCGCAGTCTACTGTAGAAATTACCTTTCAACAGGACAAAGTAATATGCTATATTACTTTTGAAATATATCGAAAAGGTGGAGGAACATTCAACATAAAGATTAGAAGAACATTAAACCTTTAATTAGATCATATGATCTTAATCCACTGAATAGCTCTGTTTATGACAGAAAGGGATTTGAGGCTCCTACTTATTTCCATTCACTCTTCATGAATTGTGGAAAGTTCTTCAGCAGTCCTGGGCAGGTATGGCTTCCCATCTCTAACAGCATCTTCTCAAGTTTAAGCCAAAATGAATCGCAACTGTCCTCAATGCAAAAGTTAACTCTTCACGATATTAGCCAATTATTCCTTATTCACTTCGTCTTCCGTATACATTGGCATCCTTAATGGATGTATTAAAAACTGAAGGCTTTTGCAAGACCTTTGAGCATTCGCCATGCATTGCCTTTCAGGAGAATAATCAGCTGTTTCATAAATAGCATCATCGACAAAAGAATTTGGTAAGTTGTCAAGCACCCACCACATTATGTATGTAAAAGAAGAAGTCCAATATTTACACATCATATTTCTACATTTCAAACCTGCGTCGTTTTTCCTAAAATGTCTAAATGTTAGGCTAGAGGTTCTAATGCAATAGTATGAAGTACTAACACGAAAAAGGACTAAACATTTTTAACAAGCAAGCTGTGAAGAGGATTTCAAATTCCTCTTCAAAATGTCTATCCACTTTTTGGAAGCATACTCATAAAATTCTTAATGAAGACATATTAACTTAGAGTTACTCAATGATTGTAAGGGATGGAAAAATTGAAGAGATTGCTGGTGATTCATATCATTCCAGATAATTAATTGAAAGAAAGTTGAAGAGTTCCTTTTTGCAGTGTTCAGAAGAAGCAACCTTTTGGAGGGATGGGAGGGCAAGTATCGATTAATCGATTAACAATATCGCATAGGTATCCGCCAAGAGGGACTTCTCTCATTGCGACATGGAAAAGCCGAAGTCTTGGTCCCACCTGCTTCCCTTCCCTCTCCAGCACCTCAGGGCAGGGGCACAATTTCTCTTCTGCCCAACTTTTACTTCGCCCCAATTGATTTCTGCAACTTTCTATCTTCGTCGGTGACTTCACGGTTCTCGACCAGCTCGTTGTTCAACAGTTTCACCAAAAAGGTAACAGTCGTGAGATGATTTAAATTAAGCTTCTTCATTGTTTCCAGATTATAAAATTGAATTCTTAAATAAATAGAGGGAAAAAAAACCTTTTTATTTGGAAAACCACTGAACTAATCAAATTCAAGCTGCAGAAATAATTTATACGGAAATGATATAGGGTAATTATAAGATATATAAATAAAGGGAAGTGGATTTCGGATAAATCTCTTTCAGAAAATATCATGTAACAAACTGTAAATGATAACTGTATGAAAATACGCATTTTAAATTTTCTTACAAATCATTATAAATGGTCAATGTACTTTCTCCGAGTTACACGATAAAAATATATGCTGAAGTCATGTTCGACTAGTGTATGAGAATGTATTCAGCAACGTGTAACTATTTTCTTTAGATGTATTTCAATTTTAAAAAAAATCTTAAGGCGTGTGGTTAAGAGATCTAAGAAACCATCTGAAGGGAGATTGTAAGATACATAATGCTTTCTATTGATTAGATATCATTTTATAAATTGTTATTTTAAAATTTTAACGCTTTATAAATCACAGTATAACGTCGATGACATAAATTAAATTTTAATACACACTTTTTTATTAATTATTAATATTAATGTTTAGACATTATATATAGAGTTAAAAGACATCAAATTTTTAGTAACTCTTTGCAGTCACTTTGTATATTCCTACAACTCATTTTGTAAATTAAACAGAAGTTCCAAAAATTATTACGTATTTATAATTATTGTAGAAATGAATATTTCAAAAATAATTATGAATTCATAATAATTTATATTATTTGTAAATAATAAAATTATTATGCAACCTTTCAAAAAAATGTACAAAAATCACGAATATAAGTCCAACTCTTTCAAAAGTAAGAATATCTACAAAAAATTTGAATTTGCTGTTTAGCTGAAAATACCAAAGATTGCAATGTGTAAATTAATTGCATTACATCGAAATTTTATCATCTGCAATTTTATCATTTTATCATCTAAAATGGAAATCTAGAATTGCTTAATCCTGAAAATTAGCTGAGATCATTACTTGCTCAAATAACATGGCTTAAATGGCAAACTAGATGAAGAACAATTTAAAAAGAAAACAAACAAAAGTCTAAATGTTAGACTTTCAGTGATTAATATATTTTGACCATATTTTGGAATTACTTATTCGAAACTTAGAAGTTTTAGCAAAGTATTGGTAACAGATAGAAAATGAGCACCAATGTTGTATATTTGCATATTTGCAAACAAAAAAAACTTCAACTCTAACACAAATGAGATTATTTCTTATTACAGTTAACAAAAGTTACAGCATGAGAGTTTACCGATTATAGAAGACTCTACGACAGTAATCCATCATGCCGCTTTCATAACATGCTTGAGGGGCCGCCTCAGCATGTGCAATGGAACTAATCTGTAGCAGCACACCATTCAGCAAATATAGTGGCCCATACGATTTTTGTATCTAAATGATGCTAATAAAAAATATATAACTGGATTTTTTCCCACTTAAATAATGATTAAGAATATTTACAATTTATTCACTTGAAATTACTATTGAGATAGTACAATAAGATTATTAGCAAATTGGGATTATAGCATCAATTTAGACATTTTATGTCCTGTGATTAACTCAAAATTATTAGAAACATGTCATTTATTCATTAGTATATTGATACAAATTTTATTGCTTCTTGATTTTCCTAATCAAAGCTACAAAATAGAGTAAATAGCTTATAACATTGAACATTGGTCACAATTGACGATGTTGCCACTTTAACAGACGCCCTCATCTTTATGCCGTGTTACGCTCGTAGAATGAACATGCACAAGTTATTCAGAATGTTATTTTTTCTGAAAAATCAAATATCGAACATACTAAATCTGGACATGAGAGTGACCCCGTACTGCACCAAGCTACCACGACCTCATGTGCATTGCATTGCAATCGATTACAATTCCGCGATTACGATTACTTGATATCTGATGCAACTGAATTTTAATTTAAGATCAATCATGAAGTACTCCATAATAATTATTGGATTTTTTGCGAATTTGTTTTAAATGAAGTAAGACTACATCTTATGGAAGTTTATATTCTCTTTTGAACAACTCGCTAGATTAATCAATCAATTTTTTAGACGTTTTAGCGTCTTATTTAATTATTTTTTCCACAAATTCCAACTTTTTTTTCCCAAACACATCTATAAATAAAATAGAAATTAACCTTATTGTACAGAATGTAACAGTGTGATTGCATTCTGCACAAGTAGGACATGTGCTTTCTGCATACATTATCTTCAAAATAGGAAGCTTAAGATTCAGTTCCAGTTATTGCAAAACAATGATGATGCTAAACTTCGATTTTCCCCATATATGTTTGTTGAGTGAGTGTTTGGGATTATTTAAAGTTTGATAGTATGGGAATTTAGACCGCTATCTATGAAAAATTCTCAAAAAAGTCAATATGGGGCTGTAAATCTAAATGTCAAAAATCTTCAACCACAATGCCAAATATCAATACATCATTTAATATAAATAATGATTGAATCGATACTTCATCAGATAGGATAAGAATTGTTGTAATTTTCTCAGGTAATTATTATGGAAGGTTTGTTGGCATAGAATTTAGGGTTCTAGCGCCAATGATTTTTACTACAAACGAGAATTAATTCTGATTTTAATTCTAAATCACAACAAATGGCGTTGAGCAAATTATAATACTGCTACACTTCATAAAATGCTTCCTAATAATGTATGAATTTGTTACACTAATCTTTACCTCTACTTTCCTCATATGGAGAACTAGATGATTTATATAGCCTAATATCTCTTGGTAATCAATAAAATGTTGAGATTATTTAACAAATTTCTAAACACTTATACTAGTAGATTGCTTGATGGAAAGCTAAAATCTAGTAATAGAAACAAGATTTTTGAAATAGAAAGTCCTATATTCAATCCATATCCAAATTGTTCTTAATATGCAAGCATTTAACAAGTTTTTCACAACATTCGTATGTGCATTTGATCACCTTGATGTAAAGAAGTTTTCAGTGATCAAAATACATATGTTCTAAAAATATAAATAATAAGGAATTCATAAATAACACAACTTTTTAAACCTAGTATGAAGCTCATTTTGTGATTGCTGATACACGATGAAGGATAAGCCGTTAAAATTCCTACCACGAAGCCAAGTGAAGATCGAATACTGTAATGATAATGAAATTAGGGCGAGACCATCCCACTGACTCCTCATCAGTTATGCCACGTTTCCCACTTTCATTTCGGGGTAATTCCATGAGTTGGGGGGATGAAGAATCTTCGCCTCGCATATGAGTATGAGTTGTGGTCCTCTAGTGAATGGCCATTAAAAAGCTCATTCAGAACATCCCTGTAATGAGAGCGAACTTAATCCGATTATTCTTGTTCCCCCTCACCCACTCACCCAAGCAGAGTCACCAACACAAAGACATGATATGTGTCAAATAGAGAAGAACTCGGCTGTCCAATCTTATTTTTATAGGGTCCCATCGCAACTATTTGATGAGATTCAGTCAGCAAGTTCAGTGGTCAATTCTGCGAATTAGATATGCCCAGTAGCTGCTTAAAAATACTGGAAAAATCTGTATTAATAAAACTACTCGATATATAAGTATAAAAAGATCGTGTCAAAATCCTAATAATAAAATCATTCGATGAATTAGTAAGAGTTTGTCTTAGAATATATTTTCAAAATTAATAAAATGGTTTATACCATTTATAACTTAGAGGCCTAGAAGGTACATCCAATAAATATATTATGTACATTTCATTGTTTACATAATATTCCATCTTTTACCTAATTTTGAATGAAAATTTGAAAAGATTACAAAAAACGTTTAGTCGACATCTTAAGAAATAATTTACAATTGTAATTTATAAATAAATTTTATTGTAATTCTATAAATGATTCAGTTTATTTATTATCAATATTTTTGTGTATTTTAATCTAGCATCCTCCCTCATACCAAAGCAACATTGTTAAGCAAATTTGAGAGAAAAGCAAAATTCTTTTAGGATGCGGAAAAAGCACTAAATTTTTAACAATCGCAATCCATCCATCAATAATCCGAGAACTACTCCGCATTATATTTTAGTGGTTGTAATTCTGCGGAGTTTAGAAAAAAAACTTACACAAAATTAAAATTTCGCAAATATTTATCAGACTAAAAACTTAAAAGTAATGCAAAATATTTAAAGAAATTACGTGTAATTGAAGTTATGTATAAACAGAATATTAGTGTCCATGAGAATCTTGAACTGGAAGACGTCATTCTCATTTTCACAGAAAATATCATTGCAGGGTTAAAACAGATTCTAGAAGCCTTTTGAGAGAATCGATGCACACTCAATTTTCGTAGTATATTAAATCCCTTTACTAATGTACTATGGAGTTTTGGAGAATAAAATTCATGTTCTGGTAATGATGGTTGGTTGGTTGGGTTTTATGGCGCAAGGTCCAAATAAGGAAAAGCTGCGCCAGTGTTCTGGAAGTGAAGTTATGCTTTCATGGTTTAAAATTACAAAGTGGTTTGACTAAGATTGGCAATTTCACTTACAAAATATGGGCATCAAGAAAGAAGCTAATAAAATAAACAAGATAACTCTGGTACCTTTAGAGGAAAAATTATTATTTTCGATTCTGAGATGCAGTAGATTTGATTTCTGAAAAAGTCAAAAACTGTCGTGTCCAAAGAGGACATGCATGTTAACGTCCTTTAGTTAGAGTGGCATACAGAATAAAAAAACCGTTCAGGAGTCAAGTGCATCATTCTATCGTTGTTCAGTTGGCTGTGTTTTGTGGTTTCAAATAACAGATTAAGGGAGACGAAAAATTATAACTCTTTTGTAAAATTTTAATCTAAAACAAACAAAAATATATTTCGTAATTCTCTGTAACGAAGTGTGTGTTTCATAGATTTACTTCTTTCTGATACGTGAATATGGACTTTTATTTATGAAAATCTGTCTCTAAAAACAATGCGTTGTAGATGTCCAAAAATGCCACACAATATAGCTCTCACTTATTAACTTCTGAATGATTAGCGTTTGATCTTCGGTTCACAATTTAAGAACTTGATTTCCACCCCAATCGTAAATTATTTCAGGGTTCTAAATTCCCTTTAAGCTCTATATTTCTGTATAATTATTCCTCGAAAACATAAAAATGTCATAAAGCAACAAACAAATCAAAATTAAACCATGGCATAGAATTAAATAATGTAGCCCAAATTTGTATGGGGACAAACCGGAAGAAAACCATGGTTTTTGTAATTCTTCCATTTGTTTAAAATCTATTAACTGAAATAAATACGAGGACATTATATTTTTTACAAGCTATGAAAATCCGATATCCATTGTGTGTGTGTGCATTTGATGCCCCCACTACCGTCTGGGATTAGTCTTTTCTAATTTGACTTTTGTAAAAGAACCCCAACCGATGACGCCGGAATGGAGGGGTGGCGTCCACAAAAGATTCTCGCCAGTTTGGCTTCGAGGATAAGCCACTAAAAAGGGATTAGGGAACATTTTTCTTGCCCTGCAAGTTTCGGATTATGCGAATGGCCCGTTACGATAAGCTCATTCATATTTGCGTGCGCCTTATACGTGTTCGGGTCGGATGCCGTCGTCGCTTCAGTGAGCGAATTCTGTTTTGATAGCCTCCATTGTCACGAAGAAGTCTATTTCTGTGCTTCGCACGTCTATTATTGGAAACTGAATTGAGTTTTGAAGCCAAATGTAAACAGTAACCAAGTGCGCATTGAAAGGCATAGGGAAATAGATGGGGCTAAATTCTAATGATATTTTTTTATATCTGTGCAACTCAGTTTTATATCATTTTATAAGCTACGGTGAAAAATAAAGCTAGAATTGAATAATAATAGTACATTTAAAATAATTAATTAATTTTGGGTAACTTCGACACTTATTTTAATTAACCAATGCATTTCATGGTTAATTCAAAATCTTGAAGGAAGGTTAATTCAATATTTTGTTGTAACATACACATATCTTTTAGAGAAAAAAATTTTCAATACAAAAGTGCATAACTATTTGTTTTATTTTCTGTATATTAAAAAATTTACCATGTTATGATGGTTTTATGATCTCATGATAATGTATTTACAAACTCAACAATGTTTAATAGGAAATATAAATTCAGACGTTACTCTGCAATTACTCTCTTATATTTTGGATTTCCTGGCTGTTTATGGACTTGTGGAGTTGGTTTAGTATATTAGAAATGAACCATCTCAGATTAGCAACAACAATACAATTACTTTAGCTCATCAGATTGCCACAATCAACTTAGTTTAGGTTAAAGCTAATCAAAAAGTTGTAATCTCGCAACCTAGAGTAATTATGGAGTGAATTATATTTATCTCTTTTTCTTTCTTCTGCAGTACTACACGTTTTCTACATCTGTACTTGACAGACTGAAACAGCTGAACACAGCCAATTGCATCGCAATTTTAAACCGCCGTCAAGTTACAAGGTCAACACATGTGATACCGTCTTTCTCTTCTCACCAGGAAGGTATTTGTCAGAAAGAAAATTTTAATATTCATAGACCTGCCTAGAACTTCAACTAGGTCGAATATCAAACCTAGAGCAATTGCAAAATTCCTTGCATTAGAGTAAACCCTTTTCCCATAGGCTACCAATTCCTAAGTACTTCGCAACCTAAAAAGATTACATTATGAAAATTAAGTTTAGCAAATAAGAGTACGGTATATATAAGAAATCTATATGTGTGAAACTAATCCGTCTTGACGTAAGTTCAGAATTTGAAACACTATATATATATGCAATTATTTTACACCAGGCAAATTTTACTGTCAAATTTTATTTGCTGTTTGTTTTTGCAGACCATATAATCTTTCAGCCAAAACTATTTTCCTTTTAAGATGATTTTTGTACTTGAGATAAATTATTCTCATATTGTTTGCCCATGAAGAATTAGTAAATTGTAAAATATATGCCAGTAAGAAAATAAACTCATAAAATTGCCTCACAAGCAAAACACAAATTCAAATATAAATGTTTGTAAGAGAATGTTGTTACTTATATTCTTCTCATGCATAATAACCCAATCTTTATTGTAAGCATTTTCTCTAGGCTCCAGATTTTAAATTGTATTAAATATATTAAAATTAATTAAACATAACTTACCTGAACAATGATTTGATGATTTTTTTAAAGCCCCTGAAAACGAAATAGGACCCGTAATGTTTCCTGCGAAACATTTTTACTATTTTACCTGGATAAAAATAGTTCATATAGTGTCTCAAAGAAGTAATTAACTGTCAAACAATAGCACAAAATCATCCTCAATCGGTAATAACAGAAATTTAACTTAACATCCCTGGAAAATAATCGATGCTTGACCCAACAAAAGAGCATCCTGATGAGAGACACTATGAATTTTTAAGCTTGCCTAAAGTCTAATGGTATTCCAATGATTTAATGAGGAAGTTGGAAAGGAAAGTGTCAGCTCAGGTATCACTTCTATTACTTGAACGCTCTTCAAAATCATGAGATAAAAATTTGTGTTTAGTGTGTTCATTCGTCTAAATATTCCTTCAGAAACTTAATACAATATTACGCATTTCTTTAAATCGGCAGTGATAACTTCGCATGGATATTCGTCTCTGTCTGGTGCATGAATAATAAATTCAGCCGGCACAGATAAAAATGGATTGAGAATACCAATGCATATTAAAAATTATTTAGATTGATTTTTATGTCTTAAATATGGCATGGTTTAATTTAAAGAGGATGGAGCCAACCCAGACCTTGATATCATTATGAAGCCACTGGTGCTATTTAGAAGTTTTCATTAACAGAACTAAGCAACTAGAAAAGTTTTTCAATAATTTTAGCAGCTTTTTCTTAATAAACTCGAAATAAACTAGATTATATTAAAAATAAGTTTTTGCGTGCATAAGTATTTTCTGAGGGATGTTACAATTTAATTCAAAGATGTGGGGATACTTATTCATAAGAATTTCTGGACGAAATATTAACAAGTGCTCATCATGCCGGAAGCCAAAGAATCAGCAGCCGATCGTCATTACGTCGCCTGTAACAAAGGGGCTCCCACTCCAGAGAGATGCCCATTAAATGTGTCAATTAACTTGGAGGGTACATGAATCACGCTCACCTAAACGAAAGAGTGTAGAATTGCTTCTGCCCGATCAGCAATTACCGTATACAGACCCTTTTTTTCGTCCACCTCTCTCTTCTTTCGAAGGGGGTGATTGTTCCGACTTTTAATGAGAATTCGGTGTTAGTGATCATCCTCCGATTGGCGACACGAAAGGGTAAGGGCTCAGGTGACAAGACTTCATTTTTTTATCCGTGTCATATCAGAAAATAAAAAAATGCAAGTTTAAAAAAATCTTAAATTTCCGGTTTTTAATTCATATGTATATATATATGTATATTTTTTTGTAATGTTGTATGAAAAATTAAAATAATAATTGTTGACGGGGGAAACTGAATGATGTTTTTAAATGAAACTCATTATGTTAAGGTACTGCGATTTACATTTTTGGCTGTTAGAAATAGATTGAAAGAGGACGCTAAACACAGCTTATTATTTTGACTCGCGATCAAATGACATGGTATATATAAGAACTTGCAAACTCTTCTCTTTACCATGTCAGATCAGTGAAGGGACTGAAGAACCTATGAACATTTTAAGATCTTTTTAAGAGCTGAACATTTTAAAAGAGATTATCTTATCAATCCGACTGTCTTCTATTGAATTAAGTATCAAATCCGCTGCTTCCCATTTATGAAAGTATAGAATTTACTTACCATCTATCAGAGTGGCATGAATCTTATGCTTTGTGATGTACCTTTACGACACTTTTATTTTTTTGATTCTGCTGACGGATATCCCTAAATACAGTCAAGTATATCAGAATTTTAAACCACGGTCAGATGATGAGGTCGTCAACTGAAATACGATTTCCGCCACAAATTTCAATGTGACTATAATCAAGAAAAGTTAATTAATCACACCTTAAGCATTTAACACAAATAGACACTGTCAAATCGATTGTCATCAGAAATTTCAAAGATCAAATCCCCAGCCACCTGGACACAAAAACGAACTTTTCTTCACAAAGTTATAGTGCTTTCCTTAATATTTTCAAACAGATATTTATGTTTGCACTTTCTCAAAGCATTAAAACTTAATTAAACTTAATTAAATCAGCAATTTTTATATGCTTAAAATTTTGCAGGGTTTATTGATTTCTGATCCATAATTTTAAAACGACCTTATATATAAGAGCTCCAAACTATACTCAGATTTAGTAAGTTCTAATACACTTCCACACTTATGTGGTGAGAAATTGAGGAAAAGTTCAGGGTAAATCAGATATTAATTTTGTCGGTTTTCCAGATTCAAAATTATAAAATGATATTTCTTGTTTCATTATTAAAAATTAGGGAACTGGAAATGAGTACTATTTAACCATTCCTAAATTCAGTATTGCTTAACTTAAGACTTATTACTGCAAAATCTCATTTAGTAAAAATTTATTTCAATTTCTTCTCCTTTCTTCAGACTCAGAAGAACTGTAACATGTTAAAATATACGTCAAGAATAATGTCTCTTCGCTGGTATCGTGGGGGCAGCTGGATACCAATTCAACTGTCAACCTCGTTCTTTCAGTTAAATAAAAAGTAACTTGTAGTAAGTGGCATTGATTGGCAGAAGTACAAGATGTCAAAAATTTAACGAGCATATTTTAAGCTGTTTGTCGTTGAGAAAATTATGAAATTTTGTGTGGAACGTAATAAAGGTATGTGTTTGACCAAAGAAAAACGATTAGTTCAAATTTTCGCAACCGGGAATATTTTTTAAATTAGTTTAATATAGCTTACATTTATGAAAATTTTCAAATGTTATAACCAAAACTATGTTCAACATGATAACCATCAGTATTAGCTGCCGTCTGGAATCATAAATTCCACAGCTGACAGAAGTGTGCTGTGGGAGATGTTATACAAATGTTGTGAAATGCTATCTTTAAGACGAAGTAAAGTTCATGCGTAGATTATCACAGCTTACCCTATGTTTCAACCTCTTGCAGAATCAAATATCCTATGGATTGATATTTATGGACCGGTGGAGCCACAGAACAGGTAAGTGGTTGCTAATGTCAAGTTCTACTGTGGAATGATTTTTGAGAACATCCGTAACACAATAATTAATGTGAGGAAGAGTTCAATCACGAATAAGCATGCAATAAAAGACACAGACGTACTTGAAAATACGGCACAATTTTGTTCCCTAACAATGATGTATATAACTGGTCAGTGATCAGAAAAAAATTATTGGATCACTATCATTTAATTCCTCAAAGAAATGAAGTCGGAAAATAAATGAATCAATAAATTCATATCATATCTTTACTTCTGATGAATGCAACGGAACTTGTAAGATTGAACACGGAATTTCCAGTTCCCAAATTTGGTAGTTATGAATGTTCACCGAGCCATCTAAATCAAATTGTGTTGCATGTGTCCAGAGGGAGTATTCCATAGTTATTCTTGAAAATCGATCCCCGGTTATTCGATAAAATTGAAAATAGATGTCCAGTCTCAAAATCACACGAAAGCAATTTCTGCCCAAGGTGAGCCTTATACAGATAATCCCGTAAAATGCTACTCATAATATTCGAGGGAGTTAAGCTAATAATACCCACTGTATCTGCCATTCGACGAGTTTTACTATACTAGTAGACGATTTTGGTATCACTATACTGTTACTACCATATACTACGCTGGAAATTTTGTTCCACCTGGCACACTGCCTTCTCTATTCTTTCTATGGAAACACGATTTTCCTTTCTGTTCCGGAACAAACTTTAAAGGAACTTTTATTCAAATTTGAATTCCATTATTCAAATATTTCGAAAGTCAATGAACCTTTCCGAATCTTCTTTAAAGTTTGAAAATTTAGTAAAGCTGTGATAATCACACGAATACATTCTACTTATTTTTATGGGTATCAGCATTTAATTAATTGTAAAGAGAGTGACATGGTTTTTATTAGGCTCTAGGAAGCAAAAAGGTAGTTATGATTAAGAGGAATAGAAAGGAAGACCGAACTCTATGTGAAATCTCCAATGAAAAACCCCGGAGATTCAATTTTAGCAGGTGAATATCCTTTCGTCATAGCAGGAGTACTTTTGGTAGGCTTTCAGCTTGACAATAAAAGGGATTCTTTTTACTTTCCCAGTTTTAAATAATTCATATATAAGCATTAAATAAGAAAAGGTGAAGAGGAGAACAAAATTGGAATGCGGTTCTAACATATCGAATCTCCAAGGTACCAAATTCAATGCTGTTTAGATTGCTTAGAAGGAGGGCCGATTTCTGTGATGATTTTTCTGAGAGAATGTTTTTTTGCATCTCCCAAAATGCCGTCAATCGTCATTCCATTGAAATAGAGATGAAAGGTGTCCCAACTCGAATATTTATTAGCCTTAAGAAAAATTTGTAATCAATCTATTCATCATTTGATTAAACTTATTTACACACATATGGTAGTGCAAAGAAACGTTTTGAATAAAATTAAGTCAATACTATTAAACAATAGTTAATATTATATTTTCTGAACAGTATTTTTTCCCAATAGCTAAATATGCATTTCCGATGGGCAGAAACCACTGTCTTATGATATGGTAATTACGATATTAATATATAAATTATATAGTTATATTAAAATTATTTATGTACATATATATATATATATATATATATATATATATAATTTTAAGTGACTAATACATATATTAAAATCAATTTTAAGAATGTGAGGCAGATATTTGACGAAGAATATCTCCTTAATATCTTAAATTTTGACTTCTTACCAGTTATAAAGTGTTTAAGCTGAAACACACATAGTGAGAGCTATAACACATGTGTAGCAGTCAATTTCTTATTGTAGCTTGAACATAAATTGTAATACTGTGTTTGAGAATTAAAGAGGGTGATAGGTGAGCGATGGCTCGCTGCCTCTCTAGAGATAGCTTGTACATGAGAACTGCTTTGACCTGCAATTTTAAGTGGTTTTCGAATAATTACAAGCATTCATTCCCGAGATGGAAATTGAAGCCACGACTGTTAGATTAACTTTTAGACACTAATGGAACGTGCTTATTACGCACAATCATGGAGATTTTTAAAAAATGTCGTTATATTTTCAAAATCTTTGGGAAATAAGTTGACGAGAAGAAAAACTTCAGATTTCTTATTTCTGCATAACATCTTATTCACCAGGAAGTGGTGAATAAGATGTTAATAATTTAACCATTTTGAAAGCGTATTCATTTTCATAGATACCAATTGTTCCGTACCCATAAAGCGCTGTTACAGCAGCCCCATCTTTGTATGTAAAAAAAAAAAAAAAAAAAAAAGATAGTTAGAGTAGAGGGTTACTGCTTTTGAGAGAAGCAGATGTAAAATGAGTGAGGTGAATCACAGCTACAAAAATAAAGAGTTTTTACATTCTAGAGTCCTACAGTCCATTTATTTACATACCAGAGCTATTAACCACAACACCAATATATACCCTAATATTTAAAAATAATACCTTTGTGTTTCACATTTTGGCTTATAAAACCTGATGGATAATAATATATCGAAGCATGAGGTTTATTAAATGATTTGATTGCATTCAGAGAATCAGTATCAATTATTATGTCTTTAGTCACTCTATAATGTAAACTTACTCTCATAAAATCAGGAACACTTCCATACATGACTAATGGGCATGGAGATAGAAGCGACACAAAACTCGATATCCGTTTTTCTCTAACAAATGCGGTTGAAACCAGGATCTTCCACTACGCAGAGCGCAGCCCTACCCCTGTGCCACGGTTTGCCAAACAGACAAACTACATGGTTAAGCACCAAAAACGTTTCAAAAGGAATTACCTGAGTTGAATTTAATTCTAATAGAGTAAAAGAAAAACATTTTCATTGGGAAAATATTCTAGAAATCATATTTATAAAAAGTGATATGAAGACTTTACATCGGAAATGTTCTAAATACACGGGGCTCTCTCTCTCTCTCTCTCTCATATAATTCTTTGTGGTCAGTTGTTTATTTAAATATAAGGATGCAAGTTCTGATTGGTTTGACAGAACTCAGTTTAGTTTATGATTATCGATAAACCTGTTTCCTCTTTTTGTGGTTGAGATTTAAATGGAAAACACCTCCCACCAATTTATTTCTTGTTCAAACGAAAAAAAAATCAATAAAAAATAGTTCTGAAATAGATACAGATTCTCAATCAGATCGATTCGATTGAAACGAGATTAGAAAGAGTCCCGCATGATTCGTCATTCCCAATCGGATCTGAATCATTGAGTCCGAAGCCAATCGTTCCCGTTACGCCTTTCACTCCCCGGGATCCCTTACCCACTTCCCATTCTTCACGCACCGTTTGTCGCTCCTCACCCACCCCCGAACTCTACTATCCATCACACCCTTTCCCTCCCACTCGGAGAAATTTCATTTTCCCTCTTTAATGAGATTGAGAGGTAATTCGACAAATTGGCGGTGTTCGGTGGTGATCTGCAGCCTCCACTTCGCCCACGTGACCTTGTTCGGTGGAATGGAACATTTAATCGCCGATGATCCAGAGTGATAGGTAAAATGAAATGTCACACAAAATTTCTTGGCCACTAAAAATATAATTTTAATATTTACAGATGACTCCTAGTTATCAGAAACTAAACATTTCTTCGATAATATGCTGTGGATTGCCCTTATAATTATAAGTAATTGTATGACTTATTTAACAACCTCAACGAATAAGGAGAAAATTTATTGCTAATGGTTTGCATTCATGAGTCTTAAAGGAGCCTTGTCTCAACTTGTTTATTGGCCAGCGTGCCTGACGGCTAAACGGGAAGTTCTAGGCACGAATCCCGGTTAGGGCATGGTGCACTTTCTCTCTGTGTCAATCCTGTCTTTGTCCTTCCTTTGTATGAATGGGTGTTGTGAATGGTTGCCTATACCCTACAAACGGGTACCTATGGCACGTGTGTACTGAGGAAGTCGGAATCCGCACCAAAATATGGTTCAGTTGGAAAAGTGGAGCAGCGCACCCCATAATGTCAGCTTAGATGGCACAAGACAGCAACAACAAAGGAGGGAGCCAGGAGAACTCTCAAGTTTTCACCTACAGAAATGTGCATGCAAAAGATGGAAAAATCCATTTTTCTTATTCAACATTTATTAAGATTGAACTTGAGAACTTTCTTCTTTGAACAAAGCAACTCTTCGGAAAGAGCATTTCACACAGTTTATCAGAACCCACTTTAAGCTAAGTTTTTCTATTGAATCAAACTTCCTCTGCGATAAATAACCATAAACTGACAAACAAATCAACCTAACCAAAAAAACTTTTTAAATATTAATGTATGTCAGCAAACATATATAACAGAATTATCATTCAAATTTAATTATTTGAGTTATGTGTGCAACAGTACTTACTATAGATTGCAGTACAAGAACCACCGAATTTTGACAGTAGGGTGACAAATAAGCAAACAAATTATCATAAGTCTGTTAGCAAATTTTATTCAAGTCTTTCAGTCTAAAGGAAAATAACAGACCCTAGCTTTAGTAAAAGAATAGATTTTCATCATCTTGGTGATCCGTG
The DNA here is from genome assembly GCA_037975125.1 of Latrodectus hesperus. Classification (NCBI taxonomy): domain Eukaryota; kingdom Metazoa; phylum Arthropoda; class Arachnida; order Araneae; family Theridiidae; genus Latrodectus; species Latrodectus hesperus. The sequence goes on from CM075852.1 coordinate 57,344,367, forward strand.
TTTGAATACTCAAGGAAAAACATACGTTTTTTAGTATTACTCTTTCAATTGGTCATAGAAACGTCACTGGGGATCTTATAACCTACCATCTGCTTTATTACATATCATTGTCTTTATTGTTAATCAAGGACAATACATATCCACAAAAAATTAGTTTCATTTAATATTCTCTGACTTAGCCATCAACGGTCATCATACAATGGTTAATCATTTGTAGAATGAACTGTTTCTTTGTTGATCTGGCATAAAGTTCGATGTAAAGTCTGCTGGCTCATGTATTTTTCATCAAATTTGATCTTGGTTCAAAATTACAAGATGATTGACTGATTGTTTTTAGCAGATCTAGTGGTCAGAAACTGATTGCTGAAAGATATGCTATAAAATACAGCATTTTTTCGCTGTTTTTAAGTATCGGTAATTTCATAGAAAACGGTGTTGCTCTCTTACCCCGAAAGAAGCAAGTTCGATACTGAGGCTTGTTTATTTAATTTAAGTTTCATTATTAGTCCAGTAAATGATACTTAGACGAATGTGCTGAAAATTTCACTCAACAGGAACATTCATTATATTTTTTTAGAAAAGACCACGCATTTTATGAAACAATTCCTTCTATTCCCTCTGAAGTTATTTGGGATTCCTGGAACTAATGGCCAAAGTCATCGCTGTTGTGATCGAATGGTAGTAGATCCCTAACACAAATGAGGATTTTAGTACTGAGATGCACGTTAGAAGTTATTTAGAATACAATGTGCTTCACTGGAATGACATGAGCGGAGAATAGAAAAGGATAGCATTTCATACGTCGACCTCATTACTAGCCCATAGCACAAAATTATGAGGAAGTAGGCTATGTTGAGCGGTTTCAACAGAAATAGACACTTGGAAATGTATCCCAATAAGCTAGTTTAACAAATCTTTTTTCAGTTATAAATGCGCTTAGTTAGAGTGAAATTCAGTAAAGAAATTGATGACTAATGTGCAAACAAATTACTTGAATGAAATATTTTCAAGTTTAACTTTATTTAACATACGTATGCATAAAATTTATATTTTTTACCTATTTTTAATTAAAAAATTAAATTTTGACTAGAAAATTGCAATTTTTCTTAACTTACATCATTTTTTGTTATATAAAAAAATTGTTGAAATAAGAAGAAAAGCAGTAAGACATTCTGTCCGTTTCTTGGGTGTGACACATCAGCCTTGTCGTCTTGTGCAGAGGAATTATTCTTTTAGCTCCTCCCTCTCGGTGTACCTCTTGAATTGATCAGTGGAGGGAACAAGGATTGGGACGTTCCCTCAGAACAAGAGAGCTTGTTGTTTTTTCCTGCCTCGTTCTTCACTTTTGTCATTTGCATCTTCGAATCGAAGCAATGAATCTGGGTATGATGAGATGATAAAGTTTAGATTTCAGAGTATTCCATTTGCGAACTATTTTTTTTTCTTTGTGAACAGCGATAGTAAATGAGTTACGAAAAAAAAGTAGACGTAAATATATTTTCGAAATCAGTGAAAGGGTAACTTTTTATTTTTTGCACACACAAATATCCATTTGTGTTATTTGCAAAACCGATAATTCAATTAAATGCATCTATATTCAGGAAAAGTTTCTTCCTGGGGCAAACTTTTCTACAGATTAAACCATTGTGTTTATTTCTAGCACCTCTGTTGGATCTAATTCTCATTGATTATCCGTTACTGAATTTTCATTTCTGCACATACAGTACATTAGGATTTCTCAATAAATAACTTGGATGATGTGAAATTAATTTCAATGTACACTAAAAGGCCAAAACCTTTAGCTTTCGCCAGCCATAGTTGTTAAAATTGAAATTTTGTAAAATAAGGATATTCTTTATTTATTTAGATTTGTTCAAAATGTTTATTTTTAACCATGAAATGAAGACTTGTGAACATGTAATCTATAAACAAATTAATAAGATTTTCAAAATGCTTGACAGTTTCTTTCAGTGCAATATCGGGAAAAAATAAGCAACAGGTGTCTTGTCATAAATCTACGAGAAATCATATGAGGCAAGAAACTGCAATGATTGTTTTGCAACATGCTCAACAGCTGATTTTCTAAGGGTTCTTGAGGTAAGAGTGCCCTTTCTTCAATCAGAAATTTCAGTTGTTGGTTGTTTCCAGGAGAACGTAATTGTGTCGCAAGGCATCTCCTCAAAACATCACGCTTATGTTTTATGGGACTTAAATCAGTGCGATATGAGGCCCAATTCATTTGAATTACATCTTCGCTGTTCAGTTGCTGAAGAACATAAAAAAAACATTTCCAGATAACTACACATGAACATAAAATAGAGAGTATATATATAATGAAAATGTAATATTGAAACAATATTGAAAAAAACTAAACGATTGCAAGGGACTTTTAATTTTTAAAATGATGGGCAGTACATAAAAAATATAATTTGGCTAAATTAGTTATTTAGCAACGCTGTAACAGTGATGAAACTCTGCTAAGACTTGAAATCTGAAATTAAGAAAATAAACCACCAAAGAACGTTGTCTAAGTTATTTTCTTTTTATCGCATGTTTATACTCAAGGTGTCATTTGCTACTAAATCACAGGTATTCTGCAACTTAGTAACTGACTTTTATTCTGTATATCTATCAATTTTTAATATACAGTCGTTGATTTATAAATTCTATAACTAGAGGATCTACAATTTTCATTTCGGTTTGAAGCGAATAGCTGCTTTCCTATATCTCGACAACATTCTCTTAAATACAGTTTTTGAAATTACTAATTTAAGAAGATGAGGCGAAACTTTACTGAGTATTTTGTACAAATGACCATCCTAAAAATATTTTGGAGTATTAATAACGGTTGATTTATTTTAAGATGAGATGAGGCGAAACTTTACTGAGTATTTTGTACAAATGACCAACCTAAAAATATTTTGGAATATTAATAACGGTTGATTTATTTTTATTTAATATAAAGAGACAACTTTTTTTCAACAATTCATCATTATAAAATTTAACATTAAAATTACTTTTTAATTACAATAGAAATTTATTGTGAATATATATATATATATATATATATATATATATATATATATATATATATATATATATATATATATATATATATATATATATATATATATATATATATATATATATATATATATATATATATATATATATATATATATATATATATTATCAGACTGATTCCACTGATTTCAACTTTTCATGAAATAAAAAATTGAAAATAGGACTATAGTTTTAGTTATGAAGCGTAGTGTTTTTTCGATGGACTTTTGAAAAAAAAGGGGGGCGCTTCTTTCAATTTTCAACCACATTGCACTTTGAAAAGGAAACAGAAGGGAGAGAAGGATGAAAAAGAATGCGGCAAATCAAATTCCTTTTGAGAAAGGGTCGAGAAGAACAGAACCGTACTTTTATCGGCACCTAAGTGAATTAAACTAAAGTGGATTTTCTCCTCAGTTGATTTTCACCCGTCGACTTCTTTCCAACCATTCTTTTATTTTCTTCGATCATATATGTGAATAAAGTTCTGTCTTTATGCTCCTCCCTGCCCGAATTCTACATCCTTTTTGTTCCCCTTTTCGCACGTTTACCGAGACAGCAGAAAAGACAAAGCGCTTACAAGAGACAAGCCTATTTACGGAGAAGTTCCACAACGGCTTTTTGCACTTTTTTGCGTACAAAAAAAAAGTGGAAAGAGTGTTTCAGGAAATAAAATCACGCAGTGAAACTTTTACTGAAAAATGCTTTTGCGTCGAATCTCGAGTAAAAATTCTTTTGTTGCTTCTTTTCTTTCTCTTCTACTGTTTCCCACTTACCTGAAGAGAACTTGACTAACGGAGCTCCTAAATACAGCTTATCTAGGTCAAGTGACAAAATTGATATATGAGCTGGCATAATTTTTAACAACTTTTACATTATAATAGTAGTTAATACATAGATACATAGTGGTGTAAGTGAGGCCCGGACTGTACCTTAGAGTTAACAGGTTTGGAATACTTGACCAACACCAAATGCATCGTAATTTTGAACCACTGTGAGGTAAAGAGGTCACACCTGAGCTGGCACCCTCTTCTCCACATCCAAGACACACCAGGAGAGAAACTGTGAATATCACATATTAATATGGTCTTGTCCTCAATCCACGGAGCTCCAGCAACCCAGTGAGGGAGCATATACTCCCTATACCTCACTGGTATGTATAGGGAGCATACATACCAGTGAGGGAGCCTACCTCCCAATCACTGCCCGCGGCAAATGATGCTTCACTTTGCGGATCTTGATGGGAAGCAGCTTGAAATCACTGAGCTACTGGAGCTCACTAGCGAATATAAAGTCTCAATTGCTTAGCTCGCTTAACAAAAGCTGCAGTATCATGGTGGAGAGAAGAAATTGGTTCAACAATAACAATTTCAATAATAGAATCGTTTTGCATGCATGTCTCTCTAGATATGTACTTGAGAGTTTTACAAATTAAATTCCTTGTAACAAGGAAATACTTTGCTCTATCGAGTTGAAAGACGACTAGTAAATAGGACACACTACGGGAAATTTTTTCCAGAAACCTATTATACCGAGATTATTAAAATGTCTTACAACAGATTTAAGTCGTTAGATGGACCACTACATGGCTTCAAAATATTAGGAATTCAAATAAATTTCAATATTAAATACAATAGAGCGATAATTATAATTAAAGCCATGAAGTGGATAACCTACGCAATTTAAAATTATTATAAGGATTCTGTTTACAATTTTTTTCTTTTGGGAGATGGATACGAGCCACATTTAAATCTTTGGGTTAAAATTTTCCCCAACAACTATGCAATCAATGGAAAATAACAAAGTAAGCAATGAGCAAAAATAGTCTATCTTCAGTTGTTTATTTTTGCTGTTATGATCCAACCTGGCATCATTCAATTCTTAAAATTCATTCTTTCAACCACAGATATTGCTCTTCATTGCTTGTAATGGATAACCTAAAACCAAAATGGTGTTGCAGTGTTTTTACCCATAGTCAATTTCCTTTTTGATAGGATATCACATACAGAATGGCGATCTTCATTTGCCTCAAGAGAAGCAACGAGGAAAGGTCACATACACCGGCAAGTGCGTGTGCTGAAAATAGAAACGATGCCCTCACCTCCTGTTGCTTAACGGTGACTGGCACTGAACCCAGAATTTTCCACTCCAAAGCCCTCTATCGCTAAGCTAGGTATATTAGTAATAAACAATTTCAGAGCATAAAGGAGTATACCATTTCTCAATCATACTATATACTTTTCTCTTTTCAATGATATCTGAAATCAAACTTGGAACCTCTAAGCAAATGGTTCAAAAGATTTATTTCAATTTAGTTCCTGATCATTATGCTTTAAAATTAATTCATTCTGATTTTCTTATTTTTTTCCCATTTGATATAATTTGATAGTGTTAATACTTATATAAACTAAACTCATTGGTATGACTGCCTATATGGAGGCCAAGGTCTACATGCCCATATCTTTTTTCTCGGCCGAGGGCTCTGGATACGAAGCCATGTCCCACTTAGGTAGTCAGCCTAATGCGAAACGCCCAATGTATAGACTCTAAGCATGCTTGTTATTCAGTTTTGTAGTTATGCGTGTATGTTTGTATATAGGTTATGTATGTAGGTATGTATATAGGTATGTAGAGGTATGTATGTAGGTATGTCCACCTACTAAAAGGATGAAAGGCTGGAAAACATTTAAACTTATAAATTTTTTTAGTTCAGCGTCAGTGCCCAATCAAATGTTCTGCATTTGAGGGGAAAAAATGCTAATAATGGCAAAATCGAGAAGGCAAAAGAATACTAGAAAAGATTTTGAACTATAGTGACTCCGACAGTGGAAGTGGAGGGTAGGAAATTCGACTTTACCGGACTCAGAGAGTCCCGGACTTCCTATCTGAAAGTGACGTCGTCGGTCGCGTGCCACAACAAAGGACACTGTCTCGGTCGGCTGGTCGCGGCACGAGGGGAGTGCCCTCCTCCCTCACTATTAATAAGGGACGTGATTTTCGCTCTCCCACCCCTGTAGGCTGAGTTAAGGGTGAGATCATCAACGTCCGCATTTGATCAGAAGTCCTGCTGATATTGTATCCAGAAAAATGAAAGCACATTTTTGACATATCTAAAATAATGCTGTTGGTAGTCAGAGATTCTTCCGAAAGCCATCCGCTTGACAATTGAATAGATATCATTTTATTTGCTTATATTGTCGCATAAAATCTAATAAGCGTTTATATTTTTTGGTTTAGAAATAGAAAGCAGGGAGGCATCATTGGGAAATCAAAAGAAACTCTTAAACGAATAAATATTTGAGCTATATTTTACTGGTTTGATCAACTGGATGCAATTAAATTATATTTCCTATAATCTCTAGTATAATGATATATTTTATTGCTACTAATTCATGAATTTATGCATACCAATAAATGTATCAGTGGAGTTAAATTAAATTAATTTAAGATTTTTTTCAAACCTTATTTGCAAAATGTAATTTTTGCTCCATCCATACTATAATGAACATATTTGATTTAATGCACATATTTTTATTTCAAATGTAAAAGCAAATTATATTCTAATCGGTTCATAATGATGAGCGGATTTCATACATATACTTAAAATACACACAAATTGGAGATTTTTTTTTATTATTTCGTTTTTCTGAATTGTAGTAAAGATAAGTAATATCGCTAGCCATTACTTAGTGATACAGTTATGCTACTCGGATTAGCAGGTGTAAGTTATACATTAACCGTTACTGAAAAACGAGGAAAATGTATTTCGTCTGTTTTCTGCATAGTCATTTATTTTTGGGCTTGACGCGATCTTGAGGTGGGACCACGCTCTTCGGAGCCAGAGATCCTAGAAATAATCACACAGCAATTGGACAACTGAAGATGAGTGTTGGGCTTCTGATTCCTCAATAGAGATCTGTTAGGATGGATATTTGGGATTTTTCCGGATTTCCAACCCTTTGGCATGTGAATGCAGGGATATTCAAACAGGCATTCGGCTGGCCTACAATGGACTTCGTCTTTTAGATAATCCCCTTCACGATATCAAATATTTATCCATCTCAATAAATACTTGAGAATTCTTAAAAAAAAGTCAATAGAGTATTAGTTGGTAAAAAAATATTTTGCAACTATCTTCAATTATTAGCCTATATGATGTTTAATATAAATACCAATACTCGTACGGCTCGTGCTGTCTTTAACTATAATTGCTTACTTAAGAAAAGTAGAATTTCATCTCTTAAATGAATTTTTTTAACAAACAATGTGTTTTGATGTGAACTGAATATGCCAAAAAAATATATAGCTTATGTCGTATAAATTTAAGCATGCTTATCTCACGTGAAGTCAATAGCAAATATATTCTCAGATACTATGAAAATCTAATTTACTAATTAAATCTTGATATTGTTTGAGAAAAGGGAATGGTGACGTCAGAAATAATATGCACAGATGGAATCAATGCATATTATTTCTGATTTATATTGTAATGAGATAATTAGTCAGATTCTTTTGGTCTTTAAATTTATTTATAAACCTTTCTATAATGATAAAATTAATTACAGTTATTCTTTAGTATATAAAAAATTCAATATATTTTAATGGACAAAAACTTATCCCATGTATATTTAAATAAATGACTGATGAAATGACTGTATAGATTTTTGTTATTTAAATTTTAATTCCTTTTCGAAGTATAGAACTTGAAAATCCGTACAACGGATTAAAAATTAAAGACTTAAAATATAAAAACAATGCTTAAGTAAAAAGAATGGATCCTGTAAATAACTGAAAAATAAATTAAGATTCTTCCACCAATACTTTAATTAAACTTTACAGAAATGTGATTTTTACATGTGATCCAAGCAATTAATCTAAATTTAAAAAAATTAATTGTAAAAGAACTAAAAAAAACTTAATATCTTTTTATTGAATCTGATAGCGAAAGAGAATAGTGACACGAGAAGATAAGGGATTATTTGCAGTTTCATGAAAGAAGCGCCAAACTTAGCAACAGTTAGTTTCAGATGCTGTTGTTTTAGACAATGAATTGTTAAGAAACTTCTAAAAGCAAAAAGAAAAGTTATTTGTATCCAAATGAAATGACTTAATGATGTTATGATAATCCAAATGTTTTTTTTCCGGTACATTTATTTTTGAATAAAATATAATCCTATGATGTATTAAAAATATAATTATTTTGTCAATAAATGCAGCATTATTTAAAATATAATTAAGAGTTTCCGAGAATTTTAATATACTGATTGTAGTTATAATACTTGATTTCAATAACTTTTGTGTAATTTCATATTGAAATTAAATAAAATGTTTTGAAATCTCAATAGCTCATGGTAAGTTAGTGATAAGCTTAAATTATGTAAGGTAAACAAAGTAACAACTTTATTAAGAGTGAAAATTTTGACCGGGCGCGGATAATTCGAAAATTTTAATTGTTGATAAAGAATTTCCAAGAAGTTATTTTCCCGTATTAATTTTAATTTAAGAAATCTAGAATTATACAAAGAATTCTACAATTTTTTTTTCCTAAGAGAACATAAAATGTTTTCACTTCTGCAATTTTTAGTTATACAGTAGAATTCTAATTTTCCGAATTCCGTTTATCCAAAACGCATCCAAAATTTCAGAAAAATGAATTAGATTGAAGAAAAGGAAAAAAAGGAGAAAAAGGAAAAGTTCAAGATACGAAAAAAGAGAAGATGAGGATGACGTTCGCTTGAGGAATTCAGAAATATTCTTTTGAAAATTCCTTGATGTTCAGAAATTAGTGCCGAAGATAGAGGTGAATGGATTATGAGTCAGCACTGGATTTCAAATTCCTAATAATGGTCAACTTATTGAAAGTGTCGATAAAGAAGATGACCTTAGTGTCCCAGTTGAAGCAGACATGGGATCTTCACCTAGTGAAACATTTGCCGACTTTGGAACTTCTTTGAAGTGGATAAAACATCAGTCCGAGTATGATCAAATGCAAATTTTCCCTCTCAAGCGGGTGTGTGACTTGGCTGTATTAATTGGCGACTTGGCATTGGATGAGGGCATGTGAAGCACTTACTCTAACCGAGATGTTCAGTAAGGAATGGTTTTATTTACAGCACTGTGCATGCATACTGTATTAATGTGCATCACTTGTAAGTAACTTGAAAGTGTTGCCATTATATTTAATTAATTAAAATATCTTTCTTTAAGCATATGTAGTTTTTCTTTCATTTTTAACATACAATAATCAGTTATTAGCCAAAAGAATGTATCTTTTAAACGTTATATTTAAGACTTTGCACTAAAAAGTTCATATAAAAGAATAAAATGATAGTTCTTCGGGAAAAAATATTTCATTCTTTTATACATTTATTTATGTTTTTATAACATTTTATGAATCATTATAATTAAATCTCAGAACGATTAACTATTTGCTTTTCTAAAATAACAATACCAATCTAAACCTTTAGTATTTAATCTATAAGAACGATAAGTAGTGATGCAGTAGAATAAATAAAAGTTCTCCTCAAAACATCCTAATAAAATACATAATGTAGAAGTCATAGAAGTAGAAATATTAATTATTTTTAGCTATAGTGTGGTCACTTTTATAAAGTTATAGTGTGGTCATTACTCTCTCATGAAGTTTAGAAAATTGCGCCCTTGATTCTTACCTTGAACATAGATGTTTTCAGTGGCTGAAATTTTTTTAGAATGTAATCGTGGTAAAAATAACTCATATTCAACAATAAGCATAAGCTAAAAAGCCAATTGGCTGATTCCACAGATAATTTTAGTTTGAACTTTAGGCACAATAACTAAAATTTTAAAATATTGAATTTTTATTCCATCAATATAAGTTTCCCACAAAACTGGGAACAATAAATAAAAAATATGCCAATTTTCCCTCCCCCTTCTTTGATAATAAGAAATTTTTATGTTGCAATTTATATAGTAATAATTTCACTAAGTAATTTCAAATGTAATTCAATAATCCAAGAATCTAAAAACATAGAATTAAGCATAAATCTGGGGAAAAAATAGCAAAAAAGAAAACGTCAGTAAAACATTAAATCATCAGTAGATTAATTCCTATCTAATATAAATTATACATTATGAAATTATTATAATATCCACATTCAAACACAGCAGAGAAAATTAGTTAAATTGTAAATAATGAAATATTTAGAGTAATGCAATTATGATTGGGTTTTTGAGTAATTTTTAAATAATAGTTAAAATAATTTAAAATTTCATACTCACTCAAAATTATTTAAGTACGTTCTTAAGCAAGTATTTATGACAATGATAAATATTAATTAAAAAAGAATTGTTTGATTATTATTCATTTATTTTTAAATTGAAGTAATTTACCTCTAGATTAATTACAATTTCATTTTATAACAAATATTTATTTCCTCATTTAGTAGTATTTAAAAAATACAGTGTATTCCAAATTGATTTTACACATTAAAAGGGGTAATAGTACCCATCTATACAAGCAATAATTACATAAGATCATAGGGTTGCATTTCACTCTAAGAGAGGAAAGTAGAAACGCATCAATAATCTATCTCGAAATTACAGTATGCAAATTTCCACAGAAAAAGAAGCAGCATTTTGCTATTATTGGTTACCGGAGAAAGCCAATCAGAGTAGACATCCATTAAAAACGCAATCAACACGTTTGGTCTGACATCAATGCCCACTGTACAACCCCTCGTAGACACCAGCAAAAATTTTCCGTGAACATCTGAGCAGGTATCCTTGGTGATTACCTGGTAGGCCATTACATCATGCCAGATCGTTTGACCAGAACAACATACTGTATCTTCTTGCAACAAGTGCTTCCCAGTTTATTGCAGGCTGTTCCACTCCCCGTCCTGAGAGACATGTGGTCTATGCACGATGGAGCCCCAGCACATTTTCCCATCACGTTCTGTAACTTTTGATGCCACATACCCCGCACGATGGATTGGATGTAGTGACTTGGCCACCTCGCTTCACCGTATCTCAACCCACTGGAATTTTTCTTCTGGTGGCACACGAAATCTTTGACTCAACTGAAAATCTTGCGGCTAGAATCTTTGTAGCCAGGGATAAGATCAATGTGGCACCAGGAATTTTTGAGAGGGTTCGCCAGTCTTTCCTTCACCGGTGTCAATTGTGCAACGACACACATGGGCGGCATTTTGTGCATTTGCTGTGGGGTTTCATTAAACAATAAATATGATTGTGAAATTTTCGTTATTATTCATTCGCTAACCCAGCACTTTTGTAAGTGTTGGGCAAGCACTCTCAGGTAGAAATTCCTCCTTTCTGCCTCTCAGAGTGGAATGCGACCCAATGTTTTGCAAGCAATTATAGCTTGTCTGGATGGGTACTATCAGCCCTCTTAATTTGTAAAAGCAATTTAGAATCACCCTATATAGCTATAAAAGTAAAAGAATCCTAATTTGTATAATTTTCAAATTGTTTGCTTACTATATATATTTAAATTATTGAACTATTCTATTTTCAAATATAAATACATAAAATAAAAATAGAAAATATTATAATTATAAATATTGTATTTTAATAGTAGAATAAATCAAAATTAATGGTTTAATAATAAAATATGAACCAATTTAAATTATATTTAACTTAAACATGGCTAATTTTTAAATTTAAGCAGCTTTTATCCCATTATTTGATATATAAATTAACATAAAAAATTACGCTTTTACCTTCTTCACATTAAAACTCATTATTTTTGGTTTTTAGAGTTTTTAAAGGTTTTGACCTTATTTAAGACATTAAAACCAGTTGACTTGGCAATAACATTATCTTTCTAATTATTAATAACATTAAACAAGATAGTCTTATCAATAAATAACGTTATCTAATCTCAGCAAATTGAATAAGATATTATTATCAATTAACAGAAAACATTATTTTATTCTGTCTACTGGAAGCAGATAACATTATTTTTTAACAGATATTAATATGGTGCTTCTGTATGATGAGACTGCACTGAAATATTCTTTCGTAAAAACGCCGCTCGAAGTTGCAGTTAATGGAACATAATGGTTAATGAGAAAAATGCTCAATATAACTTAATTTTATATTAAACTATAACAATATCTCCCATTTAATTTTTTTATTATGTCATTACGACAATAACATTATCTATATTATAAATCATCACTTTTTTATAGCATTTAATACAAAATCCTCAAAATTGGAATATTTTCACTTGGTTAAGCAATTTGTAATGTCTATCAATGTGTTTATAGTATGTACATCTATTCATATTTACATGTCTTCTTTACCAATAAACTCTTAGTGTATTCTAAGCTTTCCCTATCAGGATTATTCATTTGATGACGTCCATATGGCACATACATCATGTGTCAGTAAATACTAAAATTATGTTGAACCAATTAAAGGACTGTATTGATATAAGTGATAAAACAGGAATCGAAACTAATTTACTTCTTTATCAATGATAAATTATTAGAATAAGATTGCAGAACAAATTAATGATTATGAAAATATTATCTTATTTGTGTGGTTTGAGGATTCATAAAACATTAATATAATGACCTAAAATTACAGAGTGTTGAAAACATTATAAAATTACTTGAAATCTGTATTTTTTTAATGCACTGTATTGTAATATCCAGTTAGGCTTTTAGCTGTCTAAGTGTTTGTGCGCTGAAAATTCAGTACAATAAATGACATTTTTCTACTGAACCACAATTGGATAGTTTACTTCCATGTGAACTAGATATCTGAACCAACCGCAAACCGACGTATTGAGAAAGTGTATGAATGAAATACACTAAGGGTCGTATGTGTTTTCGTTATTATGATCTGAAGTTTGAAGAGTTGCTTGCTAGCTAAAAAAGTGATAGGTTATTTTTGTGTCTTCGTTGACAGATATTAGATAAACAGAAATATTATAATATAATACATTTCTTTACATGCATATTAAGTTTATAATAGTCTAGCTATTAAATATATTCTCTAAAGGCTCACCGCTGTACTCTTGTGGTAAGACTACGATTTTTACAGTAAAAGATTTTAGGTTTGATTCCAACCTTTGTTGAGCAATAGGAGATGGATACTGTGTTTCTTCTTTCTATATACACATGTTTGATGTGGTTGATTGGGAGTTTTCTGGAATTATTCCTTTGCAATGCATAAATATGGCTCTTTATGAAGAAAATAATCTTTTCAAAAAGCTATAATACACACTATAGATATCTTATCACAACCTTCCATTGGAAAGCTTTTAAGTGTCTACTAGAGTCAAAGTCTATTCCCCGAAAAGTAAATTCCAGATTACTTTCAAAAAGTATTAAGCTTCAGATTATGAACATTATATAACACAGAGCTCCATAAGCTACCTACTTAAAGAGTAAAAGCTTCCCACCTTCTTGGTGAAAGATGTTAAAAACATATCGCTTTTTTTGCACCGGCTTTCAGAGGAATGATCCTCAGTTTTTTGGGTTTGTTTCTTGAAATGCCTAAACATGTGGCATAATCTATAAAAATTCTTTCCACAAAAAGGTATTGTTAACATTTCGAAAGTGTTCTATAGCTGCTCTGTCTTGCAACGCTGTTATCAAAGATTACTTGCGTCTTATGTAATTTCCCTCGACATTTATGACTCCATTGCAAAAAGAGGTAACTTCATTTTGGTATCTCAACTCAACCGCCAACATTGTTGTATTATTGGAATGACATAATAAACTATTCCGTGTGAATGATAAACAAAAGTGGAGAATCAATTGAAGTTTCCCTGCCTTTAATCATAGCCTCCATCAGACGCAATTAACGCTGGACTGCATCATTACGCGCATAAATCGTTACTCGGAGAGCAGCCCTCATGAGGTGTTAATGGAACTTACCCCCACCCTCTTGATAAAATTTGCATGGTGCTTCCACCCCCCTTAACTGAAAATAATGTGGAGAATACGCCTCGGAGGCATTAAAATTTTATCTGCCAACATCGTCGCCGAAGGAGCCTTATTACAGGATGCGTTACAGGCAGTGTACCCTCCTTTCATGGAGCACTTCAGCGCCATTAGCAACAAATTCCCCTACTATGTTGTTTGCTAATGACGCCGTTTTGCTTGCAGCGGTGGAGTCAGCTTGGTTAGGAGGAATGAATTGATTCGCCTTTGTTGTGAGGGCGGCCAGGAGTAATAGAGTTCGGGCGATCAATCACTGCTTTTAGCGGTGTGTTTTATGAGTAGGGTCGTGAGACGAACTGTGAAAGACACGGTACGGTAATTGATAACAACGATCATTAGATGCTTTGTCTCTATAAAAGTTCTTAAGATTTATGGATCAAACTCCTTCATTAGATCTAATTATACGTTCAGTCAATATGGTTCCAATTAAGAATTAAATGCTCACATGTATTGAAGAAATTGTTTATTAAATAAATTGCAGGTAATCTCCCACATAAAGAATACCATGCATTCCAACAAAAGCATAATATGATATACTATATTCCATTTTCCCTTAGAATTAAAATAATGAAAAGCTAATAATTGACAAATGCTTAAGATCATTTAATCAAGACCTTAAGGTAAAATCACATATTTCTCAATACAAACTTCTTGGTATTGAGCCTGGTCTTTGTTTAACAACTAGAGATGGTTGTTGTGCTTATGCTTTCTGTATAGACATCTATCGGGATAAGTGTTTTTTTTTTTTTCAGATTTCCTTTAGTGCAATTATCTCTAAGAAGTTGTTGAACAAACAGAAGATATTTTTGCAGAACATACAGTAGATATACCAATGTAGAACATATAGTAGATATTTTTTCTGTATGAAAAAATATGTACTTTAATATATAAAAAACCCAAAGAATTTAAATAAAAGTCATACCTGGCCTGACATTTTAATTTAACTGTCAAAATATGATATTTTACATTTTAATACATGAAAGTGAATACTTAACAGAATAATTTAATTAGTTTCTCAAAACAATGTTTTCCATCATGATATAAACTCTCGTGTACTGTTTAGTTTGAAAAAAATCGAATGAAATGTATAATGTTTGAACATTTTTTTTATAAAGTTAGAAAATATTGAAGTCGAGACTCTTTTAATCCCCGTTTTTTTACATTTCTAAGTAGAAATGCTTTGGGAAAGTTGAAATAATGAATCAGCTGAAAAAGGGTACAATATACTTTTTCAAAAGTCGAAAAAAAAAACCGTAAACATCTTTATTGTTCTTTATTTTAAAATTTTACTATAGTTGTGTAGAAGAAAGACGGATCTGCTGCCGCAAATATTATTACTGTGTTCCCAACGGTAACGCCTAGATGACAATTTTTAAAAAGGGTAAAGGGACCACATGCTTTTTTCTTGAAGTGAAAAGAGTTCCGGAATGGAATGGCGAGAAGAATTCAGGAATAAAATTAATAACATCTCAGCATAATTAACTTTTCCGAGAATTTATATAAGCATGAATTATTGTAATTAGTTTTCACAAGTTGAAACTAAAATTTCAAAAGCAAATTCAGCTTTCATTTTAAGTTAGCTCTAGAAACCAATATCCTGATACATATTTCCTTCTATTTCGTGTAATATAACACAGACAATCCCAATTAAATATTTGATGAGAACAAAAAAGAGACTGAATGAGGAATATATAGATTTTTTGCTGCATCCATCACTGATGACAACTGGAAACATGAATGATCAATAGTCAGTAGATTCTACGAAATTTTTATTAAATTTGTAGTTTGATTAGTAAAGATTCAAACAAAGAGTTTAATCAGGAAAGCTTGACTCTTGTGCATGAAGATTTGTATTAAAAGTAAATGGTTTCAATACAAAATAATTTTTTATAAAATGTTTTTCAAAAGCTATAATTGTCTTTATTGCTTTCATCCGACAACACATAGACTACTCTTTAATTACTAATCTGATTGTTATTTCTCCATTTACTTAATTTGATACTATATAGATATTTTTAGCGCTTGAAAAAGAATTCGACTTGGAAATTACATTTTATAGTGGAATCGGAACCATGACAATTTTAATGGCCTCAAGTGAGAGCAAAACCCACGAACTATTAAACCGTGGATTTTCACTCTCAATGCCATTAAGTTCTGAAGCATTGACCAATCAATAAATTTATTAATGCTACATTGGTACATATAGAACCAATATAGCTTTAATCAGATTAATTCTATTTCAGAAACTCAGATTTATCCTATTTTCTTATTAATTCCGTGAAATTAACAATTATAAATTAAAATTCAAAAAAGTTAGTCTTAATTTCATTTAAAAATTTTTTAAATTCTGTGAATATAATATAAAAACTGTCCGTAACAAGTCTTATCAACATTTTTTATTCGAATATTAATTCAATTCATTCACATGTAAAAAACAAAATTCGAAAATCCCAAAACTGGATAATAAATGTCAAAAAAATGTATTAATTTGAATGTAAGCAAAATTATCTATTTTTAGGGACCATGAATTTTGTGATAATGTTGTAACTTAAGGACAGGCAGAACTAATGAACACTGATGACTTTGATGCCCAGGGATGAATATAATATTTTCCAGGACCATCTGATAGTCTAATGATAATTCTAGAAACAGTTTTCGATTGGTAGAATGTTTTCCATCTTGATATAAACTCTCGTGTACTGTTTAGTTTAAAAAAATCGAATGAAATGTATAATGTATAACATTTTTTTTATAAAGTTAGAAAATATTGAAATCTGAACACAATTAATTCTTATTATCATTTGGTATCCAAAAATTAAGGAAAATATCAAAACCATAATAACTCAAACAGTTACTAGTAAAATCTCCAAGAAAACTTAACCACAATAATTCCTAAATAACTGTAAAAACCATGAAAATTATTATAAGCCATATAATTATGGTGTTATAGAAAATTCCATATGAATAAAATAAACAAATCGGATATCTCTAATTAACATAGTCAAAGTACCTGTAATATAAAGTTTGATTCCCCTATATGCAATACAATGTATACATTGATGATTGATTGTGTAAATTTAGCAATTTATTATTTATTAGAAAAGAGAGTATATTGCAAAGCAGTTGTTAATGTGACTAGAGTTCTTGAAGAAGGATTGAGAGCAGTGAAGCATTTTTCTAAAGCACTCCAAACGTCCTCAATTATATTCAAAGCACTCCTTGAGTTGTATTATTTTCTGTTCAAGATCTAATCTTTTAGCATACGTGTAATCAAGGAATATAACTTCTATACCTGTGAATATTCAAAGTTTCACATGAAAAGACATGAATGTCTGTCGTCCACCTAAATAACGACACTGACTAATTCATACGAATCTTTTTAAAGCATATGTTATGCATGATAATGGGATACAAGTTCTTCCCATATGAAAGAATGCCTACTATCACTCAGAAGGCTGGTATAAAGAGAACTAATCATTGGCCAACCATCTAGTGGACAATTTGATGGCTTACTTCAACCATCCCCTCCTAAGGCATGAGACTCAAACGCGTGGTCCCATCTTGTACATGCCATCTTTGAAAAGCTTTCTACGCACTGTTAACATTGATACAAATTTTCCGGATATTGCAGAGTGACAGGATCTTAGTTAAGACGGAGTTTCGTTTCTGTACAGTGTGCATATCTTTAAATATCGGACATCAGTGCTCTTTATAGCGCCTGGACAATTTTGACTGATAATCCTAGCTGATTCCATGGTTATAAATTGTTCTTAAAATCTACAAATCACAGAAGAACTCACATTTAACCATCTGAACACATTTTTCTGACTTTTCCTTGCCTTTAGCTCTCCATCCCAGTTCTTCGGGCAAGTGGTACATGGATGTTATTGTTACAAATAGGCCATTCCAGGTTTCTTATCGTAGATTTCCAGGGAAATTTGCATTCTTTGTTCTTACTTTGTGCTTCTTACAGATACAGAGCCCCTTTTTTGCATATTCCTATTTTCTTCAGCATCTGTTATTTAACACTATATTAAAATTTTATATTGCTTAACATATTTCTTAGGGAGTTATCGCAGTTTTTCTGATTTTTCCTTAACTTTTTAAAGAAATGTAGCTAAGAAAAACATCCAATTAGTAAGAAATTAAGAAAATCTAAGAAAAACATCGAGTAATCATATAGTTTAAGTTATCAAATTTTTTTGTTATGTTGAAAGAACCTGAAGCTAAAAAATTGATTTTGCTTCTAAAAGTAAGTCGCCATAATTTAGAATCAGGAAGAAAACATGAAACTACTTGACTTAGCCTGCCTTCCAAAGAACTATCATATCACTTCAGGGATAATGCGAATACAATCTATTTTACGTGCTTTAGTCAAATTTACGTGCTTATTACACAACCTATTTTATGACCTCAATCATAAGTGAACTGTAATGATTTTCGACATGATGGTCAGAGAACTTGCTTCCTGGCGCTAGTGAGAACGAACTCGCCTTTCCTAATCAAGCCTCCATAACCTTGGTATTGATGTAGAATTCTATATGAGATCATATTGAGAATTTTGATGCATTGATCATTCTGATTTTTCATATCTTATATGGAAATCATGAACATTTGCGTAGAATTTGTACATTTGACATGATTACTATGCACAGATCCTTTACATCATCGTATCTAACCAAGGAACTAACACAAATCAGTTCAGGTTAGCTGTGCAGATCAAGTATCAGTTTCTTTTCATGAAATGTAAAAATGTCATACAGCGCAGCTAATGCACAGAATGAAATGACAGCATAATGCCCACTGACAAACGTCACTCGTTCTTAGTCAACGCTCCGAGTTAGATTCCACGCTGATTGCATTAGCAGCAGTGCATTGCAAATCCATTGCCGTGGTGCGTCTGTTTTTGACTTCTGCAGGATATTGATGAGGGAGAAGACAATTGCGCGAACACTTTTCACAACTGACTCATATTCACGAGGGTTTGGCGTCGCGATGAGGTTCGCCAGATAAGTGTATTCTTCCGCCGCGTTACGCACCTAATGTGGTAGAGTTGGGCCCATGCAGGGTGAGAGAGTCCCGACGGGAGACGTTTGTGCAAATAGATAAAACTCCGAAATGAGAGATGACACTCTTTTGGGTTGGGGTGGAAGGGTGGCGGGAAATTTTTCAGTTTGAAAAAAAATTTGGGGAAGCAATTCATATTCATTACTTCCGGCCATTCTCGGGGCGAGCAGCCTAAGAGCTCGTAGGCGAAGGCGACTTTTTTCTTCTTTTTTTAAAACTTCCCTCTCTATTGTGTGTTGGAGGTGCTCTGAGAGTTGATATGATGTGCACCCACCGTCCGGCACGTGTGACAAATGGTCCGTGGCCAATGACGATGTAACGATTTAAAACAAAGAAATTCATCCGGAAAAAAAGAAAGTAAAATATGCTGATAGAGTGCAGCGACCTATTACGAAATAAAATACTAAATTTATACGCATGGAAGTCAGTTTACCATTTTCTTATAAAACACGTTCTGTCAATGTTGCATGGGTAATTTAGACTGATTCTCTGCTAAACTTTAAGAGCCCACTATCAACCTCCCGATTGTCCACAGTGTAATACAGAGTAAATTAGCGATTATCTGAATTTTGATTAAATGATGTTAACAAAATTTAACTAAATAGACCCTTTACTGTCACTTTTTGCACAGAAGAGCTGATTTTACAGGGACCGACAGTTAAAGAAAATTTTTCGAATCACAACAGACATCCATCACGAGATGAGATGTGAATTCATAAACATAGGAAACCCAGCCATCCAAGATTCTTACATTTTTAATAGAACCTTACATAATCTATTAAAAAATAGAACACAAAAATAAATAGGGTTGACAATATGAGTGAGTTACATTTGTTTTACCTTTTTTTATACCGTTTCTATTTTTTAATTAAATAGGAATTTTAAATATATTGGGTTGGCAACTAAGTAATTGCAGATTTCACTCATAGATGGCTTCATTTGAATTTTTAGGTTTGCAGACGTAGTACAAATGTAAAACGCATTTTGTTATTTGATATTTGACAATTCAGCTGTCAATCAGTAAAAAAAAGTTTTCTGATCGGTAGCGTAGTTTTCGTTTGACGTTCGTTGAAAAATGGAAAATCAAAAGGAACATTTTCGTCATATTTTGCTTTTTTATTTCCGCAAAGGGAAAAACACATCGCAAGCTCATAAAAAGTTTTGTGCTGATTATGGTGACGAAGCCTTAAAAGAACTGCACTGTCAAAATTGGTTTGCCAACTTTCGTTCTGGTGATTTTTCACTCAAAGATGAAAAACGCTCTGGTCGTCCAGTTGAAGTTGATGACGACCTAATCAAAGCAATAATCGATTCGGATCGTCACAGTGCAACACGTGAGATTGCAGAGAAGCTTCATGTATCACATACATGCATTGAAAATCATTTAAAACACTTTGGCTATGTTCAAAAACTCGATACATGGGTTCCTCACGAACTGAAAGAAACGCATTTAACGCAACGGATTAACAGCTGCGATTTGCTAAAGAAACGCAATGAAAATGATCCATTTTTAAAACGACTGATAACTGGCGATGAAAAATGGGTTGTTTATAACAATATCAAGCGGAAAAGATCGTGGAGCAGGACAAGTGAACCAACTCAAACAACATCAAAAGCTGATATTCATCAAAAGAAGGCTTTGTTATCAGTTTGGTGGGATTACAAAGGAATTGTCTACTCTGAACTCTTACCACCCAACCGAACGATCAATTCTGATGTCTACATTGAACAAATAACGAAATTAAACAATGCGGTAGAAGAAAAGCGGCCCGAATTGACAAATCGAAAAGGTGTTGTATTCCATCATGACAATCCAAGGACACACACATCTTTGGTCACTTGGCAAAAGTTATAGGAGCTTAGATGGGATGTTTTGCAACACCCACTATATAGTTCTGACCTTGCACCATCTGATTACTTTTTGTTTCGATCTTTACAAAACTCCTTGAATGGTTAAAATTTCAATAATAACAATGATGTCAAACCGTACCGGATTCAGTTTTTTGCTAATAAAAACCAAAAGTTTTATGAACGTGGGATTATGATGCTGCCTGAAAGATGGCAAAAGGTCATTGATCAAAATGGGTAATACCTTACAGAATAAAGTTATTTAGTTCCATGAAAAAATTGTCTTTGATTTTCTAAAAAGAATCCGCAATAACTTAGTTGCCTACCCAATATATATTACATGTTAAATATTGTACGTGTGATTACATTAAAAATAAAAGTTCTGCTCATTTCTTATACCTCTGATCAAATGAACTCTTATTTTTATTTTTAAGATATTTAAAACTTGATTCAAATTTTACTTCAAATAATCATGTTAGTTTGGTAGCTGACTGCAAAACTTGTTTCACACCCTCTTTAAAATCTCATCAATTATTTAAATCTTAATTTATGATAAACATCCCACTTTAAAAAATATACTGCAATGTTTATATATTATATTAAATGAAAAAAACTGTAAAGAGTCATATGGTAGTCATAGTAACACATAAAATAAAGTCACATTTTTTTATATAAAACAACGCATAAAAAATGAACAAATACATATGGATTTACATCATTTTTTTATTTTACCATGACAAAATTTCCTTTAAAATTTATTGAAAGAGGAATATTTGAGGAGTATAGACAAAAATATTTGACAATGAGTTCTAAAATATTCAAGCTATCTGCTTTTGTCTGAGCTGCTATTGCTTTAATACTTTCGTATCTTCCTTTAAGTCATTCTTATGGAACTGAAGAGAAAGAAATCATCTTACAAGATTTTTTTTTCCTTTTCTAGAAGTTTCCTCGTTAAGAAAAAAAAGTGCAATAAAACTTAAACTCCATTATCTTAATTTTCAAACCATTTACAGATGATTATAAAAGCTTTAATATACATTAAAACTAGTATTTTTCTTTCAATTTTCATGGAAATGTATGCAAAAATTGATTACTTCGATGAATAATCTTTGAATGCGTTATTTAAATTACCCCAAAATTTTACGGGGCACAATATTAACATTAATAAATTTTTAATTTAATGAAAAAATATGACAAAGAAAAATGAATGTTATATAAAAATCTCAAAACTAAAAAAAATGTAAAAGAGTTTTGTTGTGTTTGTATATCAGAATCACTAGAAATATCACTTATCTAGTTTTAGGAAGTTAGTCATTTTTCATTTATTTTAATAATCAATTCTTTTATCAGAAGAGTGCATTCATTTTGGGATAAAAAAAATGCGTATTTTTCACTATAATAATATGGAATCAGGTTTTCTTAAATAAGAAGGGAAATACTCGATACATATTCGAAAGTAACTTAAACTATAAAGAAACTGACAATGAAACCTAAATAAATTAATCGAAATAATTATATATCAGAATTATTTGAAGTGCTTTCAAAAATGCGAATGCTTCAAACACGTGGAAAATCAGAATCAATTTCAAATCTATAAGAATCTGTTTCCTTATATTACACCTTTTCTACTTTCTCAGTTAATGAGCAAAATACCGAAATCTGACTAGAATGAGGACAAACTGTTAAGTCAAGATTTTAAAACCACCTTCAGTTTAAATTTAATGCATAGAGAGTGTCATTTAGAGTGTGATCATAAAAATTTTTTGCTGTTTACAGTGCACTTATACATCTCCCGCCCAATAAGCTTATTGTCAAGGAATGCATATGAAACTAGCCCTTTATTCTTAATTGTGTAAGAATATAAAATGAACCTCAAGTCTGATTACATTCTGTTTCTGATATTTACTAATGAATGTATCAATTGGCAGTTACCTCATATTTTTATCATCTAATTACTTCTATATTACTAATGTTTCTCTGTCACTTTTTTAAAAATCAATCTAATTTTCAATGGGAGCTTCATTAAAGCTTTAGAACCAAAAATCCAAGAGTTTTCTCCTGAATAAATAAATATTACTTAATGATGATTATACAATTAATGTCTTCTTAATGAAATGCGATGTATCAATTTGCCTTAAGAAATTGAAAAGGGAATAGAAATATAGATGCTTGGAATATTTAATGCATGCACTCAAGAGATTACAGTTCCATAAATGTGATCAAAGGTGCACTTAGCTTTTCAAATAGAGACAAAAATGGCTAATCTATGTATGGTGACACATGATAGAGTCAACATACTGAGTATGAGGGATCAATCTAGAACCTGGCAGTCAGCATGAGGTGTATATTACTAATGTTTCTCTGTCACTTTCTTTAAAAATCAATATAATATTTTACAACAGTGACTTTTTAATTAATTTTTTAAGCCTGACAGCTGAAGACTGTGGTAAGATATTTGAACATCCACCGCAAACTGACTGCTGTATGCCAAATTAATCCTTGACACTGAATCAAATTCCCACATCACAAAGAAGAAAACTAGGAAAAATTTCAAGCACCCATTTTGACAGATATTAGTACGAAAAGCATCCATCTTTCAACGTTGATTAAGATCAAAAATAGGACCTTTGGTTTCGAAGAGCTCCATTCTACCTTTAAACTGTGGTAACTGATCTAATTTCTTGAAAATTAAACTAATCACAGAACAAACACACCCTCAAATGATTGATAATCTTAATAGTAAGCATGTCAAACTTTCAACCCATCTCATACTTTTACTATTAGATGAATAAAAGATTTCGTAACAAAATTATTTATTAACTTTTTAAATAGAAATACAAATTATGAGTAAATATTGATAAGGAAAGCTTACAGTCGTGGATTTTTAACTGTTAATCTTGTGCTTATATCAAACAATAAATGTACCTAATTTTATATTGTATTTAAAAAAGAAATCTTGTCAGCACAAATGCTGAATGAAGACTATGATTTTTGGTTAAGTTTCAAGATCATTCCTACATTATTCTAATTACAATGAAGGTGCTATCACCATTTAAGTAATGATCCTTTATACTATATTGTAACATATTATTGTCATACACTTCCAACTGCTTATTTATGTTCATATTAACCACTATACAAACACTGCTTCATAGATTTGATCTAAAATGAAATGACAAAGTAGATTTTTGAGCTGGATGCATCCTGTCCAATCTTTCACAAAAACGGATAAGTATTATGAACATTTAATGTGCTGAGTCGATCTCAGCAAGACTACCTTCAACTATTTCGAGTATTGAACGCAAACATTATTTTTTCTAAATACTACAACATTTTTCTAAATAACCAGCAGAATTTTTTTACAACTTATCAAAAATGCTGTACCCATTAATAATAGTGAAGGAAACTCTTTATTATTATTTATAAGTTTTTTTCTATTCGTGCCTGCCTGAGTATTTTTGACGATGCCACCTTCCTCTGTGATCTTATATGAAGAAATAATTCTAAAAATTTGTTTATACCGTGTAAGACCTCCTGAAAAGAAAACACTAGTCTATGCTCCTCAAATCCTTAATTGTCCGAAATGGTGGGGTTTTCGAGAGCAGGATGGGAGAGAAATTAAAAGCTCCTCTTCTGTCGGCCGCCAAGAGACTGCGGCGGGAAATGAATGGTGATTGAGTTTCCCCGCCAAGCACATTGCCAAGAGCAGTAGTCATAAAATCTCACTCCTGGCACCACGAAAGGAAAGAGAATCCAATTTCCGATGGCGCAGAGTGCGCGAAATAGTGATGAGGTATAAATACCGCTTGTAATGGAGAAAATAAAGCGTTGTCTGTGAAAATAGTAATATTCATTTAATGATGAAACTCTTTATGCGGCTTGTTTCCTTTTGAGAAGTTAAGAGTTAAAATTATAGTCAGCTATTGTACTTAAGATTGTGACTAGGTTCAAATTAATGCATACCTGATATTTCCTTCAACAGTGTAATTTAGACTTTTGGCTTTCACTAAAATGTGTGTAAGATAATTTTATGTCCAACACAAATTTGTAATTTTTGAGAAAATAACCTCTTTATGGTTTGAAAATCGTATTTAAAAACAAAATAACAAAATGTGTCGCTTGTGTGATTCGTGTAATATGTTGATGCTATGTAACAGCATAAAAGGTATTAGTTATCAGCATTTTTGGAAATATTTATAATATACAATAAATACATAGTAAAAATCTAATAAGGTATCAAAATTAATTTAACAACAGTAACTTAAGTATTTTAAGTTACTGTTAAATGAATTATGTGGTTACTCTTACTGTTTTTAAATTTAATAAGTAATAGTGGCGATGAAATTTAATATTATGAAAATCAGTTAATTGCTAGATATGAAACGTTTTATAAATAGGTTTTAAAATATATATTTATTATTCTTTGTAATATGCAGTTGTAGTTTACTAATGTTTGGTCAAATCTGCTACATTTATCTTTTGGCACGACAGAAGTGGAATTGATGGCTATTGGTACTACTAAGAAATAATTTAATGGGTGTGTTATAGTTATTTCGAAAAATGGATCTTCACAATTTAAAAGCTGAAATCAAGCAGAAAACACGTTGTATAATATATTTATTCTCATTAATTAGGATAAAATTTAACTTTCATCAATTTTGTTGTGTTTTAATTGAAACAGCGTAAATGAGAAACTTAATCACTAAAGTCTGTTGAAAGGCATTAGAAAATCAATCAGAAAATCAATATATTCTGAGGGAATTTTTATAGATAGCAAAGCACATTTAATTGTTAAAAGTCAAGAAACCTGAATAATTTTCCAGCACTCATTTCGATAGACAATCATGTAAAAAGCAGATACGCTGTATCTATCATGTCTAGTTTTGAATAATGTATCATAAAAATTTGTGAATTTAATAAACTTCACTTAAAATTAAATAAAATCATCCCAAAACTTTGTATTGTAAAATAGTCCATTGTTATATAGTGATGTTTGTATTTGTTTTATATATGTATACAGTATTCATCTATTGTATATATATGTTCTTTTTCTTTAATTCTTCTAAAGGACTCATCATTTTATAATTTTTACTTTATTTGACTTGTATATATGACTCGATTTTTTTATAATCAAGATTTCTTTAAATTTTTAGGAATACACTATTTTGACCGTCTTTAATATTTATCTAATGCCGTTTCTCATAATGTTGAAAAGCTTATGTTTATAGACTTTCCAACACTGTTTTGTTTTATTATTGTTATTTTCTACTAACTTTGTAACTTCCAGAGTGTAAGAGATCTATTGAAATTTCATATTGCATTTCTATTTTTCAAAAAAAGTGTCATTTCAGTCAAAATAAGATGTATTACGTTGTGGAGCAATAGATGAAACTAGCTGTTCCATCAAGGAGGTGCAACAGTGACTAGGATTGAACATTAGTCCTTCACTGTGAAGAGCGTGGTTCTATTAATAGTCTATGGTATTAGTCCCTTACTTAACAAACAAAAAATTGTTTGCATAAATTAAACGAAATCATCCCAAAGTAATCAAAAATCGGGTGAAAATAACATCACCAAAAATAGCAGTTGAAAACAAGCTATTGAATGACGTCATGCAAGTTGCCGGGTGAAATCACGTAATTGAATGTGCAGTCCGGTGAGCAATCTTGCAGTTGTACAATATGAACGAAGTTAGTTGATCTTGTATAATTGACTTTAAAAGAAGAAAAAATCATGTATTTGACAAAAACGATTGGATATATTATACTACTATGAAAGTAATTCAGAAAAATTCAAACTTCATTTGGAATTTTATTGATATGGAATTTTTAATTTTAAAATGGCAAAATATTTATATCAAAAGTGTGAAAAAAAATCCGTCATGATAGATTAAGGTTAATGAAATTCTTTCGAATGAGAAGCCAAAGGATATATTCACAAAGTACATAATTACTATTAGAAAAGTGCTGTGAAAATATAGTTGAAGTAACAAATTACAATAGGAAATACAAATCATATGTAAATTACTGCAATGCAAATTTAAAATTTAAAAAATAACAATACAAATAAAGAAGAAAATACAAGAGCCTGCATACTGGCTTATTAAGTTTTAACAGAAAATAAATTTCAAACAAAAACAATTTTTCAAATAAAATTACATTTCAAAATCAAAATATTCAATCAGGTTTTCGTTTTTACTTTTTCTGAGTTCATTTAATGAAATTTCTTATACTACTCTAATTAAATAAGTAATAATTTCATTTTTTCTATAGTCTGTTATGAAGTATAATTTTTTTTATCTCAATGGGGTTTTTACGAGACAGCCTCAATAACGATCATCCGATTACTTTATAACAAGATTACATTAATTCTGTATCAGTGAAAGTCAATCTTCGTTTGTTGCAGCTTACAATAATTTACAAGAAAGTTGGCCATGATTTACCGTGAAATACTTATCTTCTCAAAATATCCATTAGTAATGCATTTTGCGCGAGTGCACTTGGCCTTTGTCGCCAAGTAATTATTCACTTAGAACAATTCATCTTTCTTCTTGGCTCTTTGTGCGAGTTCCGAGCTCAGCGCGCGCGCGAATTTCCGCCGCTACATTCCCGCTAAACCTAATAATCGCTTCCAATCAAAAGTCATTTCCTCGATAGAACGAAATTCCGGCATGGAATTCATTCCCCCCCCACCCTTTGTCATCTTCGTCATCCCTGTTCGAGGAACCAAGATGTCATTAACGCCCCCGACTGCATACGCCAAGTCTATCAGGAAATGAGATTCCGTTGCTCTACCAAAAGGTCAATTAATGTACGCAGCTCGCATCATAACGCCGAATTACATTACAGAAATAACTTTCAGCACACACAAAATTTCTTGCTCAACGTTATTTTGCTTTCAATTACAGCGTTCAAAGTCGGAGAAACACTGCCACAACGCGGTGGACAAAATAGCTTATTCCTACTTGTTTTTTTGTTTTGAAAATTGATTTTATACAGACAATAATATATTTTACCATTTTGTTACTTAGTAGCATGTGTTATGGTAATGGTAAAATTAACATATTTTAGATATTCTGAAGCTTCTTTTGGTGTTGGTAACGCGATTGCCTTCAGAGAAGACATTTCACAGAGAGATATACTATCACGTCGCAGAGCATAACCTGGTAAACTAAATACTCATCATAAATGCGCCTAAAAGAAGTGTAAATGCACATGCATTTTCATTTACTTAAACATGATTGGGACAGAACATGAAAGCCTATGGCATAAATTGTTTTACTCGGATTGTGTGTAATAATTGACTTATCAGCTTTAGACTATCATATCATTTTTTTCAAGTATTTAGACTTAGGCCCCATATATGTATTTCAATTACCTTCATTGTGGCTTAGTACCATGATAATACTTTCCAGAACAAAAGATTCTGTTTCGATCTCAGCCTCCAGGGAAATGTAGGACTCGCTTTTGCCATTTTTAAGCACGTTTGTCGAATTGGGTGCTTTTCGGGTTTACTCCTTTCGAACATGGGTATATGACCCATTATCTATAATATAAGATCCCAGTAAGCAATTTACGGGGTGATTTTAAAATGCCTTACAACGTTTTTAAGGACATCTACTATGTGATGTCAAAACTTCAAGTCAGAAAATAGTCATGATTATGTAAAATTCACATTTCAGCATGCTGTAGGGTATAAGATTAAATCTGAAGTCTTCCATTATGAAAAGCACGTCCTAAGGTTATTGATACTGATACATACTGAAATTAATTCCGAATATTAATTTCGAAATAATCTCACAAGTTTTTTGAGTATGACTGATGATTTCAAAAATTCTCACACCATTCGTTACCTAATAATAGATTCCAGTTTTACTAAATAGATTTTTACTGGTTCTATTTTTGGCGCTGATGAAAAATATCGGATGAATATTGAGTTTTTCCATTCTGCATGCATCTCTATTTTAGTGAATGTCTAGAGCTCTCTGAGTTTCATACCTTAAAATGCATGGATAAGACTTTATGAAATGTCATTTTGAAAGTCAAATACCTTGGGGATACTCGAGAAAAACTTACAACACCTTTCAATAACAAGAAAGGATTCTTGTTACTGAAAAGTGTTGTAAGTTTTTCTCGAAGATTTGAATCTCATAGTGGTTATCTTAACCTTTCAGTTGTTAAGGTAACCACTATGGAATTCAAATGCTGCCTTAAGGTCATTATCTTAGATTTTAACTGAACCCATCACTTTTTTATCTCATTGTATAGCTCTAATACGATGTCAATATGAAAAAAGACACGCGTTAAGTTTTAATTGACAAGTGTGGATGGTGCCTGAAGGAAATATATATTTGGATTTAGATGTAAAATCCTTGAGAAATATTTAATATAAGTTGAAATAATTACAATGAAAGCGCTAGAATATTATCATTTTATATTTCTAAATAATAAGGAATAATCTCAATCAACATGATATGAAAATTATAGAAAAGGATTATTCCTTCTTTCCTAGCAGATATTTCTTTAACCAGGTGTATACATTGTAAGAATTAGACCCCGTATTCTCTCTTCTCAAAAAATCTATTTGAAAAACTCCCCACAAGATTTCCTAGAGATTAGGTGGCGATTCCTATCGCCCTGAACAAACATCACGTGCATGGTTAGATGAAATGACAATTTCGATACACCATTCAGTCAGTCGGGTTGCAACTGCATCACAACGTAAAAGATAAAAATGTCTTCATACTTGGTAATTTATCAAGAAAACTGACCTTACTCAGAATAGTTTGAATTTATTATTCACGTAGGCAACAAATTCGTTATACAATACATGGTTTAAAAATTATACGTCTTAGGAAAAAACTACAGATGCTTTGATTGTTTTAGTAGTGGACAACCTAAAGGGTTAACACTTTAGAGAGATATATTAATGTATTGCTTTCGGGGAGAATTTTTGTAGATAGTATATCAAGGGAGGAAACCAGGAAATTTCCCAAGACACACGTGCATGCGGAAAGCAGAAGCTCAAATCCGTCTCTCGTTATTCAACTGTGGCTGGTATTACACCTAGGGACTTTCGCATGTTTGTAAATGGTCAAGTATATCTATATAAATAAAATCTTTATTCTCCTTGTATACGAAATTTTTATCCGGAGTTGAATTGAGAATGGTTACTATAAATTAAGGCTGATTAGAATTCACTCAAAAATTGCTTACACAGCAATTCGCACCTTTTCGAAGCACCACTCGCTTCAAGAACTACGCAGTTGAACCACTTTAAAATTGTGACCAATGCATAACCGCGGAAGGTAGAGAAACGTGTGTCCTTCATCAAATCTCCCATTCTTACTGCATTTCCGCAATGTAATTTTTAGAGTAAATAGCGATATCTACTAATTGTTTTTAATTTTCGAAAAATATTCTTTTGGTCCATTGCAGTAAATGCGCTTATGATTTTCTCAATAATTCACTGAGCCGAAATGCAATGAAACGCGGATGAAAGGAATCTCAGCGTCAATAGATAATAACTTCGTAATTTAAAGGAATTTTCAAGCATCCCACACCATATAGAATTTGTTTTTAACTTTTCTATGCGTGAGCGATCATTTCGTAGTACAAAACAGCATTTTGAACAAAACTAAATAAAAAAAAATATCATTAATAAATACTAAGTATTGCTATTTTTTCCCTTACAGGTTTTCTACTTTAATCAGTTGACCATCTGACCCATTTATTTTTATATGTGGATATATATTAACGGGTATATAATACTTACGTATATGCCTATTTCATCAAATATTCAACAATATTTCTTTTCAGTTACATAAATTTCTCAGAACTAATTCAAAATTACAAGGAAACTAACACGGCAGATAACCTAATAGTTAAACTCTGTTGGCTTGCCTAGTAACTTTGATGTTATCAAAAGAATGAACAAGTCACCTAATCTGTCTTACTTCCATTTTACATCACTTATTAATATTATTTTTCTAAAAATTAGATATTAAGAAACTGAATGCCACTGTGTAACATATAACGATTAATTAAAAATAATAAATTAAATATACAGAATTATTTATTCAGAACAAATATTATAAAGTAAAAAAGAACATTTTTACCAAGCGATAAAAAAGAACCAGTCTGAAAATCTAAGGTATAGAAACCTTTTAACTTCTATTAAAACTGAGCATTTACAGAAAAGGTAGCTGGCGATAGAATAGCACTTTACCGAAAGTCGCGCCAGATGGCGCAGCACGCTTCACACGGACCATTAGTCCTTTTCTTCTATCCCTGCTGTCTTCTCTTCTCAGGCAATTGACTTGTCTCTTTTTTTTTCAACGGGATTTGCTGGTAACAAAAGATTTATCCCTTTACAAGGCTTTTGGAAATGGACGTCTTTCGTGCGAGTGATTTTTCTCCTGGAAATCTGAGATTTATACCTTTCATATATTGGTTCGAATCGCCAGCTTGTTAACATGTCGTAGATTTACATTATTTTACTAGTCATTTCCAAGCAAGATTGGCTCTTATTCCTCTTGATGCAAGCTGCGATAAATTGCTTCTTTTTTATTGTAGAAAAATTAGATGGTTCTTTTGTCATTCATTCCTACATCTCACTACCATCGAAAAAAATAATAATAGAAACTATTTTAATCATATTTCAGAAAATATTTGTATTTTGGGCGTTTATATATCTCTGAATATTTTGTATTTTGTCTACTAACAGTTACTCAAAAATCCACTATCAATCTGTATATAAAAACTCGAAGAAACATTTAAACTCAAACTTGATTATTTTATATATTATGATTGAAATCATATTTTACTATATCATATATACCTAACAGTCTTACTATTTTATAAATAAATGTTTATGAAAAAAATTATAAATATCTTAACCATCATCCAATAGAAAATATATTTTAAACTATGCTACTTTTTCTAATACAAGACAAATACTAAATATGAAAAACACAAAGATATAAAAGGTTTTAAATTTAACCTTTTATATCTTTGTGTATCTCGATCTCTGTATTCCTTTACCGCATTCAGCAAAATTCGTTTGATTTAGATACATTTAATACAAAAAAATATGTTATTCGTGCAGTCATTAAGGGTTCGCGATGCTGAATTTTTTGTTACATATTACTTTGTTGTGCCCTATTAATTAGTGCTTTCAGGGGGCATATGTTGTCAAACTGTTGAAAATATATATCGGTCAACCTTTCAGCCAAAGATCGTTGTGAGACATCTGAATATCAGAAAAGTCTCATCTTCAGCGAGAACTTTTCGTAAATGATGGGATCCATATTTCCGTATAAAAATCCCAGGCAACTCCCCTACCGATTGATGTGAGTACGGAAAACAGAACATCAGACTTTCAACAGTGACTGATGATTGAATTGGCAGTTTTTCGTTCTTAAAAGCGTGATACCGCCGCTTGGCTGCCCCTTACGAATCTTGGAAACATTAACAGTTCAGTTTCTTACGTTTTTATTGACTTCTAATGTTTTAAGATTTATTAATGTTCCATATAGTGCACTAAAATTCCAAATGCCTTAATTTAAATGTTCGTTCAATAATGAAGGCTTAATAAAATTACACAAAACCTATACAATCAAGTAACTTGAATAATTTCTTTCTTATTTTCTTGACCGTTTGAAAATAATTTGTAGAGAAAAGAAGCAATTGTAAGGAAAAGCTCTTGCTTTGAAAATGTCATATACTTGGAAAAAAAAAGCAGTAATTGTAATAAAATAGTATGCCTTACTCATACCATTTTGATAAAGATTATAAAAATATTTTTTCTGTGAAAAGCAAGTTTTACAAAAATATGGAATATGATTTTGATCTCCCATATTAATATGCTCATCCGGGGCTAATAGCAGGAGAGAATTTTTCATTGAAAAATTCTCGAGTTCGATCCATGCCAAGTTGACCATCAGGAGATGCTTCACAGGTGTGCGTGCATCTGTATACACATCTGTTGAGATGGGTGCTTAGGAATTTTCCTTATTTCTTTCATGCGACATGAAAATACGGCCACTGTAAATAAAATGTTCATCAATATATTTTTATTTCCAATGGCCACGCTTACAAAGACCATTGCGCCACAAATGCAGAAAGAAATGCACAAAGCTGTCTTTGGGGTATAGTGACTTTAGTCTGGAGCCACTGCAGAAAAGCCATACTTTGTGCCAATAATCAACACCCCCTGAAGAAGCTGGCCATATTGGTAATCCATTTGATTTTCCTTTTATTCTATGTTTCTTTTAAATTTTGAACTATCTATTAAAAATATGTTCCATGTGCTTACTATATTTCGTATTTTCACTTTCTTTTTCTTTATCTGGCATTTGATTAATTTTTAAAAAATGTACGAATATATATATATATATATATATATATATATATATATATATATATATATATATATATATATATATATATATATATATATATATATATATATATATATATATATAATCAGTTTTATCAGTATTGCTAATCATATTTTAGTATCACTTAAATTCATGCACCCCTTTCCACTTTTTATCTTGATTCATTCATCGAATTCTTTTCATTTGTTAAACTGAGAATTCGGTTTTGCACTTCAGCAAATGAAGATTTAACTGAACTGATTTTCCTGTTTGGCTGAATCTGAAACGGAGAGAAAAGAGGGAAAGTTTAGTATGGATATTCAAAATGAAAGAAGGGAAACGTCACTCCAAACTTATTAAACAATATTGTGGTGCTGCCATCTAGTATTATATATTATTACTAAATATTTTTTTCTTTTTTTTATTTTTTTAAATTAATTAATTTATTTATTTTTGCTATTAATATAACCAATATTTGAATTTCAACCGATTTTGTAGGAATCTTTTACGAAAATAAAATCACTTATTTCTGTAAAATAAATTGAATAGTAAATTAAAATTATTTAGTTATTTTCATTAAAGTATTATACACTTCTTAAACGACATTATTTTATTTCAAAATCGGTAATTTCAAAATTTAACAGCTGCTTTTAACTGATTAAACTCGACAGTTTTAGAGAATGATATATATTAATTATAATTCAAAATAATTTTAACATAAAATTTTATTTCAATAGCTTGAAGAAGAAGGGAAGTGCATTTATCATGCCCCGGGCACCATTCCCAGAAGGGCGCCAAATAATTCCAGTGGCAGACAAGATTTTTCAAATTTTCCATTTCCTTTTTGATCAAAATTACAATTTTACTACGCAATATATTTTTAATTACAATTATTGCAGGACCTCCAGAAATAAATCTCAAAGAATTAGAAAATTCAAATGAGGAAGAAAGAAAGGGTTGTTGATGAAAGACGAGAGGTAGGTGAAAGAAGAGAAACAAAAGTATTTGAAGAGTGCTTTGCATAAACCAAAATCATTTTACTTTTAAAGTTATTTTATATTAAAAATTTTAAGAAGTTTATTTTTCTTTAAAAATGCTCTATTCTTTAAATCGCACATAAATCAGTTTAATAATTGAGGCAGAGTAAATAACCAAAAAGTTTTATAAAAGAAACTTATAAAATCTGTTTTACAAGAAAAAAAAATGATTATTGTAGAAGGAAAGCGGAATTGGAATTTTGCGTATCCCCTTTTGAACAAGTCTGTTCTTGCACAACAAGAGATGTTGGAAAACAACATGTGAAATGATATCTCTTTAAAGAAATTATTAGTCTCAGGAAAAACTGCTTTTATTTAATATTCGCAAGTGTCAAGAAAGGTTTGTTAATTCAAGATTTAGTGAAGTTTTGTCATTTAAAAAAAGATCTAACTTCTTTGTTTTGGAAGCATCCAACACAGTTTTATTATTGTGCCATAATATAAATAAAGACTAAAAATAAAGTTTCCAAAAAATTGATTATGACTACATAATTAGTTATAGAGTTTCTTACAAGTAGGGGATGCTTAACTTGTGTCTTTGTGTTTCATATCTGATTACCATGGTTTCACACACACATACAAATTTAGTGTAATTTATAATTACGCTTTTCTTTAAATTATTAAGTGATGACAACAAAATAAATTGTTATTATTTTTTACGGAAAAATCAGTTACTCTAAAAAAACGTATAATGATAAATATTTGTTCCTTCTGATTAATTCATTATTTGTTGTTGCCGCAAATCACACACACACACATAACAATTCGTTATTAATGATACGCAATTAATATAAATAAAATAAATAAGAGTGAAACAACCTTGTTTTGTAAATTTTTAAAATCCATAAAGTAATCAAATTAAAGATATACAAAACAATTATCTGGGCTGGAGTGACATATGGTTGTGAGACTTGGACCCTGACTAAAAGATATTAAAAATTTAAGAATATTTTAACTTAAAATATTGAGAAAAATATATGTATCAATTCAGGTAAATAGTAATCTATAGAGATTAAAAACTAGTAAAGAAATAGAAGCACTCATTAAAGGCCAGAGACTTCGTAAAGTTTATAAAGACACAACATTTATCTTGATTAGGCCATATCGAGGGATAAACTGGTAATCGTGTGGCAAAATTCTCATACTAAAAGTCAATGTGCAATAGACCAAGGGGAAGTCCAAAAAGAAAACAGCTAGATGATTTGCTGAATGACCAAAAATGTGTGAAGTTAACAGACAGGAATAGGAATACTAGAAACAAAGTAGTCTGAAAAGAGATTGTGAGAAGAGTGTGAGAGAAAAGAAAACTTTAAATTAATTTTTTTACAGCAAATTTTTTTTAAGAGAAATTCAGAAATAAAACTCTGATTTATAATCTGATGAGAAAGATAAAGATAAAATTAATTATATTAAAAAGGAAAAGAAATACTTTTTCGTAATAATATTTAAATTTTTATTTATGGTATAATCTATAAAGTTTAATTTGTACTAGTCCTAAGGTAACTTTTGAATGCACTTTTTTTATATATGTTTTTAAAAGAAGGTTGAGAAAAGTGAATGAACATTTTATGTTTGTCAAAATATGCTTTCATTTAAAAAAAATTATAATGGCCTTTAAGAAAGACAGTACATTCTGGTTGAATTTTATACATTTTGATCACATTTGTTAAAATTAATTCCTGTTTGAGATTTTCATTAGTGTTATACTTGATTTGATTTCAAACTGAGTTTTCTAAAGTTAAACTGGTTACAATATCCTTTTTAAAGGCATAAAAAACTAATTTTATTCAATAAGTTTTAGAATGGGATTGATACCTAGATTTTAGACAAGGAGTTAGAATTTGTAAAAACTTATTTCAACTAGTAAAAATTAAGATATAAAAGTTACAAGAAAATTATTAACCATAATCATTAATGAACGAATATAGAGAAAAAATATTAAAACCTTAACTTTGGATGCTTTACTGAAAAATGTGTTTAAAACTTGATTCAGTTGAAAGGACAGCATTAGATAAGTTTCGCTTTGAAGTTAATAGGAGAATTCCTTTTTCCTATTTCCCTTGGTCTATTGCACATTGATTAATGAAACTTTCGATAAAATGATTCAAAGGATTAAATTGCACCCGTTTTGATCCCAGCCATTGTTGAACAGGAGAGCGATGCTGAGCTTCTGTCTTCTGAATGCACGTCCATCGGGGGAGGGATATATAGAAGCTGTTCGACATGTTATCCATTGCGACACGTGAATACAGCCCTTTATACTCATGAAAAGTCCATCTAAAATGCAATTAAAACTATGGATATAAAAATGCATTACAGTAACCTTCGTTTGTTAAGTTACATGCATAATCAAAAATAAATGAGTTGCCATTAAAGTACCAACTAATTCAAAGTTTTGGAATTATTTATTCTCTAGCTAAAAAAAGAATTAAAAAATATTTTTAACCGTTTTTATAAAAAAATATTCTAAAACTCATGTTTTGATATATTTATTTGGTGATCGCGTGCCTGATTTGTTAATAAATGTAAGTTAGACGAGGTGTAATTCATTCGACTCATTGAAAACATTTACAGAACATCTGTAAAATCCAAACAAAATAATACATAAACTCATATTAAAAGTTATTAATTTTATGAATGTGAAGAATTAAAAAAATTAAATCATTAGAATGTTTTATTAGTGGTTCGGGCAAGCATTAATGATTCTGTATGTTTAAGAATGAATAGGTAATTAGGAATCACAGTTTCATTCATTTTATTATAGGGAAATGAAACAAGCTGAAAGGTACAGCTGAAAATGAACGAGATGGTAAAAAACGATGCAAAGGGAATTAAATATGTTATTTTTCATCGGACATAAGCAAATTTCCGAATGCAATCATCATCTTGATTTTTTAACTAGTTTTTTTCTTTTTTCTTTAAAAAGAAAACTCAAAATTAAAATATAACGTAATAAGCCTTTAAAATAATCTTTAATTTAGATTATTCCAATGTATATATATTTCATTCCATTATTATTCGTATTATATTTTTATTACAAGCAAATATATGTATATATATATTAGTATCGCCACTAATACAAGTGCATGTTGATAATTTATTAATGTTCTCATTTTTGTATCAAGTTTGCTGATGGCTAGCCATAATTTCATTATTTAGTTGAAAAGTTTTAGATTTTGGTATCTACAATGCACTTATGTGTTTATTACATTCGCCAAATGAAACAATTTGAGTAATATTTATAAATGAATGATGATAAATGTCAATTTTCAATAAAAACCTCAATATTGTAATATATTTCATATTAAACATGTTATGAAATATATTTTGAAATAAATTTATAATATTAATATAGATTATAAAAGCATGTATACATTTATATAGTGGATGTTCTACATATACAAATATCTTAAGAGGATAGTAAAATTTCTTTTAGAATGATACTCACATTAACAATGCAGTTATTTACTAAAGCGGCACAAAACCTCCTTATATGATTATAAAAGTATTAAAATTTATCATAAATTTCAAATTAAAGTTTTTTAGAGAATAATTCAGAATATCTAATTTGTGCTTGATTTTATATGTTAATTTCATTAATATCTTTGTTTTAAATTAAAATGCAATTAATTAATAAATTGGTAAGATTTTTAAGAAAAGATATTTTTTAAACTTCAAAAGAATACAGATTCTCTCCTGCAATAAGTTCCTCAACATATATAATTATACTCATTAAACTCATAATTTATTTTCAAAAGATATACAAAACATCTTGAAAAAATTATTTTAGTTGCTATCCAAGGTATGAGGCTCTAAAGACATTTTAAAGATTTAGAGTATAGATCTAAAACTCCTTCATAAGTGACAGAAGTATATATCAACATTTGTTATTCGTCCGTCAATCGTCGATGAGTGACATAGTGTCAGGACCTGATGAATGTAAAATGAGGATATTTTATCGTCTCTCAACATAACGTTGCTTAGTGGATAAATAGAAAAATCTAGCTTGCAATCTTATTGTGCATTTAGTGGTAACGTTACATCTAATGGAGGAAATTATGTTGACTAAGCACTACTTACAAATAAAATTTATCTCGAAAAACAAATATAATGATATTCCTGCTTTAAGATTCATTGTTTATCATTCTATTGCAGTCATTCTGGTCTGGCATATTCATTCAAGAACAGCCAAATCCATATTCACCTCACTGTCCCTACTTCTGCAAACGTCATTGATTTGTTCGAGTAAACACTATTATTTTTAAAAATCATCCGCGTTTCCTAATTCAGAGTAATACAATTCTTAAAGACCATATGGATAAATATCTACCCTCTTAAATGTTAATTGTGGGGACATTGGAATAATGAATTGCTAATCTTATTATAACTGCAACGAATACATCGCTTGAATCTGCTTATAGAGATGAAATAATAACAATGGAAAAATAACAACATTTCTCCGTGCAGATCTGTCGGTGTGGGGTTTGGGAGTTTCCCAGGTTTCTTCTATAATGACATGGGAAAGCAACAATCTATTTATGAAGAGTCTATCTGGAATGCAACATGCGCAGTATATCGAAAAGCTAATAATTCGCATATCATAAGAAAATCTTCCAGTATGAGGAGTGCTAATTTCTTTGTGAATCAATTTAAAGACCAGTAATCATTGTAAAATATTAAGGGTTTTAGCGTTAGATGTTCATTAACACGACATAATATGAATAACACTTATCTGTAAATTTAAAACTCACGTATCAACCAAAAGGTATCATTACAAAAAATGTATCTAAAAATTCAGTCAAACATTGAAAAGCTATCATTTCGTTTAGTTTAACGCTTTTTAGAAGATATGTCAAAATAATGCTAACAATAAATGAACTTGAGTAAAATTGCACCAACTTTCTGGCAACAATAAACGTCCAAAAATGTAATTTAGAGCATATGAGCTATGATTAAAATGATAAAAATAACCTATAGAGAAATTTTTTACACATAATCGCATTTTACCCAATTTTTAAAAAAGTATCAATTTCCAAGGGCATAGTAATCTGTTATATTAAGTCATTTTAGTAGGACGTCTAATTTAGGTGATTTTCTGCACTACTCTTTTGTGAAATTAATCTGGCAACATAATAAAAATTTAATCAAGTTCTTGAATCGTTTCGTGTTTGTAAACAAAACAGCCAAAAAATGAATGTCATTACAGCTATAAAACTTTACGTTAATAAAATGATTGATGACTGTGGAACCGGTATGAAAGTTTTATTGATGGACAAAGAAACCGTGAGTTTTTTTAAATTTTACATTAAAAATAAATAAGAGTCACAACAATACTAGCCATTACTTTATATTAAAAGTTCTATCAAAGAATTACTTAACTATTTTCTTGATACTTATTCAGCCGCATGTGATGTAAAATTGAGATAAATTTCTTGATGCAATCACCAAATTTACAAAATATCCTTAAATATTTAACCTTATTTAAAGATTTTTTGTCTAAAAAAATTTCTGGTGACAGTTTGCAATACTGAACTTCATTTAAGCAAGTTATTTTATAAAAAAATTTTCCCCAGGAAAAGCCAGGGATTTTATTGTTTCCATCAAGTACAGTTTTCCATTGCCTGACCATAGCCACATCAGCATAAAGGGAAACTCTGCCATTCTTTATTTTACTAAGGATTACACTTTTAGTGTTACACAAAGGGGGGATTTGGCTGGATCATAATTAATCCTAAAGTAGATGATCCAACAATTCAAGGCAAGTCACGAAGGAAGGGATTTTTCATCAAGTTACTCAAATTATTTATCAATACCCTAAAAGTCCCTTTAAGATACACTTTAAATTTTATTTCATATTATAAATATTTTAATATCACTTATGTATATTTAAAGAATATTTTCCTGTATTTTCATCAAGACATTAATCACAACATTTGTTGAATAGTATAAGGGACATATTTTCACCTCCTTATAAAAACTTCATATTTTGTCTTAATTGCATTTGTACTTTTTTTTTTTTTTTCAAATCTCAAGATGGATAATTTTAATTTTTTAGGTATGGGAATTTAGTAATTATGATCAAACGAAACAGTAAACCAAAACAATCATGTTAAAGTATTTTTCATAAGTTATTTAACAAGAATATACTTGATTTTTATATTAGTTAAAATAAAAATTGCATGAACTGAATTTTTTCATTTGAATTTGATCACTTAGAAAATAAAAAAGTTTATATTGGCTCCACAGTTTTGTTGGCAAAGTTTAATGATATATATTTATAAAGATGGGAAGTTGCAACTTATTTAGCAAAATATTTATTATACTAACTAATGCTTAATAATTCAAGGTTTATTGCTGCACATACACAATCTGACATTGAAAATGCAACACCAAGAAGGAATTGCCAAAAAGTGACAAAACTCAATAGACAGAGAGACAGAAATGAACAATAAGTAATCTGTATTTTAAAATTATACGTATAACACACAGCGAGAAGGTCAGGTGAATAAGTTGT
Source organism: Latrodectus hesperus (assembly GCA_037975125.1). Classification (NCBI taxonomy): domain Eukaryota; kingdom Metazoa; phylum Arthropoda; class Arachnida; order Araneae; family Theridiidae; genus Latrodectus; species Latrodectus hesperus. The sequence goes on from CM075852.1 coordinate 57,385,230, forward strand.
AGGACCAAACTGAACGGTGATAGACAAAGTAACACGTCCAGGCTCAGAATCAATGAGAGTAAGGATGGCATTCTAAGGAATGGCTCTCCCTTCTCTGTCAATCATTTGCCAAAGTGCATCTTCTGAAGGAGGGTGACAGGATATGTAAATGGTGTCCAATCATATCCCTAACATGCTTGATTGATAAGAGATCTGGCGAACACAGTTGGTCAGGGAAGCAGTATACACCTTGCTAGCCATGATGCAAGCAATGTGCGGCATTCTTTGCAATTACAGGCGTACTTTGTGACGCGTACAAACTTTCAACGATTATTTTCCAAGAAACAATAAAGGTGCAAACATTGACCACTATACCAGTTCTTTACCTAATATCTTATCCTATGTATGCTGGAGAGATGTGCATTTCACATCATTTGTATAATTTGGTAAAGTGCATCTACCCTGAAATTTGCAAAATTTTTTGGACACTCCTTATTGGTGTTGCACTTTTAATGTCGAGCAGTGTATCAACATTTTACTAAATTTTACATCTAATTAGATCATTTTAAAATTAGCATCCAACTTATTTAAAATTAGTTACTATTTGATTTTTACAGGTCTCATAAAAACAATGCCAAGATAATCACTTAAAATTACTTGCATATTGTTAACTTCTATATTTCAGTAATGGGTTTTAATAAAACATTGTAATAATTACTTTTCCCATAGGATTTTTATCACATGAATTCCATTGTAAACTCATCTAGATAACCAGACATATTTCTGATGTTTATATATATAACTTTACACTATAATTATAATTTTCTGTGTATATCACTGTTAATTTTTTGTAATTAAACATGGTCTTTTGCTATTCCTAAAACTACAATATATATTCAGAAAATCAAGAAGGGAAATTTTTGCACCCACTGAAATTATGTTTCAATGGAGAAAATATTTATTACCAATATAACATTTATGCATATTCAGATAAAGTCTGGTGGTGTATTGGTAACGCTTTGCACTTTTAAGGCACAGATCTGAGGTTCGATCCTCGGGATGGGCGAAGTTTACTCAGCCTTTCACATCATTTAAATGGGTTGATAAAACTGAGTACCAATTGTGCTTGGAAACTAAACACTGGAGGTTTTGCAAAAGGCTAACCACATAATTGGGACATATTATTTGAACCCCAGGGCCCTCAATAAAATAATAATAATAAATAAAAAAGCAACACTATAGACTTTGTCCCCATGGGGCTGTCATGACGTTGAGTTCAGTTTATACATATTCAGATAGTATGTACATGACACAGTTTTGAAAGGAATTGCACTCCATTTACAAATTTTACAACTGACATATGAAGCTGTAATAAACTGACTTCATGACTAGCTGTGTTAAAAGCAACTAAAAATGGTTAGCAGAACAGAATCAAAAAATTAAACAGTTATTTCAATGTAATATGTATCCTTAAATGTTATATTTTTAATAATACACTGCAAATGAAAAGAATTTATTTGCTCAAAAGACAATTGTTAATATTTTCTACCAGAAAATACAATTTGGAAATACTTATGAGTGGCATACAATCATTAAAATGTGAATCAATAATATTTGTTATTGTTATTATAAAAGCATTTTACTATTTTAAATCAGACTTATACTACTAAAATTTATAAAGTCTTTGTCGATACACTTATGCTAATATACAAGTATATATTTTTTTATTTTATTGCTGTCTGTGGATTATATAAAAAATTTGTTGATAAAAATATTATATGTTTTATATTCTGTTTTTACATATTCGAGACCAGTTATGTAGTTAATAAAGTGTTTTAACTTTAGAATAACATGTAAATTTTAAACATCAGAAATATTAGTTTTTTTGAATTATTATATTCACATTTATAAATAGTGTAGATAAGAAAATACTGTCCAAACTTTTTACGAGCTTCTTTAATAAAATCATCTATTTATTGCATTTAACTTCAAGTATTTAACATAAGTTTTCATTAAAAACTGTATATAAAATAAAATAATTCTAGCATAATAAAGTATATAAAACTGAATAATTCTAGCATGCCAAAAAGAAAAGTAAAAGCAAAAATTTACTCTTTGTTTCATTTACATTTAAAAACTGCCTTACAAGATCAATAGTTTAAAATCTTACAGAAAGTCTTCATATCAAGTTTTATAGAAGCTGTAAAAAAATTATTACTTTTTTTATTATTTTTTAAATTATTTTTTAAGTTATTTTCTATGCATTTCTGTTGATGAAAATTTGACATATTTCTATGTACAATAAAAAGTAATACATAAAAAAAATATTAAAAAGAAAAATAATACAAAAAAGGTTTAATAAGTAGTAAATGTAACAGTAAAGGAAAATAAAGTTTAAAGTAATAGTAAAGGAAAAGAATATTAAGTATAACCCTAAACAATAATTCAGGACTAACAATTTCAGTATTTTATAAACATAACTAAATTGTAAAATGCTCTAAAAATTATTAAATGAACTTTAGATTGAAAGTTTATTATTATAATAGTTATTTAGAATTTTGTAAATTGAAAGTGTGATTGGCTAATTGTTAAAGTTGTGTAGTAAACAACAATTAGTAGTTGTTGGATACCAGTTTTGTAAAACTAGGATACTTGTTTCATTAATAAAATTCAGTATAGTTATTTTGTATTTTATTTATAAAAATAGTAATACTTGCTATATTCTAGAACTGATGAATTACTGTGCTATAAAAATCTAAAATAACATGTGGAAAATCAATTTTAAGAAATAGATTTGTTTTAAAAAAAAATTTGTTAAAATCCACACTATTTAAATACGCCGTCATTTAATGAAGTCAAATAATGTGAGGAGCAGTTAAAGCTTTTCCTTAAGTAATGGAGTCTATCAATGATGATAATAAAGTTATCTGAACTGTACCAAATAATTTTTAACTGTAAATTTTTCATGTAAATGATATTTTACTGTAAATTAATGAAAATTATAAGGATTAATTAGTTTTCATAAAGGATCAATTTTGTATATTTATCTTTTAGCTAAAATATTTAAAGTCTTAATCCTTTTTATGTAAATGATTTTTTTAGACAAGCATCATTAGCATGGCTTTTGCGCAGTCAGAAATTTTGCAGAAAGAAGTATTCCTTTTTGAAAGACTGGACATGGCAAGAACTGAACACATGAAGCACTTAAAGTGTATTGCATTCTTAAGACCAACAAAAGAAAATATTGACAATTTAGCTTGCGAATTGAAATATCCGAGATATGGGCAGTATTATGTGTGTAAGAGCTTTTGCTTTGTATGCTTTTTATTCCTTTAGATTCAATTGTTATAATTTATTTCTATTTTGTATTGCTTACAAATAATATATCTTAAAACGTTTATATGCATAATTAATGAAGATTTAATAAAATGTCATTCAAAAGATATCAAAATTTTAAGGACTTGTGGGATAATTATATAAACTCTTACATAAAACTGATGACATAAATTTTAAGTGTGATTACATATTCTTATAAATTGAAAATTAATTTACCTGGAAAAAAGTTTCAAATCCCAAAACAAATAAACAATATTTTTAATGCTTTCACATTGATATTTCATTGCTTTCAATAACAATGTGTACAACTTTGATACAACTTCTTGTGGACTCACCCGACTGCATTTTGTGCAATGAACATTTGGACATGAATGGCGAGCACCTTTGGATGTGTTCTGCCCTCCAGGAGGCCCGCGATTCTTCACATTTCAAGACTCTCTCCTCTCCTGGAGAAGCTTCATTTCTCTATTGGATTGCAAGACTTATGATGCTCAAAAGAGCTTATATAAGGACGTAATAAAAAAAAACTTTGATACAAATCTAAATTAATAACTAGAAAAATTGTCATATTTTGTATATCATTGAAATGCTTGTTAAATGTATACCTTTAAATTCTTCATATTACATTTTCATCAATATTTATCTAATTTTTATTTAATATGGAAATTTTTCACTAATTTGTTTCTAAAATTTGACTACTTTTTATATTCTTCTGAAATTCTATTTTACTAAAACTCTTTTTATTATTTATTTGAAATTTTTGAAGTATCAATCAAATGATAGCTATTTCCTGCCCATCCCTATCTATTATTCCTGATATGAGGACTTCTCCAGTATTCTGTTTGAATATTTAATGAATGAGGATGAAATGATTTTAACTTTTGTGACTACTAAACAAGCCTGAGGAAAAGGGCAAGTTATCTAGAATGACTGATTATCTGATTGAATACTTACTGAGATTCTTCTGTTGTTGTTTATTTTTATATTTAAAATGTAAAATAGAAATTGCCTATTCCTAGCATATGTGTATGTATACAGATGTGGTGAAAATTGAGACATTATATGTTACAAGTATCTAAGTCAGTTTTTCCCCCTTTTACTATTCTTTAGACATTTGTGAAATAATGCAAGTCTATTTAGTCATAAATTTGAAATTTTTGAAAATGCATGCCAACATTGTTAATGCATGCTTTGTTAATGTTAGTTTTTTCATGTAGCACTCTCTGAGCATAGCATCACATTGCTATTGTAAAACTTTAAATTCAAAATTTTTATGAAAATAAGAGAGGTTTGCTCTTAATATTGATTTAATATCAGTAGAAATACTAATTTTAAAATTATCAAGATCATTAATTCTAAATCACAGAATAATTCACAATCCATCATTGTCTCATATTTCTTACTTTCCAACTCTGCTTAGGACAAACATACAAATTATTTTATTTATCATATATTTTTCTTTAATATCAGAATAACTTTATTTTCAGTTTAATTAAAATCATGGAAAAATTTTTAATTTCTTTAAAAGTTTTTATATAATAATCATTTTTTCCCTTCTTAGATTTCAGCAATATAATAAGCAAAAGTGATATAAAAATATTAGCAGAAGCTGATGAAACAGAATCAGTTAGAGAAATTCAAGTAAGAAAAAAATAGATTGTAAAATCTATTTAAAAATTTATTTTTTGAAAGAAATAATAGTATAATATTTAGTATTTGATTAAATTTATTATATTTATTAAATTTTTTACCTAAATTCTTGTCAACTATTCTGATTTATTTGTTTTTGGTATGAATTTAGATTTTTCCATACAAAAATACAAATGCAACTGCTAAAATTACAAAATTTTGGAAGTTTTTAACTACATTGCAAGGAAAATTGTAAAGCTTTTCCAGTTTTTTCTCCAAATATGAAGAAGAGAATTTTAAATTAAAAATATTACATTCCTATCATAATGAAAGCATAATTCTTATTGCTTAATTTAAGCAACTAAAACAGTGATGCCACTATTCAATTATATTAAAAGAAACATAAGTAGTTGATAATGAAACAGTGTATATCCAAGTTTATTTTTGTAAGCTATTTTATAAAGTTTTTCTATTTATGATATTAAAATATTAAAGTGCTTTAAATGCCAATAATGTTCTGGAAAGTGATTTTTTTATCAATGAAATTGCTGAACTGGCATTGTTCATAATCTTATTGTAAAGAATGGATGAACATAAAAGTTTTGTAGCTAATTAAAGAGATTCTAATGGATCTTTATTATATGAAAAAGTTAATAAGATTATAAATTACCTTATTTCTGTTCCACAGCAATGAAATTTGTAAACTTTAAGCATTCATAAAAGAATGTCCTGTGTCCCTAAAAGTATGGTTAAAATTACAAATTAATCTCATATTAATACATTTTAATTATAAAATTGAAAAGATTTGTTTAATTTTGTTACACTTATAAAATAATTTTAATATAACTTTTATGTTTTAAATTTATTTACTTCAAATCTACATACTTATTTTGGGAAATATATAAACAAATCAAAAAATAAAAGTAAATCAGATCAGTATTGTATATGTGTTGAGTTCATTAATTTTATGTTGTCAAATTTTCCTTTTTCTATTGTATAACATTTGATTACTTATGTTTTAATGAGTATTGCATTGACATTTGAGTATCATATGGTTCTTAATTTTGATTTCTCCATGTTGCTAAGAATAGATTTCATATGAATTGCTGTATTACATATAAAAATATTTTCAAATACTTGATTTCTGGAAAATGTCAAAATGCTTAATGTAAATTTAAAAAAAATTCGTTTGAATTTTAAACTTTATTAAAAGTTTGTTCCTTTTTATTTTTTGTTGTAATTGATCAATGGATCCTTGAATGTTATATTTCTTGAATGGACTCTTAACTTTTCTTTCCTTGTTTTTGTTATTTTGAATATTATTAAAAATTCAAAATAAGGGATTTCAGCATAAAAAATTTCCCTGAAATTACTAATATTGTATGTGCATATATATATATATATAATATAATAAGAAAGTTGTTTGGGGCTATTTGATAATCATTTAGTGAGATGTAACTATACTTCTAGGACAAAAAAGCAGTCATTTCAACAACCTATAAAATTTGAATAAGAGGAAGTCATCGACTGTTTTGAAAGAGAATTTTCATATTGATCGGTGACAACTCTTGTGCAAGCATGTGAACAATGCAATGATGTGAATTTAAAAGTAGTGGTCAGATGAAAAGCAAACGACTTGAAATCTAGATGTATCTGTCAAAAAATAGCATCAATGCACTATATTAAATGCCTTCTTTACTACCATACCTAATAACTGTCTCGTGAGCCATACAGCTTAATCTAAGTGAGAGACTGCGTAATGGTCCACTGTGCTATAGTTGTATCCCTGTACTTCTTATTGTCTGCTATGCTATAGATTGCATGAAAGAATTCCTTTTTGTAGGATCCATTGACATAAAACCAGAGGCATTTGCAGTTGTGTTTGACTCATAAAAATAGAGACATATATTTATTAGCAACGGAAGGGTTCCCGACAAATCCAGTGTTAATTTGAGGTACTGTTATAGTTATATTTGTGTTGAATACTATACCAGTGAGTAAAACTTACCAGAATGCTTCATCAAACGTCACAGTGAGTAAACATACTGAGTTATGGCCTAGGTATGATTGTATATAATGATTGGTCTCAGTTACTGTGAATTAGGAATAATCTTTGCAGGTGCAGGGCTGGATTCCAAAGTCATTCCTTACTTTCAAGATATATTTGAAGCTATCTTTTAACAGAATAATACCTACTCACATGTTGCAAAGAATTTTCAAGTCTTTTGTCAGCAGAACACAGGTTCTTTCTTGTCTGCTTATTAAATATATTGTCTCTTGAACTTGTGTCAGACTTTTCTACTAGCAAACTTTGGCTAGGCATGCAGACAATATAGTATTTTCTTCCTCTGACAGACATTCAAAATCTGTTTGACTCCATACAGCATCATAAAAGCAATACTTATTGATGCCATAGGGATTACATTAAATATCGATTTCAAGTACTTAGTATTCCTTTGTTCTGAAAATCAAATTTATTTGTATTAATATTAGTATTTTGCATATTAAATTTCATTTAATTCTGATGTTTCTTTCAAAGTTTTGCATTTAAATACAGGAATATGTAATGTTAAATAAATAATATTTTCAATCACAGAAAGCTAACTACATTTAATTTTTGAAGAAAAACATACTACAAAAAAATTTCTATCTTTGTATGAAATAAAAAAAATTCGAATTACAATTGAAGAATCATCCAATCTGATTTAAAAATTATTTACAAGTTATCTACAAGTTTTTTAGAAAAAACATTGCACATATGTAAAACTCTACACATATGTAAATATTCTAATTAGAGAAGTTTTTTATATTGTGTTCTATGGGAAGAAAGAGTATAAGAATACTGAAACAATATGATTGTATTTAATATGATTACCTGTTAATACAGTCTTAAAGATTTGTTAGTTTTTCTTGCTCATGTTAATCATGGGTTTAAAGACATAATGACTAAAATTTCATATATTATTTTATTTACTCTTTGTTAGTCATTTTATTTTAATATTCAAATCAAACTGAAACAAGGTGTAATGGGTAATGGGTTTGCTAAATGTGAGACTTTTTTTAATAAAAAAATAATAAAGCAAATCATTTTTGTTTATAAATAATGATTTAATTTATTGTTTCAGGAATTTTATGCAGACTTTGTACCTGTTTCTCATCACCTCTTTTCCTTAAATATTACAGGCTGCTATCAAGTAATATAGTTTTTAATATGTGATTGATATGCGTATTTTGTATAAATTGTAGTACATATATTTGATTTTACAAAAAAAATTTTATCTCAAATCACTACCAATTAATCATTGTTGTATATTTTTTAAAGTACTGTTATACTTTGTTTTCAAGATTTAGAGCAATTAGTTATTATATAAGTAACTGTGTTATAAGAATTATATAATAAAAATTGCTTTTATAAAATTATATAGGAAATCTATAAAATATAATATATCATTTAATATCTCACTTTTATAATGTGAATTGATATATTGTTAAGAATATATTAAAAAAATTAAAAAGTTATTCATGAATATTCATTTATAGTATCGGTCAAAAATTTGTCAAAGGTTTTTATTTATAAATTCAATATGTCAATTATTTTTAATTGTAAATAACAAAAACGAAGTAAAAATTGTCAAATAATTATGTAGAAATAAAATTTTGATTTTTATGTTCTTAGTAAATAAGACAATAATGAACAAAAACTGTAAGTAAATTACAATCAAAAACTTTTAACAAGGAAAATGTTTTTGTTATAAATAACTATATTTAATTATAGTATCTATTATTTATATTCATTGCAAAACATTTTGTCTAAAACGCCTTCATATCTCATAGTTACAGATTTTCATTTAAAATTTTATACATGATATAAATTGTTAAATTTTTCTGCTTTTACTCCCCCTTCCTTTTTTGTTTTTGATTAATGTCCCATCAAGTCTAAATCTGAACTTTTATTCAACCATTTTCGATCTTTAGCTTATTGATAAAACCTCAAAATAACTCTAGCTTTTTAATACCAGAAATTTATCATGCAAGAAAACAACTTTTTATTTTAATTATAGGATATTATGCCCTTACTTTTCTTTCTGATGTGTATGTGTATAAAAATCCTTTCAATGTTTATCTCAAATGACTTAATGTTTTAAAATATTTTGTTTAACATATATCTGCACCTCACTATTTACTATATATTGTCTTAAATGTTGACTGTTTCAGAAAAATATCATAGATAGTTTACTTTATTCAAAATTCAACACAAAAAGAGTAAAAGTCAAAATGCTTGAAAGGACAAACATTTGTTCTAAATTCAGTCTTCACAAGCTTTATTAATTGTAAATCTTCAGTATTTAATACTTTAAGCATTTCATTTACATTTTTAAATATTTGTTAATAAAATTTGTTTGGCTGAAATATATAAAGTTGTTCTGTTTGTAAGAGACAGGAAAAATAATAACTTGGACTATATTGGATGACTAAGTTAGTTCGATATAAATATTTTTTATGTTTCTTTCTTAGAGTCGCTCTTGGAATCCAAATCACCTTCAAAGATCAATGCAAGGCCTTATTGCAGTATTGCTATCTTTAAAAAAAGTTCCAGTAATAAGATATCAAGATTCTTCTGAAGCTGCTCGAAAACTAGCAGAATGTGTAAAAGTAATTATGTTTGTTTGCAATGTTTTTCAACTATATAAACTGTTTCTGTCTAATGAGGTATGGGAATGAATGGGTGAAGTCCAGTAATGTTGAATTAATAAATATTTGCATAAAGTCTAATAATGTTTAATTTCACTTTTTTTCATTAGGACAGATTTTGTATTTAATATAAATTATTGTAAAAATTTTTTGTGTTTGAGAAAATATTTCAATTTATATTAAGTTTTCTGAAAGAAGCAATTTGTTTATCACTTCAAGCTCATTAAATTAGGTTGTTAATGTTAAAAGTATAAATTTCCTCTCATCATACATAGACAACTATTTTGATATTTATGAAACATTTATTGTATTTTTCTTTTATGTTTAAGGAATTCAATATGTATTCAATCCTACTTTCCATTCTTTAAATTTTAATTCATAAAAATTTCTAACTATTCAACCATACTAATAACTTTTTTCTTTTCTATTGCAATCATATTAAACTCTATAAATAAAAAGTATAAGTGTAAAAATTAAAAGAAACAGTAACCATGCATTTTAAAACCAAATGAAGGCTCTTGTAAATTATTTTTGATAAAATTTGTTTACTTTGTTATCTCACATTAAGCGTTAAATATTTTATTCTCATTTCTTTTTAACTTCCTAATACAGAAAGTAGTGAGAAACTTTTTTTTATTCTTCTAATAGATTTTTGTTACCTGGAAAGTACACATATCCTCTTCTTCTTCTTCTTAGAGTTGGGTTTGTATGTCATTGAGCACCTCTGCTTTTATCAGCATTTTGTACTGTTAACTCCAAACCCAATGTTTCTTAGTTCCAGTTGCTCGGGTCACCCACTTTATTAATAAAGTCTGATAGCTCTTTAATGGAGTCTAGGTGTAACTCTCTAGTATGGATGATGCCTAAAGAGGTTAATCTAGGGAGGGCTAGAGCCTCACATTCATAAATGATATGCTTGGCCGTTTCCTCTTGCATATGACATTTCCTGCAGATAGGGTCTTGCTGAAACAGTCCCATTTTATGGAGATGTTTTCTGAAATAGTAGTGCCCAGTTATGAAGCCTACAATTAAACGTATCTTCTGCCTAGAGCATCTTAGAATTTCATAGGAAATCTTCGCTGATGATCTACAGATCATACTTTTAGCATGGGTTTGACCAGGAGATTTGAGCCAAGCTTCATACATCTTCCGTTTTTCCCATCTGAGAACATTGGTTTTTGCGGTCTTCAAATTGATCCCACAAAAAGGTTCTGGACCAATGGGAACAAAAGACGATCCTTGTTTAGCAAGCTCATCAGTCCTTTCATTACCTTCGATACCTTTGTGCCCTGGCACCCATACAAGGATCACCCTGTTTCTAGTTGCCAGTTCTGTAAGAAGGTTTCTACACTCCAGAATCATTTTAGATTTGATTTCGAAGGAATTAAGTGCTTTTAAAGCGGCTTGACTGTCACTGAAAATGAGAATCCGCTTACCGTAGTAGCCCTTTAGTACACATATAAATATATGTATATTTGTTTTTTTTATATTATGTTAAATTCATAATTAATTTTCAAAAATATACAAAAAGAAAAAAAAACTATTTGAAAATAGATTTTTCTTTAATTTGAATAAAAAAAAATATTTTATCAGTGTTGAAAGTTATTTCATATATAAAATAATTTTTTAGTTTTAAAATATTTGCTTTACAATTAAATTTTATTCTCTTAGTTACAGTAATAGGACTACAGAAATGACCAAAATTTTGGAACCTTTTGAGAAAACTTTGTTTTTTATTTTGAGATTTCCTAATACAAGATTCTTTAAAGAAATACCATAAGATTATATATTATTGAAGATAATTTAGTTCTGATTTATATGGAAAAACTTTTATGAAAGAAATTATACTTTGATATGAAACATTAAAAAGAAATTGGAAAAAAATAATGACTCACAAATAGTTCAATCATGTCAGTTAATTCTTAGTTGAGTAACCTTTAGTTTTAATTTTGTCTTTAAAATGCTTTTCCATACAATAAATTAATTTTGTAAGTTTATTGGCTGTTGTAATGTCATAATTAATAAATGGTTGTTATAGATTTTAAGAGACACTAAGGAGCTCCAGAAAGCTATTTTTTTGTTCAAGATTCGGTTGTGAGTTTCACCTATTTAAGGTCTGGGTTGTTTCCAGATCATTCCAGTAAAAGAATATAATTTGAAATTACTTATTGCACACAGTCGCACACTAAAGTCTTTTTGAAATACAAATAATTATTGTCTTGGAAAAGATCATGCATGGAAGGCTACAGTTTGGGTTCAAGTGTTTCTTTTATGTATGTTAATTGTAAATTCTACCTCCTACATCTTTTGATGCCTCACAACACTTTATCTTGATACAAAATATTTCATTGTAAATATGCAGTTAAAATGTGTATCTTCAAGTATTATAGTTATGGCCAGTATTATCAAATAGGAAAAATTTAGTTTTATCATTCCAAATAATACTCCCATTGTTCTCTTGAGCAATTGGCATGCATTTTAGATCATTTTTATCTCTCAACTTTTGTTTAAGAGGTAGCAATAGCTTTCTTATGGGATTCAAAATTTCAGACCAAAATGATTTAGTCTGCATCAAAGACCTTATGTAACCTTTATATTACATTGTGCCATTTCAAAGATATATTTTCTGATCATATGATTGGTTGTCACTTAAATTCTCTAATTAATGAAATTCTTAGGATTAAACTAAATAATATTAAAATTTTGATTCCTAATGCTACTTGATTGCTTAGTTGAAAAAACAAAATGATACATGAATAGCTTCTAAACAGTCAAGTTTTCGCTATATTTCATCAAAATAATGTAGTTCATATTAATTTCATTTTCCTTGTTATGCTTGTGATTCATTTTCCTTGTTATTTACCTTTAAATTTTGTGAAATGAAATGCAGGTTGTGAAACAATCTTGTTGCATTACATTCATAACTATCTTTATGTTACCTTTTCTACATTATATGATTTTATGGTAATTCTTCAAAGCATTTTATGCATGAGTCTTCAAACCTCCAAATTAAATTTTTTCCTAGAAGTTTCTACAATATTGGACACTGCTGTAATTTTTGGAAGCAAGATTTTGTCATTTAATCAAATTTTTTCATAAAATTTACCATCTCATTTTTTGATTCTCATATTTCCTATAGAACACCATTAGCAAGGAAAATGCATTATTTGACTTTCGAAGACCTGACACTTCTCCCTTGCTTTTAATTCTTGACAGGAAATTGGATGTTGTCACTCCTCTTTTAAATCAGGTACTTTTCAGTTTTTTTATTAATGTTCTGCATGCATTTGTTTCTTTATTTATTTTTAGATTTTAATAAATAGTTTTATAGCTAATGTTTTAATATTTCATCAATATATTTAAATATTATAATATTCATTTATACCAATAGATAAAAACTATGTTCAAAACATAAAAAATAGATCTAATTTTGGTTGAAAATAGATATTTTTATACTTTATGTTATAAATAATTGATTCATTTTTTATATAAGTTGCATGTATAATTATTGCATGCTCTTGCTTTAGAATAATTTAAAATAAATGCTGTGTATCTTCAAACAAGATCATTTTACTTAAAACATTATCAAAAAAAACAATAAATGTGATGATTAGTAAAAATTTGCTTAAATAGCTATCGTAATTTTCAGATTTTAACATTAGTGAATTATTGTAAAATGATTTAGCTTAAATAATATAATTGACATTTTTAAAATTAAATTTTCAAAGTGAGATGAAAAGGGTATATTTTTTTATCTTTGTACATTTCCTGAAAAATCTATGCAAATGGATCAGGCTTATATTAAAAATCAAAATACTTTTGTTCACTAAGTAGGAAGATTTTGCTGTTTAAGAATTTGTTGGTAATTTTGGAAATATGTTTTCACATTCTTTTGTTTATTGTAATTGAAATTTCCTTCTTTTCATTTTATTAAAGAATGGTTCTTAAATATTTATTGATTTGAATGAATGATCAATAAAAGAGTTCATAATGCCAAAATTTAATTCTTATTTTGTCAATCATCATCTGTCTCAGAGTGGCTGGTAACAGCATTAACAAATTTCATGCTAAATGTCAAAAAACTGACCAAAAATGTTTGCTATATGGGGGGGGTATGGTTATTATATTTATAGCTAGTGTAATTTCTTATACTTGCATTATTTAATTATATTTATTTTGTAAAATATTGAACTTTTAGTCTAGAATATATCAATATCATATTTCATTGAAATGAAATTTGAATTGATGTACTTATTAATAAGTGGTATATGGTGTGCATGATGTAACTTTTTCTTTATAATGTGTTAAAAAAACTAACAGACACAACAATTATTTGTTCTCACATGTTTACGCCAGTTTAAACTTTGAAAGTGATTCTCAACATTTACTTTTTATTGAAAATGTTCATGATTGATTATGTGCAGCAACCATTTTAATTGCTTTTATTTCTCAGTGATTTTAAATTTAAAACACTATCATAAGGTATATATTAAATTCTCCAGACTGCTTTTATTTTTTAAAAGAAGGTTTTGTCTTCAGATTTAGAAAAGTATTAATTTTAGTTTTTGAAGATGTTGAAAATAGTTGTGCTAAAAATTCGTATTTTCAGCAAAACTCTATAGGGCAACTTTACATCCTGGCATAAAAGTTTGGAAATAAGAACATCAGCTTATGGTTAAGTTTGTCAGTTATTTATGATTTAAAGTAATCATGTGATTTACTGTGTTAAAAGACAAAAAAGTCAATTTGAAGAACAAAATTGAATTTTTGGCCTGTTTTTTAAGATTTGTTTGGTATTTATTATTAGATGCATCATTTCCTTGTAAGTACTACAATAAATGAATAGTTTTTATTGTATGAATAAAAAATATTGAAACACATAATCAAGCATATGTGTCAATGTAATGCTTTTAGATTTTAAAACTATTTTAGTTATAAAATTTTTATCTTTTATTCAGAATTTCTTTCCTGTAAAAAATAAAGGAATTCTAAAATTCACTAAATATTTTTTTTCACAAAATTGTTTCTTTATTTATTTTATTTAAATAATGTTGAGGAATTATAATATGTTTATTTTACAGTGGACTTATCAAGCCATGGTTCATGAATTGTTAACTATTAATAATAATCGAGTTAATTTATCAAATGTCCCAGGTATAAGCAAGGAGTTGCAAGAAGTAGTTTTGTCTGCTGAACATGATGAATTTTATGCATCAGTAAGTTGATGATATTTTTATTTTGAAATTAGTTGGGTCCTTTTTATATCAAAGTTTAATAGTTAAATTGCAATATACGATTTTAAATTTAAAAAAGATTTGCCGAATTTTAGCTTTATAGTAATTTAGTGATTTTTAAGCGTAAAAATGATATTTCTACCTAATATGTAAATTATTGTTTCAATGATTAAAAAGTTTTAAATAAACTTAAACTTGCTGTAATTTATTGCTATTACAGGTTTTATTCACTCATCTGTTAAATTTAAATTTCAATGCTTTCATTTAATTATTTAAATTTTGAAATTGATGTTTCTTTGAATATAAACTGTAAAAATATTCGCAATTTTAATGGATTGAATGAGATAGTGTAACTAATGATGAATTGTATATTGTAAAAAGTTCCTTCTCTTTTATTGATGTTTCAATTTTTATTGTGTTAACAAACTATTTCACTTGAACAATTACATATTTATATATCCTTTATAAAACAAATTCTTAATTGTCTTATAGAAATTAGCTGATTGCATGATGAATTATGGAAAAACATCAGACAATTGAGAATGTAAATAGATAGTTAAATTTCTAACAATTTTATTTGTATGAAGAGGTATATCAGAAGATATATACCTCTTTTTTTGTGGAATTTTTTAAAAATATTTTTGTGGATTATATTATAATATATTATTGTATAATTATTTTATTATATAATGTATAAAATAATATATAAAAATTTATAATTATTATAATAAAAAATTATATTAATTATAAATTTTTGTGGAAAAAAATCATAATTTGTTTTTCCATAAAGAAGTTATTTTTAATAGCTTAAAAAGTTAAATATAATACTATAAATTTTTAGTAAAATATTTAGTTTTCTCCTTAAAGTTTATATCATAAAAAAGAAAATAATTTTTCATAATGCAACTCATATAATTGTACATGTATATATATTTAAAAGTTATTTTCAACATTTAAATTTGTATGAGGTAGTATTAAACATAAAATTGTATTAAAACATTTCATTGCTGGAAAAACAATTGTATTAAACATACAATCGTTTTTTCCAGCAATGAATCTTTTATACTTTTTCCTTCACAAAACCTGTTAAATAAGTTTTTTTCAATCTATTTCCTTGTAGGAAAACATATCATGACTTTTAAATACTTTTGTGATCAAAGAATTAAAGACTGCTTTGTTATGTTTTAATAATATGTTGATCAAGCATGTATGTAATCATGCTTGATCATTTATGTTTTTTTTATAAATTTTTAATAAATAATGATATTTTTATAAATACATTTTTATAAATAATAACTTCTTTGTAGAATAATACAAAATCTTAAATTTACAATTTTTAAAGGAAGAAAATTTTTATTGTAAACATGAAATAATTTCAACAATAAAAATGTTTTGCTAATTATGGAAAACTGCTAAAATGTTAAAACGTTATGTAAAGTATTAATACAACTTTGTCTTTTGAATTTTCATCCTTTATTTTTATCAGATTAAAGATTCATGTATATTTTCTTATTTTAAAATACTTATACTAATATTTTTTAACATGTTTATTTTAAAGAATTTATATTCAAATTTTGGAGAAATTGGTGTGAAGATCAAAGATCTAATGGATGACTTTCAAAAGAAAACAAAAAGTCAGAAAAAAGTTGAATCCATTGCCGATATGAAAGTAAAAATCTGTGTTTTATTAATGAGATAAATTATAGTAATAATATTTATATACTGTGTTAAATTTTTCTAGTTATTAGAGTTGCTAAGAATTTTTTACTTGATTGTAAGATTAAATTATTGAGTGTTTTCTTATTATTATCCTCTTTGTAATATATAATTCTTAAACTGATATTTTTTCAATTTATAATTTTTCTGCTCATTGTGTATTATGTTAACTTTGTCTACCAAAATACACCATAATTTCGAATTCTATTTATATACCCATAATATACTGATAATTTTGGTTAATATTAACCAACATAGCGACTTCCCAGTAATACATATCTATATGCATGTTAATCTAATACTACAGATCATTTAGTGTTACAGAACTAGTACTTGATGTAATATTTATACATAATGAATATTATATAAATGTGCATCTTTATGTTTATGTATATTAAATATGTTATTTATTTTGTAATCAAAACAAATTATGTTTGATATTTAATGTGTTTTCAATTTGTAAAAACAGTGGGACTCTCAGATTTTGCAATTTATTTTCATTCATGTTCATTCTTTATTTGTAAAGTGAAACAATGATTTTTGAAATTAGACACAGAAGAAAAGAAAATTTTTCAATCTCCTTTTATATAATTAATATTTTTTATTACTTAAAACATCCTTTGATTAACTTTATTGAAATAAAATAAGTGTTTTATGTGTAAAGGTTTTCCAGTTTAAGTTAATAGATAATTATAAAGTAAATTAAAGGTAAGATATATAAAAGTATACTTTTATGCTCACAAATGTTATTAGATTTACTCACTAAAAAGTCTGTATGCATAATATTCATTGTATGTTATAAAAATATTGCAATTGTATATTGAATTGAAGCAGAAATTTTACTTTTGTTCGTAAAAGTGATTATAAAAAATTATATCATAAGAATCTTTAAAAAGTGGATTTTTTGTATTCACATCAAGTCTTGGTAAATCCTGAATTAAAATTTAAATTATCCTACATTTTACTCTACAATTTCTTAGGGACACAATTATAGCATCTTTGAGTTCTGGTATTGTTATGAATTTCTATGCATTTCTTACCCAGTTTGAAAATTACAGTATGTTTTAATGTTATGAAATGTTCATAAGCATTACAATGATAAATTAGTGCATCATTACTGAAAATGATATGTTTCCCTTAATACTTCTTTAATGACAAAGATATTGATTATTTTTTAAATAATGACTATGGTATTTTACCTCTTTTATGCTATTTTCTTGGATTTTTAATAGAAAGTGGATTTTAAGAAGAGAATTTACCATTTTTATTTATTATATATTGTATTTAAATAATGTGCATTTAATATTATTAATAAATATGTGAGGATATTAGGATTTGATAATTCATTTGTGAAAATAAATTTAGTCTCTCAGCTGTAATAAGAATGTTGTCAAAATTAATAATTTTTTGCTGCAGTATGCATATTTAGGGTATATGGTAAAAAAAATTGAATACAGAAATTTGGATTAGTATAAAAACTGAATTTATAAGAGCAAAACAAATTAACATACATATTTAAATTACAATCTCATTAAATTACTATTTACATAATTACAATCATTTTTTATTAAAAATGAGACTAATATTTAATGATATCTTAAAAAATGTAAATTAATTTATTGGAGGATTTAATTATATTTTTATTATTTTTATCTTTTTAAAAACAAAATAAAATCTTGATGCTGTATTAAGTTATATATTTGCTTATATAATTTTTAAATTTCTATTAATTTTTGTTGTAATGCAGTGTGTTGTACAGAATTATTAATTAAACTATTTATTGAGTATTATATTATGCTAACTTTTTATGAATGTGATTATTTGAATTGTTAAGTAATGTTCCTCACAATAGCAATCCATATTCCTAGGCATTTGTTGAAACTTATCCACAATTTAAAAAAATGTCAGGTACAGTTTCGAAACATGTCACTCTTGTTGGAGAGTTGTCAAGACTGGTTGGAAATCATAACCTGCTTGAAGTGTCAGAAACAGAACAGGAGCTTGCTTGTGAATCTGACCATGGCGAATCTCTAAAGGTACTCTTGAAAATTATTGCATAATGTCTAGAAAACTCAAATCAAAATTGACTAGAAATCTTGTTAGAAAATAGTTAAATTTTATGTTTCTGTTTTATAACAAAAATTACTTTTCTGTTGGTGTGCATATATGCGTTCTAGCGAATTATCTTTGATTGTCAATTTCACTATTCTTTTTTATTGCTCTGAATTAAATAAAATTTAATTTTACTTATGATCATTCTATTCAACAATTTATTTGAAATGTTTGAAAGAAAAATTAATTTAATTCTTTCATTTTCAATTTAATTTTATTATTTTTGTCGAATGGTGCCAATGAATTGAACTTTTGCATTGAATTGCATTCAAATAAAGCATTAAACATTCAATTTTGTAATCATCTGATATTCTTCCAAAAAAAGTTTTTTTAAATGCTTATTTTTCATTTTTTTCATGCTTTTGTGCTGTTTAGAATTTCTAGGTTTTATATTCTTACTAAGATTTATGTGAAATTATTAGCCATAGACTTATATTTGCCAATGATTAATATTTTAACAATAGTTTCCATGTTTGTCTTATTATTTATGCACTTGAAACTAATGTATCATTTCAATTAGGATAAAGGCAGCTATGGTTTATTTCATTAAACCTAATTTTTTATCTTACTTTTAAATTTTCGTTGAGAAATATCATTGGATAAATAACCAAATAAGAGGAAAATAGCTGTAAAACATTTTTGTGTATTGTTTCAAAATTGAGAAATAAATTTCTCCAAAATTTTTAAAAGTATCTGAAACAGTAATGTTAAAATGAAAAACATGTTTAAATTATATATAATCATTAACTTTCTAATATTTCTTGTTACATATTATATTAAAATTATATGTAATAAATAAATGAGTGACGATTTTTATTTCATCTTGAAAATAAAAAGGTCTTACTTTTTTTGCTGAAAAATTTTTAGTTTCAAAAATATTTAAGGAAATATAAAAGAAAAATTGCCTAGGTCTATAAAAATGATATAATATTTGTTGCATTGTTGTAAACTGTATACAGCTTGTAAGTCACTACATTTTACTGCCTGATGGTTATTAAATATGGATTTTTTTTAATCTTAAAACAGTGTTATAATTCTTTTTATATTTGTTATTTTCCTATTTTTAGCTTAGCTCTTTTTCTATTTCTTAAACATCTAAAATTCAGTTGGTTAATGATTAAAATCGTTCCCATTTAATATTGGCTAAAGTGATTAAGAATCCAGTATATATCTGAATTATCAAATACTTTGAAAGCTAATTTTTATTAGCAGTATTGCTGTCAATATAATTTTACTTTAGAAATTTGAAATAGCGTTCAGAAAGAGCTTATTTAAACCATATATTCTATATTTAGTTATTTCCATGAAAATTTTAAATGAAACTTTTTTTCAAATTAATTGTAATTTTTGGCTTTACAAGGTGAAATCACAATTTTAAATCCAAAATTTTAATTTTAAATGTTAAAAGTATCTGTTAATATCCAAAATTATTAAATCATTTTTCTAGTGACCCTTCTAATATTAATATATATTCATTTGTATGTTGAATATAGTTTAAAAATAAAACATTTCATAACCATTACAATTTTATAAAATAAATATAACTTATTATAGTTCATTTATTTTAAAGCAAAATTTCTTACAATATCTAAAAAAATATTTTGAAATTTGCTGCTATCAATCAGTTATGAAAAGTATGCCGAAATTATTTTATGCAGCATATTTTTATTATATTTAATTTTACATTTCAGTGTAATCTTATGATTTTAATTTAATTTCTTTTATAATCATTTGATTTTTTAATATTGACCAGCCAACTTCTTTCACAAAATTCATTTAATAGTTTCCATTAGCAAGTGCTTCTATCCTTACTTTACTTAGACTTGATTTCATCATTTACTTTTCAGAAAATTCGGAAGCTGCTAAATGATGACAAAGTACGAGATATTGATGCTGTTCGTCTAGTCATGCTATATGCCCTTCATTATGAAAAAAATAGTAATAATGACATTAATGGACTAATTAATCTTTTAAAAAAGAAAAACATCAATGAAAAACTTGTAAAGGTAAGTAATACAAATGGGTACTTAAATAATTTTCTTAAAAGCGATTATTTAAAATGATAGTAACTTAAAATGTCTATTTTAACCCATTAGAGGTTACATGTGGCACAGAATAACTCCATGCTTTGAAAATCAGCAAGCCTGGTGAAAACTATTTACTGTAATTAGTCATCTTTTCTTCCTGTCTAACACTCCCCTTTGTTATTTTTCACCTGCATTTCTTTTCTGCATTCAAAATAATAGTTTCTTGGAATATATAGGTATCAGGGATGGCTGTGCCCTATTTGACCATTATTGCTTCAAAATTCCTTCTATAAGCTGCTGCTCTATTCAGTGTTGCAAAGTATTCTGTACATTTGTCTGCCATTTTATTTCTAAACAATGTTGTATAAACATAAATCAATAGAATATGAAAAATGCATAGAACCTTTGGGAACCTTATTAGATGAAGATGAATATTTTGCAAAAATTATTGACCAAACTGATGAGGATGAACCTGCTGAAGAAATAAATAGTTATCTTGATAATGCTAGTGAATTTGAGCAGAGCAATGAAAGTAACAAAGAATCTGAATCATATTTGTCAGCAAAAATCAAAAAAAGTTTGAAAAAAAGGGGGAAAAACATAGAAATTTGATTGTTGAGAAAACCAATAAGAAAAACCCTAAAATTATTCAGTTTAATGATGTAACAAAACGGAATGTGGATTCAGGAAATGAAATGTCTGTATAATATTCAACAAATCAAGAAATCAACTGATGTCCGATGGTTAATTTATTGCGCATGGAATGTCAAAGAAATGAATAACAGTTGTTCTAATGTCAATCAAGAATCCTCCAAAACAATATGAAAATAGAATTCCTTAAATACTAAGCATTATCTCAAATAGAGCCATATATGTAGATATGAACAATGCAAGCGCTTTTTAATTATATTCAATGCACAAAAAGACCAATAAATTACATGTTCAAGATCCAAGGATAAGGAAACTACAATTTTTTTTCCCACAAAATGCGGTAATTTTATTTATAAAGATCATTCTTCTTGTGTTCGTTAGAAATGTATGTCAATTCAGAATTTTTATTATAAACACATAATTATACTTTTATAATTTATGAATGTTCTATTTCCTTAAATATTAAAAATGTTTTCTTGAGAATATAATTATAGCTTCCCAATTAAATAATATATTGTTTATAATGCATTTTCTTAATTCATAGTTCATTTTAATGGGTGAACTAATCAACCCATGCATGTCAGTGTTAAGAGCATGCCTTCTGCCATGTTAATAATTCATCCTTAAATTCATAGATATTTATTTGTATGCACTGAGCTAGAGTGCATAGCTGTATGATGAGATTTTATTTAGTATATGAGTGATTTGAATTTATATATTTAGGAATAGTTTATATGTAATTCAGAGAAATTAGTTTATGTGACAATTAAAAGAAAATATGGATTAGTATAAGAAATTTATATGTTGAGAAGTTAATAGTAATTAATATGAATGGAAATAAATGGAGAAAACAATGAAAGTAATAAACATAATAAATGCAGATTAATTTCTAGGTTTATTAACTACTTATTTTCACACAATAATTTTTCAATGCATTTGTTTTCTATTATATTAGTTAGTCTATTAATTAATGTTATTAACTGTGTTTTAATGTTATTTGAATTTTTAACAGTTACATGTTTATGATTAGAGATATTTTATAGTTTTTTTAACATTTTAATATGTTTTAAAAAATACTTCCTAGCAAAATGAGTAAAACTAATTTTTTTCAATTTGTTACGTTACATAAACAATTAATTGATTTTATGTAAAATCATTTGTCTCTGTAACTCTTGCATAAAACATTTTTTGGCTCCATATTTGTGTATTAAGGACAAACTAAAAAATTGATAATTATTTCATTATTGAATGTAAACTAATCACTTAATACTGTTTTCCCATTTAATTCAAATGTCTAATTCGTTTTGAATAGGAGAAATATATTATCAATATTTGTTTCATTTTTGTTTAGTTTGCTAGTTTCATGGAAAATTATTTGTGAATTATATATTACAAACACTCATAAAAGATTTATCATTCTTTAGTTACTATTTCTGCCTAGATTTTGATCTGTCTTCTACTAATAACTTTGTTTAATTTTCTTTTGAAATTCAAAAATTAATTTTTTCATTCTATGTAATAAAAACATTTCATAAATTGTAAAAAAATGAAATTCAATTCTATTTAAGATTATTTCTTAAAACAAATTTCAAGTTGCATTTGGAGATTTTATTTTGTTTGTTGTCTGCTTACTTTATATTTTTATATACCAATTCAATATAGATTTACCCTCTAATGTGGAGTAGCATCCACAACTTGTTGAATTAAAGCCTTAGAGTGCTGACCACTCAGCTTCTAGTTTGATGAATGTATGAAAATTGAGGGAAAAGTTAAACTTTAATACAGAGTGGAAAATCATCTGAAAATAGGCAATCAGCATAAAATATAGAGCTTCTTTAAAACCTATATATTGTTGTTATGCTTTGCATTTATCTTTTATTTTATTTTCAGATGGTGCGAGCAGTTCTTGAATTTAGTGGTAACAAAGGTGGTCGCAATGATTTATTTACTACTGAAAATGTTAAAACTTTCACAAAGAGAGTTATAAAAGGTTTAAAGGTAATTGAAATGATTTTTCCTACAAATTATAATTTGAAGATTAATAACAATTTCCAAATGTTTATTAACATTCAACAACATTTTATTAACCTGATTGTGTTATTGTTTCTGTATTTCTTTAGGGTGTTGAAAATATTTATACACAACACAGTCCTTTATTAAAAGAAATTTTAGATGATATTCTTAAAGGTAAACTAAAAGAAACTACGTATCCTTATATAAGTGGAACACAGTTGAGAGAAAAGTGAGTTACTCGTACTTATTCATCATTCATTTGTAATTTTTAATGAACTGTAAAATTCATATATTAGTTAAATATCATTTTAGATGTTTATAAATACAATATTTTAATTTTATATATAAGTATGTCTGTATATGTGTGTTACTAATAAAAGTTAATCAATTCCACGTAAATTTATTATTAGCTGTTGTACATATAAAAAGGTAATTTGACATGATCTTCGGTATTTGTATGCATGTGTTGCTTATAAAAGTAATTCCATGTAAATTTATTAACTTGTAATTATAGGCCCTTAGATATTATTGTGTTTTTTATTGGGGGAGTGACTTATGAAGAATCTCTTACTGTCCATCAAATTAATAAACAATGCCTTGGTGTTCGTGTACTATTGGGTGGAACAACTGTTCATAATTTTACGAGGTAAAAACATTTAATTGTATTAAAGTATGCTAAATTATTTTATTTTATTTTGTAAACTCCATGTGATTTTAGTTACATCTTTATTTTAAGTAATATTTTATTCATGATTATAATTAGACTTAAATAATCTTTTGATACAAATATCTGCATAAATTCATATTGATAAAATTTGTTGCTTACAGCACTCAAATTTTGAAAGAAATATGTAAATTCAGTAAAAATCATCATTTATTAAAACTATCACTACTTGTTAAACTTTATTTAGTCACTGAAAAAAGGAAGTAAATGGTCATTTTAAATTTTGTCAGACGGATGGAACAAATAAATTGTTTCCCTAAAATCAGGTGAATTTAAGATGACTCGAAGATGTTTGCATATCATATCTTTTAGAAGTAACTGACATTATTTATTCTTCACTTTTAAAATATATTGCCATTCATCGAAATTTAACTACATCTTACAGAACACAAAATTTTACTGTCAAAAAAATTATAGAATAATAAAGTAAAACTGAAAATTAAGTCTAGATAGAAGAGACTTAAGAATTAATATATTTAATTCATCTCCAGTCTTCTTTATCTCTTCTTATCTTATTTATCTTTGTGAAATATATCTAATTTCACAAAAGTGCTAAAGCTAACTTTAGATTTGAAAGCTAATGATTTTAGAAATTCATAGATTGAAATGTAAAACAAAGTTTTTTAATTATGGATAGAAATTTTCAAGAATATATAAAAGCTATGATTAAAGAAACTTGAATGATTTTTATTTATTTTTGTGTATTGTTGAACATAAAAATAATATTTTCCATTTAGTTGATTATTTTAGATTAGATTTCATTATTCTAGATATTTAAAATTTAATTGAATAAAATACAGTTTATCGTATTAATATATTTGACCAAAAATCAATAAATTAATATTTACATAATTACTTATTAACTTAGATACAAATAAAAATTAATTGTTAATAGTTATATTATATATAAGTATATGAATTAGAAGATCAAAACATTAAAATAAAGAAGTTAAATAATGGAGGAGTTGTAGTTTTATCATATTTAAACTATGTACTCAAATCCTTTTGCCAACAACATTTTTTGTTGCATGTAGAAATTTTTTGTATGCAATAAATGACTTTACAATGTATCATTCAGCTACAAATGCTTACATTTTTTATTTTTTAAAATTATTTTGGTTTTTCTGCTTTTGTTAATTATCAAAGTGAAGACAAATTGTGTAGCTTAATCAAAATTGAAATAAGTTCTTTTACAAGTAGTTTTTAATTCCACAAAATTTGTGATGTAAAATAAAAATGTTTTATGCCATTTAGAGAACTTTCTTTATTAACTGGAGTTAACAGTCTACTAGAGTTATTAAGAAGCAAGAATGTAAAACTTAAATAATTAGCATTCTATAGATTCAATTTTAATGAGATTGCATTTTATTAATGCATTATTTTGCAACAGTCAATGCTAATATCTTAGCAGTTAATTAAAATAATCTGAAATGTTTGACCTGAACATATGCTTGGAAAATTCCAAACTGTTCATGATATTGAAATTACATGTATTGTTTTAATATAATTTTGGGTATTTGTTTAGTTTTTTTATTAAATTCATTTAAATTCTTGAAATATAATTTTATTTTCTTTATTCTGTTTTACATTCAAATATTGTAACTAAACAATTAAATTATTTTTCCTTTATCCTTGTATAAAATATTTATGAAGAAAATATTTGCAAATTGAGTGCAAATAATTGATTATTAGGTATAATTAACGAAGAATTAAATTTATGAAAAGTTTTAACTGATCCCTTATAAATGTAAATAACTGACAAAATCAGGAGTTCAAAGTTGTATATAACATCTTTAAATATTAATGTGTTGTGCTTAAGATATAATTATGTAGCTTTTATCTATAATTTATCTCTTCTCGTTGAAAAGCCAACTAACTATAAATTATAAATTCAAAGTTAATTCGCTTTTAGAAATTAATATATGCATCTAACTTGTACAAAAGGATTATTAATGTTTAATCATTAATAGTGTTTCAACTCTTTCATACACTTTGAAATCTATATAATATTGCAATTCTTGATAAAATTTAGCTAAGCTAACAGTTGAATGATTTGTACTCTTGCCTTCGGTTCTACAGATTATGGGTTCGAATCCCACCTTTTGGGTATGGATGTTAGTAATGGTTTGGAATCTACTTAAAAACCATAGGTCCCAAAATCATTAAAAACCTGCTTTAAATAAGCCCTCATGTCCGAAAATGACCTTTGAGTGGCAAACAACCGAACCTAATCAAATTTAGTTACATAATATTTGTATGTACATAATAAATTTATTAGCACATTCAAATTACTTTTTAAAATTTTTTTAATCAAAATATTAATTACTGTTCTTTCTAAAAAAAAGTAATGAGATTTTATGGATCTTTTTTTATTTTTTTAACTATGGTGTATTGAAAAGTGTAACTTAAATATTATTTTAAACAATATTAGTTAATGATAATCATTATAGTTATTGATGATGTTCTTCTTCTTCTTCTTAAAATTGAGTTTGTATGTCATTGGGCACCTCTGCTTTTATCAGCATTTTGTACCATTAACTCCAAACCCAATGTTTCCTAGTTCCAGTTGCTCGGGTCACCCACTTTACTAATAAAGTCCGATAACCCTTTAATGGAGTCTAGGTGTAACTCTCTAGTATGGATGAAGCCTAAAGAAGTTAATTTAGGGAGGGCAAGAGCCTCACATTCGTAAAGGACATGCTCTGCCGTTTCCTCTTGCATATGACATTTCCAGCAGATAAAGTCTTGCTGAAACAGTCCCATCTGGTCAGAAAGTCAGTCATGCTAGGAATAGCTTCCCGACTTTCACCAGAAGATGGTTTAGAGGTAATTACCTCAAGTGAAGGATTCATTGCTGCCCCTTTACAAGATTGCCTCTGAGTTCCCTTGTCTTTTTCAGCAAGGTCTACTTTAGAGGCTTCACCTGCAAATGCAGAAAGGTTTGTTACTTCTTGTGTCTTTTCAGCCACAAGATAACAATTAAAAAGCTCAGGTAATATAAGTCCACCCAGCATTGCCTGAGTTACTGGGCAAGGCAAATTACTCTAGAAGTTCGCCAAGCAACTAGAGGCTCCGTTAAGACACCAATACCGCGGTGCCAATTAGCCCTAGGCACGGATCGCATAACACCAGGGTTTACGGGAGCTGGTTCGCGGCCTCTGATTCTATATTCAAGGCTGTCCTGTCATTCCTACAGGACATTCGGCTATCCACCACCTGCCGACGCGCCTGGTGGCTGTGCTCAAGCCCCAGGAAGGTACACGTACCCCCTGGTTCCAGGTATTGATGATGTTTCATTGTATGTTTTGCACGCTGACTCTTGTTGTACTCAGTACTGAAGTCTGCAGCAGTTTACAGAAGGGGTACATGTGTGTCATGTTTAATGATTCTAGTCAGTTATTGCTGGTTCTGTTCATTTACTATCCCCAGTGATGTTGGATAGTTGATGTTTTACTAAATTTCTGATATGCATATTAATATCATGAAATAGTCCTTCATAAAAATCCAAATTTCATTTCTACCTCAGAGATGTTATGTCCCATCACTTTGTGCCAATTATAGCATCACCTTCAAACTCACTAATCTTGATAACCTGACATTGTAGCTACTGTAACCAATCTAACAGCTATGCCAGACTTTTGTTGTCTTATATAGGCATTAATGACTGCAATGCTGCACACTAATTGATTACGTATCTCCTAATTTTCATACACATGCCTGTAACATTTTTTGGGCTCTTTTGTGTAATGTAGATAAGTAGACCTTTGTAAATTACATTTCAATGGAATGCATTTTGTTACAAGGCATCATTTAAATTATTTTTCATACAACATTAAAACAGCTCTTTAAGATTCAAGATTCTTTTATTCCTAAAATTTTATTTGCATAACATTTTTGGTCAGTTTATTAATAAAAGAAAAATACTAAGTAGCTCAAAGGGTCTGTAGATCATGTCAAAATTTATATTTCATAATTTTTATAGATATGGATAATTTATTTCTCTTACTTTAAATTGAAGATATATTAGTGATGAAAGTTGTGAAGTAGCCATTGTTACTCTGCATATTATTTCTATACAATTTAATGTAGTGCCCAATTGACTCATTTATTAGTTTTGTGGGTTTGATTTCCAATTCAGGCATTGATGTTTGTACTAGTTTGGAGTCCAGTTTAGACTGTGTTCCATTAGAATCATTCTTTATTTCAAAAACTTGTTATAGAGCAAACAAATTAATCTAGTCCAGTTTGAATGAAATACAAGTCAAAAAATAATTTTTAATTTGTAAACTTACTGTCAACTTTACAAGGCTTTTTAAAAATATGATTGCATTTGCAAATTATCTGGAAATATACATGTAAAACATCAGTACTTTTGCAAATTAGCTTCAATTTTTTTATGTATCTATTGTTTTTTTTGTTTTTTTTTATTTTCAATAATTTATGTTTTTTTATTTTCTAATATTCTGAAATATTTTTATTCTAATGAGATTTCAATATGCAATTTCAGTTTCTTAAATGAAATCAAGTCAGCAGAGAAATTTAGTTCCTATTTAAAGAATGCAGAGTGAGGCTTCATCCAGGTAATTAATTCCTTTAGTTTGATGTTCATTTAAATTAGTTTTCTTTAGATTTTAATGTTTATATTTGGCATGTATTTGAATAAAGTAAATTTTATGCACTAAAATAAAGTATTTAAGATAACTACAAAAAAATATAATTTTTAATTAATCCTAATTACCTTAATTTTATGTTTAATGTTATAGTGTGTTTAAAAAAGATTTGTTATATAATTTACATTGTATTAATATTCTTTAAAGATAAGAATAAAGCCAGAAACTGTCTGTAATTTCAATCAATTAAATGTATGTTAATTGTTTAAAAGTTTAAAAACTTTAATTGACTGCAATTTAAAAATGATGTTTCTTTATTAAAATCTAAATCTTTTTATTTCAAGTATAACTAAAGTAAACCATGGGAATCATGTAAATTGTTTCTGAAGGTAAACAGGAATTTAATCACAGATTATTGTGTATGTTTTAATTTTACATAAAACTGCGTTTTGGGTTGGATTTTATTAGACTTATGCTTTGTAATCAATGAAAAATATCGATTATTACTATAAATATTCAATTTAACGTTTCATTGTTTTCCTCATATTTTTAACTTGGATGTATTGATTACATTTGTAATAAAATTGTTAGTCACCAATTATATCAATGTTAAATTTTATATTTGTACATGTTTGCTGATGATTAGATTGCTCACATTAATTTTGTCAATTTTATTTTTTTTTAAATTATTTATATAACAATGATATTAAAGTGATAAATATTTTGTGATCATTTATCTATTCATTGTGTTTTATGCCAATTAATTTATCTGAAATTTTATTGTATTTATAAATTTTATCATATTTATAACTTTACTTTCCTTCCAGTGCCAAGGAAAAATGCTTAAAATACATTCCAAATAACTTCCTCTAACTTATAAATCAGCTCATGACATGATGAAGTTATATTCATGTTGGTATGGTATCTAAAGTTATAAACTGATCTGCTAGAATTATTTCAATGTGTAAATAATGTACAACATTTTGTATATACTTGTATGTGTTTATAATTAGCATGTGTCTTTTATACATGTATAAATTATGAATTTTAATTAAGTTTGAATTTTAATTAAGTTATCTTTTTGATAATTTCTATGTAAAATGTGATGTACTTATTCCAAAATTTATTTATATGCAGGATGTCCAATGCTAATAGAGTCAATAACTGTTTTCTCATTTGTCACTCATAGATTTAATCCAATTTTAAAAATGTTTAAAATGAAATTTCTTTGGGGTAAATCAAATAAATTTATTGTTTACATTTTTTTACATTTTATGTTTTACAATCCTATTTTAAATTCTATATATGCTGTAAATTATACTGAGTAAACATTCATTGATACATTAATATGCTTAATAAAAATTCATTTTTAGTAGGAAATTGATATATGTAAAATTATTTGAGAAAGATGCTCTTTAGCAGATTTATTAATTGATATAGCAATATGTATTAAACTAAATATTATATAGTTTATATTTGTTAGTAATGCATATAAAATGTGAAAAATACAAATTGTTCTGAAGAAAAATAAAAAAATTGAAAGAAAAAATAAATAATATGCTATATTTACTTTGACTTGTAATAAGGGCTCTTAATGATCATCTGATAGTGTGTTTTCTGATAAATGTTTTTATGTAAGAATTTCCAAAAATATTTCTCAATTTTTTTGTTTTCACCTAGTAATGTATGAAGAAACTCCTATTAAATATATTACTGGCGGAATCTATCCAAAAGTAGATTTTGAAACGTATTGATTTGGTTTTTATGTTAGTACATTAACTTATAAAAAATTTTTTATTCAAAAAGTGTGTGTATTTTAATGGTAGAGAGGAAATAACTATTGAACACTTTGTATATTAATCTCAGCACTGTAAATCCTTATGTTGAAAATTAAATGTTAAGTTTTTTTGTGAATATTTTAATTTTAATATCAGTGTGAAATATAAATATATAACTTGAAGAATATACATTTGATTGCAAAACTGAATGGTGTTTTATGAAAATACATTTTCATTCAGCAAGTCCTTACAGTGAATCTTGTTGTAAAAACTTATTAAAATACTTTTTGAATTTTATGGATACATATATAAAAGTATTATTAAGGTTATATGTATTATAAATTTCATTGTGCTATCTTGATTTGTATATTTATTTAATAAGGACATTTATTTTTATAATCTTCAAAGTATTTATTATTTAAAATATATTTATATACTTGAGCTGTTTGAACACTTTTTATGTAGTTGTAAAAATGAATAGTTTCTTTGTTCTTTATTTTGTTTATGTTTTCAAATTCTATGTATGAAATATTGTGTTCCAATTGAGATTATTTGAAAATATATTTCAAATGTTACTCATGTTTTTTAAAATAAAATATATTGCTTAAGTGCTTTTCAAATTTTTATTTTAATACTTAAAATACTTGCTCAAAATAATAAATATATTCTTTTGTTATGATTATAACTTGGTATGACTTCTGAGTGTTTATTTATATAACAAGCAATAAAATATTTGATATGCATCATTTTTTAATATTTAAAAATGTTTGCATTTCATAAAATAATCCTCAAAAATTCATCTTACAGGTTTTTTTCCTTTCTTTCTTTTAAACAAAATGTTATAGTGATAATGAGTAATTCTTCACAATCAAAAATTGAATACTTTAATTTTTTAAATCCTTGTATATACATGAGCCCAAAATGAATCATAGATCAAGCTTTTAGCTTGATATTTAATTACTATTTTATTAACTCTTACATTATGGCTGGTTCATAAAATGTTTTCCTATTTGTTGCTTATTTCCAAAAGAATTGTCCCTGATATAAATTGATAAATTAGCTTCTTGTATGTTGAATTATTGAGAAATTAACAGGGATTTAATTTCGATGAAGGAGTTAAATTATTTTGAACTTCCATTAAATAAAATATTGGTATTAATAACCCGATTGAGAAAGCTTTATATTATGTATCTCTGCAAGATAAATTATACAGCAAAAGAATTTAATTTATTATTATTATCATAGTTTATTAGACAATGTGGAATATGAGGTGATTCATTTAGTTATTTTTGTAAATTTGTTTAAATAATTTTGAATATTGCATTTACAAATGTCTTACATTTGATTTTATCTATACTGAATATCATTTTATTTTTTATATTTGGTTTGAAATTTTGTCTCAAAATTTACAATGGAAATAATAAACTTATTTGGTATGACTAATATTTTTTATTGAAATTTGTGTTGTTGTTACTTATAACACTTGAACAAACCAAGCTCGCTATACTGTTGTCTAGTCGAAATTAAGTCAGAAGTGTATGTCTTTCGTTTAATCAGAGCACCATACGAAAGTTAGATATAGATCTATAATAAAAAATGCTTTTCAAGTTTTTTTTTTCGAAATTAAGCTTTTAAAATACTGTTTTTGTTAATTCTTTGTATTTAGTGTTGGTAACATCTAAACTTAAATTGTTAATTTATAGCTATATTGCAAAAATGAATGTTCTTAAAATAGTTTATTTATTAATTATTTTAAAATTAGTAATCTTTAATTCAGAAAACCTATTTTATATAATCCTAAAAATTATTTTCAAAAGAATTTTCATTGTTGTCTAAAACATTTGTTAAACTGTTATTTCAATTTTGTACCCAATAATTTTTCTGTTACCTTAATAATTTTCAATGATAATTTTTTTTAAATAAATATATAAACGTGTTTCAAATTTGATGTCCTCAAAGTTATAAAAAAATCTTTAAACACGATATGAAGTCTTTAAAAGTTATATTTTTAAATAATTAAATTCATACTGAAAGAAGAAAAGTTGAGCTTATAAAATAAGGGATAATGTTAAAATATTTTGAATTTTAAAAAAAAGTTTAATTATGCTATAAATAATAAGATTTGATTATTCAGAATGTTACAAGAAATGTAACTTTTGCTTGCTTTATGGTTAATTTCGTTTTTTTAATACTTGTTTTGTGTTAATACTTTATGAAGAATTCTTATATTTTTAATGGTTAATATTATCACTTAAAAATATAAGTGATAACATGGTTAATATTATCACTTATATTTTTATCACATAATAGATAATTAAACCAAATAAAATATATATAGACAAATTCAAAATCAAGTTGTTTTTGTTCCATAATTATTTTTTTAAAATGTAAAAGAAAGAAAAATTTCCTTGTTCTTATAAGATTTTTTTATAGCACAATATACTTAGTCATAGAACAGTTTATTTCAGGATAAAACACAGTATTTTTTTTCTCCCGAAAATAGCTCAATCTCAGATTAGTAAATCTTTGGAATCAACATTGCTTACATTTGTTTTAATTAAATATCACATGACAAGCCATAAGGAGAAACATAAATATGTCCTTTGTATTCATTCTAATTTTAGCCCACAATAATACTCTCTTTTTTCTTTTGTTCTCACTATAAAATATTTGAAACTCATTATTTTTAGTTACTCTTTAATATTTAATTTTAGGGGCATAAGAAATTTGTTAGGTGATTCTCAAAAAATAACAATAGGCTTAAATAGTTTACCCCCCTCAAAACTATTATAATAAGTTAAAAGATTGTTTCAAATAAATTGTTTCCAAAACATTGTAAATCCAAGAGTTATTTTTCTCTGATATAACTTTTTTAAATTTAATTTTCTAAAAAATATCAATTTGTTAAGTTACTTTTAATACTTTCTAATTTTCATTTTAGCTCATTGTTTATAGACTTCCTGTTCTTAAAATGTTTAAGGAATTTTATTATTATTAAAGTAAAGATATATATCTCTCTCTCTTCATTTTCAGATATGATCAATTTATTCAATGTATATTCAAAAAATTTTTATTATGAAATTTCAATACATAAATTATATAGAAATAAACTTGTAACATTATTTTTCTTTAAAACTCAGCATCCCTTGAAAAACTCAACTCCTATAAAATAAATTAAAATGTAATTTTTTAATGTTACAAAATTTTATAACATAAATATAATAATTTATGTTATAAAATTTTGTAAATCAATTTTTGAAATCTTTATTTTTTTATAAATTGATTTGAATTAATTAAATATATTTTTAAAACAAAATAACTGGTTCATTAACATATTAAACACATATATTATTAAAGCAAACAATTTCTTATTATTGTGTGATACTTTTACTTTGTAAACGTCTAAAATTAAATTATGTTATAAAAAATTCAGACATGTACATCCAAATTCTAAATTAATTTATTAACTATATAATAATTTAATAATGCATCTAACCGTTATGTCAAAAGAAATGTCTTAAAAACTTTAAAAAATTCTAGTTACTTACCTTTGTGAAAAATGTATATTTTACTGTCAATAAATATGCAATAAAGGTGTTATTGATTAAATACAGTAACTAAAGTCTTCAAATGTATTATTTTAATTAATTTGTCCTTTTTTGATTTATTATATCTGAAGGCATCAATATTTTTATGTTGTGAAATATTTTTGAATGATTCGAAATATGTGATTTTTGATCTGTTTTTTTCAAAATATTTTATTTATAAAAAGAAATTAATAATCTTTGTAAATTTTGAATTAATGCATATTAATATTTTTCTTTTCCATTTTATATTATTAAATGTATTTTTCATTTTATAGAAAATTTTATCTTTAAGAATCAACTTTCTTTTAATATTACCATTAAAGTATCTACAACTTTTGTTTGTTTCTCATTCGAAGTTTATATAAATTTTGTGCTCATGCTGCTTCATACTTTGCAATATTTTGAATATCTTTTGCCTGAAAAATAATAGAAAAATCATACTTACCTCTAATGTAACTCTTTGAATGATGTTTAACTCAAGAAATTTTGTAAACTCAAGAGAAATATTTACTCACCGAAATTCAATAAGACCAGTTGATATAATGTTGGTGTCTAATTTAAATTTATATTTGGTGATCATCTTTATTAAAAAGAAATCTCATAAATATGCTAAGTTGCTTGCAGCTTTCACGTTGATTTTCATTCGTTGTTCTTAACTTTGGTAACCTAGCTTTATGACGTAAAACTCACTCATACAGCTAGATAACCAAAGAAAATACCAACGTTATTATACTCTAGAAAATAAATTTGAAAATTGTATATCTTTCAGAATAATTCAAAAGTAAACTTCGAAAATATGCTGTCTCCATAATTGTTTTATCAGAAAGATTTTGGACAAAATAAACTAATTCGTAATCCCTATTTAATTTGCAACAAAACTTGTGAATCAGTTCATTTTCAGATACCTATAAAATGGATTCTACTGATTTTTATTTAATTTTTTCCTAAAATCCATCTTAAATAACTACTTTCCTCATTATCAATAATGAATATTTTTGAATACAACAACTCGTTTGAAAAAAGCTAGGATTTTATTCAATAAAAGGAACATAAAACTTCCTACTCCTGTGTAAATATGAAAAAACTTTAAAAAATAACTTTATAGGAAAGTAATGTCGACCAATTGAATTGTCCTCCCATTAATTTGAAAATCTAATGGAACTGATATCAAAGAAGAAATATGTAATTCAAATTTATACTTTTAAACTTTCAATTAAAAATGACGTGAGAATAACAGTTATTAACCCTATTGTTAACCAATTTTAGTCATTATTTTATTCTGTTCAGCTATTATGCTGAAAACAAATGGATGATTGAAATCCCTTTATAATTATGGATTCTAATCGAAAATGTACTACAAGGTAGTCCAATGGAATATTTTTTGCCTTTAATGATTGGAGAAATCTTCAAGAGATGTGTTGGAACTTCAAAAAGAGAATATTTGATTAGAATAGTCATCTAAATAAAGGAACATTGACATACAACACTCTTCAAAGTAGGAAGTCCTAAATCTATTCTCCATTAATTAAAAAGAAATTCCTGTTGTGAGCTACTTTCTTAATGCACATCTCTAATGCATTAAGAAAGTACTTAAGATTTTCCAGGATTTCCATCCTAGTAACATGTGAATATAGCCAGATCTATAGCATTACATTTGAAAGCTCGAAAAAATAGTCCTACCACAATTTTTAGGCTATTCATTGCATTGCTTCAGAGTACTGTCCAAACAATCAAAATGACTGTTTGGGGAAATTTTTTAAAATGGAAAAAATATTGTCAATTTTGGAAATTTCTATTTTCAAAGAAAGTTTTTATTTGCAAATTTTATCAATATATCGCTATTTTGAGATTGCGAACTTGATTTACTGATTCCAAAACTTTAAATTATAATATTTATCAAAACATCCAAATTTTATTCAAATTTCTTGCCAAGTTAAATATTTGAAAAACGTTTTTTAAATGAAAAAAATATTTTTAGATAAAATATTTTCAAATATATTCTTAGATAGTAAATATTTCGAAAATTTTAAGCAAGATTTCTTGAACGCTTCAAAAGTATGTGTATTAAGACTTAGAAAAGCAAGTTCTTTCTTGTACATGTGCAGTTCATTGTAATATGCAAGTACAACTTTAATTAATAGCTATTTCATAGTAGCAAACTAGTTTTCAGAATATTTTTTTAATCTATGTTGATAAAAAAATTAATTTAAACAAAAATACGGTTTATTTATTTCGTATGTATGTGTCTATCTAATATAAAATGTTGCTATATTAATGTGTTAATTCGAACAACAAACTAAATAGCGACTTGTTATTTAAAAAAAATTACTATTTTTAAGACGTAATTTGTATTTATGAGTACGAGATTCTAATGTGTGTCACCCTCAGCAGGGGTTAAAAACATGTAAATACGATTTAAAGAAAGCCACAAAGACGATTGATTTGTTTGGCTAGCGAGAGAAAACAGTGGTTTTCATTGACACGCCTCACTGACTTCTGAAACAATGACTGGGCGAATACAGGGTGACCCACTGATGACTATCCTTTCTTTGAAAGCGAATAGAAATGAATAATACTCTCTTAGAAATGCATTCTTTTTGCTTTCATGTAGATGATTTGATATATTTTCATCTGTATCTATTTTCACGTTAATTATGATGAAATTAGTTGAACTTCATTATTTTACATTCATATAGCTTAACAAAATTGTATTAATAAATAGTTTAAATAGAAGTTAAAGTTTGTAATTTAATTCTGATTCGTAAACTCGATTTTAACCTTATGAACGTGAATGTTAGGAACCCATTTTAATTCAAAAGGCTTCATTTACTTTTGTGTGCAAAACGGGATCAAAGAGCGAGTAAGAAACGAAACTTATACCTTCATGTTGACAGTTATCGACGTTTTATAGCGAATTTTATCGGGGACCATTTTAAAGATGAAAAAAGTGTAATGTTTATAAATTTCTAGGACTCGAATCGAAATTTATCTATTGGAAAAGGATGTAACTTCTGAGTTGTCGATCGAGAAAACTTCAAGAGGCTCCGAATGATGATTTCATAAATAAGACTAAAACTGAAAAGTTAAGTAGTTTTTGATTTATTGGAATTTTTTTAAATATATTAATAACAAAATGGAATCGAAAAAAATCGTTTCAGGAAAAAATATCACTCGTAAAGTTCTTTTTGTTGCTCAAATACATGTGCAAGATGTGCGCCAATCTCTAATGGGTGACGAAATTTATTTATTATAGCTTTTAAGGGAATTCGTGGAAATGGGAGAGGGGACCATATAATACAATTAACAGAAAAAGTTTTCCTTAAAATTTGACTCGAGATCTTTTTTCCTTAAAAGGTGGGATAATGGTAGATGTACATCATCGATTGTCATTGTAAATGTGAAAACAGAAATTCTACTTAATGATAACATCCCATAAAAAAGACAATAAAATTTAATATAGTTCTATAATAAAAAATCTCGTTATTTTTTTTTTTTATTTATTTCTTTTTCTTTTTTTTTTTTTTTTTTTTTTTTTTTTTTAATGAATTCGCGGTTGATGATACGTAATTCTCGAAATCAGAAAATAGTGGGTTCGATCTTATCTTAGTTAATGATTGTTAAAATGAGAGCATCTATGTTTTTTAAAATATGCAATTTCCTGATCCCCCTTTTCAAATGTAGAGTGAGGTTAGAAAGTGGGATGTCAACTCAAGTATCGATCTCGTCTCTTGATCATAATTTAAAACTATATGGTACCAGAGCTGTGTGTTTTTTTCTGCTCAAAAATTAGTTTAAATTATCATACACTGTCAGAAATATTCGATTACAATTTAAAACACCACAATTAAATAGAAATATGGTTAGAGAATAATAGAATGTTTTCACAATTTTTTTTTTTCTTCTAAAATTGAAACCCTTTATCTGTAGTCACATACCACTGGCATTTTACATCTCACTGTTTTAGTGTACTATATGATATTATAGTACTACGTTATAGGTTGTGTGTGCTAAGCTGAGTAAATCAATCATATCATTTTGATTCACCACCAAGTGACACGGTCGACCACTGAATTGGCATTTTTCTCTTTCATTTACCACATCAAATCAAGACAGAAGGATGCATTATATCTTAAAAGCATTAAATTAATTTCGGTTATGTGAAATACCAAACCTTTCTGGAAACCGAACCTGGGAGAATTGTTCTTTCAGACCAAATTACTGATGTGTAGAAATAATAATGATAATAGATTTAAACTAATAAGAATAAAAATCTCTTGAATACGATGTGATGAAATGATAATATGTATCAAAATAATTATATTGATAATAGCTGTAAACTCATAAGAATAAAAACTTGAAGTAAAAACATTAAATGAAGAACATATTTTATTAAAAAAGACATTTAAAAGCATTCACAATGTAAAAAAAAAAAGAAATAGGGGTGCATTTAAATAATTCACTCACAATTGCTTATCAAATTATTATGCAATGAGAATTTTATTTAGATAACGGAGAATTTTCATGAAATGTGAATTCCTAATTAATAAACTTAATCAAGAGCTACTCAAAAGAATAATAATCAGGAACTGCTGAAGATTTTTGTTTAAATAAACAGACTTTAAAAAAATAAGAACTACAGAGATAAAGATATACAGAACTATAGAAACGAAAGAGGAATGCATAAAATGATATACTTTATTTTATATATAACAACATATTTATAACACATTTATGTAAACAAAAAGAAATACCAATGATGTAAATATTCACTTCATTCAAATATATTATGAAGTATAAAAAAATTCTGTAAAATTAGCATAGAAAAATAGAATTATAGTTAAATATTTAAGAATGATTCAAATCACTTTTTTCAGTTGAATCTTTTTACCGAGTTTTATGCCAGTTGATACTCAATACTTCATATATAATTTCATAGACTATAATTTCCAAATTTTATCATTTTATTATTAATTGCGTAGAAGTAAACTCAAAAATTAATGCTTTATCTTGTAATATATAGCATTAAATTTAGTTTCTGGAAATCGAATCAGTATTTATTACAACAGACAGTACAAAAATTTCGAAATTTAAAAACTTGCGTTTAGTCAAATGGTGCACATGATGAGCAAAGATTCAAAAAGAAATTTAATAGTAAAAAAAGGACTTGAAATGCTTAAATTTGGTAAGTCTGAAACTTTTATACCACGTTTACAATGTGTTTCTTTTTCTTATTTTTTTTATCACGTGAAAGAATAACCGTTCTAAAGAAGACATGACGAACATTTAAAAAAAGTTTTTGTTTGCGCGTTTTGACCTAACAAGGTGTGACAAACTGGTGTCAAAATTAAAGAGCCGAAACTTTAAGCTTCTTTTTTGGTTACACCTTTTCACGACATGGTCATATGCTCTCTTCTTGTCTTTTTTATTCACTGGGTGACCAAAACGTGCAGATAGATAGACAGACAAGCAGTGTACGGATCGTTGCGGACAATTTAATGGATTACTTTCCGACAGAAAGTGGAAGTTAAACATTGCCAAATTTTTCGGTTGAAGGTTGGGAGGCCAAGTGGAACGGATATCGATCGACAAGGAGTCGTCGGTGGAGCAGAAACATTTAATGAAGTTTTGTCGCCAACAAACACAAAAAAAGAAGCCTATTGTTTATTTTCATTCTTGGCGGGGAGGTCAGTCTTCCAGAGACTCCCCACCTTGACCTTTGTGGGTGACACGAGAAAGAGAACGCGGAAAGAACGACCAATTTCTCCTTTTGAAAAGTGTTTAATCGCTTAATGGTTCTGTGGTATATAATAACGAGTTGTTCGTCGGAAGACTCGTTACATTCTGCTACATCTAGTTCATTAATTATTTTATCGGGCCTTTTTATAATGGCGAGGAATGCTAGGTGATGAACTTTCACGAGATGCTTTTAATTGAATCTTGGTCATTTGCAATCAGTGCAGTTCCATTTCCAATTTTGGTTTTGGAGAAATTCATTCAACCTATTATCGCGATTGCCAAATTGGGAAAAACGCCATCTTTATATTCAAAAGTAACGAGATCGATACCTGTTCATAGCAAAAACCATCCTGCTGAGAAGGCTTATGGTAGTCCAATGCCTTTCAGCTGGTACGGGATTTTGGTGCAGAAGATACCAACTCAGGTGTCAACTGCATCACTCATTCAGAATTAAGAAATTGCTGCCAGCGTCTAGTGGCTTCGGTCGATAGAAATAAACTATCGAGAATGAGGGCAATAATCTAAGAGTTCCCTTTTCTATATTATTGACATTTGACTCTAAAAACATATTTAAAAATTGGGGGATTTCAAAAATATATCTTACTTTTAAGAATTTCAAGAACTTATCCTAATCATAAATACCGACGTCTACTTGAGTATGTAATGGGTCCTATAGTCAAAGAACAAAATTAAGCGTGAATGAATTT
Organism: Latrodectus hesperus; assembly: GCA_037975125.1. Classification (NCBI taxonomy): domain Eukaryota; kingdom Metazoa; phylum Arthropoda; class Arachnida; order Araneae; family Theridiidae; genus Latrodectus; species Latrodectus hesperus. The sequence goes on from CM075852.1 coordinate 57,425,761, forward strand.
TTTCATTTTGGCATGCGAAAAGTTTATTCATCTTACTTAAAAATAACTCCAATACGAAATGACCACAGGAGTTGTCATTCTAACCTTAGATTTTAATCAACGCATTATAGTAATAGATAGCACAGAATCGAAATTGTAATACCTTGATATATTATCGGTGATTCGGAGATAAAAATATTTTTATAGCGGGTCAAACTATTTAAAAAAATTATCTTATTTAAAACACATATGTAAATAAAATTTTAAAATCTTATACATATTATAAATTAAGAGCCATTTTCATAATTTACGCTTTTGTGTGCATCATCCAAAGTAATTCTGTACACTTAAAACTTCACCATTTAATCGTTGACAAAGATCGACGTATAAAGGGTACATTAAATACGCTGATTGCGTATTAAATGCAAAACTCGTTAAATTAAAAATTAACATATTAATCCAAAACAAAGCCATCATTGTAACAAGGACTAAATAGAAAAGGATGATTATAACAAATGTTAGTAGTTATGCATTAACGCAGAATTTTTTCGAAGGAGAATCTTTATTGAAAGCATTATAGAACCAAATATAACTTCTTATACTAAAAAATATTTTACTCTCACTTGTATTTTCTACATATTATTATAATGCTTAAATACAGTTTGACATGTTTTTTGCTTGAACTATTAAAATCATATCATTCTTCTGAACCTTATACATGCAACATGATGACTTAATCTGTTATATTAAAAATAAATTACAATTTACTTAATAAAAATTTAATTATAATTTAACAAAATTTATATTAACCAAATATTGAGCTAAAAATGTTGCTTGAAGCAACTTTTAAAATTTTTTTTACAATTTGTAACTTTGTTTGGAATGAGATTCAGTATATTTCTGAGTAAAATTTAATTCCGTAAAGAAGAGGTGGCATTGTAGCGTTAAGAACGCTTAACTAATAGTTTCCACACGAAATATATATATATATATATATATATATATATATATATATATATATATATATATATATATATATATATATATATATATATATATATATATAAATTCGTTATTACAACATTTTCTGTCAATACATTAAAACGATGTGCTGCAGATAACCAAAAAAAAAAAAATTCTAAAGAAATATAATAGATAGCGTCATTGATTAAGGTAAAAAATAGAATTTAATTTAATTTAATTATTACTTATTTACTTATTTTTGCAAATTGGTGAGGAACATGTAAATTATCCTCTTCGCTTTAATACACAAAAATACATTAATTAAAGTATTACATATTATTTATTAAATAGTTTCTTGGACGAAATTTTCTTAAAATTGCTTTCGTTAGAAATATTTCTAATTAAAGATTTTAAAAAACTAGTTTTTAATTTTTTATTTATTTTCTTAAAAAGATAATTCAAATCTTTATCACGGAATCTTTCAAGAAACTGAGCATACCGCTTTTCCCAGTCAGCCATGTTAATTTAAAAATTGGTTGAGTGGGTGCGATTTCATATAACGACTAGTATTACTTTAAAGTAAATTTTTTTTCCTTTCCCACTCCATTTTGGGTGGACGCATGCATTAGTTTGAAAAGGCATACCTGCTGGCTCATGAACTTCCCCCTGTCTGGAATTGAAGATGCTTGTTGGAAGGCAGGTTTGTCCGCCCCATATCTCCTCCGCGAGCCATTACCTCCTCCTCTTCCTCCTGCAGAACATGACGCCGCCGTGACCTCATGAAGGGTCGGTTAAATGGAAGTCTTCCACTTTCAGAAAGAAAGAATCTCGAAATAAGACCGACAGGTACTGGTGGGGAGGGGTGCATCTGAGAGCCAAGCACGTGCTCAAGAAGTCTGGCAACCCTAAGGGCAGGTGAGATGTTATCTTCTGGCAGCTATCCCCTGTTCCCCCCAACCGGTACTAGCGTGGAAGACAAACAGGTATGTGGTTAGAACAACATTCCACAACACTGCCCGTACCGACGGGGCCTCACCCTTTTCCCATCGTCTGCTGCAACCAGAGACTCCCACGGTTTTCTATCCGATTCTCCTACCTGTTCTGTAAATTTTGTCAAACATCATCTGAAACAAGTTCCAAAAGGAGCAGCGAAAACAGTTCAAGCAACATATGATTTGGCCTTCCACCCTATTGACGCGCGTGGGCGAACATTTTGCGCTACCCATTAGCAATGAGATACACAAGTTTAGATGTACAAATCAAACCACGTAAAATTACATGATCATGGAGAAAATCATTTGCTTACTACAGACATAAGTCTTAACAATGACTGAAAAAAGGAGAAGAAGATAATATCCTACTAGAGATTATATTTTACATCAGCAGTGATTGATTTTCAGTACAAATATATTAATTCTCCGCAATTAAAGAAGCAGCCTCCTTTCAATTATTTGCATTTTTCCTACAAAGAAATTTAAATGGCTACTTAAGTACATCTGCACTAAACTGAAAATAGAAGGAAAAAATTAATAAATTAGAGAGATTTAATTCAGAATCAAATAAATGTCAGTAAAATCTCATTTATTGATGAAATAACATCCAAATGTTGCGAAATAACTGACATCTCTCACTTTTCTTACTAACATATCTAAGCTCAACAGCATACAAAAACTTGCTAGATGTGATTCTGAGGTAACTCCTCTATTTCAGCTACTGACGAAATGCTTGCTTCTAATTCTGTTTTCCTTTTCACTACTTACGTAAGGAATTAATAACTTAAATTTGCCCCATACAGCTAAAAAATTTTCATACCAATTTCATCACAAAAATTGTAATTGGAATCAAATATTAGCTTTCTTGCTCATAAATTAGAATGAGATTTCTTCAGAATCTGTTTTCTTAAATTATATTTTGTCATAACATGATGGTTCATTTGCTTGTCACTTAACGGTCTTATTTTACTTACGAAAACTAATTTAACGGAGACCTACAATTTAAAGTGAATTCTGAAATATAAAAAGTATCAGCATACGAAAAGGAATCGAACACATAAATTGCAGAATGTAAAACCGGAGAGCTTATTTTGCATCCAACTGGACAATCAGTTTACTAAAAATTAATCGTACTGTAATGAAATGATAGTCGCGGAACTTCTCTCTTAAAATGTCATCATATTCTTTCAATGTTTTTTCTTTTTTTTTTTTACTGTAAATGATATATTTTTGCTTAAAAATAATATTCATTATATTCTTACATAATTTTTATTCTTAATATGAAAAATATATTGAGAAAGAAAAAAGCTATAAGAAGCTCGTTCTATCTGCTTATTAATGCATGCAAATTTAATAATATGCATTAAAACTACCTATTAATAGTTTTGGACTTCCTCTACTTTAAGTTTCATAATCAATGTTCGGCTTTTTGATTGTGTTAATAAGCGTTTTCGTGGTTAAAATAGCAAGTAAATTAATTTATTCTGATAAGAACTGATTAGTTTGTCAATGCGTTACTTTTTGAATGCAAGGACTCTTTTGACCAATATCTGCGATATAAAGTACATTCGAACTATACAACAAATATCAAAATCTGAGATAGGCTGGGTTATTTACCATGAAGCTATAAGCTACACTAAATTTAAAAGAAATTATTCTATGAAAATGCAACGAGAAAACTATATTGTTTTAATAACAAATATTAACAACCGTACAATATCAATAGCCGAATCAATACTAATAAAGTAGATCAAAATTTCGTTTAATTGAATAATATACTTTACATTGAGGAAGTTGATATTATATAATTGATTTGATCAAAATGTTCATCTATTTCAATAAATTACTTTATTTGAGACATAAAACCAGCGAGACACACTCCAACTAACACATATGGACTTTAATTATAATATTTCATTTATAGTTTTAAGAAGAAATTAATTTGTTTTCATTTCAAATTTAAATCATATTTATGATTGAATACTGTGAAAGCAACGATTAAATGAGCGACTTTCAGTTAATCGATGAATGGATATAATTATTCAATCATTTAAAAAATAACACAATGATAAGAGCAATCTTTAAAAAAAAATCCAACATACTTACTTTTAAAATTTTAGATACGTTTATTTACTATCCAGTTTAAAAATGTAGTATTGACGAAACAAATTTATTTTTCTATTTTTGTTGTAGAAAAATCCTATTTAAAAATTTATCTTCGGCAGAATAAGATACGTATTAGAATTTCACAACAGTTGCAGCTGCGCAGTTGTCTCTTGCTTTTTCCATTCAATTTCCTAGTGATCTATAACGCAATTGTTATTTTACAAAACAAATTTATAAGCTAAAATGAAATGAAAGAATGCTTTAAATAAATATCACTTCAAATTTCTGTTGATTGGTCAAATGGTAAGAAAATATGACAGAAAAAATTCATTAAGAAAAAAAAAAGAAAAAAAATAGATCACACTAACATGCAATTAAAATTGAATTGAAATAAAGAAGATATAACACATATTACTAATAGCTCTGCATGTGTATTTATTTATTTAAAAAATCAATAATCATTTTTAATAATTTTTTTCCCACTTATTCACTCTTTTATAAATAAGTATAACTTATTGACTCAGTTTATTCTATTTTCCGGATCCAGTTAAGAAAAATATAATTTTACGTTATTATAAATGGAGTAACCTGCATGTTTATTTGCATATTATTTCAGATTAAATTTCAGGAAATGTAATTTACAAGCCTTTACAAGAAAATGAATTGATTTTGCAGACAATTTGTAACAGTCTTGAAATATATCAAAAAAAAAAATATGAAAACGATTATTTTGATTTAACAGTCTTACAAAATTTATTTATTCTAAGGCTGTGATAATATTTATTCAGTAAATAACTCGACTTTATGCATCCTGACTAAAGGCATGAAACTAATATTAGAGCATTTAAAAAACAGGAAGATCTTAGAGCCATTTAAAAACAGGAAGTATTTTTTAGAGCTATAAACTGAGAAAACTAATATTCATTTCTCGTTTATTATGTTAAAGAATTTGAAATCGGTCGTATAAACACATTTTGCTTATATTCAAAAAATGTTCTTAGTTTTGACAACAAAATTAGTTTTTACTCATTATAGAATTCATATATTTTGCATCAATTATTAATCCCAGTTCTCTCTACAGATTTTATGAATTTGAAACGATATTTTATTTATACTCATGTTAACTAATTGTATGTACAGAATAAAATTTATTTTAACCGAATCTGAAAATTTCAATGAATTAGGTTATTTTAAAACAAGGAAGGTGAACAATACGTTCTGAAAGTAATTTTGACTTTTTGGTTGCTTAAAAAACAACCAATTCCATTTTCTCTAATTTAATAAATTTAACTATATTTAAAAATAATAAAAAAATTAAATATAAACTACATATTTATATATAATGTAAAAGCTTCATATAAATATTTAGTAAATGTTTCATAATTTAGACACACACACACACATGCTTAAAATAAAGAGCAATTTTGTTTCAAAATTTAATTGAATGTATATCTCTTTTAAATTAATTACATATTATCTCTAATTCAACAAATTATGCATAGTTACTTAAAAAATTACAAATTTCATTACTAAAAAACTATTTTGTAATTAATAGATTTTCATATCTGATAATTTTAAAATAATTATCATATTCAGTAATATCGGTAAAGAAATAGGCAATTGTGTGTTTCTCATTTTATAAATGCATATGTATTTTGAATGTTTTTAATATGTGTAAAATCCAAACGGATATACTTTAGATATAAATATTTTTATTTATCGCAAAAATATTTTTACTATTGTAAATAGATTTTCTATACAGTATTTGCTAATAATATTTATATTATTATTTAATTTTGTTATAATTTTTTTAACAAAAATATTACCCAATTTAAATATTTGCTAAATTACGAATGATAATAATGAAAAAAGCAATTTTTCTCATTTAAAACGATAATAGTGAAATTTAAATTTTAGCAAGGAAAATAAAATTACCGAACAAATTTCCTCATACTTGAAAAACGTCATTTTCCGATTCATTTATCCCATAAATTCTTGACGAAATATTCCTACAAAAAGAAAAGAACATTTATTTTAGAATAATCATAATTCCATTTTTGCATACAGTTAAAATACCTTAATAATGCTTCTCATCTTAGTTAAGACATACATTCATAACGACATACAATTATGCATTTTTGTTAAAAATGCATTCGTACCATGTTAGTTAAAACATACGTTTGAAGATACCAATGAAGAATGTTAAAGATAATGGAAAATGAAAGTTTGTTGTAAAATAGGTTGAGTTATTCATAAATATCCTTATATTAAAGCTTTAAGCAAATTGTATTTCGAATATTTATTTGAATTAAACATTGAAACTTCTCATCAAAAAATGTTGCCTCATTCTTGAAAAAGCTATGATCACAGTGAATATAAAACTTAGAAACATAATTTATTTCTTTTACAACATTATCAAGTAAAAAATAGACATTTTACATTACATCAAATAATTAAATATGATATATTTTATGTAATATAATTTGAGCTTTTTATGCCCCGGGTAAAATTCTTTTGCGCTCGTTTAAATAGTATCCTTCTCGTTATTTATGCCAGTTTCTTAGAAAATGCGAGCTCTATCTCTGAGTATGTCGAAAATGGCAGTTATCCGAGAAATGAGACTTTCTTTTCTTCTAAATCTAAGTTCAGTAAACTCGTATACAGAGAAATGCTGCAAGAAGAATTACTTTTCTTTCAGTCACATATATGAAATGGATACTGTAATCATTTCCATACAATACGCTTTGAGTGAAAATGATTTTTCTCGCTTTAACATCTTCAAACACTACAAAATCTGACATTGATTCATACAATTACAATTCCTTTAGAAAAAATATTCTTCGTTTTAATTTAATTTATAGGTTTTATTTGATTACGGAATAATAATAGATTTCAGTAGAGATACTAATAATTTAGTTAAAAATATCAAATGCATAATTAAAATACCGTAAATTCAGAAGTTTTTTCTAATTTATTAGGCATTATTCAACAATAAGAATATATCAGAACAGAAAAATTACTCTGAATTTAGAATATTACAGAAAATAAATCAATTCTTTCTTTAAAGGAAATTTAGTTAAATTAATTATTGGATTTATAACATTTTAGAATCAATTACAAATTAAATGAATCATTAAAAGTTGATTGCCTCATTTGCATAAAAAAGTATATAGTTTTTTTTTTATAAATATAAAATTTTTTATGTTTATTTTGAAGCACTTTTTACATTATTTTAATTACTTTTTGGTATTATAGAAAAGACCCAGCTACATTAAAAATATATTATCATCACTATCAATGCATTGGTACTGGGAAGCATGCTGGTACAATATCAACAATAATTAATCAATGAATTGCTTTGATTTCTTAAAAATGGCATAAGCAATTATGCCTTACATAAAATTGTAAAATCAAATTTTTATTAATCAAATTACAATTTAATAAATGTGAACAAATAATTACTTGAGATTCTAAAATTTTTATAATTTTGCATGTAGCTTTTTACCAAACTGTCAAAACTTCTTTTTTTTCACATTTCATTTTGCTTTTAAACATCATAATGAGCTTAAGTAAGACGCTAAAAGTGCTTTGTGTGAAAAGCTACAACGTTTCTTGACTAATAAATGATGTAATATTTATGAAAGAACAAACGATTTTTAAACAATATGTTAAGATTATATTGTAGTTCAAAAGAAATTTTAAAATTTTTTTTCAATTATTTTATATTTATTCAATTATTTAATGTTCAATTTTTTGAATTATTTTATATTTTTGCCGAGGAATTATGAAACGAAAATTTATGAAGTCAATTTTTCCAGAGAGTTTGTATTTTCAATTTATTGCGATACGTACACGGCTGTTTATTTCTGCTGATTGTAGTCCCTGGGCAATCAAACTCATAATTTCGAATGATAGTAAGGACGTCAATTTCAGAGTGTGTGTACTCCTGTTTAAATTTAAGTACATCTCTATCTTAAAGACATTAAAATTATGAAAGTTTAAGACTTTTTTTGCACAATGGTTTTCAGTAGGGTCAGATATTGACCACACTATCTTTTTGAAATGCGAACAACACTTTTTCCCACCGGGTTACTATAGTATTTCCATGAAAATATCGTTTCCTTTTAGTTATTGCAAATAATGAATATTGAGAACTTCTATTCTCACATCGTACTAGAGCTAGACAAGAGGACACAAGTAAGAATTTAAAGAGAGATGCTAGCAAGGAAGTGGGATAAGATATATACATTACTATGTTATCATTTGCTTATGAATATTTTCGAGGTCCATCGCACTATCCCTCTAAGCCTTTTAAACAATACAGTAAGCTAAATTTCTGGATATCTTTCTGGATCATTAAAATCCTTTTGGTTGCATTCAGATACACTATTTTTATTACAGCCAAGTAGAAAATTGACTATTGGAAACAACTAAAAATGTACAAACCAGGAAAGATTTTTATTTTAAAAATCTTTTCTGATTCGTTTTCAATAAGAACAAGTTAAATCCCCCAGAATATAAAGAAAAAAACATTCAGATTAATAAAAATAGAAAAAAGAAATTGGACATTAATAACAAGAAAAATGAGAAAAAAAAGAATATATTGTGAGATCTGAAACGAAAACTTTTCTCTTCTCATTAGGGAAATAGGGAACAAAGGAGAAGACGTTCCGAATTCATTTGAGATTCAAAAGAATTAACAATACTCAATAAATCATTCTCCACACCCTCGAACACATGAAAAATTTAGAAAATTAACACAAATTAAAAGGAAAAAAATCGAAAACGAAATTTTCTATCTATATAACACTTAATTTAATTGTATACAGTTTTTAGGGGAATTAATTTAATTACTGTATTATAATAGTATTTAAAAGCATACATATATCAGAAAAATTGAATAGAACTTACATAGCGTAATAGACAATACATATTATCTAAAAACTTCTGTTGATATCCCTGATATTTCTTTCTGTAGAACTTTTCATAAATCGTGAGTTATGTTCATGTGTTTTAAGGTATCCATGGAAAATCCCATGCTCATGTTCCATCAGACAGACTTGTACACACAGAACAACTGCTTTCACTCTTTACTTTAAACTCGAAATATTTATCCTCACATTATGTTATTCTGTTTACTAGGTTAAGCGTATTTTTCACTTGCATGCTATTTTTAATACAGAACGTAAACTGAATATTTTGGCGGAACAATAAACGTATAATGCAAATGCTAAATGATTGGTAAATTGATTGTAAAATAAATAGTAGCAGTTGATACTCATAGAATCGCAAATATGCAGTGTCACAACAGAACACAGGTATCATGCTTGCAAAGTGAATAGTATCTATCAATATATTGGTAGAACCATGAATGTATTTTACCATTATTAGCTGACTGGTACATTGATTACGAAATGAGTAGTATTGAATGCAACATACTGGTAGAACCAGAAACGTGAATCGTGCTGCTGTTAGGTGATAGATACATTGATTCCAAAGCAAATAGTGACTGTCGATATATTAGAAGAACAGTAATGCTGTAGTTATTAAATGACTGAAAAATAACTAAAACTCTCAATACACTTATAAAACGGCAATACAGCCATCAAATGAATAGTTTAACGACTACAGTTATTAATTAGATTACAGGTGTTTTATATGTTTCCTTTAAGTTTATTAGCGTCTCCAAAAAAGACATGAATCCGTAACCAGTTAAGGATATAAACTTTATAAAAATCATGCGATTACAACAAGAATTGAAAACACTCCGATTACAAATGAGATTGTTATCAATCAAATTATGAAAAAAATTCAATTTTAAATTATTGAACGAAAATTGACCAATTTCAATAAAACATTAGCAATAACTTCAGGAGCTTCCGCAATCGCTTCAACAAGTCAGTTATTTTAAAAAATCTCTTTCCTGTACTTTATGACTTTTTCTTCATTTGTGATTCATGAGTTCTTTTAAATATGTTACCTTTTCAGCATTATAAAAAATGTTTTGATTAAGGAATGATTATAAATGATCGATTATATTATTTAGTTATTTTGATTACATAACTATTCTTTTTTTAATTGGTAACAACTTTTGATAGCGAAATGCCTCGTTATCAGAAAATTTTTCTAGTTCTATCCGATACTCAAGGAATATTCGTACAAAAATTTGAGATTTGTCAATTCCTACCACTGAGGTATGGCTATTTCGTAAATCCCTCACATACCTCACAAACCACTGATGCAATTTTATTCGAAAATTGAATTTAAAACAGAAAAAAAAATTCACTCTATGGGGATAAGTTCATAATTATTTCGTTGGAGTGAATAAATACGAGCTCTTATTCCGTTATTATAATTATTTACTGTAAAACTTCCATCTATCTATATAATTAAACATTTAACCAACTAGATTTTTAAAATATATGTAGTAAAGAATATTAAAATATTAGAAATTAAAAAGAATAATATTTTTATCGGAGTCCAAAGTAGTAAAAGAGGGTTTCTAACACACAGTAAATTTCATATGAATGAGATATAGTGTTAACTCTTTTAATATTCTTTAATAAGGTACTGTTTCACCAACAATTTAACTAAACATTACAAACTGCTTACATTAAACAGTTTTTAATGCTGATTAGAAATTTTAAATTACTATTTAAATATGTAGAATCATCTGGAAGAAAGATTCACAAATTAATAACAAAAGAATTTGAAGGATTTTTTAAGTCATTGTGCAGTTTTGTTGTATAGAAAGCATGTCGCGCTCTGTGAATGCGCCAAGTAAGATGCGAATCGTACATCATTATAAACGTATTCCATATGTTAAAAGAAGGTTAAAATGGTTAAGATTGTTCTTGGTTCAGTTTCATTGTTGTCCAGTGTAGTAAAAGGTCGAAAACCATGACAAAGAAGGAAAAATTCAAAGCATTTCTTCTGTATGCAAAAATGTTACAGTGGAATTTTAGATGTTAGATCCCCCAATGTCTTAGATAAAAATACATTTTTCATGAAAATTTAACAAAAAAAAATTGTGAATATTATTTTGACCCATAGGGCTCCTATCCGAGGCTAGAGCGCTAAGATCAGGCTTTGCTGTTTAAATCATATACATAGTAGTGGTGGAAATTGACGAATTTTTTAAATTATCTAACAAAATATTTTCAATTTTAGGGCACATTTCGCAAAAGCATTTTTTATATTTTAATTGAATCCAAGTACTACTTTTCTGGTAATAAAATGACAATTTTTGCCCTTTCTAAGCTGTGATTTTATATTTATAGTTCTCATATTCTGCGAATAATTTGTTGAGTTTCCTACCTATTTCTTTTAGTTAAGAATAGGTGCCAAATAACAAAATGTATGACACGTATTTCACATAGATTTGAATGATTTTATCTTTCTGCTGTTATTTATTTTAAAATTTTGTTGTATATATCATAGATAAAAAAAAGATGGTTTAATTAAAAGCGAGAGATAGTTTTACTCCGTTATTCGTCAATCTAAAATTAAATACCAGAAAAAGAATAATTATCTTCTGTCAAATTTTAACAAAATATTCCGATAAAATATAATATTTTAAAGCAAATTCTTCAGTGTTCTAAAGTCATATCATATAATACATTTTCTTATTTTTAATTTGGATTTAACTGTTGCTTGTATAGCAAGTGTTATATATTATATTCTAATAATTTTCAATTTCAAAGTGTAAATTCTAAATTTTAAGGAATTAATGGTTGAATAAATGGTAGGTTTCTAAGATTTCGATTTAATGTTCTAAAATTTTTAAGAACAAATTTCATGATAAAATTAGTTTATCTATAAGTAAATTCTTTTTCATGGTTCAAAACGTTATCATATAGAAATTGACAATATATCTTTTAACTTATAATGTATGACATATACATGAAAATTTTTTTGAAAAAAATTATTATAATGAAAACTAAATATTATTTAAAAAATTAGGTTCTGTTACCAAAATAATTTATTAAAAATGTACTTTTATTTGTGCTTACTAAAATTTACTTGCAAAAATTAATTCATTCTTTTTTCTCTAAAGACTTAGTTAAATGTTAACCAAAAATGTTAACAATCTTTTCGCATCTTTATAACTTAAAAGTCAAAGAAAAATACTTTATATAGATGATTCAGGAACCAGAAAATTTCAGAATAAAAATATAAAAAATATGATAATAATGATTTTGATGTTCTAAATTTCTAATAGTAATATCAAAAATAATTGACTGAAAACAATTTCATTTAAGAATAAAATTATTTTGAATAATCATATTTAAAATTACTGCTGTTACCACCACTATATTTTAAAAATAAATTAGGAATTTTTATGCTGGAAAAACAGTATAATAAAAGATTCTTTTTCAAACACTCGAAAAAAAAGTGCCTGAAAAATTAATACATTTATTTTAGCATCATAAATAGAATTAGGAATTAAAATTTTTCATAACAAATAATATTCTTATAATAAAATACAAAATTACACAATTGTGTCATTGTTTTATTAAGTTAATTAAAAAAATACAATTGAAATATTTTGGCACTCTATGCATAGTATTTCAATTGAAAAGAAAGAAAGAAAAAAACTTCTTACGTATAGAGAACATTACATTTTATGAAAAAATCGTCAACTCTGCAATTTTCTTTTCAATTCGGCACCACCATTTTTGGTTTTTTCTTAAATATGCCTTTCTTGTTTTTCATCCAATATGGTTGTTAGTTTATAATTTTAAAATGCTTTCTTACAATACACAAATTAATTTTATAATTCGAAAAAGGAAAATTTTCTATTTTACGAAAGATAAAATACTATTGTCCTAAATATATAGGTTAACACTGAAATTTATTGATTTATTATAACAGGTGCTAAGTAATTGCGTTGGTGTTTTACATTTGCTAATGACATTGACATTCCAGTTGTACATTAAGGCGCGCTATTTTTTTTTTGAACCGTTTAAATGCTTTAAAAAATAATTAATCAAATTTATCTAATACAAATATTTTTATGAAAAGCGTAAAAAATTAAAATATGACGCATTAAAATTCAAAAGATGAAATGTACGTTTTTATATTGCTAAAAATAATTTTGCTTGCAAAAAAATGGACCTAAAATTGTCTTACCTTATTTGGGAAAAAAAAAGCCCAGCATTGAGGGTTTCAAAATTACAGATGGACGGAATTTCATCGTGAAATTAAAAATTTCACCCAACTCTTTCGAACTTGCTCGTGATCTTTCGCCTGCCGATGTCGAGATGGTAACTGCGACTGCGCGTAGGTGAGGTCTACAGGTGAATCTCTGCCTACCAGAAAAGTTACCTTCATCGCCGCCTCTGACGGAGGGTGAGGAGAGGCATGGCTGGGGAAAGCACATTCTGAGAGACCAATTAAAGTGAGGGTCCGGTCTGGTAAAAAAGAAAAGGTAAAGGGCGGGTAAAAGAAAGAATCGAAGGTCCTTGGCTTCTCAAAGAAAAAACCGCGGGAGATTTCTTCGTCAAATCGCACTTTTTAGATACTGTTCTGATATATTTTTTATTCATTTTTTTGGGGCATTAAAGATTTTTTGAACACTGTTTTGACCTTTTTTGGGAGTGTAAAGCTAATATAAACAATTGTTTCATTGGCAATTCCGCTTGCAAATTTTTGATGGAAACTAGCAATCACACATGTGAAGGTGCATGCCATGTATTACAGAGTACACTATGTAAAATTTTAAAACAGTAATAGTTAAAAATGTTTGATTCTTATCTAGATGATTTTTATAGAAATATTTATATCTATAACAACACATTTTGCCATTAATACCACATTAGATAAGGAAATATGCATTGTAAATAGAATAATAAGGTAAGGTTTAAAAAAAATTATGCATTGGATTACAGAAACCTACCATAATTATTGTATACACATTATGAAAAAGCATTTCAATTTAATTATTATTTTATTTTAAGATCGCCAACTGCAAAATATTGTGAATAAATAAACATGTTAATAAACTTATTTTTAAAACCAGAATTATATAGGCTTAATATTTTTTTCTCATATAAAAAAATCTTATATTTCATTTTTTCCCGAAAAATGAATTTTATTTTAACTTGATGGTTTTATTTTATTTGAATAAATGATGATTTTATTTACTTTATTTATTACATTTTTATTTTAGTGATTAAATGATGCATCTAATATTTAAAAAGTAAAGTGCGTCAAAATTATATAACATAACATGCATTTTTTGCTATAAACTTGCTTGAATCAAACTTAAAATTAATTTATTGTTAAAAATATTTTTCCAAGAACATACAGTGTCTCACAAAAGTGATGGGACACTTGTGCTTTACAAAAGGAAATTGTAATAAAAAAATTAAAAGTACATGTACAAATTTTTGTGAATGTGTTCCATACTTAAATTTAGTAACAATTATTACATAACATACACTTTGTCGAAATATAAAAATATTAGTTTAATAAAAATATTATTGTTAAGAACGGAGAGCAAAAAAATAGCTCACATAAGTGATAAGACACTATTAGATATGCAACAAAAATCGTTTGAAATAAGCAATAAAAATATTTTTAGGTCTTTGATTTTTACTCAAAAGCAATTGGCAATAATTTATAAAATCGTCTGCAGTATTTCTCTCCAGGTTGTTTTGGAATTTTTTTGTTTTTTAGCGGTGTGCAGTCATAAATGCTAGACAAAAAGAAACTTCGCCAGAAATTCGAAAATTAGTTATTAATTTGCATATTGAAAGTAGAAAAATCTATAAGAGAAACTGCTGAAACAGTTAACTTAAGTCATTCAACAGTTTTCAATATCATTAAACGATATAAAAAGAATCATATGATTCAGAATAAAAGAAGACATGGCCGACCATCAAAGCTATCCAATGGAATAAAGCAAATTGTCGTTCGAATTAATAAAAAAAAATCCAAGAATGAGTGCTCCTAAAGTTGCTGCTGATTTACAAGCATTATATGGAGTAATTGTAAATCCTGAGACTATTAGAAGAGTAATTCGATCTGCTGGGTATCACGGTAGAGTAGCCAGGAAAAAATTCTTCGTAAGTGAAAAGAATAGGAAACTCAGACTGGCTTTCGCAAAATCCAACATAAATAAAAATTCTGATTACTGGAATAAAGTTATATTTGCTCTGATGAGAGTAAATTTAATATCTTTGGTTCTTACGGTAGAATCTTGGTGTTAAGAAAACCAAGGGAAGAATTTTGTAAACAGAACTTGGTGCCAATAGTAAAACATGGTGGAGGAGGAGTTAGGGTATGGGGGTATATGTCGTCCGCTGGATTTGGTAATCTTTTTTTATTGAAAGTAAATGGATCAGTACAAGTATATTGACATTCTAAAGCAAAATTTGAAATCTTCAGCACGAAAATTGAACCTTCATAATGATTTTAAATTCTATCAGGATTATGACCCCGAGCACACTGCTTCGAACGTTGGACTCTGACTGCTCTGTAACACTGTCCTGAAATAATAAAAACACCACCACAATCTCCAGACTTAAATCCCTTAAAGAATATTTGGCAAGAATTGGAATCAAGAATTCGCAAACACACCATTTTAATTGTCTTCAAAACAACAATTAAAATCGGTGCTTCAAGAAGAGTGGGGTAAAATCACTCCTGAAATCACAAAAAAATTAGTCGAATCCATCCCAAGAAGATTAAATCATGTTTTAAAAGTAAAAGGAAATCCAATCAAATATTATAACCTTTTAAAAAGTAAAATTTTTGGATAAATATTTGAGGGAAAAATAAGTGTCCCATCAATTATGTGAGCTTTTTTTTTTTTTTTTTTTTTTTTTTTTGCTCCGTTTTAAACAATTGTATTTTTATTTAATTAATATTTTAATATTTTGACAAAATGTATGTTATGTAATAATTGTTACTAACTTTAAATATGAAACACACCCACAAAAAATTTGTCAATGTATTATTAATTTATTTTATTACAGTTTCCTTTTGTAAAGCACAAGTGTCCCATTACTTTTGAGACATTGTATTTTAAAAAGGGAAAGTTGATAAAATCAAATTTAGGATTAGGAGAAGCTCTCGATTTTGATGGTTTCATAATTTGTTATTCACCTTTTTTATATTTTATCTAAAACATATTGTACAGTTAAGTTGCAGAATATCTCTAATCGTTTCAACAATCATTTTTAAAAAATTAGGTTCGAAAATGCGCAAAAAAGTTTTAATGTCAGGTCATGAAAGTCAAAATTTGACTTGTATTATTTTCATTTCCAGAAAAAAAGAAGAAGAGTACACTCTCTCAAACAAATAATTAATCAGTTTCATCGGATTAAGAAATCATTCCAAAACTTACCGTTACAAATAAAGTAAAATGGCTCACAATGACTGATTGAAAATCATCTTTACATATTATTGATTGCATAATAATGTATATATTTTTTATTCTACGGAAAATTGGTTTCTGAAAAATGTTCTTATATTGAAAATTGTTTTATCCGAAGTTTGTATAAATAATTATGTATTTTTTTATAGGGGCGCCATGAGTAAAGAGAAAGTGATAAAAGATAATAACTCAAAAAAGATCTTGTACATTTTACAATTCATTATAGCTAGAGTTATCAAAAATTATAGTTTAAAATTAAGTATCACCAAAACTAAAAAAATTTTTACATTTCTTATTAAATTATATTGTTATGGCTTTTTGTTATTTTTTTTTTCTTCCTCAAATAAAACGTTGTCACTTGTATTTAGACTTTAATAAAATAATCTAGCATCGTTTCCTCAAAAATAAATAATAAAATTCAACCACTCTTATTATAAAGTTAAAAAGAATTTAAGAAAAAATGTCTCACCTCCAATGTTCCAAACAATTCAACATTCACCAGATGGGTTTAAAATTTCCGAAAAATAGGCTCCTGAACATAATGCGAACTTTCGAATACATTAAAAACTCGTTTGGTATGAAAAGCGAAGAGTGAAATGAATTATTCTAAACTGTCACAATTAAGATACACTATTGGTTGATTTACCAAGTCTTCCATTTAATTGGCCACAGAAGAATCACGTGAAAATATTTTTAAAAAGGCAAAATCGTTGAAATTCTATCCCATTCGGATTTTATTTAGAATTTGAAAACATTTGTTAAGACACATTTATATTGTCGTTGATAATTAATACAATTTGTCTATTAGTGTAATATATTGTTATAAAGTCAATTTAAATTTATAATTTATTTTTCCGTATTTTTTATTTATTTAATTTTTGCTTAAGTTTTATGGGCATTTAAATATTCAAAATGCGAATGGTGAACAGAAAATGTTCACATTACACCAAACGTTTTCCCATTCATAAAAAATTAAAGTTATACTCCAGTTCATGCATTTGCTTTATCTCATGATATCTTTTTAGCTTAAAAATTAATTTGTAAATGATTCAGTTATTATTTCAATAATAAACTGTAAGCTGAATAATATTTTTGTCTGTAAGTTTATATATATGTCATATTGTTATAATAAAATACTTTCAATAATTTTAGTAATTTTTAACTTTTGTTTTAAATTACTATTAAATTTATCATATTTAGTAAATTTATTGAATTGGTTCTGATTGCTAGATATGCGTGAAATTTTAAATATCTTGGTTAGTTGCTCTATATTCCATATTTCTTCAGTGTTCTTAAAAATTATTGATGCTGAAACCAAGAACATGAATCATAGATCTTCGTAAGAATTCTAGTCGAAAAAGAAATGGGAAGAAGGTTGAAAACGAATTCCTTTATGTTTACTCTATCCAAACTACTGATTGATGCATTGTCGCCTCTATTGTTCACTTTCCCAACATTTCAACCCAACTTGTTTATTGTTAGCAACCGCTCAAAGTCGCCATACCATACCTTCTAAAGATATAGTTTTACAGCAAGCTTCGTTTTATAACGTCGGTTTCCAAGCCAAGCCTTTTCGTCCCTTATTCGTCAAAGAAAGAGTATTTGTATTTCTATTTTGTATATTTACGTAGTAGCAGAACCACACACCAAACAAATGAAAATGGGGGGGGTGTCAATTTCAATTGAAAAATGCATGCATTGGAATTCAATCATTGGGTTTGTAAGAATTCTGTTAGTAATTCTTACAAAACCAATGACTGAATTCCAAGATTTCTGAAAGAATTCAGTCATTAGTTTGTGATATCTCTTGCTCCTTAGAAGAAAAATTTTGTTAATTACAATAGATAGAATGGAACCACCTGTTAAATGTTTGCTAAAAATTTTAAGAAAGAATAAAATTATTAAAAACAATTTTCGTATCTAAAATTATTAAAAACAATTTTCGTAACGTTCTATAACTCATTTCATAAACTTTTTTCAATTTCATAATCATAACAAAAGCCTGTTTTTTTAAAAAATTACGAATTGTCTTAACTTCAACAGTTAATTGACAATAGCTTATAGATAATATTTTTCTAACTTGCTAGTTAAAATAACGAAACAAAATTCTTTTTTATTTGTTTTAACCAGATTTATAATCGATAATGTACGGCATAATTACTAGAACAGTTATAAGGCATGTTCCAGCATCCATTAGCTTCCGAATTTTTTTATTAGTAGTTAGCTATATTTAAGTAAAGGAAAGGAAGAAACCTCGAGATACTCCTACTCACCTAGACAATAAATGCGACTGTAAAAATGGTGAAATCGGAAATCTAAGTCCTGTTGTTCAACTGTGGCTAGAATCGAACCTAGAGTCTTCCACATCGATACCATGTCTTGTAAGCTCTAGATTGATTGAATATTTAGATTATCTAATCACCATTATCGATGCTTCTATAGTGTAAAAAGCTGCGATTGTTTTAAATCCTGGTAAATGTTTTCAACGTATAATCTTCTTTGGTTCAAATCAGTGTTTCTTTACTACATATATGACGCTGAAAATATTGCATTAGCTTTTGGAACTGACTTATTGAAAATTTAAAGTTATATGTAACATTCTTTCATTGACCGAAATTGTGTTTTATTTAGAACTTATTGCTGCATAAATTAATTCCGTAAGGGTAGTGAAAAAGTATGTTGAAGAGGTTACCAACTCAGTTATTGATCTTCGTGTTTGATTGTGATTTAAAGTTAAGAGGCGAATGGCTGTATTTAGTGGCTTCGGTTGCAAAAATTTGGCACAGAAAATAATATATTTCGTTTTTCTTACCCACCCTAAAGCACATGGTATTCTGATGGACACAGGCTTCGGTTAGCAAAAATAGACACCTGGAAATATACTGCAGTACCTACCTTAACCTGAGAAATTATGAAAGGCCTCAATAATTAATTAGGCAAAAATGGGCGTTCTTGTGACAGAAAGGTAGTGGTTTTATTTCCAAACTAAGTAAAGAATTAATGTATTGAAAAATGCATGCTGATGCTGGAAAGTTCCTTAGGGACCAATGTCTTTCCACTGGTATGGGATAGAGAAAGAAGAGGTAAATCAGGTCTTGATCTCGTCCCTTGATTGTGAATTAAAATTATAGGTTTAGCTGCATTCAAATCGACAGAAATAAATAGCTGGAAACGTATTGCAAATAAGCAAACAAAAACTCGAAATCAATGCGTTGTGCTCAAGTATTTTAATAGAAAAATTATGCCATAAAATGTGAAAGCCTTACTATATATATATACGTGATAAAACATTTTTGCAGAAAGATTAAAAAAAGAATAATACATAATGAAAATATAAATTGTTAATAAAGGAAAATTCGTGATTAATTATATTAATTGCATCATATTTATTATGAAATTATGAAGAAGGATTTTATTTTGTTTCAATGAAATATTTTTATGACTAATAATGGATTCTGTTAGATTATTCAAATATTTAAAATTAAATCGCAAAATGGATTTCACAAAAGATTTCCTCTCAACAAAATTTAAAGATAGGTTTTTGGTATTTTATTAAATCATTAATTTTAGAATTATTTTCTGAATGAGATTTGGCATGTAGATTAGCTCTTCGATCACTTAATGTGTACCAGAACTAATTCAACAGAACTTGCTGTTACAATGGATTCACATCAAATTACATTTTGATTTAATTTGTATGTGTATAAAATATATATAAAGATTTATACATAAAAGCTTAATATTAAAGCTTTAATTATATAATTAGAAACGTAATAAGTTTATTCTTATACAAGAGATCACTCTTGAACTTGTGAGAAACTTCAGGGTATTGAAAGCCATGTTTACAAAATTATAAAAGAATTCTAGCTAAATTCTATTTTTCTATTAAAAAAAAGTATAGCCAAAAGTCGCTCATACTTAGATTAAGGAAATAAATTAAGTGTTCTGTTATACTGAAGCGTTTTTGTTCAAGAAATTCAATTTTCAGCTGTCAGTCTCGTTGAGGGAGAAATCGCAGTCACTGATTAGAGCTAGAATCATAAGCATTCATTTCTTGAAGAATTTTTCTGTGAGTCATTAAGCAATGCACCTGTTAGCTGTAACTGTCTTCTATCTTTTCGGCCTGATGGCTTTGACCAGTCCAGTACTTCGAAAGAAAAGGACATCGATTACATTTTTTCATAACAAGTTATTTTTTTCACTATTGGGGTCATGGAATTATATTTAAAGATCCATATTTTATTTTTTTGACGTATTGGAGCAATAAAAGAATGGTATGCATCTTTCACCACTAATTATGATCCCTGAAATAATGTGGTGTCTGCTATCTCTTTAAATAATTTGAAATATCATCTTTTAAATTATTTAAATTCTTTAAAAGATTTTCTTTTTTCCCAATTTCAGTATGCTCTTTTTTATTTAAATGTAGTCACTTGAATTACAGAAAAACCATTTTTTATCATATGCAGTTTTTCATGAATATCTCTTCCATATTTCACGAATCTTTTTATGATGACAAAACCAAGTTCCCTTTTTATGGATTGGTAGGTTGGGTGATTACTGCTGATTAACATTTTCCGTGTACGAAACACATTATCCAGGATTACAACTGAGAACGTTCTTCGTGGGGATTCCTCAATCAGAATGAATTTATGATCTCTGTGACCAGTTGAATATAGTATCATAAAGCGAACTTTTATTTCCACAAACTAACTACATATGTTTAACGCATTCTTCTTTATTTAATCACACTTCAAATACATAGAAAATAATGTGCGATAATATTCTTGTATCAACTATTTTATTCTTTCTATCAAAAATTAACTTTACATTAAATTATTTGAAAATAGTCAAAAATTATTTAGAAGGAAAAAATATCTCCTTTTATATCTAATCATAACTTTTTACTCTACTTCTTGACTGCGCGTATCTAAAAATTCCAGGGGTTTTCATGTAAAATTTACTAAATAAACGTGTTTAGTTTCATCAATTTTGTGAAATCTTTTGTCGAATATATCAAATTTGTAAAATCCTTTTGTAAGGCACTATAAATTTTCAAATATCTTTGAACTGTTTGCGAGACTATTTAAAACAAATAAATCTGATTCTTGAGGCTGCAAAACAGACAAAAAATATTTTTAATTTTACAGAATAAATTAGTTTATGTTGTGGGAAGAAAAATTTTCAAATGGCAGTTCTTGTATTGAAAAATCACAAATATCAATGGAATGATTAATGTATGATGAAAATGCTGGTGCAAAGTATTTTCAAGGAAAACATTATAATGAATTAATGGCAACAGAGAGAAAAGGAGCAGTGCTCACTTTGCTTAATTCACAAGGTTAAATAGTAGAAATTTTAATGATGAAATATCACATGCAAAGTGTTGGTTGAAAAAGCGCCTTTAAAAAGCAGTGTGGAAACATTGGTTCTTCTGTCATTTATGCGTCCGTTTTTGGACCTTGCGCCATAAAACTCAACCCAACCAACCAACCATGTGTCATTTATGCATAAACCTCAGCGTGGAGAAAAAATATGTACGGCATCAGATCCCTCTTCTTTTTTGCATTATCATAGTAATATTTTTTGAAAACATTATTTTTATTTTTTTTAATTAGAAGAGCAATCGTTTCCTTTCATTGCAGTCAATGTGTTTTTGGTTTTCACAATATATCACCACTAGGAAAAAATATTGGAACACAGATGAAAAGAGTTCTAATTTCTCGATAGAAAGATTATTAGAAATTTTCAAATTTTTCACTCCACATTCAACTTTTTTTTAACCGTTGTTCTAAATCATGAGACTCATTTCTTGGTGCCAAATAGCATTTTGGACTAAATTAAATAAACAACAAACACCATTATTATTTTCTTCGAGGACTAGATGCATATTTTTCACTGGAAACAACAATCGTCTCGAGTATATATATATATATATATATATATATATATATATATATATATATATATATATATATATATATATATATATATATGTGTGTGTGTGTGTGTGTGTGTGTGTACACTTGCCAGAAAAAGTCTGCTACAAACGCACAGTAAACATTTTACAGAGAATAAATCTACATTATAGTGTTAATATTAATTCTATTTTTATATAAAGCTTTTCTTCAGCAATTCTTTAAATATCAGTAACAATTTCAGAAAGATAACACATAATATTTAAAAGTTATAACTATAATAATAATAATTTAAAGTTACGCAAAAATTTATCAGGAAAACTTTGTGTATTGGTACAAATTACACAAATATTTACAAATTAATCTTAATTTTTTTAGCCTCCGTGAGCTTGTATGAAATGAAAAATTGTCTGCATTTATTTTTTACTACTTATTCATTTTAACTCTGGTGGTAATACAACAAATAGAATAAAAACATTATTTTGTTGATATGAAACATTAGTACTTCCAAATAAGTACACTTAAAATGAATTCTAAAAGAAAAAATATTGTTTCTGACGAAAAGAAAATCATCTTAAGTCAAAGGAATGAAGATAAAACTTTTCGAGCAACTGGAAAGATAGTTGGAAGAATTCATTCTTCTATCCAAAGAGTAATCAATAATTACAAGCCATCGAAATCTATTATCTTAAAATCTCGGAGGACCCGACCATATAAGATGACTTTAAGAGAAAAGAGATGCACCATGAAATCCTTACATTTAAATCCAAGATTACTGCATCTAATATAGCACTTGATATTAGAGAACGTTTTAAAAAATATCTTTATGAAGATATTATACGAAAAATTCTGAAACAATCTGGCTCTCATTGGCGAGTAACTCGTAGACCGCTGTGTATTGAAACTGCCAATAGGCAAAAGCCTTAAATTTTGTCTGTAAGTATGTAACAAAACCTGATTTTTTTGAAAAAGTAATATTATCAGATGAAAACAAGTTTTGTATCTTTGGCATCAAAGGGCATAAACTGGTGTGGAGAGAACAAGGTACGGTTTTTGAGAAACAAAATCTTATGTCTATAGTTAAACACGGTGAAGGTGGCGTAATGATTTGGAGGTGCATGGCAGCAAGTGGTGTAAGAATATCAACTTTTATAGATTCCACATTAGATAATATGGGTTACCTAAATATATTAAAAAAAATTTGAAACAGAATGCACAAGATTTTAACCTTGGCGATGACTTTCGGTTTCAACAAGACAATGATTCAAAACACTCTGCCCACAAAGTAAAGCTCTGGCTGTTGGACAAAATCAAATATCAGTTGCATACTCCTCCACAACCACCAGACTTAATCTCTATCGAACATTTATGGGACATTTTGGAAAACAACACCCGGCAACATAACATAATATCGAAAGATATTCTAAAAAGAGTAATTAAGATGGAATGGAATAATTCATCTGCAAAAACCGCCAAGCTTATTCAATCTCTGCTTAAGCGATTGGAAGCGGCTCTTATACATAAGAGTTTTCCAACCTGACATTAAAGTTTAATTGACATTCCATGGAAGCTGTTTTTAAAGACTTTTCTCACATCTGTACGCAAACTTGTTCTGACTGCTTTTTATGCAATTTTAAATTATTATTATTACTTAGAAACAGTGTGTGCTTTCTTTCTGAAATTGTTACTGATATTTAAGGAATTGTTAAAGAAAGGCATTATGTAAAAATTGAATTAATGTTGACACTATAAGGTAGTTTTACTCGCTGCTGCAGAATGTTTACTACGCAATTGTACGCAGAATTTTTCTGGCGAGTATATATATATATATATATATATATATATATATATATATATATATATATATATATATATATATATATATATATATATATATATATATATATATATATATATATATATATATATATATATATATATATATATATATATATATATATATATATATATATATATATATATATATATATATATATATATATATATATATATATATATATATATATATATACATATATATATATATATATATATATATATATATATATATATATATATATATATATATATATATATATATATATATATATATATATATATATATATATATATATATATATATATATATATATATATATATATATATAATTCTGACATTTTTACACTTAGGAATAAATGTTTGAAGATAAATAAATGCAATATTAATTACAAATAAATCATAATTTTTCTTTTTAAGTTTTAGATAACACATATCTTTTTTAACTTCATTTGTTTATTTCTCTGTGTGAAATTATTTAAGTATTTCTTTATGAAATTGAAAGCAAGAATCGATAAAAACGAGATATCAGCAGAAAATGAGAATGAAATATATTCATTGTTTCCGAACAAAGTAAATAATAATTTACATTGGTATTTACGTTTCATGGTTGTTATATAAAAAAAATTATAAAATTTTAATATTTAATATAATGACTTTTCTATTATTTTATTATAGAAATATACAGAAAATACTCATTTAAATATGATGTCAATTTTAATTTAAAAAATAATGAAAAAAATAACATGACCTAAACATATTTTAAATAAGGATTACATTATTTATAGCTTTATTTTTAAGTAGAATTTGCTCGTTTATTGTAATTGCTGTTTTCATTTCAACTATGAGTCATAAATATAAAAATTATGGAACATGTATTTTTACTAAATTATTTTATTTGAATTACCTATCTAGAATATAAATCACAATTAGTTTCTCAGATTACCGAGAAAAATATATTCTCGGGTATAAGGAAAATTATATTCTCAGAATATTATTCGTCACTTACTCTGTCGAAATAGCAAAAGCAGGCCATGCATCATAAGATATATGATTCTGTTTATCATTTTTGTGAACATAATTTTTATTTTACTTAGTGTTTAATTGGTATGTTTTATTGTTCACACACATTTTTCTTTTCAGTGCAGTTATTTATCGTGTTTTCTGATTGGCAATAGATATTTTTATTTTATTTATTTATATAATCAATTTTTCAAAAAAATTTTATTTATTTATTTATTTTTATTTTTTTGAAAACACAATTGACGGTTTCTTATAATGAATAATAATTTATTACTCTTTAATATCATTATGTAATAATTATATAAATGAAATCTTTCTGTTTGTACGCTGAAATTTTCTCCGGTGTTCAATTGAAAATAACCGCACAAAATTTAAAGGAACTTATACCAGTACCTTATTTTCTGACTTATTTAAAGCATAAAGTATTTAATTTTAAAATTCTTATTGCAGAGTTTGTTTTTAATTAAAACCGTAATTAATAATTTTTCAAACTAATTGTAAAGTTGCTTTTATTACAATGCACACCATTTTGAACTAGGCTTGTTTAACGATCTGGTTTGTTCTCCCTTTTTGAAACTGTCATCCACAGTCAATGGGGGTTAGATTGTCCTCCTTAGTCTATGGGGGTCATCTATAATCGATGAGATCATACATAATTGATGGGGTTAGAGAAAAAAACAAATGAGGCTTCGGTTCTCTCTTTCTTTCTCCACATTCCCACAGTACAAATTAAACAAAATATTGGATACTAATTTTTTATTATTTATTTATTTACTTGTTTGTTTATTTTATTTTATTTTTTGAGTTTTTAAAAAGTATTTCTAATATAGTATAAGTAAACGTGTTTATCGTTTTTCCAATCATTGCCGATTGAAAAAGGATTAGAATGGGGATGAAAGGAAAAGAGTAATGTATCCCGTGCCTCGATTACAAGAGCTCCTATAAATGCAAAAATAATGGCATAAATTATATTAAAAATATAATATGACTTTCAAACTTCTATGTAATAATATAAGGATAATGTAGCTTTCTTAAACTGAGAAACCATTGTTCTAACCAAAATTTTTTAACCTCTGTTTTGTTAAATATTCATCGTTCGTCAGAAGAATTAATAAATTATAATTTCAATAAAATATTTGTGTCATATTTTAATTAATCATTTTACGGGAGTTATGAATTCATACTGAGTCACATTTAAATTCAGAAGCCTCTGTGGTTTTTATGCAAATTCTTTTCGCAAGATATCATGATAAGATCTACTGAAAAACCACAACATTCTTATCGAGGAATGAAGAGATAGATTTCAAAATTCTTTAAAAAAATAGATTTTTACTTAGATACTTGTTATTAATTTACAAAAGTCAGCTGAAAAGCACTTGCATAAATCGAATTAGAACACCCCGTGAAAATAGTCTAATGAATATCACAGTACTAGTGAAAAAGAATCCTGAGCAAATTATTTAAGAAAGAAAGAAAAAAACATAAGATAAAAGCTTTTTATATTTAATAACAAATGCATGTTTGGTACAGTCAGACATTTAATAATGGTGCAGTTCACACTATTTGCCATTCTAATGCTGTTAATTGAACACTAAGGTCAAACCTACATTTTAAAAGTTGATTACGGAACAGCATAAGCATTCATACTCGCGATAGTAATCAATCCCACTGAACTATTAAACTGAAAGCCGGAACTCAAATTTTTCTTCTTTTAACTCAAGTTGTGGTTTCGATGACCATTTGTGGCTGCCGGAGGGAATTAGCCATGTCTTGCTACACAGTGTATTTTCTGTAGGGTTTCCGCCTTCGACTTTGAATATGGTATTTTATGTTTTCTTGGAAGGAAAATTAGATAGAAATATCTGTTCTGAAAGTGCTTAAATTTCCTCAAAGTTAATGAAAACTCAGTGAATGCATGTCGCCAAATACATATTTATAGGGCTCACTGTAATCTAATCACCATATTTCAATCTTCAGAGGTTAAAGACTCGGGGTCGTTCTCACTCACTGTTGAAAGACAGGAGATTGTTATTGGATATTTATATTCGGTGTACCCATCTGTCGGGTTGGTGGTTGTAAGTGTATGGTACATTCCTCCTTGTGATACGTGAATACATCTCACTGTTTTAAAAAATATCCTCTTGAATGCCAAAATGTGGTGAATGTTAAATGGATTTACAAACAAGGCAAACACTTCACAACATTAAAGCATAAATTTATTGACAAACTGTATTTGAAAAGGTCTGTACCAATTACTATAACATACATACAAGTATAAAGCGCTATTCATATGTTTAATTTTGGTTAACGTTTTAGTAAAATGTTTTACTTTTATCTATCGCATTCAAATCCATAGTTAAATTACTTCTAAAATAGAAATGCACCAGGTAAGTATAGAAGGATTTGGACTTTATCAGTTGGTAAAAAGTTTATAATATCGATAAATCAAACCATAATTAATTAACTAGGTCGACACCTGAAAGCTGGAAAAAAGTTTCTACCATATTACAGAATATGTACATCAACCTTCTTAACATAAGAATTTCTGCATAAATTAAAGATCACACAATACGAATTCTCTCAATAATAAGTCTTTTTCAACCTGTAACCATTACTAGTAAATAAAAAAGAAATTCACTCTTCAAAACTTCTGTCTGTAGCCATTAATCTTTGACTGTGGGATTTAATATGGGATGAGACGCAGTCAGTTAAAAATTGCATTAGGACTATGGTTGAACAATTTATTCTTGTTTAAGAGCAGAAATTCTCAAGTTAGATTATAGATATTGTTGAACAATAGAAGACAAGATAGATGTATTTCTGTTTCCTGCACGTTGTTTGACAGAATGCGAACTGGCAAGCTTTAACATGTTTACCCACTTTGCACACGTGAATAATACCTAATATCTATAAAAAGTCTCCAAGAAGGCAATGCACTGTGGATTAGATAGTATTAAAGTACATCTAAATATAGGATTTTATTTTCTGCATGCATTATCTAATATATGTCATAAAATAGGTTATTTTATTTAATATCATATATTAGACTATAATCATATTATCATTCAAAATTCATTTTGCTTATAAGTTTAGTGTTTCCCTTTGGTTAAAAAAAACAATGTCCACTATAAACTCTCTTCTTCAAACTGGAACAAGTAGATAAGACATTCGTTGATGTTAACAGTAATACATTTTAAGGCCTTTTTAAAAATTAAATGTCAGTTCTTATAAAATGTTAATTCAATATTTGTAACAGTAAATTAAAATCGTTTTTTTTCCCGTCTAAAAATTTTGCTCAATGAATTGAACTTTTGAGTTGTAAAAATATCTTCAAAATTGGTTACAAAATATTCATGAAAAAAATTTTATTAGAGGAAATTTTCATCAATAAAAATGAAAATTTCATTTAATACTGTTCTTTCTATGAGTATTTTGATTCCCATAAATTAATTATTAAACCCATTAATCAGTTACGATAAAATTATTACCTATAAAAGGTTTTTGATGACAAAAAATGGTAATCATTTTCCGAGATTGAAATACTAAATAATTAACTTTTAATTCGGAATGTTTTAATTTAAATATATAATGAATAATATTTTTACATTCTCTCTGAAAAATTGTAATATATTATAATATAATTATAAAATTTTTATATATTTTTGCTCTGAAAAAAAAACATAATTGTTTTTTAGCTTGACGGTAAAAATGTAGAGATTTAAGAATTCATCAAAATGCTACCAGGGAATAAAAGAGAAAACTTAAAGCAACCAAAAACATTTCCTTTTATACAATGTCCTATATTTATGTAGCTCAATGAAACTTATCTTAATAAATCTTGGTAATACCAGGAAAATTCTTGTTCAGAAAGCCTATGCTTGATGAACTTTCCTAAGTTCAAATAGCTCTTCTAATGCGGAAAGTTACAGCGGAGGAACGCCGTCTTTAATGTCCCTTCACCGGAAATTAAAATTTTGAATCTTGATTGTATTTAAAGACCTTTTTTTAGCAAAACTGAAAAAAAAAATACCTGGAATCATGCAGAATTGAAGTCAACTGTTTTAACATTACTACCGCCAGCAATCACTTGCGAGAAGCATGCATTAATATTAATAATTTTAACACTTATATAGTCTTTAAATGTTTTGAGGAATTTTTAGCAGTAAAAGTCTGCCTAATTTACATAAAATTGACTATATTTACCTAAAATTAGCTCAACAAAATATTTTTTTAATTGAAATCTTACACTAGCCTTAAAAATTTCCTTTGTTCAATTTAAATTAGTTATAAAAAATTATTTTCAAAAGTAAACTACAAGTCCAATATATATATATACACTACTGGCCATTAAAATTGCTACACCAAGAAGTAATGCAAATAACAGATTGATATTTATTGGACACATACATTATAGTGGAAAGAACAAGTGATTAGATTTACAGGAAATTAGGATGTATAGCTCTTGAGAAGTCAGTAATCAGAGCAGCCACCTCTGGCTGCAATAACAGCATTTATCCGCCTAGGCGTGGAGTCAAACAGAGATTGTATGGCATGTACGGGGATCTCAGTCCATGCAGCTTCAACACTATGCCACAATTCATAGACAGTAGTGGATGGTGAGTGATGGCGAGCCAATCACTCGGCAATCATTGACCACACGTTCTCAATTGGTGACAGATCAGGAGAACGTGCTGGCCAGGGTAACAGTCGAACCTGTTCTGTATCAAGGAAGTTCAGAACAGTACGGGCAACATGCGGTCGTGCATTATACTGTTGAAACAAAGCATTAGGGAGGCCTCGAAGATAGGGCAGAGCCACGGGCCTTAACACATCGGAAATGTAACTGTTGCTGTTCAAAGTGCCGGTAATGCGAACAAGAGGTAATCGAGATGTGTATCCAATGGCACCCCATACCATCACTCCAGCAGATGGGCCAGTATGGCGATGTCCAATGCAAGCTGGCAATGCGCGTTCTCCACGATGCCTCCAAACACGGATGCGGCCATCATGGTCCTGTATACAGAACCGAGATTCATCTGTAAAGATGACGTGATGCCATTCCCGTGTCCAGGTTCGTCGCTGATCACACCATTGAAGGCGCTCCTGTCTGTGACGCAGCGTCAATGGTAGCCGAAGCCATGGTCACCGTGCAGACAATCCATGCTGCTGCAAACGTCGTCGAACTGTTCGAGCAGAAACTTGTTGCCTTGCAAATGACTCCATTTCTCGACTCAGGGTTCGTGACATGGCTGTACGATCCCTTGTGACCATGCGGATAAGATGCCTGTCTTCTCTGCTGTTAGTGATGTGGGGGTCGCTGAGATCCTGCATGACGTTCCGTATGATTGTCCTGAACCCATCGATTCCATATTCTGCTAACAGTCATGGGGTCTCGACCTACGCGAGCAGCAATATTGCGGTACGATAAACCGCAATCCCGGTAGGCTATAATCCTTCCTCGATCAAAGTCAGACACGTGCTGATAGGCATTTCTTCTTCTTACACGAGGCATTACAACAACTTTCTTTGCCGAAAACAACGTTAAAACGGAAATTGAGTATGAGAAAACTGCTTTCAAATCTCTGGTTTTATACACATTGTAGATGTTACTACTGTCGCCTGCAAGGTTAAGAAAATATATTCCAGAAAAGTCAAACATTGCTGAATATTTTTAATTAAATTTTTGTAAGAAAAATTTATTTCTTAAGAAACGTTACTTAAAGAATTTTCAACTAAAAAATTTTTTTTCATTAAATGATGCATCAAATAAATATTTAGAAAAAAAATATTTCAGTTCATTGAAAAAATGTTTCATTTTAGAAAATGTTTCATCAAATTAAAATATTTTTTTTTATTTAACGTAAAAGCCCACAATTTTATTAACAAATAAAGTACGCGATTTTTCATGTATGTATTAAAAATTTAATTGGATCAATTCATTTAAAAATTTTGCTTTTCAAATAAATTAATAATGAGAAATTCGGCAAAACTATCATTGCCCAGAGAATGTTTTGAGGTCTATCAAAGGGTGAAAGTACTTAGAGTTTCTGTTACCCTAGTCATTTTCTGAACGTTGCAGAATTTATATAAACTGTCAGCAAGGAACAGAGAGGTTTTACCCGTGTTTGTATGTGCATAATGTTTCTTCCAAAAATTAATGAAATTAATAAGTCAATGACATTTCAATTTTTCAATCGATTCTTCACTGAAAAACGAAATTCCCATCAACGAAAATCAATACTTTAAGTTTGTAGAAAAAAAGTTTATGTTCAGTTAGCACAGAGATTAGCTGCTGAAAATCAGTTTTTGTGAAATTGGATACGTCAGAATATATTATTAAAAAATATTTGTGTGTACTCTTTGTTTTTATCGTATTTGTTTCCTATTACTTACGTTTTAACAGATAAAAAAATATGTGCGTGCTGAACACAACCGAATATTTTGTCATTTGAAACCACAATCAAGTGACAAGGTCGACATCTGAGCTGGTACTCTTCTCTCAAAGTTTCTGTGTCATATCATGCACATAAGCCTCCTATCTGCAACGATCATTGGTGAAACATGTTATCAAACACGGTATCTTTTAATCCCGAGAAATATGCCTTTTTTTAATATAAAATGAGTCATTACGAAAGTAATTAGAAGTTTCTCCATAGCGTGAAGATAGTGTGCTGATAGAACTAGTTCAAACAGAACTGTTATCAATAAAATTTAGTTTTACTAAAATTCAGTTTAAGATTTTCATTACTTCTCTGAAAATAAGGAAATCGAAGAAATTATATCACTAGAAGAATATTTTGTCATTGGTTAAAGGGAAAGGTCATCATACCGTTAATCGATATAGATCCAAATTATTTAACTTATGGTTTTCTGCCAATTTTTTATTTATTATTTTTAATAATTTATTTTATTTTAATTATTATTTTATATTATATCAATTATTTTTTATTATTATTTTTCATTTTTTATTATTTTTATAATAATATAATAAAATATTTATTATTATAAGATTTAATTATTATTATTTAATTATAATTAATATAATAAAAAATAAAATAAATTAATTAATAAAAAATGTAAAAAAATAATAATAAATAAAATAAAACACCTTTTTTTATCAACTATTTTCGATAAAAGCTTAAACTAAAAAAAAAAATTAATATAGACGTTATCGATTTTTATATTCCTATAAAGAATATAAATAGATTATAGCAGAAGAACAGTAACCTTGAAAAACATTTTACTGTCTCAGATTTCGATATAATTTCAATTTTTCGCTCTAAATGTTTTTATGATTGTCTCTGATGTATTTGGTCTTAATGGTTACGGTCTAAATGTTTTTATGTTTAGTAACTATCTGAAGCAGAATATTTTTGTTTTTTATTTCTCTTTTACATGATGATATAAATAACATATTTGCTTTTAAAATCTTAACTAGAAACAATTTTACAAGTTTAAAGAAACATATTCAATTGATTGAACTGAATTTGATTTGAAGCGTAAGTGAATATAAAAGAAGACTGACACTACATTCTACTAAATAAATATTTTATTCATCTTTTTAATTTTCATTTATTCTTTTTTTATCACTTGATGATTTCTTTCTTGACAAGAGATGCTTTTTTACACCGTATGGCTTTATACAATGAAGTATAAATATTTTGATATTTCATTAACTAATCAATGCTATATTATGCATAACATAAAAAAATGAAGATTAATCATAGTTGCGCTCGATACTCATATATATAGGGTGTCCATCAAGTGCCCCATGCTACAATTTAAAAAAAATATTTTTATTTTTTCTTATGAAATTCGTGATAGTAATTTTAATAATTAATTTAAGCCTTTTTTAATGATTTTTTGAATAATTTTAATGATTAATCTCAGAACTTTTTTATGCTTCAAAATTGTAGGCTGAAATGTTTTATTTGGAATTTGATTTTAAAAAAAGCTACAGGAACTACTTTTTTATAGCCTCTTTAGTAGAAACTTGTAGAATCTATTACCAATATTTATTTAAGCATCTTTGATTTTTTATTGTTATGAAGATTATTTTTAGGCAATAGAGGACATGAAAATTGCAGTTACTGAGTATATTCAAGAAATCAATCATACAGTTTATGAAGTTAATTCTTAGACAGAGGATGATCTACAAATTGTAATTATTGAATGAATCCAATAAATTATTGTTGCAGAGTTTATGAAGATAACTATTAGGCAATAGATGATCTGGTAGTTTTATTTATACAATAGGTTCAAGAACTTTGCCTAACATCTTGAAAAGAATTTTTCAAAGTAGGCGTTAAGGACTTTAGCTTTGGTACCAAGAAAATATGAACATTTTGTGTATGGACAAAAGTGAAAAGCATTTTTTTAAATAAGTACCAAATATTTTAAATTTTTAGCATCAAGAAAATTGCGTAAATTTTAAATATTCATTACAAATTTCAGTTATTTCATACAGTATTTAATTCGTATTTATAGTTAAAATGTTTTTAATTAACATAAAAATAATTGCTTTGAGTTTTGTTAAAGGAAATCGTTAACACTTTACAGCTCGTTTATACAGGTACTCTTAGGACACCCTGTAATTTGAATGAAGTATAACAACTCAATAACTATCTTACCAACAGTTTCTATGTAGAATGGTCGATTTGTGTGTTCGTCAGATGATTAGGGGGGCTCGGAGTTCGCTTAGGACCAGCTTCATGGTTAACACTCGGAGATGCGCGTTGATATATGTGATTCTGCGCATGTGTCGGATACAACGACACGTTCGAAGAATCGTACATTACATTTTGTCTAGAGTTGTTGTAACCGTAAGATAAGTCATACAAATATTGCTGCACTTTCAGACGGAATAACAGTTTCTGTTGGGGGTGAAGTCTCTTCACGTGGGGAAGCAAGGAATTGAAAAACCCGACATCTTCATCCCCTCGTGACAGTCCCTTGCGCCTTTTCTTCCTGCTGCTCAGTTCTGGAGTTTTCTTCCGCTTTTTGCGTTGGATCTCTGCAGACGAAGACACGCCAGCCGAGTCGCTGGACAAAACGGGACTAAGGCTTGGGGAAGGTGAGGACTCTCTGCTCGACCCGGCGGGAGAAGGGGTGGGGATGTCCATCCCTTCTGCCACGTCCGTGCTGACCATCTTCCCTCTGGAATCTAGGTCGAATTCGTCATTCTCTTCCATTTTGAAAGGAAGCATGAGTTCCTCACTCGGCTTCTTGTTGGTGAACTGGTCTCTGAGGAACATGAGCTGCTGGAAGAATGGCCACTCCGAGTGCAGTGATTCTAGGGTGCAATCGGCTTTCAGAGCTTTCGTCATCTGCTTCCCGAACTCCTGCCTCAGGTTCTTCCATGTTTTTCTTGCTCGAGAATCTGAAATGTAAAATGTTTATTGCTACAATATTTACAAAATTTTAAAAAAAGTGATTGGAAAACAAGTGCTTAAGTGTAATCATTCTCTTAAGGCATCCATTGGAGATAATGCAATGAGTGACCTCAAAGGAACGTTAGCAGAGTTGCCAGATTTTATTAAGCGCTTTGTCTTTCCCTTAATTGGTTCGGAATATATTTTAAACTATAAGTTTCGGTCAAATTAATTTTGTGCATAAAAAGTGACTGTAAATAACCGAAAAAAAAACTGAACCCGAGAAAGATTTGCGATAATTCTGTATGATACACATTAACTGGTAAAATGATTTGACAACGGTTTCTTCTAAGTATAATATATTTGACTAACAGTAGAAATTTGGAAAGTGACTACTTACTCCTTAATTTTACTACGAGAATCTGACCTAAGGTCTAATAACTGATCTAGATCTTCTAGTTTTGGATGATACTCATAAATCATGTCATACTCTCTGTCTCTTGTAATACTCTCTTGATAACAATAGCTCACAAATAGATTGATGCCGGTTCTTATAAAACACTTGAGTCCACCATCAACAACTAATGGTTAGTAATTGAGAAGATGGCGTTCTGTTTTCCTACTGCAATTTTACGTATGGGTTGCAGTTGATTAATTCGGCTTCTAGAGAAATTGATCTCGTTTAATTTTCGTTGACCCTCGTGATGAGAGAATTTGTATATTAAATATTTTTAGAGGATGACTCTTTTACTGGTACAGTGTAGTTATGAGAGACTGCAAATCAGTAAATAGGTATGTGTATGTGTGTAAATAAATACAATAGAGTCAGATACATAAAAACATTACACAAGAGAAAGACATAGAAGAAACCAGTATCCGCATTCTCGGCTTCATCAGAGAGGCAATGCTGACGTATCATTTTCCACTAAACAACGTGAAATCTTTCAGTAAGCGCAGGAAGACAAAACTGTTGAGTTGTATTGGCATGAAATTTTGGACTTTTTCCTAACATTTGAAGGAAAACTTTACTTTGTTTTATGTACCACATTCGTTAATGAAGCTTGAAATTCAAGCACTGGCTTTCCTTTACATACTGTTTCTGTTGTATGTTCTCTTGTGTAGCGTGAAATGAAAAAAGGATAATGAAATAAGAAAGACAAAACTAATTGGTAAGAAAAATGTGTGTCTTATGGGGTTGATTTTTTGACAAGATTATGCATGTATGATTTACTGTGAAGTTTTTTCTATATTTATAAATATTTTTTAAATGATATGATTTCTAGTACCTGGAAAGTGATCCTGATTAATTTTCTCTTAATGTATTCATGGAGGCAGATGTTAAATATATTTATTACTTAGTTTTCAAATTAAAGGATTAGTAGAATTCGAATTATTCAGGGCAAATGGATAACCCGCAATATATTATTTACAAAATTATGTTATTTTTATATTATTATTATTTACTATTATATTTGGAAAAAAGAGATTATATGCATTCCATTATAATATTGTAATTTAAAAAATAGAAAACATTTTGATTTATTTGAAAATGTAATTAATAAAAATAGTACTCATTAATAAATAAAAATATACTAAAATTAATATATAATTAATTAATATATATATATATATATATATATATATATATATATATATATATATATATATATATATATATATATATATATATATATATATATATATTAATAACTATATATTAATTTATAAAAATAATACTTATTATTACTAATTTAAGTTTAATTCAAAAATATTTTTCAAACTGAAAAATAATAAATTTAATATTGGAAAACTATAATTATTTATTATCGATGGATGATGCCATTAAAAGTTATTCTTTACGCATTTATGCTTTTATAAGCACATTTCCTTTATTTGTCAATAAAACACTTAACTTTTTTCTAGAGTGTTGAAAATCAAAGTATATTAATTTCCATACGAATTAGTTGAATCAGTTTCTAGATGAGTTCTATGAGTGACAATACTTTTTCAAAATATATTTTTTCAGGGGAATAAATATTAAAAAAAAGTTGTCAAAAAATGAGAAATCACACAGTAAATGATCCTCATACTTAAACATCTCTATGAAACAATCAAACACTTCAACATCCCTCTCTTCTGGTTCCATCTGCTAAATTTCAATTCATCCCTTGAATACTAAAATGCAACTCTAGTGCGAAGAGATGCCTAAAGCATTTAAGTGTATTAAGCATCATACACTTAAATGCTTCTTGCATTGCTTTCACAGGCACAAATCTGGAAGTCCCTTAGTTAATTGACTATTTTGCTGCGCTTGTTGAACACTCCTTAAAACATAGTAGCTTTTTCCATTATGTTATGTGATAACCTGTGTTTATTACGATGTTTATCTGTAATGGTACTGTCACTCAGGAGACGATTTACATTGCAACGAATTCGAACAGATCACAAATTCAATTCCTAGCTGACGCTTCAATGGTAATTGATGTGATCTTCAATTCGACGATTCATGAATTCGATTCGAGCAAGGACATATATAGTGACTGGTTTAAATCATAGATCCCATTGGGATTGTCCTCGCTTGCAAAAAATGACACTAGTGACAAATCAAATTGCAACATTTTGAAATACCAACTGATATGAAATCAACCTCAACGTGAAAATCACTTATGAGTATCTTTGAAGTCAAACAACTCATTCGGTTTACCTATCACACCAACGTAGGATATGTTTCAAGATAGCCGACAGCGGCTGGTGTCATTTGTGTCATTTGCTATTAGCTGATGATATATGTCTGAAGTAAACAAGGATCATGATAATGTACTTGACTCCGTAGACTGGTCCCTAAATGGCTTGCTGAAAATTATATTTTCTATATAAAACACACTAGAAGCCACTTTTTATATTATTTTTTGATTAAATAATCAAATGCAATATTTTATTAAAGAAAACTGACATATCATGTCACAGCTAAAAATGAATAAGTTCACGTGAGGTTTCCGATCGTCAAAATGTTTTTCCCTTTACAGAGGAGAATTTTTCTCTTACAATACAGTTATTTAAATTTTTAAATTTTTTATTAATAAATTATATTACACAGACTATATAATTGAACACTTATAACCTGCATTATAACTTCAAAGTAGGAGAAAATAGATAAAGGGTGCATTCGATCGCTGTCAATTAACTTGACATTCAAGAAAAAGTACGAAAAAGAAATTCCATTTTTAACAAAGACAGTTTTTAACTTTAGGGTGATTGTATTTACAATATACACATCTAATGAAAAATCTGTTTCAATAATAAATTAAAAGTATATAACTGAAATTTATAGTATTTATTTTCAATTTAACTTAAAAAATATTTATATGCGTTGCTAATTTTTCATACTGATAGAAACAGTGTACTTCAGTTTGTCTTGTTTGAGTAAGACGTTGTGTCAAAATCCAATGATTATCATAAGCTTAAAAATTAAGCATCTAATGAATGTGAAATTTCTCATGAAACTTAAAATAAATAATAAAAAAACTCAATGTTTTAAATTATTAGTGAAAGCGCTTGAAGATAATTGCATGTCAGATAATCAAATCTTTAAGTAGCATAAAACAATTTTTGGAAAGTCAGGAGGTTGTTGAAGATGATGAACGTTTTGATATCAGCAACCTATGAAAACATTAATAAAATTAATGAAATTATGCGTAAAGATCGACATTCAAGTGTTCGGATTATGTCTCAGATATTAAGAGCATCGACAAAGAAATTTTTTTTTTACCTGGAATTTGCATAAGATGGAAGTTTGCGTAAAATTGGTATCAACAAACACGCAGGGGAGCAATCTATTAATAGAAGAAACATTTCCTTTGACATCATGGAATGTTTCACAGAATATACTGAACTGGTTAATAAAAGTTTTCGTGTGCGATGTGGATTTTTCAGTACGACCCTAAAACTAAAGGACAATCCACGCTCTGAAAGACCACACATCGCCAAGATCCAAAATATTTTGAATGAGCAAATCTAAACCGAAAATCATGCTCATTGTTTCATAAATATATGTATACATTAATAGTATTATATATTTATGACCAGTGTCAAACAATAAATGAGCAATACAACATTAAGGACATAAAAAATCTTATAGAAAGATTGAGGGGGAAAAAAAGCCACATAAGTGGCGCAATGTCATTTGAATTTTACTCCCAAACTACGTTCCGATGCAGAATTCGTTTGTTTGATATTTTCATTAAAGCTAACTTTTAAAGCTAGTCCGATTACTTAATTGTCACACATCGTACGTACAATTTGATGGAAAGAAACGGAAATAAACTGCTATCAACAATTGACAATTCGTAAAAGATAAGAATTTTTTAAAATAAATTGCATAAAATGTACAAGAAATTTAAATAAAATTTAAGCTGCCAAGTTTGTAGATTTCAAAACAATAGAAACCTAGTCCTACTATATAAATTAGCAGTTGAGTGGTTATCATTCTGAGCTTTAGATTAGAACAGTTAGTGAGTTTGATTACTACTTCGAACGTAGATATTTACAGTAATTTGGAATCCACATTAAATTCTAGGTGTCAGTTAAATTAGCCTCAAGGTCAAAAAAAAAAAAAAGAAAGGCCGCAGAATGACAAACAAACAAAGTAAGCTCTATTGTTGTCTAAACCGAAATCAAGATAGACAGACTCCATATCTCTAGTAATTAAGCATTATTCTTGTCATTATTGATACGAGAGAATGAATAAAAGATGTTAAAATTCTATACACATTATTTGATACCATAAATGAAACCCTTTAGAAAATGGTCCAACTTCAATCAAAATACTTACAAATGTTATATATATATATATATATATATATATATATATATATATATATATATATATATATATATATATATATATATATATATATATATAAGACATAAATTGATTTATTTATGTCTTTTTAGATATTTATCAGTTATTTAAAAAAGATTTAAAATCTTAAATTTAAATTTAACATCGAAATCTTTTAAATAAAAATACATCTAAATTGTATTTTCCATTTATATTTCGAAAGTTAAGTTACGTTTCAGGGAGTCAATTTTTGCACACTATAGTTGAGCTTGCAGCTGTAGCTTTAGTTTCTGGTTCAACAATATGTCAGTTCGTATTTTACTTCCGGGATGGTAGTGTATAGGATTCACTTTAAAGGTGTAGGTATCAATCGGATTACCCCTCATTTGTGAAATGTCATTATAAAGTGATATGTCAAAACAAGTCAACTCTATTCATTAAAACCGGTGTAAACAGTCTATCATCTTCTGTTTTACGACAACGCGCTCAGGTACAAAGTTAAATCTCTTAATTGGAATTTTTCACTTTAAATTTACACGACACTAGCGGGGGAGCATTAAATCTTAAAAATTAAGGTGTTTAAGGTGTGTGTACATAATTCCTCTCAGCATAATGATCTTCGAAACAGACCAAACAAATAACCCGTAGCCTTCTGAACCCGAGAATGAAGCCTTTTTCTACTATGCTGTATTTTTTTAGGTGTCCACCTCTGAGGAGGGAATCGAACTCACAAATTGTTGAACGGAAGGCCAGAATGCTAATCAGCTACCAAGTCGGTAAAATCAGATAATAATCTCATAATTTTGAACTCAGGTGCAATGACTATATCTATACTTAAATTGTCCATTCACCAACCCTCTCAGCAAACATATACAAATTTTATAATCTTGGTTATTTTTATTGTTCTAACAATTTTTATAGTTTCGATTCTTTAATGTAAATATATATTACAAACATCCACGCTCAAGGTGAGAAATGATCCCATGAACTGTTGAAGTGAAGCCAGAACCATTCAGGCTTCAACTTGACTTGATTAACATGAATGCAGTATAGTTTAATAAATAAATTAAAGGCTGCCAAAATCCCCCTTTCTTATTGTGGGTGGTTATAAGTTCGACTAAATTTTACCACAAATCAAGTTTTAATAGGAATATATAAATCAGGACCCCTTAAAAATTAACCATGAGTAAAAATGATTAAAAAATAAGTGTACTGTGCGAAGAAAACAGAAAAATAAAACAAATTTTAAAAATAAGTAAGAATTATTTCATTAAAACAACACTTTAGAAGAAAAAATCGTTCAGAACAAATTTAACATACATATTTTAACGATAGTTTAGACAGAAGAAAATAAGAAAGGAAAAATAATTTTTTTAATGAAAACATTATTAAAAATATTGGTCACGCTACCGTTATATATATTTTGGGTTGTTTATTTCTATAACGTTGTGAAAAAATATTTTGTTTCCCAAAAACTAAATTTTTTCTGAAACACAGACAAAATTTTAGTCCATATCAATTCGAAGCATGAATTAAATGATATATGGAATAGAAAATTTTATATCATACATAAATATTAGATATGGATGAACTTTTATGCTCCAACGAAAAAACTGAATTTATAAAAGAACGCGCATTTTTTTTTAAAATTTTTATTTAATTGATTTATATTTCAATTTATATATGTTTTTTTTCTATTTTTTGATTATTATAATGACTTTTATAATCCTTTCAGATTTTTATGATGTTCATGATCAAATGATTGCTTACGGAGTTTTCCTCAGTTTATGTTCCTTTTGTATATAATTTAACTCTATTTTTATATTCTTACCCTTTCTTCATTTAATTTTTAATTATTTTGACAAAACAGATCTTTTAAAATCTTGATTATTTAACAAATTTAATTTGTATTCTTCATGTGTTGCAAACTTTCGTTTTGAAATGTGACCTTTGTTGGAATGTAATAAATACTGCATCTTGCAAAAAAGTAGTATCCACCGCATTAAAAAGCAACAAAGCTGAAATATTTGACTCCTTACGCTTACTCAATTAAATATCTCTTTGAATGTTATTTATAGATTTTTTAGCTAGATCCGGGCTAGAGTTTTTTCCAATAACAGAGATTACATTTTGTTGCTAAAATATTTAGTTTTTATAATATATACATATTAACAATATTTCTTTACATTGAGCTATTTTTGTTTATTCACATATTTAAAATGATGTGTTTTTAAATGTTTTTATTGAAAAAATAAGGTGCTTCTAGTTTTTAACACAACTTAAAAAAATTTTGACGATATATATCACTTTTTATTAAAAATAAAGAAAATGTGGAATGAAAATTTTTTTGAATGCAAATAATAGAAAAATATTTGAAAAGGAACAACGAATTTTAAGTTACTTTTGCAGACAGATTTTTGTGAATTAAATCAGTTTGACTGTATAGAAAAATTCAAAAGTCACATCATGGAAGAATAATAAGTTTAAGATCGGGAGAAGTACATATACTAATGAAACAATCAACATAAAAAAAATTCTCTGTCATACCTATTATAAAAATAATAATTATTTATACAGAACATAATTAATTTGTTAGATTAAAGATAGTAAAATATTACGAAATGAATGAAAGAGCTCCTGTTCACCCCCATAAAGATGGTAGTTACTCTTTTTTTGACATTTATCAATATTGTAGGAGTGAAGGGAAGATTCTTTACCTGTAATGCCCACATCCTGGGATATCTTCTTCCACTGCTTTTCCAGGTGATATCGATTGTGGTGGTTGCGGTGACCTTTGTCCCAGATGGCCGGCACTTTCTTCACCTCCTCTATCAGGATCTCCTTCACTTTCTCGACGGAGGCCATGGTGGACGTGCCGTCGGAAGATCGGCAAATGGCGCCTTCTCCCCCAAATTCTCCGTCGAGAAGAGAAAGTGCAGTTGTAAGATATCGATGGAAACCTCTACCGCGATCTGCACTTCGACCTGCAGGGATAGGTGGCGCTCCTGTGGGAGAAACCGATCGATAAGTGACCTCGTCACCATCGCGGCTGAGCCTGCATCGCTCCATCCGCCTGCAGTGTTGCCTTTCCCTGAAAGCTTCAAAATAGGAGTTTTGATTTTTACAGGGAGCGCGTCTGCATTATCTTGAGTTTGTAGTGAGATAATCTTCAAAACTCCCTACGAAAGATCGGATTTATGCTCAATAAATTATACTATTTTGCTCTAATTTATTTTAGATAAAGGAAAATTAAACAGCGTATGGCTCATGAAATTAAAATAGGGATTCAAATTTTGGGAAATATTGTTGGTTTTGTTTAAATTTTCCACACATATGATGCGAAACATTTAACAGCTCTTTTATTTTTTTATTTTTAATAGAATTAATCGCAGATATTATTTATTTTGCGTACTAGTATAGATAAGTATTTTTTATCAGCATGAGTATCTCATGCATATTATAAAATTATTAAATGCGATTATTATTATTATTATTATTTTTATTGATTTTGTACCTTAAGTTAGTGCTTACTTCAACACTGCTAGAGAGGTGTGATTTTGTTCCTAATCACAAAAGTATATCTTGCGAGAGACCTCGTTCATTATTGAAGAAGGTTTCAGTTTCGATTCTTTCAATTGTTGAATGAAGTGAAATGGATACGAGTTCATCCATTCCATTTCCACAGTTATCGGAGAAAATGACTAGTTTTTTTTTTCTTGAATGCGACTTACTAATTATGAAAAACACTCCAAAAAATTATATACTGTAAACATTGCAAGTGCTAAGCATTACAAAGGCTTTACAAGTGCTCCAAGAGAGTAAAATTAAAATAATTTATCTTATAATTTCATAATATTTAAAGGCACTTAGTGAAAAATTAATGAGAATTGTATGAAAATATAAAGGTACATACTTAAATATATATTTTAAACAATGTAACTTCAGTTAAATCATTATCCCAATTTCATTACAGAAGACAATTGTTCCCAAAAATAAAGTCTGCTAATTGCACATAATTACGCGAACGGTGAAACTAAATTAACCAGTGTAAGAGCCCTCTAACACTTGGGAATATGGAGTATTCCTTTTTATATCCAAAAAATCATCCAATAATTTTGAAAATGACATTTACTTTAGAATTATTCCCTGTATTATGAGAATATAGAATATTTTAATATTAGTTTCATGTATCTTTTAATTATTTACAATCAAAAAAATTATGTGTGATTTTCCCCCATTTCGTTAATAAATATAAAAAAATAAATCGTATGAAAAAAACTTTGATAAAATTTTAATTAATTCATTTTAATACTTAAATTTTCCGCAGTAGTAAAATTACCTTATTATAAAATAAACTTTCATATTGCGCCAACTTCCAGAAAAAATTAAATTTCTGCGCCATACAATAAATGGAAAATGCATTTAATTCGTAGAAATAAATCCAGTTATTCTCTTTTATTTCTATTTCTACTTTTTAAACATTTACGTATGCAAAAAAATGATAACTAAGCAGCAAACCAGCCAACCAATCAACATTTAATTATTTTTACATTAAAATTGAATGAAAAAAAGGTATTTCATTATAAATTTATCAAATGCATTTATTAAAAAATACTGCTTTATATAAAAAGAGTAAAATTATGTTGGTTTGATTACTTTATAAATTTTTTGCAGTTTCTAAAACAATTTTTTTTTCTTAATTACCTGGAGAAAATCAAGTTCTTAAGTATAGTGGGACTCCATATAAACAGAACTCAAATAATTTTTCATAATGAGTTCAACATGACATTTTTCTGATAAATTTTGAATTAATATAATATATATCTATATAACTTACATTTGGGCTCAAGTGAACTTCACGCGGTAGGAAAATAAGAGTCTTAAATCTCGATACAACCCCCGTTGAAGAATGGGTGATGTTTATTGTGTTTTTGCTTTCAGCCTGCACATATGTCGAGGTGAATTTTTTTTTTTTAATTTTTCCTGATTTCATCCTTTTCAATACGTGAATTCGTTAGAAATTCTTAAAAAAGACCCCCCCTCAAAGTCAGTAATGTGAAGATATTTAAAATCCTTAAGATGATCTTCAGTTATTAGGTTGTCAGACGCATGGTATGATTCCTTCAAATACTCTACAGTAGTTGCAATGTTCTTCAAGAGTTAAACAGTTTCTAGTGTTCTTCAACAACAGCCATTTCCAATGGAAGTTAAGCTGGAATTTAATCAAACTTAAATTCGAAAAGTTCTATGAGCGGAAGTAAGAAGGTTTATTCCTCCATTTATAGGAAAGATTTTTGCTTTATCAATTTACTGTCAATTTTTTTCCTACTGTGGAGAAATTCGATCGCCATTATGGCTTATGATAGATTCCAAACGACAACGAATATCTAATTTGGAATAGAAATCAGGGAACTCTTTAACAGATTAAA
Source organism: Latrodectus hesperus (assembly GCA_037975125.1). NCBI lineage: Eukaryota > Metazoa > Arthropoda > Arachnida > Araneae > Theridiidae > Latrodectus > Latrodectus hesperus. The sequence continues at coordinate 57,470,601 of CM075852.1, forward strand.
TTCTGATTATTCTATTGCAATTAAACTCCTGTCTGATGGAAGAATTAATAAAATAAAATATCAAGGAAATATTCTAATTCTTCTGTTTATTAATGAACATTTACAGGCAAGACTTCAATAGTTGTGTGCAGCACATGGTAATTTCAAATGTTACTCTTTTTATCAAGTGTATTTGACTCAACTTAATAAAAAGCTTAACATTTGAAGTCTTATGAATACTACTTTTGTAAAGTTCTTTGAATATCCACTTCATAATTCCTTCCTAAATGGTTTTTTGGAGACAGTACGATGCTATTTTTGCAACGCAGGAAAGAAAATACGAAAAATTTACAATAAACAACTCCAAGACATATTCATACAGAAAGCTAACTCAATAAACATTTTCTGTAATTTATGATTGTATTAATTGTATTAATTTATGATTGGGTATGATTGAAATTAAGGTTTTCTACGCTGAAAATTAATATACTGTCACTGAGCTAATTCATATTAATTATTTTATACATACATACTTACATGTAAATTTTTAAAAAAATTTCTTTGCTACTAAAATATCATTATATTAATACTTTTGAATTGAAACATTTAACGAAGCAGAAAATATCAAATGAGAGAAAAACAATATAATGTTGAGTTTTTAAATCAGCTATTTGATTTGTCTGTATAAATACTCCTAAAGTCTAAAAAACATGAACTTTACGAAAAGAAAAATTTAATAACCACGAAAAATACACATCTTTACTGCGAGCTATAAGTTCCTCCGATGATTACAATGATACCATGATAGTTAATAGCCGTAATAGATGCTTAAAAATTGCGTCTGCTAGTAATTAGTTGATTATAATCATCCCATGTTTCACATTAACATGCGGAGAACTGGATCCTGAAATCTATCAAGGCAATTCCAGTTGCATGTTAAGCTGCTAAGCGGAGACGTGTCCTAGACTAATGACGTGATCAAACGGAGAAGGTGATTTCTTCGGAGCTTCCACCCTGGAAATAATTGCAGCTAATGGTTAATGACCTGCGGAGAGGGTAGTTGGGATCCTAAAAGTCAAGGTCATTTAAGGCCCGTATCTTCCAACCTGTTCGATGAACTTTTGGATTGCGAAAGAAAAAAATTGTAATCCCAAATATCTCCCAGACAGGATTTATTCGATGCTTTCCTTCTTAGTATTTGTATCGAATTGTATCATTTTAAGCAAACATTTAACTGTAGAAAAAATTAGTCTGTCTGTCAGCTAATAAAAAGAATGGAATAACTTTTAGTCACTTTAATAGTTGGAAATATGTTTTATATTAAAATTAAATGTGTATAAGAGATTCAATACAACGATAAGATAGAATGATTCAATACAATGAAAATCTTAGGAGTCCTAAAATGTCCATATTTCTCATTATAAGTCATACATTCATAGAAAAATTCTTATTAAGTCAGTGTGTTATAAATAATTTCATAATAACGAAATTTCCATAGAATAGACGAAATGCAGTGATTTTAAAAAGTTGTTCAAATCGAATTAAACACTGTGTTTTTTATTAGGATGAAAATTAACTGTACTTTTAAAAGTTAACTTCAGAAACAATGTGGTAAATATGTAAAGTGTCTGAATAATGGCATACAATCAAATTTAAAACAGAGTGAAATTCGTTTTATAAAAAAATCTCTAAAATGAGAGAGCTCCCGTAAACGTCTGAGTAATAATCACACATTAACTCTGAGTTAGTAACGAATAATTTCATTATAACGAAATATTGATACAATGTGCAAAATTTAGTACTTTTATAAAATTAATTCTGGTGAGATTCGATTGGATTGCGTGTTATTTCAGAAGGAAAAAATAAACATTATTAATGAAAGATAATTTCAGTAGCTATACGATAAATATATATATGTTTTTGAATTTTTATATGCAGTCTTATCTCATTACAACGAGATAAATCCAATACAATGTTAATCTTATTCGAAGAAAATCCAATACAACGAAGTTGCAACTAAAAATAAAACTTTGAATGATTTAATAACTTGAATAAAATAAAATTAAAGAGTTATTTTTTGTTTAACAAATATTGTATTATAAAAAATGAAAAAGTAACCTTTCAAAACACCTCACAGAGAAAGAGGAAGAGAATTTTCTCTCTAAAGATTAAGACTTTATTATTATTATTTTCATTTTAAAAATTTATCCTACAATAGAAGCTCATTTAACTAAAATTACTGCAATAAATTTCTCACTTCAATGAAATTTTTCCAAAATATTAGCGAAATTCCAACAAATATACAGTTTATAATTAGAACTGTCATTGCCTCAAAATTTCAATACAAAAAAGAGATCTATAGGCTACTCTTGTAAAAATCATTCTAATAAAATTTTCGAGATTTTGTCAAATAATTAATTAAAATTTCTATTTGTTCTTATATTTAAGGATGAGACTTAATCAAGTAAATAAGCAACACATTATTGCAGTCTGTGTTATATATATATATTTTTTTTATAAAAATACAAGCTAAAATTAGATTTAGATTGAATAGTTAATAAGTAAATTATTTAATAACATTAAAATATAAGAATATTGATATTTATCTCACCTGTGTACAGACTCTCTTGCCTTATAATTTATGTTTATAAAAATAGGAATTAAAATGGCTCAAGAATGAATATTTTGTAGTTACGCGCAAAATTTAACAAATGTTAGAAATGAGCATATCACTGTGTCTATCTCACAAACATTCAAGCTAGTCTTATATTTGTTCATTTAGAAATTATAAATAAAACATTGATTTCAGAATATATATATATAAAGTTTTAATTGTGACGATCATATTTATTTTTCGATTTTTAATGTCCTATATATCGATCAGGTGAAGGGAGAATCATTTCCAGAAATTAGAAAAGGTGATAGTTAAAAAATTATTGAGTAATAAGAATTTCGCATTTGCATTATTTGGAAAACATAAAAGCTTCCTTAATACAATAAAATAAATCATTTGTAATTTTAAAAATATAAAGATCTATCTATGGGCCTGTACGGAACAGGGTTGCTGGCCAACCAGATTTAACTTTGAATTGTATAGGCTGTATAACCAGCACAAGATTACCCAGGTTATCAGAAGCAACAGGCTAAGATGGCTTGGCCATGTCTGGAGAAGCCAGGAAAACAACCCCACTAGAATATCAACGTTTAAGAACTCGGAAGGATCCCGTGTCCAAGGAAGACCACCTACAAGATGGCTCATTGACACTGAAAATGACCTCAAGATACTGAAAGAAAAGGAACTGGGAAAGTGTCACTCTGGACAGACTGGGCTGGAAAAATCGTGCTGTAGAGGCAGCTAAGACCTGTAATAGGTTGTTACGCTATTTAAGACGAAGAAGAATTTAAAAAATAGTTATTCACTTAAACTAATCCTTTTAAATATTCACTATGCACTTTAAATACACCATAGGGTCTAATATTCTAATGTTATAATACATATTGATCTCACTACTTGACCTTGATTCAAAATTATGAGGCAGTTGCCTGTGTATAACGGTTTTAATCGGCAATATGCAGCATAAACATATCGCTATAACAAACGAAAATTACAAGTTTAAAAATATGTCATTTTATAAAGAAAAATATTTTATGAACATAAAATTTCGCTTTTAAAATTACGAATGAGTTCCTCATTGGTTTTCTCGAAATTTTTAGTTACTTGAAGATAACATGAAGGGAAAAAGAGAGATTTTTAACATACATGAAATAATAATTTATTCTAGGTACTTTGGAAAATTTTCTTACTTTGAAGCAATTTAGCTAATTATTTTTATTTGTATTGTGTTGTGTTATTTGATACTTACTGTTGCATCTGGTCAGGTTTAACGTCAAAAAATCACTCCTCTTAGAATAAACTTCTGATTGTTTAAATCATTTCTGAAATTTGCTAAGAAATTTTATAGTTTTACGTTCTTCATTATTTGATCGAATCAGTTCTTGAACAATTCTTTAATATTCAAAATGTTTGATTCTTAGTTCTAATAAATCATTTATTATCAATCATCTCCGTTAAAACAGGAAAAAAAAAGTTCTTAGTTTGACAAATTCGAATTATTGAACAATTATTTTACGGCATTCAAAATGTTCTATTCCTTGTTCTAACCTGCTATGGATATAATTTACTGGAAAATTTTATATTCACATTTTAAATTATTTGATCCAACCTCTTCTGGAACAGTTATACTTTGAGATCCTCGAAATTTCGATTCTCAATTCTTACTATTTATTTATGATATTCAGAAGGAAATTTAATAATTTTCCTTTTCTATAATTTATTTGAAAAAAAATCTTATTCTTAATTCTGATAAATCACTTATATAAATCCCTACTAGTGAGAATTTTTGCATTTTCCGCATTCTGATTTATTTGAATTATCCATATTCAGAAAAACTGTTTTTTCGTGATATTATAGTTATTTCATAATTTCAATGATCTTTATTTACTGTCTGTTATGATATAAAAAATATTCAATCCAAACATAGCTCATTTTCTTAACTGAAACTCTCCTATTTATACTTGAAACGGCCAAAAGTAGTTGCACTGTCGAATGTGGGAACAGGGTTCTTGATACCGTGGGCACGTCTTGCTTTAAAAGGAAAGGTTAAATGAAAATCACTGCGAGCCCGCCCTGGGGAGGATGAAAACACGGCAAGAAGAAAAAAACGGCGATCTTCAAGCGGACAAACCGGAACTGAGGAGGGAGAGTGAGCCGAATATATTGCCCGTGGCTATATCATAACACATCCCCAATCAGCCTCCATTGACGACTGCATTTGGGTATTGGTATGTCGTCTGATTCAGGGCAAAAGTGGTCGACTCCAAATTGCGTCATTTTTAAACGACAGCGATTAAATCTTCTCGTTGGATATGACCTTTCATTACCAGTTTTTGCTTGAGCAAGAATTGGCTTGTCTGTTTTATATTCTAAAATTTTCATACTTTGTGCAATCTATTTCTCTTTTTTCCTTCTTCTTCTTTTCTCCCCCCCTTTTTATGACTTGGATACTTTGAATCTATGAGATAGATCAGGTAATTATTTACTTACAGAATATGTTAGACTGAAGAAATTGAAAAATTAAATTCTTTCTCAATAATGTAAAATTGAATTTTTCCTTAAAAGTTCTTAAAAGTAGGAATACAATGTACAAATTATAAAGCAAATAATTTTCTGCTTTAATCACTTAACACAGATCTTGAAAATGACATTCGACACTGATGTCGGCCATTTTAGGCATTTCACCTTCCAATTTTGTCTGTTTCCCATTCCTGCAATCAAGGCTTGTGGGTGAAATCAATCCAGGCTTATAATAAAAGCGCTCTAAGAGCTTCACAAGAACATTAAATGTATTATTTATTATTAATTATAAAGAACATATGTTATAAAAAGTGTAAAAGAATAAAAGCTCTCAATCACAAAGCATGATTTTTAATAAATCACTTGGAAAGAAAATTATAAGAAATTCGGAATACCATGTGAGAATTTCTCCTTAATGCTTAAACTGTTAAATTACAGCAATTTTGTAAGATTTAGAGGCATTTAGGATATTTTGGAATTTAAGCGTTTATCTTGAATTTATAGTTTTATTATAAATTAAGAAATTGAAAAAAGAAATAAAAGATTGAAAGAGATGTGCATAAGAAAGGAGTTCCAAGCATCTTCGGGACTTTTGTACCTTAGAATACTAATCATCTCTTGATTAGAAGTAAACTGAACTTGAGTTATAATGTGATGACTTTTGCAGTATTTCTATGGTATGCAATAATAAAGAAAATTTTATAAACCCACACCAATAAACATTTTTAATTTGTTAAAAATTTCAAACTTTTCTCGATTTAAATTACAGTTAACAATTGAACAGTTAACAATTTTCTCTAAAAATTATACAGTCCATCCTATTCTTAGTCGACTTATGTGCTGAAGGATTAATTTCTTCAGTTCAATTAGCCCTTCTTGTATAAAAAGTTACCGTTGAAGGACAAACAAATTCTACATCAATTCTTATTTAATATTACATTTAGTATTATAAATATGCTGATCTCACTTTAATAATAATCGCTTATTAAAAATATTCTGTTTTTATTTGATTGAAAATATAATACTTGGTTGTTGATGAAAGTATTACTAATGGGGCTAATTTCTCAAAAATTGTAGGTTCAACATTAATTTATTTCGATAGCTCGAATTTGATACTCATAAGCTTTTATTTTTCGATTTCAGTTCTTTTATCACCTGCCGTGGAAAAAGAAATTAATCAAAGTATTTAAATTTATACATTCCTTATGATAGAAACAGATTTCTTTAAGCGCAAAGCTTTTTGAAGCTTAGATTCTATAGTTCTTTCTTTATGATTTTGTAAATGATTAATCTTTTTTTTATATTTATATATTCCGATCGCCATTGAAATCATGCGGGATAACTTAGTTCAGCTGGAGAGGGACAGAAGTTTCTTAATCTCGCTAATATTGCGCAGGTGTTGGTGCATGAGGGATCCATTCAATGATGTTTTGCCATTTTTAATAACCCGGCTTTATAGTTTACTATCGGTACTCATGTGTAATAGCTACATCCAATAGTGAAAAATGATGTGACATTCAAACAATATAGTGGCATAATAATCCTAATACTGATGCCACACAACCATAAATTATATTGAACTGTAGTGTTGCATTACGTATCGGTTACCTTATATTTCTGTAGAGGGATTTCCAGCAGAAAATCATCAAGCAAAAAAGTCAACACGCGTTGAAATTTTTGGAGAGTTATATCTCTTCCATTACTAAATAAGGAAATTTTTAAAGTTGAATGTATGCTCAGGTGTTGATCTCGTCACTCAGCTATGTGTTATGAGATTAACATCTACGGAAATAGACCTATAGAAATTAACGCAAAAAAATTTTTATTTATGAAATAGGTAGTACCCGAAACAAAAAAAAATTAGATCCATTTTTTATGTTAAGTTATTCAGTCCCTACTTTCATAATTGTTATATAAATGTCTACATTTATTATTATTTACAATACATTTTATAAAATAAAGTGTTTAATTCATTTTGATTTTAAAGTGAGCATTAGACTTCCACTCTGCTTCAACCACGTTTCCAAAGTTGGTATCGTATTTCTTTTCTACTAATTTTTCCTATTGTAAGACAAAGTTCGAATCCATTCCATCTCGATAAATTTATAAAATAATTTTCAATGTGTTTTCTATATAAAGAATAATTTTTTCTTGTCTAAATTTCTATCCAATTTTTTTCTTGATAATAAAATAATTCATTCTCCAAAGTCACGATGAATCAATTGCCTATTACTCTACTGCAACATATTCAAGTTAAAGATTTTTTTGTATTACACTTGTTTTTAATATTCGGCATTTTTTCGCTAAGTGAAAATTGTTACTGGCGAAAATAATAACTTATCATTATTGTTAATGACATCGTTATTGGAGCACAAAAGTCGAGATAGAAGAATGATCGTTATCATTATTGAAGTAGAAAAGAACTATTATTATAACCTTAATGGAAGAACAAATAAATGCATGCAATCAGTTCTCTAAATTAGTCTTAGAAATAAAATAAAATCTATATAAAGCTGCACTATTTTTTTTCAAGAAAAAGTATGAAAATATCAAAAAAGAAAGTGATATGTGGTGTAAAATCATTTGTGGCATTCTAACCAAAAATTATCAATCGTCTTATTTGTTTTTCCCATTTTGGTCATCCAACTGAAATTCATTGAAAACATAAGTTTGTGGAAAATTTTAAAATATGCAAATAAGCAAGTTCATAAAAGGAAATTACTCCAGGTGAAAGTTTTGTGACGTTTTACTGTAAAATTAATTTTTGCAACTAATAATTTTTCTCATTTTTATACAACAAAAAATATTTTTTTGCTACGCTCCTATTACTCGTCTTCATGCTAATAGTTGTGTTACTAGTCATTTTTACAACGATCCTACAGCATGTAACCTGTTTCAACAAAACGCATTACATTTTGCTCAAATGCATAAACAATATTTTTAAAAATAAATAAAAGATCGTTAATAATGATCTATACTGACTATAATGTTTTATTATAGAACTTTTTAATAAAAAATATAACACCAGTTGGATGAAGATGAGATGAGTTACAGTAGGAATTTGTGTGCCTTTGCTTGTATGAAATGAAGTGGAGATAGCTAACTCAGATGTCAGCCTCATTTATCTCTTGAGTATGATTTAAAATTATGTGACATTTTGTTTCGCTTGCCTCATTAAGTAGGCAGTCCACTTATCGATCTATGTATATAAACAATTTAATAAATGAACTAAATTCCTAACTAAGAACAATTTAATAGTATAAGAAGCATTTCCCGCATATTTTCTCTGTAAATTTAAAATCCTTTTAATGTAAAAGATTCTAGAATGTTATTCTTCATTAAATAAATTAAAATTAAGGCACAAATGCCGTACAATCCAGGATGCCAAATTCTGAGTTTGGGGATTTTTTGGCGAAATTTCTTACTTGTCTAGCAACCTGGTTTTTATTACGTCATAGATATCGAGACCTATAAAAATTATGCAGAAAATTCTATTTTGGCAACTCTAGTATTTATGTCATCGCGCACGTCACAATACGTCATCTTGGCAACATTTCTTCATAGCTAAAAAAATTCAGAATTTGGAATCCTGGATTATACGGCATCGATGCCAAAATTAATTTAAGTTTTTATATTTAATTAATAAATTAAAAATTCTGTTTCAAGTTACCACGGCCTCATAAATCAATTTTAGTAAATGACAATAACATCCAGAATTAAAATTTGCAATTATTAACGAAGTCAAATATGTAGTAAAAATAAAAAGTAGTATATAATAAAATGTAAGTAAAATTAAATATTTCAGTTTAAAATAAATACTGTATAACTCACACATAATTAACAGGACAAACAACATTGATTTAAAAACAGAAACTACGTCGGTAAAAATTTACAATTGGTTGCCCCTATAATTTTTGGCGATTTTTTTATACGCCAAAATGTGACTAGCAAGATTGCCGCAACCGAAAAGCTAAGCCAAGGAGTACCCAATTCTACACCGAGTTCACTACATCCTAAGTACGTTTAAAAATAATAATAATAAATGCAGATGATAATATGCATGTTAAGAAAAGAAAGCTACTAACTGATAATCGTGCATATTTGTGAAAATATTTATATCCCAGATAAACTCAAAAAATACACCAGTTCTATATATTCTATGCATATTTCATGATTTATCTTCTCTTCAAAATATTTTACACAAAATTATTCCTCATTTTCATTTTCATTTTTAGCTCTCAGCAAATTAAGCTCATAATCTGAAAATAATAAATAATTTTAAAAACTGCAAATTAACTTCATTTTGAACTATGCACGAGATTGTGCTAAATGGTTTATGATAGAATTCTATCGCATTATTTTCCCCCTAAATTATGTGTCTTAATTGCTTAGTGTTATTTTCTTCATTACAAATGGTTACAAATAGTTTTACTTTGGAAATGGTACTTTTAAATGGTGATTTTTATACAGAGAAAGAGAAATAAAAGCTCATGCTTATAAAAATATAAACATACAAAAAATTTCCAAGTGAACATTCCCTTTTAAGTCTAGAATATCGCCTCAAGGACTTCCCATTCCATAAATCGAAATAAGAAGAACTTAGCATATATAAAAAATATATATTACTCGAAACTGCTTATTGATATTACTTCCTTCGATAACAAAACAAAAAAATGACATGAACAGTATATTCTTGCTAATGGCGATTATATTAATGGCAAAAGTGAATCGCTAAATACCCATAACTCCTCACTTACACCAAGGTTGCTTATAATCCCAATATATTAAAAGCTAATCCAATTGAAGATTTCAGAGAGTGTTGACAGGGAAGGTTAAATGAGTGAATAGAACTTCAAATGATTTTATTATAAGAATTATCAAGTAACAGCTTAATGGAAGGGAAATCTTTTCAAAGAGGAATGTTTCAAATTCAATACTGACCCTTATTAAATAATGAGAAATGCATAGAATGTTTCACTATGAATGTTTGTTACCACAGATACGGGAATTTTTCTGGACTTTTTACCTTCGTGCCCTAATTTAATAAAAGTCCATTGGAACAGCAGTAAGTGTTAAAACACTTTTCAACAGTCTTGACCTATTAAGCTAGTGGTGTCTAAGTTAGGTCAAAAAAATTATTAATATTTTTGAAAGATAAGAAAAAGAATATTGGTCATTACCCAATTTCCCTGTTTCTAAGCATGTTGATTTAAGATTTCATGAATATATTCTTATGTTACTTTGAAACAGATAATTTAATTAATTTTGTCAATGAATTTAATCTATTTCTGTACATTTAAGCAATCATCTCATCGAGATTGGTGGCAGAAAATAGATGCAAACACATCTCTAATACTTCTTTAAAGACAATTGAGCAACTTAAAATGAAAATGTATACTTTGAAGCAGATGCGAAAAAATTTTTTATAATAAATAAACTGATGTAAAAAAACAGTTACATTTTCTTTGACAAGCTTTGCCTAAGAACAGACTAAAAACAAATGTTTCCTTTTACATCAAAAGAAATCGTTACATAGAAAAAGGTGGGTAGGGGTGTAGAAAATACCTATCGTTAATGTATCCACCCACATCATTGCTAAACGGAGCTTCTATTCTTCATGTGGAACAAATAGCATATAAAAAGGGATTGGCTACCAGCTTTTTTTCTCATTTAATACATATTGATTTGTTGATTTCTCTTTGCAAAGCACAATCTTCTCGATAAATAATAAATTCCCGATTGAAAATGTATTCTTGCTGACTCTTGTCACATTTTCCTTGAATACGTCACACTTCTGAGGGCGTTTAACAAAACGGAGGCGTCTTCAAACCTGAACAGTTGAGTAATGCGTTTGCTTAAGCTTTTATTCGTAGGCGTTGAGAGTGTGAGTGAGGGGAGTTTAATGTTACGGTTTATTCCGATTCACCTTTAAACTGCTTCATTTCATTTCATTTTTAACTATATTTACTTCGTAAGCAAGTGACGTGGTCTGCGTGTAATAATTAATCACCGCTTTCAATTTTCATAACAAAGTGATAATGATAAGAAATAATTTGACTGTTGTTCTCATGGGAAAATGGTAGGACCGCACACATTGATGTGGAAGGTATCAAGTTTGATTCCAGCTTTCGTTAAATGATTATAAATAAATGCTTTTTTTCTGCTTTTTGCATACACGGCTATTAGAATAGGGTCCTGTGAGTTTTTAGCTTTCGTAAATTGCGACTTGTGGATATTGAATGTCTATGAAAAGGTTATTAAACGATCTATCAGAAAGATAATATGCATCTGACGCCCAAATATATAACAACAGCTGCTCCCTATTGCGCTTTCTGCTTTACAATCTCAAAATATTAATTATTGAACAATGAGAGATGACTGTTATGCTCCAATGCGCGAGTGTATAGAGTGGGTGTTAGAAAATGTTCCTCCTTTACGTCAGGTATATAGGGTCTTTCTATTTTCAGTCCTCCTAGAAGGCAAAATGTAGCGGATATTATGTAAAGTCTTACAACAACTTTCAGTTGTTTGATCATTCATTATACATTGATTGGCAAATAATGAAATACGGATAATCACACAAACGATGACTGTGAAACATTTCGTTGTCCACTACGTATTTCCATTTTGGAAAGACTTTTCATGTATCAAATTGTTTCCAAAAGTCGCTATAGTAAACGATGAAAACTCTCAAGCATTCACTCGATAGATATGCACACATAAAATAAAAAGCATAATCCGTCTTCCCGATGTTCAGCAATAACTGTGATCGATCTCGTTTCCTTCCATTCCTAAGAACGCAGTTTTGACGTAAACAGAAATGACTTCATAAAAAATCAAGGGGAAAAGTTTTATCATTTTGTTATCTGTTATGACTATTTATGATTCATTACAAATCCCCAGACCGTACACGTCACATTCACATGGCACGTATTAAGCGATGAATATTAACAGTGGGAGCGGGTGAACACTGTGCATACTTATATTCTATTCTTTCTCAACAGCGCGATAAGCACTTTTTTCTTTTTTTCTTTCGTTGAGAGAGAATCAACGAGGAATTTATCACGTGATACTTTCGCCCACACAATGGCTAATACTTGCTTTCATCATATTTTTTTACTTAGTCTAGTTGTCGCGTTGGTATATTTTACAATGATCTGTATAAAGTATTTGATTGTTGGAGTACATAGATTTAATTCTGTAGTTATTCTATAATAATTGAATAATTAATTTAAATATATATATATACATATGATATTGCATTATTATGAATTGAAAACAATATATTGTTGTTGAAAAATTCAATTAACATGAAGATTATTTAGTTCGGAATAATCATTAACTCAAAAATATTTTACTCAACTATTGATTAATTTACTCAATTAATGTATTATGGTCAGTTTACTTTTATTATTTGTTTCTCGAAGTATTTTTTATCTACTTGTATATTGTATGTAACAGCTAATTCTCCATGTTTTTCTTTTCGAGATGCGAGTTGAATCATCAACATTCGAGGCGGCAATTTTAAGACTTCTGAGTTCAATTCCCATTTAAGGTGTAAATGCTTGAAGTGTTTCGAAAGTTACTTAAATCAGCAGACCTTGGACCTTTAAATGTAGTTGAAGAGAACCGACAACAAATTTTTCCTTTTTATATCCATGAATAAGACTTTTTTTGAATATTAAAACAGTTTTTGGGTGAATTCGGAAAAGCCTTAAATATTAAGCTATTGTACTGTATACTGCGCATTCTTAAAGTTAAACTTTGCAGGAAACTGATCTGAACAAATAATAAAACGATGAACAGCAACGATTTGGAGAAGAATCTGACGAAAGAATTTTTGGTACTCATAAATTTTAAACTCTTTTTCAGACCTTTCAACAGTATATGACAAGTTTTATATTTGATACCTAACCATAACCTAGCAGTAGAACTGCGTTGTTCAGAACAGTAGGTCCCGAGTTCAATCCCAGCCACTGTTGAATATCTGAAGAATTATGTTGCATTTCTATATTTTGGTTACTCATCTTTCGGACAGATGTTTAGTGCTTTTGGGATTACCTCTTTTGTAACACATAATTATCAATGATACTTTTTCTCAGAAGGCAATATAAACCACGTTAAATATTAAAACAGCCTCGGGCATTAGATTTTAAACTACACTACATGAAAGTTATATATTTAACTACTAGATAAAATAGATCTTCGTTAGATTGATATGCAAGTTAGCAAGAAAATTTATTAACAAAATCCTGTTTAGTGTACTACCCAACGTTACGAGGAAATTGTAAATTTTTTTGTGTTTCGAGTAGGTGGTAGGAAACATAACGCAATAAAATAACACAAGTGCATATTTCTACTTTTTCTTTTGCCTATTTCAGAGCAAAGAATTAATCCTAGTGGGCGAAAGTGAGTAGACCGGTCATATATACTAGAGTGGGCGAGGGAAAAAAAACTTAAAATCTATTTATACTTCCTTATAAAAGGTGTCCAAACAACTATCTGTGTGTAAAAAATAATAAAAAATAAATTTTAACGTATGGTCATAAATACAGTCAAAAATCAGGATAATATGGATTTTGAAGACTGAATAAAAAATTCTATAAAAATAGCTAATTTAATACTAACTTAGTTTATTTTTGACAAGAACTATTTAATGAAAAAGTGCAACCAAAAATTTTAAGCAATGTCGTACGAAAAAGTGATCTAAAAAGTACAGTATGAATATAATATATTTAAACCGCGTTCTTACTATACTTTTGAGCGTGTTTAAGTCTCAACTAAACTTCTTCGTGATGGCAATTTAAGATTTAAGTTAACTGTAACTCCGTGATTCAACATAAATGAGTTTTGCAAACTTATTTAAAAAATATTTCTCCTGATTTAACACTATTTTGCATTCTCCTATTTTTGTCAGCGTTTACAGAAACAGTTTAAGCTGATCAAAATGATTATAAGAAAAGCAAAATTTGACCATAGGACATAGTTATTTATAAGAGCAGGTTGTAAGTATTACGAAATTATGTTGGGCTTAAGGAAAACAGATTTGTTAACATCATATTTTCATTTCGTGTTTATAAATTAAGTTCACACTCAACTATAGAAAATTCAAAATTATGCATACAATTTATATCATCACGAACCATAAAGTAGTCTCAAAACCAAAACCAATCTTTCGTATTTAAGTTTCGAGAGTAAGACAGCGCGAAATCTTTTTCAGAGTAGGGCTTAAGTTAGATTAATTTTAACTTTAAATTGATTTTAAAAAATGGAAGACTAGAAGCAGTGCTATTTAATTTTTAATATACATGAATTGAGATTAAAATGTTAAGCGGATGGTTCAATTTTTTAATGGCAAAAAAAAGTAAGTTTTAAAATAGTATTACATTTAAAGATTCCGACAATAAACATCATCGCGTTGTTAAGTTTCGAATTCACTAATAATTAAAGTGCATTATGAGGAATAGACTTAAAATATTTCTTGTAAAAAGATTTATTACAACATGCTTTTTCTTTGCTCTCATCTTCTTTTTCTTTAAAATCATTGGTTTGGCTCCCCGAAATTAATGTGTTTCATCCATTGCTCGTCATCAGCCTAAGAATTTTTTTAACAGTGAATGGAATTAAAAAGTTGCTTGGAAAACGAAGTATCTTTAGCATGCAGACTGTAATTATGATACTGAATGAGAATTTCTACTCATTGAAGTTCTTAGGTGGTGCTAAATAAGTGATTTTATAAGTAAAACATAATGCGGGAAAATTAGACAAATAATCATTTTGCAGAAGGTATCTTTAGAAGATAACGAAATAATTATGCTCCCAACTGATCAAGCAAATACTTCAAAATTTGAAAATGGTAGTTCCATGGAATACAACGAAACCATGGTATGAATATTGGCACTTAACAAGAAGAAGCAGCCCTTAAAAAAGACTCATGAAATAATTGTATTTCATCATGGGGTCTTGGTGACAACTTAGTTTCTCAACCAAAGAATCTTCCCGATAGAGGGGCCCCTTGACATTCATTCACGTTTATAGTTTCCCTATCTGCAGGGCAACGTGAGCAAAGTGCAGAGGATCATTTTTAAAAGCTACCCTCCTAAAAAAAATGGCCTATCTAGGCCTCCCAACTATTGCCATATCACTAAACGTTATCGCTGGCGATTTCCAAGAAAGAAGGTTGAAAAAAATAAGTGAGTAAATGTATGCGCCAATAAACGGTGGGGTGAGTGGAAGAAAATTCCACAGACAGTCGTGGCCCGGAGGCCAGGTTCATAAATTATGCGTCCCGCGAGTAGAAGATAGCCGCCTGGAATCCCGCGGTTCTTCATCTTGACCCTCTTGGCTTTTTTAGTTGTTGTCTCAGCAAGTTGGAGCATTTGTCTTTCCTGACAGTTCTACCCGCAGGTGAGCCCGGCGGGAAACCTGTTTGGCGACCTTCCGATACCAGCGGTAAAAAGGCCAAGAACGAATTTCGAATGCCTAGCGATTCATCTTTTACCTGCTCCTGCCCCAACCTGTTCGCCCCCCTTCATCCTTAAAGCTGACCAGCAGAATGACTTTTTCGCTTGCAAGAACGAATAAACAACTCTGCTACTTATATATTTCAAGACCGGGTATTTTTGGAGTGGGATATGATTTCTTGTTTTGTTTGGAACAGTAAAATTCAGTTGATATATTTTACTATGAATGAATGGCTAGATGGTAGCAAAAAAATCTGAACATGCCAAGATGTCTAGAAATTTCATATTAATCAAGAAATGGTTGATTTATCTTATTGCACAAATTAATCTCATTAATCTTCTGGAATGAAATTTTCAAATTAAAAAATTACATGAACAGTAAATCAAAAAACAATATGGCAACACTAATGAAAAATGAAAAATCCTTACAAATGATAAGTTTCATGATGATATGTAATGCAGAAATATATGCCATCCTTAAATTAAAAATAAATCTATTGGAATAAAATAGAAAAATGAATTTATAAATTTTTGTGGAACGTGGTGTATTCAATTAATGTGATGCAAATGTAATTGTAAAATAACTTAGTATTTTATATAATAGCAGTATACGATACCGCTCGAAAAAGAAATTCTCTCGCATTTCTTAAATACTATAAACTGGCGTGCGAAAATTTAGAAAAAACAACTGCTCCATGTAATGTTTATTAAATTCGTGATAGTTCATTTAAAATATTCTTAACTGTTTAAGTAAGTGTAGTCTCAGTAATTATTATGTATCATTAATGCTTCAATGAAATTTAAATATGCAATATAGTAAAAATTTCAAAAATATTTTATTTAATTAAACTTAACTAAATGAAAGGAAGCTGAAAATTAATTTTGTAATCCTTTTTCCCTTGATTATCAAAATTGGCGGATAGCACAGTAAAATCCTGTATTAATCATTTAGACTTTATTTACTGGTTTTGTTACATGATGATATCTGGAATCTTTTTGTGGTACTTTCATAATTTCAACAATCAGTATGGTCTTTTTATGTTTGCGCAAATTAGCTGTTCTTACCCGGTTCTCAAATAATAGGAAAGCATCTATGATTTTAAAATAACGATAGTAAGTAAATCGTCGACAAAAAACACTACCGAACAATTTATACTTATGATGTTAGACGAAATATTTTGTCAAAGAATTGTTCTAAAGTAATATAATAAATTAATTATTTTAAACATAAAACTATAACTTATATGTGTTTTAAACTATAAAAACTTATTGCAGGCCAATCAATGAGGAATAATCTATAATAAATTAAGTAAAATTACTTAAAATTGTTTTCCAGTCCATTGTTATAGTTCTATTAAGAAAAGAAAGATGTATTGGATTTATGTTAGTCTTATTATTTAATGACGATATTTTTATATTTATTTTGCTTTTATTTATTATTTTTCTTTTCATAAAAGAGTATTTATTCCAAAGTAATATAGATGGCACTTCACTCAATAGACACTTGTATGGTTTACCGAAGTTCATTTATATAAGCCGTGAACAGTAGAAAATAATTGGTTAATATTAGAATTTAAGGTTCCAGTTCGAATCCATCCACTGTTTAAAAAAAGGGAATAAATGTTACTTTTACATTTAGTGCATGCAAATTTTTTCTTAGGAGTTTTTCATAATTTCTTCCTTTGCGGCACATAAATACTCTCCACTATTCCTTCCCAAAGGCAAATATGTGATGATTCTCTCTCTCTTTTTTTTTTTTTTCACCATTGTACGATCGACTCTCTTTTAAGTAAAACAACGTGATATCTGGCAAAATGCTCTTATCTTATGCTTCCTTATAAACTCTCACTATATTTCCATAAGAAATCTTAATTTTATTCTAAGATTACCTGTTTTGAAAACGATGTATTCCTATTTTCCTGATACAATTCTTTTGTCTGCTTAAAATCTTTGAACTGATTAATAATGATAATATAAATTAAATACGAATAAATCTTTTATAATTATTATATTTACCTTCATTTACCAAAACTCATTTGTCCCCGCACTTTTGCTACTAGAAATATAAATGGAATCTCCAGAATATTTTTTTTTCACAATATGGGGTATTAATTAAAATAATTTGAAGAGTATTAAGTATTAGGTTTTGAACAAAAAAAAGCAACAAACTAAATATCTTTAAAATCAAAAATTATTGGTTTCTTAATAAGTTGTGTTAAAAATGTAAAACAGACATTTTTTAAAAATATATATATTTCTGTTTTGCGTTTTTATTGAATTTGACATTGTAAAATTGATAAAAATTACAGGAATAGTTTGTAAACCATACCTATGCAATATTGATTTGTAACACCACTTCTTTATTTTTGTGAATATGTATGTACAGCAATACTAAATCCAGTATTGCTTAAATGTTATTTTCATAATAATTGTGTTTACAATCATTTAGACCTTAAAATATGTTTAAAGAAAATATAAGCTGACATTTTATAGTAATATAATATAAAAAATATCAGAAACAGTTGAATATTTATGCTATTAAATTTTCAAAGCAACAGATTATTACTATACTATGTATTTAAATTTATTTGCGTTTGGACATTTTGAATGAAACTAAGTATTGCATAGGTTTTTTCATGGAATTCTGTGTAAATATATTTTTTATTAACTATCAAAAAATTACAAAGATAAAAATAAGATCCAAATGATAAATTTTAAGTAAAATATTTAAATGTCTAATAAATATTCGTATTAACGTATTATTAATAATAAGTTAATATTTATTCCGTATGAGAGGTATTTAAAATGTAAAAGAATCTTTTATAAACCGAAAATAATACAGGAACTAAAATTAATAGTTAGGGTAGCAACCAAATAAATATATTTGTATATCCTAAAAAAAGCTTTACAAAATGAAAATAGTTTTGTTTGAAATTAGGCATGAATAGAACTCATGTATAGAAAATGAAAATATTGAAAATTCAAAGAAGTAAGGTTTATCAGTTGTTAGTAATTCTTTATTGAATGTTCGAATCAACTACATACAAGTAACCATTACCACTAGGTAAACACCCTGGTGGTAGAGAGTATTTGCATATATATATAGTACAGAAAAACAAGACTATTTCATTACATTTTGCTTCACAACCAATTCTTATTAGCTATTGTTCTAGATGTCTGATATTTTGCTTTATGTACGAATATCACTCTTTAACATGTCCTCTGTTTTCGATAAGTGAAAATTTTGGTACCAGGCTAGCTCTGGAAGTTTGTCAATAATAAGTACATAATTCAGAAACAGGATTACTTCTTATGGTGGCAGTGAGATCAGTCACAGGATTGCTCCAGCCATATTTATCGCAATGATTTTTCAGGGGGAATGCACAGGATTGCTCTTAATTATTTAAATTTTACTTAGCAGGACAAGAGATGATAATTGTATAATAGCATTCGGCACTGTGACACCAAAAACAAAAGTTAAATATTTCGGTGGAACAAAAGTTAATTTAGAATAAAGAGCCTATCAACTTCCTTCTCGAATTTAAGGATCCTCTGTCAAAAGGCCCAAGTAATTTAATAATCGAATATTAGAACATTCACACACACATCGGTACGAAACGGCTGTCCGTATCGCATCATATTCACCTACAGTGGATTCCTTCCCACGTGGATCTCGAGGGAAATGAGATTGAGGACACTTTGGCCAAAGCTGGAGTGGCTGAGGACGGTGTGCCGTCGGCACCTCTTACGTTTCAGGAGATTCACTTTAACATTAAACACGAGAATAAAACCACTTGGATTGTCCCTCCTGAGCATCATTGGTACCACTGCGTGTGTCCAGGTGCTTCCCTGGCTACTGGTCTTACTAGACAAGAACAAACGGCTATTGCCCGTTTCAGAAGTGGCCACCTTAGTAGCTTGAAATTCGTCGAGGGACGAAGAAATTCGAAATTTGCTTCAAGTGTTTAAATGAAAAGTCCTCTCCTGAACATATTCTTCAATGCCTTGGTCTCTCCGGGAGAGATCTGATGGAGAATACACTTATGGTGCTGGACTTTTTGAAGGTGTACACGCTCATGGACCTGATCTAGCGCTGGTGACCTCGGGGAGTGGGCATACAAAGCAGAACACATCAATCTTCTATGAGCCATGATGATTGGTAACTATGCCTCTCTAGAAAAATGTTATATTATTGTGCAATTAAGGCAGTAATCTCATTGGTTTCTGTAAGGATAAATTTACTGCATTAGTTATTAATGATGATGAAAAATACCATGGATGACTCTCAAGAGATTGAAGTTTGTTGGTTATCATATTGTGTCGCTGAAGTTTTTTATGCATTTGTATTGCCTCCTACCCTAAGTCGTATTCGTGTAGTTTATACTTCAAGTTTTCGACTGTATGTTTAAAAGTTCCAAAATAACTTACTATCTCTTTTCCATTAATTCGTGGAAAATATTTCCTACAATTATTAATCTCTTATTCAATATTTTATTACATTAAAAATCTCTAATTGACTTTTTTATCTTTATAATTGTTTTCTTTGTTTCCTTATTTAATACAGATAAATCTAATGGAATACTTTGTGTTAGAATACTATACAATCTTTTTTTAACAAATGTAATTAAATTTTTTATTTAATAAATTTGATTATCAGTGTCTTGAATCAACTATGAAAGCATTTTCTTATGTATAAAATGTAAAAAATGATATCTTAAAATTCTGGTTAACGTAAATCTACAAATAAATGAACTTTAAGAAATGCCTAGATTATTTTGCCATCTTACATGTAATTTGTATAAATTTCCCTTAATCGGATGTTATCACTGATCAGAGATTGCTGAGATTATCAATCATTCCTATTTGCTTAATTCTCATATTAATTTAATATATTGAGGAAAAATGGTGAATTTTTCTTTAGAAACGGTGCTAGCTCATTGATGGCATTGGCATAAATTAATTTTAAGTATTATTTTATAACTTGCACATTTTTATGAGCTTTTTATGAATTATTCTTCTATTTTTCGGAAGAGTGTTACATGAACACACAAGGAATAATGAAAAAATTTATTCAAGATTATATATGGTGTTATGAAAAGTAATATTATAAATATTTATTCGTTTTTTGGGACAGATATCTTATTTGTGTTTCAAAAAAGTGCATCAATATTTATGGTCCTATTCTAATCATATAAAAACCTGGCTATCCCTAAAAATAAATTACAAGCAATTTTAAGCCAATAGTTATAATATTGCATAGTAAATAGGATATTAACTGAAAACTCTCTGTAGTAAGACACTTTTAATAAAAAAAATTTCAATTTTAAGCTATCATGAAACATTTTATTGCCTTACGAAATTTACTTTCATAGATAGTGGGAAATATTCACATCCCATATACTCACTAAGCAAATCTGCTTAGAAAAAGAACAAAAAACATTCTTTTTTTCAGTTACACTAAAATAGCAACTACTAAAGAAGTTTTCCTTCAGAAAATCGTACTTTACATTAAGAGAGAAATCTGTTAAAGTATCTGAAGTGATTAACTAGTGTCTAGTGTTTGCTGAAAGATCTTTTTTTTAACGCCTATATATCAAATCTGTTTTTTAGTTTACTACTTTCTGTACAAAATGTTTTTTCTTGCTCATGTTTTTCTAATACTTTATCAAATTGTATTATATAATTGAACTAGTATAATACATCATTGAATACAATAATAAATTAATAATACAAGAAAATATTCAACGAATGTAACTTGATATTAGCAATTTGATATTATAGAGTGCTATTTAATATACAAAAGCAGTTCAAGCTCAGTCATGTTAAGCTTAGATTACTCGCAACGAACATTTAGATAAAAATGTCGTCAATTATATTTTTTATTTTCGGATATAATGTGTTTTATGAAACATTAAGCAAAAAGTTACTTAATTAACCTCTAGTATTAACCAACACTAACGAATTTAGCTTTGAATATAATGAAATATTAAATTGATGGTTGAGTCCATAATGATTAAAATTAAGAATAAATGCAAGCATGGATTGCTTTGGCTTGTTTGTAGCTGAAAGGTAATTTTTTACTCACAAGGGCTAATTAGAATATGACCTATAGTTTAAGGTTGATTTGGAACCACTACAATGCCCATGCCTAAATTGGGCATCGAACCCATGAACTGTTAAGCCAAAGACCAGGGCACTGATCATTCGACTATTAGCTTGGAGATGAGTATACGCAGTATTATAAATAATTCAAAATCATATATCTTGATTATAATACATGATTATTTTGAAATTTAATTATATACTGTCTGCTTTGACATCTACTTAACAAATTATTACCGAAATGATTCACACACACACAATGTTTAATGAGATATCAATCAGTGAATAGAAATTTTACACTTTAAACTTACATCAGAGCATTACAATAAGGTATTTCAAATAGTTAAAAATTAAATACTTAATAAAATACCTAAATTTTAAATATATTAGTACAATACAAATAAAGATTTACAAATTTCTTCCTAATTTTAGACGAATTTGTTGCTAAATGGTTAAGGCTTTGGTTTTTAATTGGACTGATTTTTGATCTTAACTTTGTACGTGAATGCATTGATTGGGAATTTTTTATTTCTTAATTCTCAATCAAATTAGTATTCATCAACAAAAAGTAATCATAGTGTGACAAACCAAGCCATATCTTAGGATTCAAATGCAGACTCACTTGATGGATAAATAAATTGATAAAATATAATAAAGAAGAACAAAAATAATTTAAATTATGAAATTCAATAAGAATGTTGTAATTTAATTTTATTAAGAATGGGGAAATATGCAAGATTTTTTCTTTCTTATAACTAATTTTTAAAGTTTAATACTTCCGTTAGCCACAATTTAGCGTGGACTAACTCTGCTACAGCAAAGTTTGCTGTTACTTTATATTCAGTAGAAGTTCGAAGTGAAGTGATGTTATTTCTTTCTGGATAAAGAAATGTAAACATGTCTGTGCTTAAGTAAACTAATCAACGGTTAGCTTCATTTTTCTTGTTATTTGTAGTATAGTCAACTAAATCTGAAAAAAATTTTCTTATTTTAGACATTGCTACACAGTTTTATTTCTTCAATTTTCGGATTTCAGCGAGATATTTATCTTGTTCTGATTTCTAGCAAGTCCAATTTTAACAGTTAATAGATTAATGACTAAATATTCTGTTGTTTTCATGAATCTCGAACAACTGTTTTACTGGAAAGTTTGGGTGCTTTCCATATGCTACGCCCTTGTTGAATTTACTCAGCGATGCAAGGATAATTTATATGCCCTTAATCCAGATGATTTTACCAAAGGATGGACAATTTTACATCGAATGAAAGACAGTACTGATATTGAATGGATAGTTTTAACTGATGCATTTAAAAAATATTGGTTGTTAATAGTGTTGCAAATTTTCTGCTCTCAAATTATTTTCAGGCGATGGATACATTTGTTACCAGTATTTTACACAGTTTACTCAACAATATGCCTAGCTGTTATTATTGGAATTCCAGGAACTTTATTTTATCTTTCTTATATTCTAATCATGTACTTTACTCATAGATGGGGACAAAAAAAAGCATGCTATATTTTAACTTTGGTTGCAATGCCATTATTGCATAATTCATTTTTTTTGAAATTGAAAGATTCTCTAATTACCCAGGAAAATCAATCTTTTTTATTTGATGTTGGATTTGCATGGCTATTAACTAAATCCCTAAGCTTTTCTGTTGACCGCATTAATTCTGGTATCTATCGGAGATCTAATTTCAAAGATGTTGCATGTGTGTTTTCATATTGTTTGTATTTACCAACTGTTTTTACTGGACCTATTTTATCATATGAACTTTTCAGCAGTGAGTTCTATCGAGAGATATCACGGAAGCAATTTTTTATTTCCCTTCGTCGTCTTGTATACATTATTCTGTGGTATTTTGTGTATGAATTCTTCTTACACTTTTTTTACTCATCTGCTATTCAGTTTTACCCAGAAATTGTGTTGGCGTTTGATGGGTGGGCCTTGTGTGGATTGGGCTATGCTCTTCCCATGATGTTTTTCTTAAAATATTTTGTAATTTATGGTGTTGCTGGAGGTATTGCCAGCTTAGAAGGTTTCCATTTTCCACCTCCTCCTAAATGTATCAGTTGTATTCACCTATCTTCATTTCTATGGAGACATTTCGACCGTGGTTTGTATTTGTGGATATTAAAATACTTATACCACCCTATTTCAAGTGGGAAGTGGAGTATATATAGAAAAGTCTTTGCTCTTTCTGTTTGTTTTGCATTTGTTTGTCTTTGGCATGGAATGGATAAAGCTGTTATTATGTGGTGTATTATGAATTTTTTTCTGGTGACTTCTGAATCACTTGTCCAACATGTATTTTCTTCAAAACGATTCGCTAAGTCATCATTTTTTCAGACAAAAATCAAAGCATTATGTTCAGTGCCTCATTTCCTGATGATGTGTTTGTCTTGTACTTTTTTCCTCTCAAATTGGGATATTGGTGTTCTTTTTATGAAACGGATCCTCTTAGGTGGACCTACCCCATTAATGCCATTGGCATGCATCATGTACTGTGGATGTCATGTGTCAATGTTTTCCAAACAATGGCAACTTAAGTCTTGTGACATTTAAATTTTGCTGATTATATGCATACATGTTTTAGCCATTTTATAAATGCAATAAAAATATTTCTAGTTAAAGGCGATTTTAAATCTTTTCTTTGAACTGCTGTGTAGATATTATTATTATCAATTGTTTTTATTTTACATGTACTCATTTTGCTTATTTTTACTGAACTTAAGCTTTAATCCTTGTCATTTATGTAGTCAGATATTTTTATAATGATTTTCATAGACCAAATCCTATTTTTAGTTATATATTGGGCCTATTTTGAATTAAAGTAGATTGGCAAATTTAAATATAAAGTAGTCCAGAGGATATTATTTCTTTTTTATTTCAACTGAATAATGTTAGTTAGATTGAAATCACATGTTGCAAACATATTTTGTATGGAAAAAACAAAAACCTTAAACACAATTTGTCATTTATAAATTGTAAAAATGCTAATCATATTGACATATTTTTATCCTTATTTATTTACTTTTGTCTTTTTACTGCATGGCATATTAACTTCTTTGAAATTGTGATTTCAATCAAGTGTTTTGTTTATTTAATTAAGCTTCCTTCTTTTCTTGTGTACTTAATATTTTTTACATACTACTTACTTAATATTTTTTTATATATTTTATTAATTTCTTTAAATTTACTGCTGTAAATTTCCATTGGAGGAAAGCAAAAATATGAGGAATGTTTTGCTAAGTTTAATGTTTTTTTAATCAAATGTACATCTTTAGAGATTTTATTTTCTATTTCCTTCAAAATTCCTTTTGTCTGCTGCTAATCTTTTAATTTTAAATGTTGAATTTTTAATATTTTCTAATGTGATAATTTAAAGTTATTAGTGGTTTCTTGATAATTTAAAAAGTCTTAATTTATTGGGATTTAAAATTTGATTTGGACGAAAACTGAATTACTCACTTGCAAATGAAATTTGTATTTAAAGAAACTGATATTATGTAGAAAATTTGTTAGTTTTTATACATTCAAATATATATGTGTAAATCTATCTTAATATTTTATTTTAAATAGAATCATACAAAATTATTTAAAAATATTTAGATGAAATGAAATTACTTTTCACTTTTAATTGATTCCAGATCACATAAAGTTTGTATTAATTGTATTTATTGATACAGACAATATAGACAAATATAATTGTATAAAATGTAATTAAATTTGTCCATATCAAATTTGATGATTGTAAATTGTAGAAGATTTTTTATGTGTAATTTAAAAATAAAATACATTAATTAGATAAAAAAGCTTATTAAATTTGCTGTGTAAACTTTTTCTTTTTTTACTTAAGCACATATATGATCAATTTATAGTGGGTGATGGGTTAATGAATATAATCTATTCCAAGACTATGTTCGCTGTTTGAATTGTTCGTTAACCAAGCATCGTTAACCATAGATTTTTTTGTGAAATTGATTAATTTGTTCTGGAGACCCTAAAAATAAAATTAAAAAAAGGATGCATAATTTCTTATTAAATTTATAAAAAAATAATACATACACTTTTGCATATGAATCAGTACTTTTCATTTTTGTTTATAAATGAAAAGGAAAACAAAAATCCTTTTCATTCATAAAAAAAAGGGAATTAAAGAACATGTCCAATGTGTCAATTGCTTTTCTGTTTCTCAGGATTTTCTAAAAGTAAATATAGCATTGTTGCTGTAAAGTAATTGATAACGTTGTTGCTGGAATTTGTTGTTCAATCAATGGGAAAAAAATTTTTTTCCAACATAGAACTTCAATAGGCAAGCAACATTCAAGAGAGATGAAAAACGATTTTTCATTCCTTGAGTTTGCTTACCCTGCACATAATGCTCCAAGAGCTGAGAAGTGTTCATTAGATTTCGTTTTAGTTTGTTTTCCAAGTATATATTTGTTATCTGATTTTTTTGCTATCCAAACTGTTCATTAACCCATCATTCACAGTATATAACTGATCTTTTTCTCTAGAAATCCTTTCTCATTACCCTTATATTTTCTAATTACCAACTGTTTATTCAGAATGAATTACTAAGTCGTATTAGCTTGCCACTTTTTTAAAAATCTTATACTATTAATAGTAAAAAATTATTTTTGAAAATTAATATATTTTGTAATTCAAGATTTTTAGAATGTTTCATGTATATGTAATGTACCAAAAATGATCAAGGACAGCTTTATCAACATTCATTTTACTAATTTTAAATTAGTTTTAATTAAATTTAATATTTAAGGTTGGATTATTATGAAAAAATTTGATTACTGATTTTGCAATTTTAATGATTTAAGTTTTTACATTTTAATATTTAGCTATTATATAAAGCATCCATAACACTCCTGGAACCAGGGGGTATGCGTACCCTCTGGGGCTTGAGCTAGCCACCAGGCACGTAGGCAGGTGGTGGATAGCCGAAAGTCCTGTAGGAATAACAGGATAGCCTCGAATATTGAATAAGAGGCCGCGAACCAGCTCCCGTAAACCCTGGTGTTATGCGTTCCGTGCCTAGGGCTAATTGGCACCGCGGTATTGGTGTCTTAACGGAGCCTCTAGTTGCCTGGCGAACTTCTAGAGTAATTTGCCTTGCCCAGTAACTCAGGCAATGCTGGGTGGACTTATATTACCTGAGCTTTTTAATTGTTATCTTGTGGCTGAAAAGACACAAGTAATAACAAACCTTTCTGCATTTGCAGGTGAAGCCTCTGAAGTAGACCTTCCTGAAAAAGACAAGGGAACTCAGAGGCAATCTTGTAAAGGGGCAGTTATCAATCCTTCGCTTGAGGTAGAAATGACCTCTAAACCATCTTCTTCTGGTGAAAGTCGGGAAGCTATCTCTAGCATGTCCAACTTTCTGACCAGATGGAACTGTTTCAGCAAGACCTTATCTGCTGGAAATGTCATGCGCAAGGGGAAACGGCAGAGCATATCATTTATGAATGTGAGGCTCTTGCCCTCCCTAGATTAACTTCTTTAGGCATCATCTATACTAGAGAGTTATACCTAGACTCCATTAAAGGGTTATCGGACTTTATTAATAAAGTGGGTGACCCGAGCAAATGGAACTAGGAAGCATTGGGTTTGGAGTTAATGGTACAAAATGCTGATAAAAGCAGAGGTGCCCAATGACATACAAACCCAATTCTAAGAAGAAGGAGAAGAAGATCCATAACACTACAAATCATTAATTTATTGAGATAGCTAGCAAATTCAAATCTTTTGGAGTTAAAAAAATTTAATTGTAAATATTAATAATTAATTATATTATTTACTAATTTAATTAACATCTGTTATGCTATGCAGGAACTAATATGCTTACACTAAACAATTAAAGTAAAAATAAAAAGTTTCAATACATATATAGACAAATTTTGCTTAGATATTTTTGTCTTATTGTTTTGAAATAGGTTTCAGCATCAATCATATAAAACATGTTTAAAATAATTGCTTTCATACTTAGTTCCATTAAATTTAAAATGCTTTGTGTCATAATTTTGATTTAAAATTAAAAATTCAAGTTTTCAGAAGATAATTTTGAAAAATTTTTTCTTGTCAAAAATATTATAGTAGTGTAATAATGATGGAAGAAAAAGCCATGCACATGTTGAATTTCAGACTAATAGTGAACTTTTTGATTCTGAAATTTTTCAAAAAATTGAAGGAACAGTTTGTATAAATGGACATCTGGATGATTCTGAAAATGTCTTAAATGGAGCATAATATGGACATGTAATTTATATTGTATGAAGTTAAGGCTATTGCTCTAATGAACAACTAGCTTGCATTGGAAATTTTTTGATTATGTAATTTTCATTCTTTTCCCACAGACATTATTTCCATAAAGTAAAAAAGCATTCTGCTTTAAATATTAAAATGTGTGAGTAATTTTTAAAAATATTTTAAGAAGCAATGATGTCACAACTTAGGAAAAAAATCATGCCATGCATACTCTGTATAAAAATAATATGTTATGGAATTTTATTTAATAGTATCAAATTAATGTATCTACTTTTTGAATAAACTTGGATCCATTTTTGGTTTGATGCTATCTTTTTAGAATTGGAAATAAAACATTTTCTGCTTTAATTATTTGCTGACATGATAAATATTTTAATTTCAAGTTTAATTAAGAAAATTGTACATGTCTCATTATTGTTAAATAAAATAAATTACTCATCAGTGCAAGGTTATTTGGTATCATTATTCTTAATTTATTGAAATATGATTTTTGATGGAAATATTGATTCATTTCACATTTGGAAGTTCTTTCTACTGTTTTTCAGTCTTGCCATTTTAAAGATAAAAAACATTCTTAATTTTTGTGTTCTCCTTGTATTTATGTTTTTTTCTTTTTTTTACAGTTGAAATTTTGTGAAAATTGAACATAAATTCCTTTTATAAATTGTCTGTTAATTTTTATCTATTTTTTCTCCCTTGAAATCATTATTTAGTATTTCATTCATTTTCTTTCTTTACTTTTTAATGGAAAGTCACAAATATTTGTTACTTTATAATTTATAATTTACATTTAAAAAATGAACAAATGAAATATTCATTGAAAAACATCTGGAAAGAGGAATGTTCAGGTAACTTTACATTAGAAAATTCACAATTGAACTTGTTTTTTCTGAAAATATCTTATTAGAATAATTATTTTTTAATGGCTTTAGTTGCTTTGCTTATTTTATACATGCTTTAATTTTTTTCAAAACAAAAACTTGATTATGTATTTTTTATTGAAAATTTTATTTTTATGAATTTTGTATTGAAAATTTATATGATATACTAAAATATACACTAAATTTGCTTATAATTTTTATAATAATATATATCTTTCATGTTTAAGTATTTTTATTTCTACCCTAAAGTAGTAAAGTATAATAAGTAAAAAACAAATAAAATTTTTATGTGTGAGGTACATATGAGAAACTTGAATTATAGCATTTAATTGATCCAGATCACTCATTTGCTTGTATCATGCATTCTGATTGTCTATAGATTTTGTTTGGAAGAAAAATAATCATGATATAAATATATCTCTGAGTTCATTTCAGAAACATTTCTTTATTTCATCTCTTTAAATTTTATTTCTTCAATTTATTTTTCAGAATGCAATTTTTCAGAAGTGAAGCATTTTATTTCCCAATAGTTGAAGTACTAAATAATTTGTGCTCACTTAAACTGTCATTGTTATTGAAGGTCATAAAATATGTGGAAATTTTTTGCTCTATTATTATATGTTATAATCTGTTAATGAAAGAAGCTATTAACTTTTTTTTTCATAATTTCAACATTTTGAAGACATATTTCTATTGATAAATCCTTTAATTTTTTTGAAAAATGGAATATAATTTTCTGACACCGAATTTTTGAACTTTATTAGCTTTTCTAGTGAGAGTGGCTTATATATGAAACATTCATACCAATACAATAGTGTTAGCCTTGTATAATACACGTTTGATGTACCGACAATTTTTTGCAAAAATTTAGTTTTTAAAATAAATTAATAGCTTTGAGTGCATTTTATACCATATACACTTAATTTCCCTTATGCACTGATTCTAAAGACCCATGCTTTTTTGCCTATAATGGGGAAAAAAAAAACCTCATTGATTTTAGGAAATTTCTGTTGGGAATTGACCATTTTTATGATAAATGTCTGATAGCATCTCTAAAATCTACATAATATGTACTTTAATACGCTTTCCTGGTTGAGGGGCTTACATATGACACATACAAATGAAACAGCATTGGGCACATATAATTCAAGCTAAATATGGGGGCAAATTTCACCAAAGTTTTTAAGAGTTTAGCTAAAAAACATCTATTTGAAACTTTGGAATCAAAGTTGAAATATAAATCCATGTTTCCTTAGACAATAGCGTAAATAGAAGTCATATTCTGCTGACAACAACTCATATTTTTGTTGCTTTAGCACTTCAGTGTTATTAGCTTACTTTTGTCACTATTTGTATCCCAGTAAAAAGTAGATCCTACTTTTGTTAATAAAAGTAATTTCTGTTTTTGTGTTATTGTTTTTGCATGGAGTTGAATGTTATGAATCAGCATCATCAATCTATTCTGACAAAATCTCACTTTTTATGTTTAGTTTTATGCCTGAAAGTTATTTAAAAATTTCAAATATGTAAAGAAAGCTTCCTTTCTTTGTGAATTTCATTTGCTTTTCAATCTAAAGTGAAAAATTTCATTGTTTCTCTAGAGTTTAGCTTTAATATTCAAAGGAAGAAAAAAAAATCATGTGTTGCCTCATGGCCTGTTGCTGAAGTGTTTCATATGTAACCTTAGTTAATCTCTGTAAAATGCAAATCTTTCTCATATTGATTTAGAAAATCAAGTAGTTTCCATTCATTTTCTCATATTTCTTCTGTTTGGTAGTCTAAACATCCACTTATTTGTTGAGTTCAGTTGCTAGCTGAATGGTTATTATGCTCTGAATGGTTTTCAGTTTAACTGTCTGTGATCTCAACTCCAACCACGGATGTGGATATTTGTAATGATTTAATACTTATCTTTATATCACTGGTCTGGTCCAGTTAGCCTTCGGATATAAAAAAAATTACTCTAGAGGAATAAATAAAAGCCAAAATCTATTTGTTGTATGCTTTAGATAATTTGTTATCATATAGGAAACATTTTTAAATGTGTATCTAATGATAAGTATATTGAATCTGAGTTTAAGTGCCTATTCTGAAGTTTTTGATTAATTTTTTCTGTAAATGGCAGCTATTCACTGCAATCTTCAGGATTTAAGTTTATCCATATATTGCTTAAAGTATCTCATTCTTCCCAAAACACCATTTAATACATTTTACTGTTGTAATACATTTTTATTATTTTGGAGTTACTTATAAATTTACAATTTTGCACACATTGAAACTGTGTTATACCCCATATTCTATTCCTAACGGAATTTTCCTATTCTCCATTTTGGGAATAATGTCATTGAAACCCTTAGATCATACATCAAGAACATTAATGTAATAAAAAGCAGACAAGAAAGTGATTTAATTGATAAACTTAATATTTAAACTCTATGAGAAGCATTTTTTGTTTTCTCTATGATTTACATATAAACGATAAATTCTTGAAAATGTGTTATATGGTTTTCAATGCTTTTTAATTGGTACAATTGAAAAATTTCAAGCATAAATTTTTAGTGACTAGAATAATGAATTTGTTAATTAAGATGCCAAGATAAAGCACATCATTTTGGTATATTTCAATCACATCACTATTTTATTTATTTTTTACTTTATTGAAAAAATCAATAAATAATGTTTTCCAGTTTCTTGCTTCAAAAGAAAGGAATCATTTTTATTTTATTCAATTAATATCAAATTTTTGAAATTGGAAAGGATTTTTTGAAATAGTTTGCAAAAATTTATACTTTTTGAAAAATCTACATACATTTTTTGAATATTTTAAAATTCTTATTTTTTATATATAATTTCAAGTGATTTTTGAAATGATAACTATTTTTAACTTTTTTATTCTAGATTAAAGGAACTTGTGGAACTTATGATAACTATATTATTCATATAAAGGGATAAAGAAAAAGTGATTTGAAATGGGTGGAGGAGACTTGGTATGTTAGACTTATAATCTTATTTATATAATTTTTTTATATTGTTTCTTACTGTAAGTATGTACTTGTATTTTGTTATTCTATTCTGATGTAGGAATTGCAATTACATTATTTTTAACTAATTTAATATCTAAACTTGTAAGTTGTAAAATCATAATTTCCCAAAAGTATGTTATTTATTCTGTTTTTAACTTTTTAGCATTGAAAATTGAAAAGTATCACCAAGTATCCATCCTTCATATTTTACTTAAATAATAAAATTTAAAGTTGCAATATAGTGATGTTCTAGTCTATGACTTGTGTAATGTATTGGTAATATGAAAAAAAGAAGCATGAACATGTAAAACAATTTGACAGCATATTACCGAAATAATGACTTCAAAAATATATTCATATCATTTGAAATAACTTTTAAAAGCTGACTGACAAAATGTTGAGGCATATTACAAGTTATACAAATTGATTTGGGTCTCACAGAAAAATTGTAAATGGTAACGGAAAGTAATGGGCATTTAAAATTTGTTAGGAAAAATTGTAGATTTTTTTTATAAGAAGCTGGAAATCAGAATATTTATTTAGCTTAAAATGAACAGTTAATTCTCTGTAAAGAATCAAATGAATACTGTCATCATTTATTAAAGGTATAACAGACCTGCCAACTTTTACACATCGTGCGTAAATTTTACGCAAGATCCACAGGTTTTACGCTTTTACTGATAGCATGAATTATTTTACGCGTTTCGGTTCTTCTGGGCTAAGTTTAAAAAGGTAAAAATTTTTTTTATATATTAGCACATAATGGCGATCTTTTCTTGTTAGCCATGATGAGAAGCGGAAATTAGCACCCCATGCAACCCATCTGTGGGAAGAGAGAAATAACTTCCCGGACTGTGTGATCACAGAGGCTCCGAAAATGCACTTGTCAAACCATTTTTCCATCGGGGGGGGAGGAAGCCTCTAACTTGAAAAACTATAGATGGGGAAAATAAATGCTAGAGGTATAATTTTTTCCACAATCGCACGGATTAAAACTGAAAAGTTTTACTGAAATACTTTTCTAAAAGTTGGCAGGTATGGTATAATATTTTACTTTTATTTATGATTATTCCATGAGCAGTGGTGTTACTTTTCTATCCCAGTGTTGCATTTTTGTCTTGAAAATTTTTGAAGTTGAGATTTCAATTTGAAAATTATGTCTTAAGAGATATTTTTAATTTAGTCTAAAATTTCCTTTCAGTCAATATGTAAAAGTAATTTAGTTAAAGGGATAGTTCAAGACTAATTTAATCCAAGTTTTAAATGGTCTTCAGAGCAAGATTTATCATCACACAATCTGAATGCTACCCTGATGAGAATATTTGTGACATCTCTTTAAAAATCTACAAACTTATTCTATGGGATTGAGCTACTAAACACACCAATTATAACTGCAATTCTGAATGCAATTCACTTCTATTTTAGTTCCAGAAATTATTGAACCCACTATGGATAAACTAAAATTAGCTTTGTCCAAACTAAAGATGGTTGCGTACTTATATTACATGTATTAATGGTTTGTGGTGTGAATTCGTGTAACACTCTATTAATGGACTTGTGTAATTAAAACTATAAAGGAGTCTTGAAGCAAATATGATAACTTTCTAATTAAATATTGAGAAAACTACAAATAAAATACTCATCATAAAATAATAAATAATATTGATAATAATAAGTTTTTGATGAGGGGTATAAATTGATATTGCACATTTAGTTTATAAAAGAGAAAATTTATCAAGAACAAAAATATATATTAAATGAAATTGCAATATTTGTGTGAAGTAATAAATTGTTTATTTGATATGTACTTAACCATATATGGTTAGAAAATAATGTTTTGATATTGCTGTAAAAAATAAAAGTTATCGTAAATAGCAAAAAAGAATGTTAATTTGTGTCTATATTGTTAATGCCCTTTGATATACATATATCAAAGGATGGCTTTTTATGTTCAATGATGTCAAATATAGAAGAAATTTAAAATATTTTCATTGATGTAATGAGTTTTATTTTATGATTGTCGAAAAAAAAGTTTTTCATGTTTAATTGAATAACAATTTTATTTTGAAATGATTATAGTTTTAATTTTGCATGTTACTGAATGTGGTATTCTGTATAAAACATATTGTATTTGAAAAATTCTTGCATTTTATTTCACTGGAAACATGTTAAACTACATGTATACAAGGAAAAACTTTTCAAAACTATTTTTACTATAAAACATTCATCTTTTTTTAAACAAGTTTTTAGCTGCTTAGTAATAATTATCCATAGTTGATTCCAAAAAATTAAATTATTGAATTCTGTAATATTTTTCTGTCGTTTGTCTTTCCAAAATAACCATTTGTACTAGTAAGTATAAGTATGTCCAAAATAAGTATA
Source organism: Latrodectus hesperus (assembly GCA_037975125.1). Taxonomy (NCBI): domain Eukaryota; kingdom Metazoa; phylum Arthropoda; class Arachnida; order Araneae; family Theridiidae; genus Latrodectus; species Latrodectus hesperus. Next base: position 57,504,849 of record CM075852.1, read on the forward strand.
AGTCACTTTTATTTTGTTGTTTTTGATTAGCAAAACTTCATAAGAATGAACATAATATTTATTGTTTAACAATAGATTTAGATTTAAATTTAGGGTAAGGGGATTCTAAAAGAATCTAGCACAGTGACATAAGGTCTATTGTACTGTTGGTTTAATGGTAATTGTATATGATACTTATTTTAAATTTTTCAGATTTTATTCCTATTTCTTCCATTTGTCTTTTTATAAATGTTAAAAAAAACTAGCAAACGTTCATTTATAATTCACTTCATTTTCAAATTTTAATGTGCAATATTTTATGGAAGATTGCAAATGAAGTAAGAGGAAATAATAACCAAAAATAAAATATTTTATTGTTCTTTTGATTACTATTGCATATTAATATTATTTAAATGTATGCACTATTCTATGGAATTTTGATCACTAAAATTTATATTATTTTTGTCATTTAAATTTTGTTAAGTAATGAAATTTTTATTTATATAACTATTTTTATGTATTTATTATGAAAATATTTTATTATAATATTTTATTACTTATAACAGTAAAGTATTTTTTTGTACCTAATTATAAAATATACATTAATTTGATAAAATATTTTTATGGTAATAATATATTATAAAAATTTAAATTAAGAAAATAACAAAAGTGGGCTTACATCAGATTTAATTTTATTCCCAATACTTATAAGTAAGAAGTATTTTATTATAAAAAAATTTTATTACTTATAAATATGGATTTTTTAAATAATGCTTTCTTATTTTATTTAAAAATTTTTGTTAGAAAAAAAGGGCAAGTTAATAAAGTAATTTTTCAGTAAAATTATAAAGTAATTTTACTGCCTTTTCTCCATTTAGTTTTCAGACATGAATATTAGTTAATTTGTAAAAATAAATATTTCCACTAAAGCATTTCCATCATAATAACATAGAAAATTTAATAAACTAAATTTTATTATAAACCTGATAGTAAACATATTAAAATTATATTTTACTATACATTTTTAGAACTTGAAGAAGTCTTGGCATCCTTCAACATTGAGAAATATTGAACGTGTTTGGAAAGCAGAACAAAAGCATGAAGCAGAGCAGCAAAAAATTGAGCAGTTACAGAAAGAGTTGGCTGAGGAAAGAGCTCGTGAAGAGATACAAACATATGCAGAAGATCAAGGTGTTATTAAGTATGCAACATTATTTTAAATGTTTAACTTTTCAAAGTTTAAACAATTATTATTTTTAAGTCAAAAATGATATAATTAAATCACTGGAAGAGAAGAAAACTGAATTAGAGGTTGAACGTTCAATGGTTTTCAGTTCATTTGCTTTAAGTTTGATTTCAGTATTTAAAGTGCTTAGAATTCAATTTAGATTGCAGGTGTAGGCTTTAAATGTAGTTAATTCTAGATAAATAAACTTATTTCTAATTAACAATAATATAATTATGCATTTGTTAAGAAGTCTAAGTATTAAAAAATATTAATGTCAACAAAGATTTTTAATCAATTAATTAGTTAGAAAGTTAAGCACTAGAAAGTGGTATCTTCACATTTCAGTAAATCTAAGTTCTCACACTGACGAATATTTAACCATCTAAACTAAATATGGGTCAGGTTTTGTGTGCAGCAAGGGATTTTAGAGTAGCTAACTAAAGCAAATTTTGTAAAATATGGATATATAATTTTTGTAGTGATTTTAAAGGTTTCTATATAATGATAATAGCATTCACATACTTAAACAAGGTAAGTGTCTATACTCTCATATCAGGATTTGAATGAGAATTTCTCGAATTAACTCCTCATAGTGTGTACAACTATATTAATTTTTTATCCACTAATTATTATTTACAAACTTGATCTTCTTCTGTGGATTCATGACTTGCTTTTATTATTATTTTTAAATTTATTCATTAAATATTTTTTGCTATTTTTATTTTGATTCCATATGGAAAAATAATTCATTTCCTTTCGAAATTTTCTTTGTTCTCAGTAAACCTGTTCACATGGATTCAGTAAAGAAATTTATTTTTAGAAAAAAAATAATTTTGTTAATAAAAAATTTTTTTATAATAAATGTAGAAGTGTAAAATTTTAATAACTTTGCTACAAAAATATAATGGAAATCTGAGATTTTCCCATTGGCAATGCTACAATATAAAAAATCAAGTATGTACTTGAGATTACGTATAACATGTTTATTTTATTGGACGTCTGTAATGTAAGATTTCTTAAACATATAGCTGAAGTGAATTTTACTGTACTATTTGTAGTGGTTATCCTTGGAAATTACAAGCTCATTACTTTTTTGTTTTAGCTCAGATTGAAGACATAAATGGCTCTTTATTTCATAACTATTAATTTTGAATTCATATCAAACTGTTAAAAGGCACATATTAGTTTTAAAAATTTTGAAAACATACTATTTTTAAGTAAAACCTCATTAAGATTGTATGATTTCAAAATTATTTTGAGCTAGTTTTAATAAATTGAATGTGACAAAATACTTTAGAAATTATTTTATTATTTACCATTAACTTGTCTCATTGCATATGCTTAGTAAAATTAAAAAAAAATAAATTAATTATATTGCTACAATTGCATAATTTAATTTTTTTTCATATTAAATGTTACTTGATAAACAAAAAAGGAATTTAGTTTGTTTTTTTATAGTTCTTTGGAACTAAAAGCTGATGTAGTTGTAATTTACTTAATGTTTATTTCATAAATATTTCAAAATTGTATCTTAAAATTTTATTATGAATATTTATTGCCATATTTTCCTGTATATAAATCCATAGATTATTTTTTAAAAAGTACCAAATTTCATTGTGCATATTAAACACTGCAACTGATAATCTGATGAAAACATTCTCTTACAGAAAAACTTATAAATAATTTTTGAAAAATGCCAGTTATGTTTTATAAAATAAATAATAGATGGTACAATGACCTAGCTGCTTATTTCAGCTATAATCAGTTTTGTTTAATAACGTTCAAGAATGATTTTGGGTCCTCAAAAAGATATTACATTTGACTAATGTCATTTCACATTTTGTCTTCATCTGAGCTGTTTCGTCCTGAAAACATTCCTGTTCATATATAATCATGTGGAAGTGAAATTATAAAATTTTAAACAAAACATTTTAGAGAAGTGTTGGTTACATTAAGTATTTCTTAATCTCATCTTTTAACTGACTTTATTTTATTAAGAAAATATTCTTGTATGGCCTACCACCACATGTTCTGCAATCTCCAAAAGCAGAAATAATTCAAAATTCACACTGAAATTATTTAAATTGCTACAGCAATGTAAATAACAAAAACTTGAATTTATATGTTTACTTTATTTTCTGTAATTGCAGAGAATGCTAAGTTTTCTTATTCTGCTTTCAACAAAGCTTGCGTTTTTTAGTTTTTCATAAAGTTCAATATCTTAGATGCATGTGACATTTTCAGAAATATTTACTTTCTGGGTGTTGATATCATTTAATAAACTAATTATTAGAAGAAAGCAGTGCTCATGCAATATATTTAAACTAGTTTTTTTTTTTTTTTATCCTACGCCCGACCTTGGTTTTTCAACCATCAGTCTCTGTCGGGCAGCCCAATACAATCTTGAGGTGAATGAAAAGTCATCTTCCGCAGAATTTCTATCTGCGACGTCCGAAAGTCCAGGGCAAGTGAAAAGGTGGTCACCAGTCATATCCTCTAGTCCGCAAAAAGGGCAGATTGGAGAGTCCCTCAAACCCAAACAGTGAAGGTGTTTTTGCAGATAATCATGCCCAGTTTTAAGGCGAAAATTTGCCACTCCCACAGCTCTGTGGAGGTTACATGGAATAGGCTTTGTTAGTAAGGAAGCCCATGCTTTCTCCTTTATGCACATCTTGTAAATATTTCTACGATAGGAGGCTATATTTGACTTAATAAGCCTTTTAACAGTATGGTACTCCAAGGCTGGAGAAGGCTGTTGTAGATTTGAGCCAGCCTTTGCCAATTTATCAGCTGCCTCATTTCCGGCGATACCACAGTGGCTGGGTATCCATTGCAGCACAATTTGTCGTCCTTCTTCCAGTAGAGAACTAATTGCCATTTGACAGAAATAAACAGACCCAATACTGCTAGGAGCAATTGAAGAGAGAGACCTGATGGTGGCCTGAGAGTCTATAAAAATACTATGTTGTTCTCATTACCCTTTCTGATCTCCTCAAGTGCTAATTGCACAGCAGCCACTTCACCATTGTAGCTGTTATAGTATTTCCCAACAGCCTGGCAAAGCCTGAAACTCCTAGAGTATACTCCTGCACCTGCATTTCTAATGGCATCCACAGCTGAACCATCTGTATAGACATATATTTAAACTAGTGAGTGGAAGTATGTTTAAAATTTCAATGAGAATTTCTGTTCTTACTAGCAGTTAATTTGTTCTAGACGATTTTGCTGGGCACATTGCTTGTTTTGTATTAAATATTTATCACCTGTAAATCTTACAGTATATGTTTGCTAAATGAAAAGTACTTTTAAATATGCTTAAAAGTTACTATTGTTTAGATATTAGAAAGAGAATCATATAGATTCTCTTTTTTATATATCACACATATTAATAAATATTATTGACAGAATTTTTTTTTAAATTTACAAATGAGTTAAAATGTTTTATTATAAACTTTAATTCTCAAATAAATGAAGAAATTATTATGTGCACTCTTTGTAATTTTGAGTGTAGTAAATAATATGTAAATGTTTGTCTTTGTTAAATATCCAGATGCTACATACATGTTAGTCATTTTAGAGCTTAAAAATTATATTTTTAAATGTGTTATTATCAAATGTGTTATAAATGTTATTCTTGTCTGATTTTCCTATTCATTTTTTTAAAATTTGATCAAAGTTTCATAAAGATGTAAATGTTTAAATTTTAAATATTTCTGTGACTGCTACGCAAAATAGATTTAATTAGATAGAAAAAATAAAAAATTTTTATATTCTGTATTAATTGAAATAGAAGATATTCATAATGTTTGTTTGTTAGTTATCAATAAAACTATTCATTTTAAAATTTTAGTTTTGTGTGTTAAATGTTTTTAAAGATTTGAATGATTTAGATTAGAAAATAAAATTTAAGATTAGTGACAAATTTATAAATGATGAGTTTAAATTAAATACATACTTTTAAAAATTCATTTCAAAATTTAATCATTTTCTAAAATTCATTTTTTTTTTAGTTCTAACATATTAGGTAAATGTGATCTAAATGCTGCTATCATTGGGTTTTGCTAAAAAATAAAATATTTCCTAATTGCTTGTCTGGCAATATTAAAATCAGTAATATTAATGAATAAAAATGTTCCTTTTATGAAAACAAGCCATATGTATAAAGTTTTTTGAATAAAATATTTTCATAATCCAAAGACAGCTAATAAGAAATCTATGAATAAAAGAATAACTTAATGTTAGTATACAGTACTGGATGTTAATATTGCTAAATGAATATGAATTTCCTCTTTGAAGAAATTAGTCCTGTAACTTTTGATTTCTATGTTATTGTGTTTTTAAGGAAAAAAGAAGAAAAGCTAGATTGGATGTATCAAGGGCCAGCTGCAATGGTTAACAGGGATGAATACTTACTTGGACGAAAAATTGATAAGACATTTGAGACTTTACAGCAATTGGAAAGTGGCAAAGCACCTGAGGAAGATAGTAAGTGTCAATTTTTTAGAAATAATACGTTATAAAAAGCAAGATTATATTTTCTTTAACTTAACTATTTCCACTTTATTTTTACGTACTGATCGATTTCAGTATAACATTATCACACTTATAATTTATATTTTTTATAAGTCCTACCTAACAAATGGGAATTCTGTGTTAAAGTTTCTAGCAATTATCATGATTGTTTATTTTTTTAAATTATGCCAAAATTATTTTGAGAATTAAAAGTTTTATGTCATTATCATTCCTGTACATGTTAATTCTTTTTATATAATTCAATTTACTTTTCATTCTTGCTCATTAAATCATAATAAAAATAATGAAAAATTTGGAAGGAATATAAAAAAGTAAAATTTTATAATTTTTCAAAGATTAAGGTATGATTTGAATTTCCTGAATGGCTTATCTGCTTTCTTATCTCATTTAAAAATTATTTTAAAGTTTGTCTATAATTAAATAATGTTTAAATAGTTCCTTATAATTTTAAATATTAAAATTTTGTTTGCAGAAATGTCACTGTTTTGAAATTGTGATTTGAATTCAAAATTATATTTTAAGAGAAATTTTCAATTAAGTCTAAAATTTCCTGTCACTCAATATGTAAAAATAATTCAGTTACAGAGACTGTTCAAGCACTACTTTTATTTAAAATTTAACTTATCTTCAGAGCAAGGTTTATTATCATTCTCAGAATGTACAATCTAAAGAGCAAAATTGTCTTTTTGTGGTACTACAGTTTTAAGCATTCTGTTTCAAGCAAAAATGTTGCTAGTAGTGTCTCCTGATTTTTTCCCTCAAAATCAGTAGAATCTACTAATTTTTTCCTCCAAGGTTGTCAGGTATGCAATAGGAATACTTTGAATTTTGAAAAGATGGATTTGTTATTTTATTTATTTCACTAAGCATTTGCTAAGCATTTCAGATATGCAATTGTGTTAATACATTACTTAGAGAAATAGATTGCTATTTTGCACTGTATGATGCTGTGGTTAATGAAACTTTTTTTTTCTTTTTGTTTACTAAAAACGTCCTTATTTAAATAGTTATTCTCAGTTTAAACTAACAAGCATTATTATTCATTATTATATAAATTGCCCATGTTTAATGTTTATTAAATTTAGCCTACTATTTCATGCATAGGATGATCATAAATTTATAATTTCACTGTAATTATTGGAACCAAATAAATGTTTGAAATAAACTTAACTTATAAATTAAGTGCTATATTCATATTCTGTGTCTGGTCATTAAAATATTGAATTTTATTTTAATTTTAATTGTACTTACAGTTTAAGTTCTAATGAGATAGGCAAAGAAAAATTAGAGTCCAAACTTGCAAAATTGGCCCTTGTTATTCAAAAACTTCTTTACTAAATCAAAGCTCTTTTCTACAGAAATTATCATTTATTATGAAGCAGTATAAGGTTATTTAATTATGATAATTACTTAAACTATTATAATTTTTTCATAAAAATAACAAATCAATACAACAAATAGAAGCAAATTTCAAAGAAAACAATGTCAAATACAATTCATGTTTGTATTCCTTTTACCAATTATAGTCTGTTGATTTTATCCATTATACTAAAAAATGCTTTTCGATTAAAGTTAATATTAAGAGGGACAGATTTGCAGTATTTTAACAAAAATAATTCAGATCATTTTTTGACTTAGATCACATGTTTTTTATTTATAAGCTTTGCAAACTTTGTTGCTAGAAAGTATCTGTGTATAAAAAAGAAGTTGTTCAAGCTCAGTAGATTATAACAGTTTGGATATTCCAAAAATTTTCACACTTTGTCTTTGAAATGTATAGATTATATGACTAATAATTATATCAAATCAGTCCAGTTCAGACCATAATTGTAAAGTTAGGAAGGATTGAATGTGCTCTTATAACATAAGTGATCTTGCTGACATTGAACAGTGCCATCAATAAAGAAATAAAAAAATGTAAATATGTTTATAAGAGAATAATGCTTTTGTCCTTGAAAGATTTTCTTTCAAAAATAGTCTATAGAATCCACTGAAAGATATTTCTTTGGTCGGGATTTCCTCAAACTTAAAAAAATTTGCCATTTGACATACAAAATTCAAAGTGTCTTGTTTTGTAATCTTACATGTTTTGTTACCGCTATAAAGAAATAGATTTATGAGTTATAATACAAAAAATTATATTTTGATTTAAAAAGTTTATATGTTTATTTCAATTTGGAGTGAAAGAGAGAGAGAAAAAATACCACAGATGTTTTCAAAATTTTCATTATATGCTGGGGGCTATCTTCTGTTTGAATACAACAATTGATCTTCAGATTCTAATGTTACTTTCCTATTGCTGTATAAATTATACCTCTGCTATTTAATACCTTTTAATTTACAACTTTATTTTCAAATACTACAGTTGCATTTATAGTACCAGAAAATTTTTATGTTGATGGTAATTTTTATATTAAGATATTGTTTGAGAGAAAAACAAATGAATTCAAAATTTCCATGTGAATGCAATGATTTTTCACTTAAACTTTGATATTTTATTTTTATTTCTAATACTTATATAATTGGTTGACTAATTGTAATCAATACCCTTTTTCTGTAGTGGAAAACATTTATAAAAAAAATGTGATAATTTTTTATTTTATTTTATGACCAATGAAATTTATATTTTATGGTTTGAAATTTAAATGGAGAATATTGATCTTTTTTTTGACACATGGAATGTACCAGATGTTTTAATACAAAATTAATGAACAAGAAAAAGTTATTTCTTTAGTTTTCAATCAATATGACAATGAGACTTTGCTAGTAATTATTATTTTGCAGGAACTTATTAATTAAATTACATTGAGTTTTATTTTTGTGGGAAAATTGTTTGAACTATTCTATTTTCTTATATATGTAATGTAATACGAGGGTCACTCTGAAATTTTTGAGATACAACTAGGTTTTTAAAGTTATACTTACAAAATTTTAGGTGTGTTCAAAGTAGACTCCTCCAGCATCAATGCACTTTTGTAGACAAATTTTCTACAGATTAAATGCCTCAAGCTATTCATTTCTTCGAATAGATGAAAAAAAATGCATTTATAGCCACATCAATCTCTTCTTCTGAATGAAAACGACATCCACGTCAGTTCTTTTTTTGATTAAAGAATAACCAAAAGTCGCACATAGCTAGATCAGGTGAATACGGCGTATGTTCAATCACTTTAATTTGTTTAGTTTAAGAAACTCAACTGTTAATCCGGCTATATGTGAAGATGCATTGTCATGGTGAAGCATTAGTCCCTTAACATTCAGTTCTTGTAGAATTTCTGGAAGACATTTAGTGGTATACTAGTTTGCTGTTACTGTCTTCTGTCCTTCCAACTTGATGGCTTTGACCAATCCCATACTTCTGAAGAAAACAGCATACATCACTGTTTTCAGTGCGCATTGTTTTTTCACCATTGTCAGCGTGGGATCATCTTCAAAAACCCATACTTTGCTTTCTTGACGGGTTGGAACGTCAAAAAAGGTATGTACGTTTCATCACAAAGGTATGTATGTTACAATTTTAGAAATGATGCGATGGCCACCATCATTCAGCATATTAAGAGTTTCTTCACTGATTCTGACACGCTCCTCTTTTTGATGATGGGATTAGATTATGGGGAACCCAATGGCAAACTACTTTTTTCATATGTAATTCTTCATGAATGATTTTGTGAATGGCTGCGGATCCAATGTTAAGTTCCTTCTGTATCATTTGATAGGTACAGCGATTATCACCCATTAACATTTTTTGTATGGCAGACACATTATCCGGGATTACTGCCGACGGTGGCCTTCCTGTGTGTTCTTCATCCTGAAGAAAATTGCGACCTCTTCTAAATTCTCTAAACCATCTGAATACAGTAGCACGAGCTGGAGATTCATCACCAAATGCTAATTGCAACGGTTGAACGCATTCTTCTGGATTTAATCCTGCTTTGAAATCGTAGAAAATCATTGCGCGAAAATGTTCTACGCCAACTCCATTTTCTCTTCTGTTTAAAATTTATTCCACGCTAAACAAGTTGAAGTAAGTCAGTAAAAAATCGTCTTCTGTGTTAAAATACTTTGTACTTTAAAATTAAACCGTTATTTTTATTTTGTAAATTCTCGTCTGCGCGTATCTCAAAAATTTCAGAGTAACCCTCGTATATTGTATTTTATTATAAATACAAAATAAAATCATTTATTTATTCAAATTTTAATTCACTTATAAAGTATCTATGATATTTTTGTCAGTTTATGTGTTTGGAGATTAATTTTTTTAAAATTTCTTTTAAGCCAAGGATGTAACAATGTTTAGCAGTCAAAATCTTTCTGGAAATGTCACCATTGATTTAGCTAACAAAATACGGGAGGATCCATTATTTAATATCATGTAAGTTCATTTTTAATTTTTTGAAATCATTAAATGAATTGCCATTTTACCTTGTTTTTATTAAACTTTTTTATGACTAAATTAAAATCTTAGTTCAATTTTAAGTTGTGTGTCTCCTTTATTAGGAAGAAGGAAAAAGAACAAAGGAAGAATTTATTAACTAATCCTGTAAAAATGAAACAACTACAGCAAATGGTAATGTTATGTTTTTTAATTCTAAAATGTAACAAAATTTTTTTTAATATTCAGATCATTTTCCTTATTTGGTAATCTTTGTAAATGTAATTGTTTGACAGTTATCAGCATAAATTAAAAGATTGAGAAACATAACTAAGTTTTAACGAATTTGAAGAATAATAAAGTTATGAGTTTAAAACTTAATATACAGAGTAATTTATTATTAAGTAACATTGCTAAATTTGCAATTGTGAACATTACAAATTATTTTAATAATTATCTATTGTTTTTTTTCTTTGAATATACATGTACAACAATAAATAAAGTGAAAACTATGATTAACATTAGTTTTTTTAATGAAATTTATTGATTTTTTTAAAGGAAATATTGAATTTTAAGATAATTACTGTGCTTTAGTATTTAGAAATAAATGTATAGCTTTCTAATATTGTTATGCAAATTGCTTAAATTTAAAGTCATTATTAAAAAATTTTATAAGAGTTAATCATCATAGGGCCATTAAAATTTTTTGAATAACTTATTCTTGACTTTTAATTGAAAAACTTTGTATATTGTCCTTATTCCAGTCAATATATTATGCTTATGTAACATAGTGTTCTGACAAATTATTAAGTACTGAAATTTAAAACTGAAAATGAAAGTAAAGTGCTTATTTATCATACTTCTTTATAAAAATGGGTAAGTATCTCAAAGATTTAAAAACAAGCAACATTTTCAACTTCTGGTTTCAGTCTGTAAAAAAGAGTGAGAAATAAAGATTGAAAAAGGAATAACTTTCAATATCCAAAATTTGTTTTCTTTTTTATGCATGTATACATGATTTTTAAGTATGTCATCAGATACAAATACATCAACATGAGTTTTTTTTTTATTTATCATGAATGAAAAGTGAATCATAAATCTGACATTTTTAATTTTAAAAAATTTAATTTTCAGAGTAACTTATTGAAGTATTATTTAGAACTTTTATTTTGTATTTATTGTTTATTGTATTGTTTATTAGTAACAAAACAATTATTATTTTAAAGTCTTCTAAACTAAGTAAAATGTTGTTCCTTCATAAAATAATAAATAAAAATATTTTTATAACTTTTTAACTATTTGAATTTTTAATAATAAATTTGAAGTTCATTAAATTTTGCAATTTATTTTTTTTTCTGTTGCAGTTTTATTCTTCATGGTTTTACATTCATATATTTTAATTTGATGTTTTGTTTAAAAATGTAATTTATAATAACAGTGTGAGTCTTAAAATTTTAAATCAATTTATTTATCAATCAACATTACATATTTTAATAAATTTGATAATATATTAGTTTTTTGAATTATTTAAATTTTTATGAGTTTCTAATATGAAGTTACAAACTGTTAATATTTTTTATTTAATAGATGTAGTACTTATAAATCTTAGAGCAAAATCATAAATTCATTTTCTTAATTTAAATTTGTCAATTCTCTTCAAAAAATGTGATTTTGAAGAAAAAGTTACTTTTATGTTTCAAATTTGCTTAAAATATTTATAGCATGTGTGTTTTCTGGAGGAGCTTTAAAAATTATGTTTCCTTCATTTGCTTACAGTTCTACATTAGAGTGTTTAATTTAAATTTATTCCTGTATGAAGCTATGTGTAAGAATTTCAAAAGTTATGACTTAAAAATGAGATGTAAAAAATTGTATTTTGATTATTTTTCTTTAGTTATGTGTAATAGATTTTAATAGGGATTTCACACTATGTTAACATGAATTTATTGGCTTGAAAATAAATTTAGTTTTTATTATGAATAATAATGAAATTCTCTGGGAATGTAAAGATAATCTGAGTAATTAACACAAATTTTATTATTTTGTTCAGTGTAAAATTTATTTATATTAAAAAAGTTAGAATCACATTTTAATTATTATCATTAAATTTTCATTCATTGGCCTCAAATGAAAGTTATTTTTTTCATTAAGAAAACACATTTTTTAATGGAAAATTTGATTAACATTTTCTTAAAATTCATTTTTAACTATGAGGGTAGATGCTTGTAAAATAAAATTCCAAATTTAAGTTCTCAAGTATAAAAAATCTAGAAACATTGATTGCAAATTCACAAAAATTCAATTTTATTTAATGTAGTAGTTATGCTTGATACAATTTTTTTGATGTTTGTCTTGAAATTGGTTTTCATATAGTTATAATAGCTAACAAAATGAATGTAAATATACACTTTAGTAAACCATTTATCAATTTATGTAATAACATAAGCTTTAAAAAATGTAATGGAATGGTTATGATTGATGCTTTTCCTTAAAATTTTTTATATTTTCTGTGAATTTAGTTGAAAATAATTGGAAATCACCCCATTCAGTTTTGTTTGTAATATTTAATCGATTTCTAGTTTTTCTTAAATTATTTACCTGACTGAATGTTGTCTTAAACAAGTGAAAATTAAGAGATACTTGTTACTAAAATTAAGAAATTCAAATTAATCTATATACTTGCACTATTATTTTAAGTAATACTTTAAATAATAGTGCAAGTATATGGATTAATTTAAATTTAATTCAATTAATTCTTTTTGTATGGAAAATTCAATATATATATATATATATATATATATATATATATATATATATATATATATATATATATATATATATATATATATATATATATATAAATTCTACAAAATCTAAACTTTTCATATTTTTATGATGTGCATTAATTTTTTTAATTGTTTCAATGAATGAATTTATTATATCTACACTATTAACCTCAACAAAAGGCAATATCAAATTTTCAAAGTATAAAAAATCTTTTAACTTTAGTGGAAATAAATTCAATTTAATTCAAAACCCGAATATAACCATTTATGTTTGAATGAGATTTATGTGTCATAGTTTATTTTACTTATTATGAAATAAAGAAAAATATGTGCGATATTTGATTCAATTAATTTTTTGATTTCAATTAATTTTTGATTCAGTTAATTTTAAGGTTTAGTTTTTATTGTGTTTATTGTTGTAATATAAAAATGCAAAGCAGAGTAAAAATTTTCTTGCAAATCTTTGTCAAATATATGTTGCTGCAAAGGGCAGTGTCCACTGTCAGTATATTAAAAACTCTTTTCATTTTTAAAAAAGCTAAAAATCCTTAGTGTTTTTCTATCATTGATGAGGCACCATCTAGAAATGAAGTAAAAATTTTAGTTCATATAACTTTAGTTCATAGTAACTTCATATTTCAAAAATTTTCTAAACAAATATATCTTCACCAGTAATGTGCTGTATTAAGATTCTACTGTAGCAAAAATTCCTTTTTTATTTTTCTTAATTTGGGATTCCATTGAGATTTAGTTGTAAATCTCAATTATATTAATGCTCATTGAGACAATAAGCTGATGTAAAATCATTTGTTTATCTCCACCGCATTAATGTTAAATGTAGAACTTAGTATCAATTTGTGTTCTCTTTTTCTCTTTCCTTTGATAACTTTGTTATAAAGAATAAAATAATTTCAATTTTATATGTTGTTGATATGTAGAAGCAATATTTTTTAAAAACTTTTCTTTAATATTGCTCTTCATAATATATTTATTTTTAAATTGCAGTTGAAAGCATCTCTTGCAGAAAAAGCACACAAGAAAAATAAAAAGAGTAAGAAAAAGAAGAAGCAGTTGGAAAATGATTCTGAGGATGAATCCCCTCAAAAGAAGAAAAAGCACAAGAAACATTATGATGCTGAATCCGAAGAAGAGACTTCAAGAAATTCAAAAAAGGCATCAAAATTGAAAGTATGTGTTATTATTCTTTTGTGTATTATATTTATTTTATCTAAGCAAATGTAAATTTTCTTTAATAACTGCAATTTTGATTAGAATATGTATCATCATTTTAAAATGTTAAGACTTAAAAACGTTGGACATAATGTTGGTAAAATTTTAATCAAAAGAAATTTTAGTGATTCTACTTTAATTTTTAGTGGCATTGACACTCGTCACTTTTTTATTGATTAAGTTAACATTTGAAAGCATAATAAGAAAAATGTAATGCATGTACCGCAAGCATTTAAAATCGCAGGTAAATTGGTTATACTTATACTAAGTACATTGAATAGCAAAAATTTTAAATTTAAGTTCATTGGTATCCTCTCAAAGAATATAAATATTTATAATGACATTTAGTTGAATGATACTATTTCATGCCTTCTGTTTATAAACTGAAAAAACATTAGTAGAAGTTAATATATTTACGCTCATAGAAACATTTCTTACTTATCAATTCAGTTTTTGGCTTGTGCTGAATGATGTATATATTATTGCTAGATATGTCTCAGCTTTGAGAGAAACATTCTTTTCTATTGGTAGGATTGTAGATCATGTCATTATCTGTGAATAATACTGAAACCATATGTTTCACTTCCAGAAAACATTGTCTAGTGATATAATCAATCATTTGAATATGTGTTTTTTAAATTTGAAATTGTACATATTTTAATTATTGTGGATCTTTAATTCATTCAGAAAATAACATTTCTGAAATATAAAATTGAACTTTATTGGCTATAGAAGTATTTGAACTCCATTTATTTTGAAATCTTTTTCTCCCCAGAAAAATAGCTTGTGTATGAAATTATGCATTTCATATTACATGGTTGTGCAAATTGGTTTTTGATAAAAATGGTAGAGAATGGAAAATTGCAGTTTTTGAAAGAAGCTTATATGTCCTAAGTGATATTAATATAAATAAGCTTTGTTTAAGTTTAAATTTTGTAATTTATCAAATCTTAAAATAAGAAACTGGGCCTCTATTGTTGTTAGTATAATTAAATTAAATGCAGTGAAAAATTGTTTATAAGCCTTTCTGGAATTACAAAAGAAGACAATGGTTTGATTCTATTGAATCAGAATTTGATGTGAATGATTACCAGGCTATTGATAAAAATAGATTGCCCTGTGTGTGTGGAGGATAGGACACCTAAGCCCACCTTTCATTGTTAAGTTTAATGGTGTTGTATTATTATTTTATGCATATTCTCTAAATCTGTTTCTATTATGTTAAATGTTTCTTGAAAAGTAAATGGAAAAGTTCTGAATATTTTTAAATATCTGTGTTTCTTTCTTCCTCTTTTAAAATTTAAATGGTTTATTTGCTTGCTTATATTTCTCTTTGTATTTTTGTAAAATTTGATGTGCCAAAAGCTTTAAATATTGAAATTACTTTGAAACCAAAACCATAAACGAAATCAAACAAAGCATAAGCTTCTTCAAGAAATTACAAAAAACTAGCATTGTTCAATAGATTTCCTCTCATATTGATAAAGTGGGGAATGAAAATGCAGACTTCCCTGCAAAAAATGGAAAAACTATGCTTCAAAGTAATAGCTCCTGTAATTCCACATATACACTTAAAAATGTATGATTAAAAAATACTATGAAATAAATTATTAGGATTTGGCTGATTCATTAAAAGAAAAATCATGGAAAAACATACAAAAGTCTTCTGGTAACAAGTTAAAAAAAGCAGTAGCAAATTTTTGATTCTTAACAGGACATGACTGTGTATCAGAACATTTATTTAATAGAAAATATTGCCTTCCAAAACATGTCCAGTTTGTAATACAGACATCTTGAATTCTGACAACCTCCTAATGTGTAAGTGTTTAAATGGAGAATCCCAGGAAAATGGGGGTGTCACAAAATTTTTATTGGGAGCAAAAGTTCTCATGAACTACTAAAATTATAGACTCTTAATTTGGCTTACTCCTTGTAATCTGTTATATTTCGATTATTCATTGTTTTTTTCTTTAATTGTTTTATTGTTTCTTTTTTATTCTGTTGTATTCCCTGCTCCTTGTGATGCAGTGAACTGTGTTTATTTGTATGGATTGATTTTCAAATGAAGCCACATTTGAAACAACAAATTGAAATAACAAAAATACTTAAAATACATATCTTTTTTCACTAGAAATCTAAGAATACAAGCTGAAACTTGTAATGCTCCTTGAGTTTGTTATAGAAATTTTGATAATTTATTAGTGTATTCAAGTTTTAGTTTATATATATATATATATATATATATATATATATATATATATATATATATATATATATATATATATATATATATATAGACTACAAATAAGAAATTGAAGAAGAAAAAACAATTGAGGATAATAAATTTTATGTTACTGAATTTTTTTAAACTTACATTGAAAAATTGATGGATATGCCATCATATTAATAATAGTAAATTTACTTATGTGCTTTTGGTCATTTCTTTTATTATGGTATAAAAAGAATCCAAATTTATTTCATAGACTTTTGAAGTTAATGCCTTTATTAAATTTATGTTTTTTGTATATATAATAAATGAGTCATTTGTATAATTATATATTTGAAATTTAATTTCATTATAAATAATTAGTCTGATTATCTAAAATGCTAAGCATAATTTAAACATTAATTTGATGTGAATTTTAGTTTTCTTAGAACATGAAAAATGTCCAGCAATAGTTTTAAACATTTACTAATTTTTTTTGCTATCAATTAATTCTGCTGTAAATTATTTCTGCCTTTTAAATTAATTTAAATTTTAATCAAGCAACTGTCAAGCAATTTTGAATTACATTTTTTAGACCATTTTTTTATTTTGCATTTTAGCATTATCAAAACTCAACTGGTAAGCATGATTCCTCAAAATATAATGGACATTCTTCTGACCGTAGGCATCATTCTCCTGATTTCTCATCACATCTCAATGAATATAGTTATCGGTCATCTTACAATGATTCTCATTCTTACAAATCCAACCATAAAGACTATGATACCAAGAGTAGTTATGATGATAAGTTTTCTCAAAGACGAAATAGAGATTATGTTTCAGAACATAATGGTAAACATTCAGAACACCAGAGAACAGAGAAAAGGTCTGCCGATCAAACAAATAAATATAAATCTTGGAAAGACTCTAGTTATCAAGATAAAAAATCTTCAAACTTAAGTTCCAAAAAGTAAGCTGTTATTTGATTCTACTTGCAATATTATGTGTTATTATGTATTTTTACCAGTTAGTTTCTTTTATTATTATTTCTTTTTAGTCTTCAGATTTTTACTAAAATTTCATTTCACTAACGCATATTCTAAATTTTTGTTTAATACATCAAATTATTTTGTTTTTTCAGTGTTCACAATTTTGTTGTAAAAAATATTATTAGTAACACTTTTTTTATTATTTCAATGTTTAAAAAATTCTTTTCTTCCTTTTAAGAGAATTATAAAAAATAATGTAAATGCAACTTTTCTTATGTGTGACATCAAATTTTATAATTTGTTTTTATCCACTTTAAATTTTATTATTTAAATATATTGTTGGATTAGTTATTATAATTTACAATGGGGTTAAAATATAAATGATTATTTCAAATATAAATACAAATATTTTTAAATGTAAGTCTGATTATAAAAGAATGAAATTTTTTAAATCATTTATTTTGTTTGCATCTTAAACCACATCATACTTAGTGTTATTATTTGATGAAAATATTTCTAAATACTTAATCAAGAAACAAACTAATTTCCAATATATTGTTATAAAAAAGGTCATTTTAAGATTTCAGTGTTAATTTTTAATTAAACTATTTACATAAATAAAATAATTCTTTTAAAATTCTGTGTTGACTCATTATTTTATGACTAAACTAAGAGATTTTTAAAATGTTATCCATTATTTTAAAATTTGGAATTTGAAATTTTGTATTTATATTTTAATGGTTAAATTTTAACAGTATCCGTATACTATTCAGAAAAAGAGATAAAAATATTTAACTTTTATTTAAATTTTTTTATTATCTAAATCTTTGATTTTTATATTTATCTATTGACAGATAAATGAAATCTTAGACTCAAAATATTTCTTTGATTGATGACAATAGAACAATTAAATATGCTTGTAAATATTTAATTAAAACTTGTAAAAATTTACTTGCAATTTACTGTGATGAGAAAGCAAAGATTTAGTTTCTAAACAAATACCTTTTTTTAATATTATCATAAAATACACTTTAAAATTATCACCATTATCATATTTAATATGAAAATTCAATTAGATTGTAATATACATATAAAATATTGCTTGGCTATATTGTATACTACTAGATTCATGCAATTTTTAACACAATATGAGAAATGTTATAAATTGTTAGATAAGGTAAATTAAAATTGTTTATATTACCTGACATTATTCTTCAGTATTATTTCTGGAAGTTCTATTTTGTTTTGATAGATTTATTAAGAATGTGTTTAAATACAAATTATTAAGTAAAATTTCTTTTAAATTTTAAGAATATTGCTTTGACTCTAAAATTTAATATGTGCTCTCAATTAATTTATTTTCAATTTTAGAAAAATTGATTCTAGGGAAAGAGATCGTTTGTTAAAAGAAATGCAAGAAAATGCAAAATGGAGGGAGGAACAAAGGAAAAGAAATACAATACGTTACAGAGAAGAAGATGAAAAGGAGGACAATGTAAAGAAAGTGGATTCATCTGACTTTTTGAAGTAAGGGAAATAAGTTTAAAAAAATGTTTTTTTAAGGGGAATGTATTAAATTAAACGTCTTGCTTTACTATTATATTTGTCTCATTCAAAATTGATACTTACATTTGTGATGACAAATATTTGATATCAAAATATAAACTTTATGGATTTTCAAGAATACAGTTGAAAATATGAAAAGCTGATGTATAAAAACTAATTGTTGTAAAATTATGCCATTTGATTCTAATTTATTACACTAAAATATAATAATTTGTAAGTAATTAAAGCTTAACAAATCTCTACCTTTGCAATTCATTTGAATTTTGTAAAGTTATGTAACCATAAACTTGGAAAATAATATTCAGTGATTGGTATTTTTCAGTGTAGTAGAAAATTTTCTCTTGTTTTTCCAGCATTAAGACATATTCTATAAGTTATATTATGTCATACTTTATGTAATTTGCATTTTATTAAAAATTATTTATATAAAATTTATGTTTAAAAGTGATTATTTAAAATGGAAAAAGAAAATCTATACATTATTGTTCTTTTGGATAAATTGTCCCTATTTTCAGGCACAAATATAGAAATTTAAGTAGTTAGATTCCAGATGTTTTAATGAAATTATAAATATAAATATTAAGGGTAGAATAAAATTTTATCAAAAGTATCAGAAGTAAAAGACAGTTAATAATTTAAGATGAAATAGATTGTAGTTTAATCCAGCTTAATCAGCAGTTAAATAATTTAACTGATTTAACTAATAATTTATCTAATTAGAATGAAAGCATACTAGTAGGATATAAAAAACTCTTGCTTATGTTTTAATATTTTTTAGAACTTTCTTAGCAAAACTGCATAAATTTAAAAATATTGATATTTTTCCTTAAAATATTCAAATAGTGAATTATATCCTTTTCTGGAATATTTAATAATATCTTATTTCTAGAAGTTTGTCATTAATTGTAATAATATATTAAATTTTATTTATTGCAGACCTGTGCTGTCAAAAGCTGCTGGCAAAGGAAGTTTGGAAAATCGTGTGAAACAAAAAATATTTTCAATTCAGAGAAGTAGTTCTGCAATGGACAAGAATTTTGCAAGGCGTGATTAATGAATAAATAAATTCAAAAGCATAGTTTTTTTACAAAAGGAATTTTATTGAACAATCTCAACTATGAACAGTTTCTTTCGCAAAAAAATGTTCTTAAGTTTTTTTTAAGTTGTACATGAGTAACTGCATCTTCATCACTTGCTAAGTCTTCCATTTCAATTAAAAATCATCCACTTTCATTTCATTTCTGCAAATAAAAATTATTATCAAATGATTGTTTTTAATCTTAAGATATTGGCACAGTTTTATGTTATAAAATTTTCTCTGAATATCATTTTAATACATTGTAAATATAATGTTTTGACAAAATATTTTATATCAAATATATTTTTAAATAGCTTATGTAGAATGAATAAAGATAAGGAATCATGTATTTATATTCCAGTATTAAAATATGTTATTTACAAAATCATGTTTCATATTTCTAAAACATAAGGTTTTTTTTATCTCTTAAAGATATATTTAATTTCTATTTTTAACTAGGAAAATGCTAAATTGACATGTTAAATAACACTTTTAAAGACAAATCTTCAAATTAATGTAATTGACTGAATTTTAAATACTGAAAACATAAATATATTGTAAAATGTAAAATATTTGAATGATGAATTTTAAAATAATTTCACTTTGATTTTGGAATTAATGCATAACTGAAAATTTATTTTAAATTACACTTGCTTAATTTTTAAGAAAATACTATCTACATATGGATCACTGAAATTTTTGAGATACACCTAGGTTTTTAAAATTATGTTTAGTCAAATTTTAGCAATACTCAAAGTTTTTTTTATTATACACCCGACCTTGGTTTTTCAACCATCAGTCTCTGTCGGGCAGCCCAATACAATCTTGAGGTGAATGAAAAGTCATCTTCCGCAGAATTTCTAACTGCGACGTCTGAAAGTCCAGGGCAAGTGTAAAGGTGGTCACCAGTCATGTCCTTAAGTCCACAAAAAGGGCAGATTGGAGAGTCCTTCAAACCCAAACGGTGAAGGTGTTTTTGCAGATAATCATGCCCAGTTTTAAGGCGAAAATTTGCCACTCCCACAGCTCTGTGGAGGTTTTACGGAATAGGCTTTGTTAGTAAGGAAGCTTATGCTTTCTCCTTTATGCACATCTTGTAAACATTTCTACGATAGGTTATATTTGACTTAATAAGCCTTTTAACAGTATGGTATTCCAAGGCTGGAGAAGGCTGTTGTAGATCTGAGCCAGCCCTTGCCAATTTGTCAGCTGTGTCATTTCCCGCGATACCATAGTGGCTGGGTATCCATTGCAGCACAATTTGATGTCCCTCTTCCAGTAGAGAACTAATTGCCATTTGACAGAGATAAACAGACCCAATACTGCTAGGAACAATTGAAGAGAGAGACCTGATGGTGGACTGAGAGTCTATAAAAAAATACTATGTTGTTCTCATTACCTTTTCTGATCTCTTCAAGTGCTAATTGCACAGCGGCCTCTTCGCACCATTGTAGCTGTTATAGTATTTCCCAACAGCCTGGCAAAGCCTGAAACTCTTAGAGTATACTCCTGCACTAGCATTTCTAATGGCATTCACAGCTGAACCATCTGTATAGACATGGAACCAAACAGATGATGGATAATGCTCATTGATATTAGCTAGGGTAGCCATCCTTAGCTCAGAATCAGTGGAGACCTTACTAACAGGTATCAGGTCTAGACAGCAATCAGCTCTATAAATATGATTTTGAAAGATAGGGTGTTTAAATAAAGGCACTCTATCTGCACCCGGGATCTTATACCTATCTGAAAATTCCCTGGTCAAAGTCAAAAAGGTTCTCTGTGTTTTCAATCTTGGGAAAACAGGAATATAATTTTTCCAGAAACCATCCCTTAGAAGCCTTTCGGAGAGTTTCAGGGTAGCGCTTTGTCTTCGATCTGACAAAGGTTCCAACCCAGTCTGAATTTGCATTGCCTCAATAGGTGTAGATGAAGCCCCACCGGAGATAAGTCTAAGGACATTATTCTGAACAGTCTCCAATTTTTTCTGGGTGTTATCCGATGCAGTAATCAGGAGCTCAGCTCCATATTCAATTGCAGGTCTGATGTAGGACTTATAGGTGGTGCAGAGTAAGTCTTGTGAAGCTCCCCATTTCGCTCCTGCAAGTCTTTTTAAAAGTTTACTTCTGGATTTTCCGATGTCTATAACTTCAACAACTTGGCTATTCCAACTTAACCTTGTATCCAAAGTGATGCCCAGATATTTGGCTCTACATAGTAGGCTGCACGAAGCGACAGGAGTCAGTTGTTTAGTGAAAACAGAGGGCACCACGTGAAGGCGACTGACACCACCCCCTATACTCAAAATTGTCTCACTTAATATCAGTGCACTTCTGTAAGTGAAAATTTAAATTCTTTAAAATATTTCTTTCTTGAAATCAATAAAAAATGCGCTGTGAAAAAATTCCACCATTTTATCTTTGAAATGTAGTCCACATGGGTTCTTATTTAGGTTAAAAAATAACATTTCACTCATAGCTGGATTAGAAGAATAGAATAAATTTTCTATTATTTTGGTAGTTCTTGTTCAACAAACTCAACAGTCAACTTTACTGTCTGAGAAGATGCATTGTTATGATGGAGCATTGAGTCTTCTAACATTGTATTCCAGAAGGATTTCTGAAAGACATTTAGAAGCGTGCCAATTATCTATGATTACTTTCTGCCTTTCCTCTTTGGTAGCAATGACCTCTTACATCTGGAGAAAATTACATTCATCACTTTTATCACAGCAGACAGATTTCCCTGGATTTTTTTCTAAGTTCAAAATATATTTTTTACATAGTTAACATTTTTGTTCTAGGCATTTTTTGACTGAAAAGGATTATTAAGTAGAAAATAAGCACGAACTATTACCAGTGAATTTTTAAATGAATTTTTTAAAATTTGTGCTTTAGACTTGAGTTAATTTCTTAGGTTTTTCATTTCATGACTTAGATTTTATTAATTTTATATTATGATTATTAATTTGTTCTTAATTTTATCTAGTTTGGAATAATTGAATATTATCTATGCATATATCGTCATAAAAGTGTTCAGATAGTGATGAGAATATCAAAAAAAAATTTCTAAATACAATTTTTCCACCTTTGTAACTTTTTCAGTTATTAATTTTGAAACGTTATTTATTTAAAATATAAAATTACATTCTTTTTTGAAATGGATGCTTTTATTTAATTTATGTTTTTATGAAAAAAATTTAAGTGATAAATATGGAAATATATGGATTTTTAAAATTAAATGCATCTATTAATTATGAAAATTTAAAATATCAAATGTTTTTGAAAATAGTTTTGAAGGTAGAAGCAATAGGGATTTTGTAAACATTTATTTAACTATAATAATTTATAGATATTCATTTAAAATATAAGAAACATTCTCAATATTAAGAGTACACTTAATTCTTTGAACAATAAATTTATATAAAATATTACTTTTTAAATTAATAATTCATTTTTTGGTCAGTTTGGGATTTGCAAAACTAATGGATGTTGCTCAATTAATTGCTCCATTCTCGTGTACAAATCATATTATTCAAAATATATCTGTAGAGAATAACAAATTCAAAATCTCTTCTAGTATTAAAAAACTTATAATCTATTGTGTAACCTCTAATAATTGGTAAGTGATGTAAAAATTTCATTAAGTGTAATCATACTTTTTCAATTATATAAATATTATTTCATTCCAAATTTCCTAACTACAATTTTGAACATATTATTAAATAAGTACACAATTAAGGGAAAAAAAAAGTATTTTTCAGTTTCTTAGTGTGGAACTTCTATTCTAGGATGAATATCTATTGTAAAAATGCATAGGACAATATTTCTTTCTTTCCAAGAATAGTTTTATGTTATTATTTTTTCACCTAAAATACGTAAATAATATTTCTATATCTATCTTTAGAAATTTATTGCTTAAATAGTATCTTCCAAATAACAGGATATTAAGTTTTAGAGAGCGAATTCACTGTATTGTCTAAAGAAATCTTATACAATGTGTTTACATGGAGAGATCAAAATTTTCTCTAAGCAAATAATTAGGCTTACTTTGAAGATGACATTCCAAGAGATGTCAGCATTTCTGGGTCCATAGCTTCATATTTAGCAGCATGGAATTTCTTAGCAAATGTAATTAAATTATCCGGCAAGAATCTGGCACTTTCTCGCTTCATAATCATATACTCACTGGGAGCCAACCACTTGTGCTCAAGACATTCATCAATAGTTAATCTCTTGATGGGGCATTGCTTAAAAATGTTCAGTAAGAAACGTGTCACTTCAGCTGTCACGTTTGCATGCAAATGTTCAAAATGGTATCGGACAAACGTCACGTTTGACCTGGTTTCTTCTTCATCTTGTCCAAGGAAAGGAGACACACCACTCAATCTGAAATCAAAGAATAAATAAATCAGTTGTAATTTGTATAACAGTTTTTATTAACCTTAAGATGTGCTTAGAGATGCAATCAATGATTACATGTGGATATTTATAATAATAGAAAAATAGGATAATATTAATTGTTTTATTTACTGTGTAGTTTCTGAAAATATTCTTGTAATGAGCTTAGGTAGATTTAAAACATTGGTATTATTTCCATTATGAAAAATAATTTTATATAACAAAACAATGCATCCATCGATAGTACATCATGGAGTCTGATTACTGGTATAATATCTCACATATTTTATATAATATAATAAATCAATGTATTTTAAAAAATATATAAGTATACTCTTACGTCAGTAAATTATCTTATTTGTATGCTATAATAATAAATCTTTATTATGTAGGATGTTAGTATAGATATATCTGACACCAGATAATAGATCTTTGAAAGCTGAAAATTAGTATAAGGTATTTTGATACATGTGTTCTGCCTTTAGGAGAATGAAGATAAAACAGTCATATGACACAAAAGGGGAAGTCAAAATATTCTCAAGCATTTACCATAATTGGTGCATATAAAGAAAGAAACAAACACCAAACAATCGAAGCTGGGACAGTTTACACTGAAAAGCACGGTTTTGTTATTCAGACAGTGAATCTTTCCAAGCAAAGTATTGCAAAATATTTCCTTGTTTGATTGCGAAGGAAAACATTTTTTAAAAGTTCTAAAACCGTCTAATTTTGAGCTGCTTTGTCGCTTTATTTTTATTTCTTGCACATAAAGACTGGAACCTATAATTCAAACTAGATTTTGAACCACTTGAAACATCAATAACAGGCGAGAAAGTTAAACCCATGAGCTGTTGAACTGAATACCAGTGTGTTGATCATTCAGCTAACAGCTTTGAATCACGATCAAGTCACAAGATTGACACCAAAACTGACTACCAAATTTCTTGACTTCCATTTCATGAAGGATACAAAATTTTTGTGTATAAGCTTTCTTTGTGAGATGATTTCTCGCAGAACACGTTAATTTCATTTGTGTGAAGTAAAACGAAATCATTTATCTTTTGGTTATTTAAATGTTATTTAATTATGTAAAATTTATTAAAAATGACATATAATAGCGACAATAATGCTGTTAATTAAACTAACATTATCAATATGGGTAATTATTCTTGCCAAAATATATTGGTTTTGCAGAGCTTCTTAAAGTAATCTAAAGAGAACTCTCATAGATTTTATACTACATGTTGAAAACACTACTGATATGTAAATGAAATGTGGTAACATGTATGACGAAATGCTCTCTACATGCAAGATTCAAAATTATCCCAACAACAGCTGAATAGTAAAAGTATTATATAAGGAACAATCTATGAGGTTTTGTTCTATTTTATAGTTATTGAAAAAGTTAAAAAAGTATTTAAAATGAATGAATGTAGTATTTATTGAAGAAATTTATAAGTACTCTAAAAAAGCAATTTTCGTCCATAATATCTCAAAAAAGATTTCTTTTTTCCAGAAATATCGATTAACAGAGTAAGAGCGTATTCGTTAAATTATTTAGCCCTGAATGACAGGGCAAAACTTGTTTTCTTTCGTAAAAGTTCAAAAATACTATGTTAAGCTTTAAATTATTCAATTCGAATCATGTTGAATTGGCAGTTGAATGATTAGCGCTCGCACCTTTTGATCAACAATTCTTGGGTTCGATTGCGCGGTTGTGGAAATTTGCAGTAATTTGGAATTAATTTAAGATTATAGCTGTCCGCAGAAAGCTAACTAAATTGTACTATAAATATTTATTTTCGAATAAAATCATTTGCCTCGTGTTCCAAATTTGGAAGAACTCGTTAAGTTTAAAACATATTAACTAATTTCTTGATGTAAACGAGTTAGTACAGATAACATTTTTGACTAAAATGTACTGCGACATGAAAAATGAGAAGCATAATATTAGAAAATAGATTGAGAAAATAGAAATCCAGCATTTTTACGTGGATTTCAAGACTATTTTACGTGTTTTCAATTCACTTTGTGAAATAGTTTCAAAACTTTGATGCTGGATCTTTATCTTCTTGTCGACTGTGTTAACATGTCGGTCACTTTAGATCATCTCTGTTATTTTATGATATTTTCGATGACGGGCGAGGTGCATTTCTATTTATTTATTTTATTACATTACATATATTCAGACTTGTATGCTTGATTCTTGAGATCTGCTTGTAAGTCTTCGTCGATAATAGGACAAATAGCACAATGACAGATGTACAACCACAGAAGAATAACGAAGAAAACACCCAGGGCCACGGTGGGAATCGAACCCACACTCCTACGCTCTCAAGCGATTAGCGGTGATGCTTTAGACCACTCAGCCACGGAGCGCCCGGTGCATTTCTGACATTAAAATATCGAACGGAATTGAAGAAACTAAAATTGCACGTAATTGGCTCTATAGTATTTTGACTGTATTCCCAGTTTCAACAGCCTGCATTATATATTTCCGCCTTTATCAAAGAAAAACTAAAATGTGCAGAATTTTCTCTGTTGACTTCTCTGTTTAACACGCAGTACTTTACACTGAATGGATCAAACAAAATACCGCAAAAGAATTTTAGTGCGAAATGTTACCTTTTCAATGAGTATAAATCTGAAATTATTGGATCGATATTTTACTAAATATCGATGATTTACGGACATCTACCGAAAAAATAATCGATTTCCTTTCCTCAACCTAATATTTTTATAAAAAAAATCTGATTTTTGCTTCAACATTAGGTTTTATAGAAATATTTGATAAAGTTTCATTCTCAAATCAACTTGTGATTTTAAAGAAAATTAATATACATAAAATTTGGCCATGTTATTACATTCTTTAAAATAATAGGGAAAATGTATCGAAACTGAAATTATCTAACTGTAAATATTTAAAAATTAATATATCTGTGACTATATTGGAAAAGACTATATATTTAATAAACTTGCATACTTAATAAAAGCGCATTTTAATATCTGTAACAGAAGGCTGTATTTTATTTGAAATATCAATATTTGAAAGGAATGTATAATAACAGTTGAGATGATTGTTTGATCAAAATTGTTACTTAAATAAAACTATCGATTGTGCAAATAATGTGAAAAATTATGACTGTCAAATTAATAATGAAATTTTTTTTAGTAAATCACAGCACCAAACTTTTAAAATATAATTTATTTCTAAATTAGTTTAATTTTTACTAAAAGTAATGAGGGGAAAATTTAGGTAACACATATCGTCTAATATTAGTTTATAGTATTTTATTCAAAATTTATTTTTTCATTTAAAAGAATTTAACCATTAAAAAATGCTTATAAACGCTTCCATTTTCGCACAACTGCCTTCTATTTAATTTAATATTTATTAATTATTCATAAAGCTTGTTATTGACAAATAGAAATCTTATAATTTGCTTTCCCACATCAGCTATATGAATTTATTTTTTATTATTTTCTTCTAAATTTTTCG
The DNA here is from genome assembly GCA_037975125.1 of Latrodectus hesperus. Classification (NCBI taxonomy): domain Eukaryota; kingdom Metazoa; phylum Arthropoda; class Arachnida; order Araneae; family Theridiidae; genus Latrodectus; species Latrodectus hesperus. The sequence goes on from CM075852.1 coordinate 57,532,715, forward strand.
TAATTAAAATTTCAGTCTACTAACAAAGGTTATCAAGCCACCACTCACATCGAACTTTAAAAAAAAATGTATAAAAAATCATATATATATATATATATATATATATATATATATATATATATATATATGTGAGACTAATTTATGTTGATTTAAAATCAGGTATCCTTTATGGGGGGCTCAAGAAAAATATACAGTTTTAATTTCTCATAGTACAAAGCAAAGGGATATTATTGAGCATTGAATTTCAATTTTTTGCAGTTATAAGATATATCTTGAATATAAGGATTCTTAATAGATATTTTATTGTTTCTTTGTAGTTTGGACATCTATTAAAGTAGAAGTAAACTTCTTCACAAATAAAAATTTGAGCGAATATCATTCTAGAATATTGTTCCATCTATCACGTTATTAAGTAGCTTCGAAAATTCCACGCTAATCACACTCTATAAAAATAGAATTTTAACTATTACAAGAAAGAGGAATGAAAGTACTCACAATATATAAGTTAGAACTCCCACACACCAGACATCTGTCAAGTAAGAGACATCTTCATTCTTCAGGATTTCTGGAGCTGTAAGAATAAATTTATAAATAGTTAAAATCTTTTCGTAAAACTGGTGAATTCACAAATACTTTAATGCAAATAAGTGTATTAGTTTTCTTTTTTATAACAGAAGAATTACATATTTCTTTACTGATTATGCATTTCTTTTCCTTCAGACAATATCAAATAATCTTATCTTTTTTTATCTCAAATATGTTTGTCAAAGAACATTTTAACAGGGGAAATTACTCGGAAGATTATTATTTTTGGATACAGTGTGGGTGACAAGTTTGATTTAGTTTGTTTGGAGTCTAATTAAGTGCTATATAAGAAATAATGAAGATTTATAACTTACAAGATGGTAAAGCATTTAGGAAATATAAAAAGAAATGTGAGAATAGGTAATGCATCTCTAGAAAAAGAAAATTGTTAATGACGTCGTATTCAATGGACGAAGAGGTTTGGATTAATTTAGTGGACAAGATTATGAAGATCATACAATAAAATAATGGATTATTAATTTAGAGTATTACTCTATTTCTAATGAGAGATTGAAATCTTACCCAAGTATTCTGTTGTGCCTTCCACGTGTACTTTGCCGCCTATCTTCGGAACATAGCGGGCAGAACCAAAATCAACTAATTTAATATCGGACCCTCTTAAATTGACCATCACGACATTGTCTGGCTGCAATTCCAAATAGCAGATCCCCCTGAAATGCAGGTACTGCAGAGCTTCCAGCACCTAGGAAAAATCAATAATTACACTTTTTTTCCGTTTCGTAATCATTTGAATACAATAACAAAAAAGACAAAACTTATAAAAAGAAATTAATGGGTATTTTACGGTATAATTTAATTCTTTCATGAAACTAAATTAAAAATTAAAATTTATGTTTACTAATTATATATATTAAACTTTTACTTTTCTTGAGCATTTTATTACTCACCAAATACATGATTATTTTCAGTTACTCAACTTGCGCAAATCCTTTTATTCACGAGTGACAGTTTAAACGAGAAATGAAAGCTAGCTTAATTTGTAGGGTGATTACTACGCGACAAAACTTGTAAGTCACATTTTAAGGAAATATATTACTTAAATTTAATATATTCTACTGAACACCATTGTATTATGCTTCGAATTACCTTCTGCCGACTGATATTACGCAATGCAACTAACTACCACGCAATTTCAAATCAGCGAAGAGGTCAACACTAAGACATAAACGACTATAGCATACCATTGGAAGGACATTATACCAAATGAATATTTAATGTGTAAAATCTTTCTCAACGAGTTTTCTGTTAAGTCAGGAACTGAGCCTGGTATCTTCCGTAGATGAGTGTAATGCTTTTTTTTATACTGAGCTAATACATCCATATAGCGAACAAGTGTCTAAAACACCTTAGAAGATGGGGAGCTTAATAAGGCTAATAAAGAGGGTACCAATTTATAGGAGACCATCACAACTTAAAAATGTTTTGTTTTGATTTGAAACGATTTAATGTGTTTTCTTTTTACTCCAGATGTGTTAATACCTTGACTAAACTAAAACAGCTTTCTTCTGCAAGGAATGCGTAAACGTATCGTGTTATGTCACATTATTATATTTTTGGAATCACTAAAACTGGCAGTTTGGATGCTAAATATATACAGCGCATTCATCGTAACTAGTGTAAACCCCTTTTCATAAACTTTATATACGATAAAAATTATTATTAAATGTTTTGAAGTCTGATACAGATGTGCTATGAGATTGCTCCTTCAGTTTGATGTCAATTTGTGATTCGATTTCACCCACTGGAGTGGACAATTGTAGTGTTTTGAAATTTAAATCATAGGTATCAGGAACACATTGGAAAATAGCCCCAAATATACAAAAAAATTTTTTTCTCATTTTCTTCCCGTCTACATAGCAATATAGAAACCACAGACTGTTCCAGATATTTTAGATGATAACTGTACTTATTTAAAATTCTCGCGAAGCTCATAAGAAAATTACTATAAACAACGAACTTCTCAATTAAATTAGCTTCTAGCGTATTTCCAAGTAACGTAAGGTAAAATCATCCAGGTGAAGTTTTCTAGATTCTCTGTTGATCATATCACATATTAGCAGAAAATTAAGATTACTTAAGCCACACCAATTTTCACTGAATTGTAAGTGTACACAGCGCGCGTGTATTGTATCCGACAGACATTCCTACCCCTGCTCTATGTAGATTACAGCTATCTGTATTCTAATTTATCCTCCACATGGTCTTTTAGTACATTCACCTCGTTCAATTTTATGTTAATTTCTTTACTTCAACCTTTATATTTACACTTAAGAGCATTTGCTTGCAGCCTAGATGAAGATAATAATACTTTATACAAATATCAAAGATTTTTTATCCCCATCCTCACGAAGAACTGGTAAGATTATTCATTTTCTACAAGGTTGTAAAAAATAGGAAAGAGTTGGCATGTATTTGGAATTTATATTTTATAAAATTTTTAAGAAAATGTGTAATATGAATAATAAAATTGTGTTGAGAGCAACAATAAATGTTGACAATATGGTAAAGATGAGGTACACTAACCTGTTTAATGATTGTCACTACAAGTTCTTCATTGTAATCGTGTCGCAAGGCAAGGTAAGACATGACATCCACGCCGGACAACTTTTCCATGACCAGTACAGTCTTATCACCTTGGTAACTGGCAGACAGCAAACTTACTACTTTCTCATGACAGAGGGATTTCATTATTTCGTACTCTTGTTTGCCATCTTCTTCTTTACATGTCTTGACGACTTTTGCAATGTTAGATGAATTGGTCTCTTTTACCCACACATTAAGGACGACGGAAAACCTACCTCTGAAAGAGAACTTTCCTCATGAATTTCATATAAATTATAAGAACGTCATCAGAAAAGTGACTTTATAAAACAGATTTCGAATAACTGATACTTCAGATACCCTTTATTAAATTTTAATATATACAGATCGTATAAACTTACTATTTTCTATTCTGAATCTCTAAGACGATTCATATGGAATTGTGTGTTTTGTGATTCTGACTTCTTAAAACTTACCTCAAAGATATATTCTTTTACATTTGGATTTCCTAAGACCAGCCATATAGATTCTTTTTACTATTTACTAAGTTCGTAAGATAGGAAATATAGACTACGTTTTCTCTTTCTTACTAATGAAAACGAGGCACTTAAGCTGATAGTTTTTCATTCTGATTCCTTAAGACGAGACATGTTGATTTAAGCGTTCACAATCTGATTTCTTTGGACTAAACAAATAGATTTGTTATTCCTTTCTAACTTCCTCAGACGAGATACATATATTTCTGTTATTTCTTTCGGACTTCTTAAAATGGATACATATGTTTCCATTATTTAATTTTAACTTCGAATGAGTCACATAGATTACATTTTCTCATTCTGATTTCTTAAAACGGGCCATTTAAATTTATGTTTTTAATTTTCTGAATTTTTAAAATGAGACACGTAAATTGTTTTATCTTTTTGGCTTCCAAAGAAGGAAAATAGTAAAGCATCAAATTATGCTTTCCTGCATTCTAAAAATTGCTCTCATAGATTTACGCTTTTAAAAAATTCTGATTTTATAAGATGCACCACATTAATTTCTGTTATTTTATTGATTTATTAAAACAGGCTACAATGATTTTTTTAATCCTGATCTTCAATGGAAAACGGGCTACGTATTGTATACAGGGTGTCCCAAAACGACCGCATAAACTCAGCACCGCTAGATCCCTGGTTGGGAGTACATAAAAACTGCCCAAAGAAGCATTCCTGTACGATCCCTAGTTTATGAGAAAAATACGAAAAACAAAATATGACGTCACTGCCAAAACAAGAAAAAAAAACACTTTATTAGACATATCAACAACATTATTTGCATGTTCGCCTCACATATCGTGTCGTGTATGCGCGCGCCATGGAATGAAGTAAGCCGTCGTTGAATTGGTATTTAAAAGGTTGAGTCTTGCAGCTACACTGGTAGTCTTCGTATAGTGGCTAGGTATTCCATTCATGAATACTGCGACATATACTTGATGTAAGGCCGATGTAATGGAAATGCCTTTCGTTCCTGCATGATGGGGCTTCTGCACATTTCTGTGCTTCTGTTCGTGGTTGGCTGGATATGGAATACCCCGGCATTTGAATAGGACGTCGGGGTCCGGTTCTATATCCGCCAGATCTTACAACGTTGGATTTTATCGTATGAGGCCATCTCAATGAACAGAATGTATCGAGACGTAGTGCCAACACCAATGGACTTAGTTGCTCGTCTGCATGATGCTTATAATTCGGTGGACCCCGCGATGCTGAAGCGTGTGATCACAGCCATTCCACGGTGTGCCCAAGCCTGCCTCGACATTCAAGGTGGACACTTTGAACATCTGCTTTAAATTGTGCATATACTGCTTTTGATATGTTCAATAAAGTGTTTTTTCTTACACCGGCAGTGACGTCATGCTTTGTTTTTCGTACTTTTCTCCTAAACTATGAATCGTACATCTCTGGGCAGTTTTTATGTACTCCCAACGAGGAATCTAGCTGTGCAGAGTTTATGCGGCAGTTTTGGGACACCATGTATTTAAGTTTAATTCCATTCTAACTATCTAATTCTTCTAGGAATTCTAAGACAGTGTTTAAAAATTTACGATTTCCTATTTTGACTTCTGCATTGATTTAAATTTTTTATTATTATGACTTGTTTCATTTTCTGTCTACTGGGTTTATATTGTAGATTCACTTTTCAATAACTTTCCCAAAGTATTTTAAAACAACAAACCCAAAAGTATTTGTCGTGAAAAAGGAGAAGTTTTATGCAAGTAAGTTTTACGAGAAAGATAGTAATAATGAATAAAAGAGAATTACGGAAATGAAGAAAAAGATAATGAATATGAGTTGCGATTTAAAAAATAATATCCCTTGTCATGATAGTATAAAACTATAGCTCTCGGGAATAAAAGTTGTCTAGAAAAAAATCTTATTTTATTTTCATTTAGAAATGGCAGGAAAATTGAAAATGTCAGATAAGGAAACAATAATCTAGTTTAATACAGAATATCAAAAACTGACATCATTGCACACAATAATAGTAATTTCAAAATCATGAAACATAGGCTACTCTTTTTTCCATTATATAGATCGACTGTAAAACCCAGGCTCTAATAAACATTTAAAAAGGAAATTTGTATTTATAGTGCATGTTGAGGGTTGTGTGTGTGTAAATAATAAATTTTAAGAATTATTTTGATGAAAGTAATTCCGAAGAAATATATCTTTTTTCGTTTCGTTAAATTTTTAAAACTTTTAAAATTAAAGTTTTTTTATAAATTTTAATTATTTTTATTATATAAAGATCAAAATAATGTGTAAATATTACTCCATTGTTAATGTAAATATTATTAATTTAAATATTATATATTTAATTTGCTCAAATTTATTTTAACTCTTCATTCTGACGTTTGGATGGTGATCTTAAACCCAAAAAATAAAGAGCTCTCACCGCCGCAAATTCTGCATTTACTCTGGATAGTATGAGCAATGTGAAACAGGTTAATTTTTCTCAGTTTTTCCATCTCCTGGTTAATAAATCGTAGCTTTACTAAATGAAATGTCTCAGAATGGTTTTGAAATTTTGTTTTGCTGGGGGTACCTAGTCATGTTGGCATAACCGGCAATGAATTAAAAAACTTCGCCGCTAAGAATAGGACAGACCCTATAAACCAATCAATCCCTTATGTCGACATAAACCATTTAATCTCTGTATATATACGCACTCTTTTTGGTAGAATTCTTGGAATACGCAAGTAACACAAACAAACTTTTCTGTAGTAAACCTCCCATTCGGAATTGGAGTGGTATCTCTTACAGAAGTTATTTTATAACGACTACGAATCGGTCATACTCGTTTGACGCATAGTTATATTTTATTTAAGGAGGCTTCACCTCTGTGTTGGAGTTGTAAAATATTTTTAACTATAAACCATATCATAATTGAATATCCAAAAATTTAATCAACTTCATCTTACCTTTTTTCACAGCACTGTCTTAAATTTACTAGACGTGATTGGAGAAACACCTCATTCAAATCTCTTGGCTTTCTTAAGGACTATCGGAGTTTTGTAGTACCTATAACGTATTCTCTTTGTTCCAAATTTATTTTTAAATAAGATTTATACTTTTCAATAAGATTCAAATTTATACTTTTTTATTGCTACAAACCTGTGTTTTCCAATTTTATAATGAGCATTTTACATCTTTTATTCTGATTCGATAGAAATTTTAAACATTCGTTCGGTCCAATATGTCCTTTTTTGGATTTTGCCTCCCAGAAAAAGACATTCACTCACTTAAATTCAAACATCATTTTTTACGAATATTTTATGAATCACTTGATCTCGTTTTAATACCAGCGTTTCTAAATGCTTGCAGGATAACATTTATCAATTCAAAAAATGCTTATGTTGAAATTAAACAACAGTCCACTGCACAAATTGTCAAATAATTTAACAGAATAACTTTTAAATTTAATTGTTAAAATATGTGATTTCTAATTCGAAAATTAGAAATGAAAAGTTTTGGAAGATATTGAAAAAATCTCTTTTCTTTCAAAATAAATATGATGTTGTTGTTGTTGTTCTCGTGTCCATGAAATTAGTGCAGATACCAGATAATAAGGAAAGTCTCTAAATTCCATCGAAAGTCTTGACCACTGCCTCTGCAATTAGAGGTGCATCAGGGCTGTAGAGAATTTCTTGCAATGAGTCCCTGAGTGGGACCATTCCCATTTTCAATAAATTTACCGCAACAGCTGGGCATTTCAAGGTGTGATTGGGCGTGAGCTGGACTCCCGGGCAGTGCTTACATTGAACATATGTTCTTGTTTTATCCGGGAGAAACATATGCCCTTATGGTGTTCTGTTCTCAATCTGGCAATTGTGGATGTGATAATCCTGGGACAGTTAAATTCTGTTAGTAGAGGTTTTTTAAAGGTGTGAGACATAATTCTATATTTGGCCACAGCGTTAGCATCAGCAAGTGTGATTGTGGCGACCTTATTGTCGAGGTCTCTAGCTTCTTTGGCCAGGCTATCGGCACATTTATTACTCTCAATGTTGACATGAGCGGGTATCCATTGTAGGACACAGGATTTCCCTTTGTAGTGTGCAACTGTTCCAGTAGGGTAATAATATCACAAGAGATATTGGTCTCTCCATTTCTGATGGCTTCTATAGCTGATTTAGAATCAGAGAAAATTACTAATCCCTCGGTAGAATCAATAGCTTGTGGGTCTTGTTTGTATAATATGAGGGCCTCTCTAATCGCTAGGAGTTCGCTCGTGAAGTTAGAGGAAATAATGCCTGTGTTAATTTAGTGTTTGTAGCTATTACCATCTGGAAGGAGGATGAGAATTCCGGCACCTCCATTGCTGAAGGAACTGTCTGAGGAACCATCGGTGTAGGCTATTGCAAAGTTATCCTGGGAGAGTATTTCTATCGTTTCAAGTCCTTTTTGTCAGAGAGCTATAGGGTCTTCTTTTTTAGAACAAGGTTGCAACAATTCCAATTCAAAGCAGGTGTTCTCTGATGGGTTTTTTGGGATAAGGGGTTCTTGAAGGAACACTAAGGAGGAATGTTCTAAGTTGAGATGTTTTCTGATTTCACTATCATGTTGGAGGGTCGACGACCTTTTAAGCCTTAATAGTGCAATAAATATAATGATAGTAAAATTTGGAATGCTTTGTAGAATATTTTTGTGTTTGTATTGATATTATTATTTTTTATTAATACAAGATAAATACAGGCTTGAATGTAATACCTGTCCATTTCTGAAACTATTCTGTACAAATCTAATGGATCTCCTTCGACGAGAGGGGCTGGATTGCTTTCTTTACTGTAGTCCATCTCTGGTACTTCTATCTCTTCCAGGACGTAATCGGGGGTTCTTTCCGTGAATTCCTGTTGGTACTTCCTCCTGGGACTCACCTTAACTTTAGGCGCACCTTATGAAGAAAGAAAAGAATTGCTTTAGTTTTACACATCTCATTTTTAGCAACATAAAAATCAACAGATGCGAGAAAAGTCGAGAGGTGTTTAGAGCTATTGATAAAGGTTTTGATGCCATGTGAACTCGAAATTGAATTAAAAATACGTGAATAATCAAAATCAAGACTGATTGGTTTTATTAATTGAATCTTTCCATGTGTGAATTGGTCTCAGAATAAAGAAACTCGGCTGATATGAAAGGGATATAAAAGAAAAGTTAATTATCTTATGCAATAAACGATTTCATTATTTAAATTTGAGTTTGTTTTAGACCACTGTTGGATTATATAATGAGTTTTTTCTTTTCTTTTTGGTTTGTGTAGTTTTTTATTTATATAACATAAGTTGTTTCAATTAATTTTATTCAAGCAATAATTAAACTTGCTTGAATATGATTTATAATGTGGGGCTATAAACATCTGAAACACCCTTATAAGATGCAATAATTTAATCTGTAATTCTCTAATCTTTTATGGGCTATCATTAGTTTTAATGTTTAATCCATTTATTATTTTTACAGTCGGTTTTAACATGCGAGGGCTAATTAGACTTACATTCAATTTAAGATAATATCGAATTATTTCAAATATCCGCGAATGTGATGAGAATCGAACCCGTAAATAAGTTAGCTAAGGTTTAATTAATATTTTTATTGTAGATAAATAACCTCGAATTTTACTTTGTTCAGAAACTAAAATTGAAGCAAATATCAGATATTTCTGAACACATGTTATAAAGATGCATTTAAGACCCTTTCGCTTGAACATTTTCATTTAAATAATGGAAAGATGATACAAGATAATGAAATAAAATATAAGGGAAAATCCAAACGAAAGATTAACGTAGACTAGGAGTAGTAAGAATAAAAATTAAAGTAGCAAAATATAGAATTTATTCAAAATAAATGAAAAGGGATAAGTTGGAAGAAAAAATCCTATTAAGGTAAAAATTGCTTAGCCATAGTTATGTAATTTCATTATTCATTTAGCTGATTCTAAGCCATGATAGACTCTTGTTTGTCATTCAGTAGTCCTTCTTTGCACCAAGAAGTAATTTGATCGGAAGATAGAATTTTAAGTGGATGTTGAATTAATCATTCAAAACATCACGCTTTAGATGGGAATCGAACTTTTTAATTGTAGAACTGAAAACCAAAATGTTAACTATAGAGCTGTTACCTAAGTTCTGAGTAAGGATAGATAAGTATACACAATAGTGTGTCATTTTAGTTTTTTCCTGGCTGGAAATAGATTACTTTAATTGCTAAATTACGAGATGCAATATTCTTCATTGTTAAATAAAACAGTGCTTTTATTATGAACTAGAAATAAACAATCTATAACACCTTACCTTCTGGCTTGGTAGTAAAAGGTTCTGTGGCTAAACTTGATTCCCCCCAACCAAATTTGTTGTACGCTTTCACTCGGAACTGGTAGAAGGTGGATGGCGACAGATTCCGAATGACGAAGTATTCATGCTCTATGTTATTGGCAATAACAGTCCACTGTTCTTCATCTGAAAATATACTTGAATGAAAAAACCCACATACTTAACCATATAAATAAAATAAAATTTTTTTTGGTAAAAATATTTATTCACTATTTTATTTTTAATAATTCCTTTTATCTTTACGGAAAATTTTAATTTAATTTCCCGAATTAAATATATTCAACATGTGAAGTTCAATTGAATGTTTCTCTCACGTGTGATTCATTTAACGTGTTTTCAGTTGGCTACAAGCAAATATTTCCCGAAAGTGTGTGTGTAAACCATTTGTGTAAACTATTCTTTATAAATATATACTAGTCTCAAAAATGCTAAAATCAGATAAAATAATTAAGGACTATTAAATCGGAAAACATAAATGATAAGGTAAATTATTCTATAGTAAGATGAACAATTTTAGAATTCTCCCCTTTTAGTTATATAAAATGCAGAAAAAAAATTTGAAAAACTACGAAAATAAAATTTGAATGGTTGATGCAAAAGAGAATCTCAACTTCTACCAAGTTTCGAATATTCGGGGAAATAACGCAGTAAATATGGTTATAAAAAATACAGCGCGAAAGAGTTCTACGAGATTCTCCCTGATTCCATAACAACTAGGTAGGCAGGTTATGGCGGACAGTTTTGGAGATCTATGTTGAAATGGCTGTAGCTCACATTGAAAAAGATAGCTAGAAATAATTTGATTATGCTTAAGAAATGTCAATTGAAGTCTTTTATTCAATCCGTGGAGACTTAGAGGCGTATGTCATGAAGTAATGCAGATAAGTCAGCCAAACAAAAACTACTAGAGAGTTCATTTCAAAGAAGGTGAAAGTTCCAAAGTTTTAGTTTTTGTTATCAAGATTAAAAAATCGCTGAAACTCGCAACAAGCAAGAATTTTATTTTCTGGATATAGAATGAATTTACCAACGGCTAAGAGTTCCGCCCCCTCAGCTATCTTTATCCTGGCGAAGGACTATTTTGTTGAATAAGGATATCTTGTCACAATTTTTTCTTAAATCAATTTCTTTCACTGCAGTAACATCTCCGAGTTTAGAATATTGAAATATCATGGATGGACGCTTATCGAGAACACTACCATGTATTCCATGATATTAATGAGAACATGAGGAAAGTAACAATTACTGTAATTAAAAAATGACATCTAAAGGTTGGTGTATGGAGGAAAAACTGAAGGATTTGAACATTTCTATAAACTAATCGCCACTTTAACTTTACTGAACCGGATAAAAGTGTGAGCACTTGAAAAACATTATAAGCTGGTAGGATAGGGTAAAAGTCGAAAAAAGAAGCATCGGTGAATCAAGGGATGCTATTTAAATTTGTGTGTGTGTTAATTTATGTGAAGTGCACGTTGAAGATGACTTATTTGTCACTACATTGAATGCATCAGGGATTTTTGGTCATCAAAATTATGATGCCTTTTTTATTTAAAATAACATTTTACCTTTCTTATGAATCCCTTTATTGGGTATATCTCATTTACATAAAATAATATATATATATATATATATATATATATATATATATATATATATATATATATATATATATATATATATATATAACGTGAGCTTATGCAATAGTCCAAAAACTGATGCAATATCTTTCATAACAAAAATGAAAAATACATATTAATTGGGTTGCATGAAACGAGATGAATATTTTTAGTATCAAACCGCAACATAGACGAAAATAATCGATAATACAATACATAATTCCCTAAAGTAATTATATTTTTATATGCATGTGTATTATTCGCATATCTTGATGACATTTTTTAACGAAATGGTCAACGGGATAATACGTACGCTTAAAGTACCCAGTTTTAATCCAACAGAATTATTTAAAAGTAACCTTTTTCTGTCTAGACTATAATAATGTTCAATATTTCTAAAAGTTAGAATTAATTTTAATCATGTAAAAAAGAATAAACAAATCATCGTAACTCAGATTATTTAATGAAGATAAAACTAATTCAATGAAAAATGCGTTTTCTGCTTTAGTAAACAGAAACAAACATTTTAAAAAAATTATTAGAAATGGCAAAAGTCTCCAATGATTTTTACCTGATTTTTTATATTCTAAAGTGTATCCCAAAGTTGTGCAATTCCCTTCATCTCTGGGGACTGCCCATGTAATGTATATTTCTGTATCTGACGCATCTTTCAGCACGGGTACTTCTGGTCTTCCGGGTTTGCCTAGATTGTACCGCATTCAATATCAATTATTATTTGTGAATTACCTTATAAAATACTGAAATAAACATGATTATTGATTAAATCTAAAAATAACAGGAAACAATAAAATGACATTTCGCATTTTTAATTTTTATTACAAAGAAATGCATACTTAAAGAATGATGAAATTGTTGTTGTTGCTACTAATCTCCATCCCAGTCTGATGAAGTCAGATCAGATCCATGAATCTGCAGACCTTTAAATAGTAAAATACAAAAAGAAACGAAGAATAAATTTCTTCCTAAAGGATGCCCAAGCATTCCAAGATGTTTAGCAGAGGTTTGATGCTAATGGCATTTTGGATAAAAAGGGTAAGATTTCCCATCTTCAGAAAATGCAGGACATTTTAAGAGGTGAAAGTTTCTGCCACATAAGAGTGTTAGAGATAGACATGGTTTACTACCCCTGTACCAGAAATGAGTAGGGGATACCAGCCAATCATTCTTAAATTGGTATTTTTTTTATTTTGAGAAAAATTTCAAGGTATGTAAGACTTGAAAAAGGAATTTCATGATCACAACCCTCTTTAGCAAGATTGTCTGCCATTTGTTACTGAAAAGTTCAAGGTGGGGTGGAATCCACTGAAAGTAAATGTCATGTTGAAGAGAAATGACTTTTAAATTGAGTAAGATAGTTACTTGTTTTGTCAGAATAATGAAATTAAATGTAGAAATCATAATTATTAAGTGACAATCGCTTTCAACATTGCTAGGGTTTAAAATTCCAGTAAGCATTTGATGAACTTCAAACAAGAAAACTTATTTGGTGTATATTGAAGAACAATTGAAATAGAGTGATACAGTAATTCATATATAACAATGGATTGTGATAAAATGCAGTGAAATAAATGCTCTAGAGAGAGAGAGAGAGAGAGAATAAAACTATTCTACCGAAAATTCTGTTCTTATTGTGTGATATAGAAGTAAGCATCCCACTTAAGCTGAGCTCATGTCAAAAATGTGAAGTTCAACTTGGACACAAAAAATATCTAATGGACCATAAAAATCTCAGAAAATATTCAATTTTTAGATTGCCGGACGAAGTTCAAATTGATGTATGTTAATGGTAATGCACACCCCTAAGTCAACTTAACAAGGGAGGAATGTTTTATAGCAATCATAGATTATTACCAAAGATGAATAAAGATAGTTGTTTTATAAGGCCCTAATTTCAATGGAATGAATTGCTGCGTGTAATATCAATCTTCAACAGATATTTTTGCACATTTATCTTTTTACTATTTTCTAAAGGTTTTTGCTAAATAGTATGAAAAAAAGAAGGGTACTATTACACATTTTTACGTACATGGTGCGTACAAACTTTTTCAACTTACTTCCTAGTTTCAGCCTGGCTCGGCAGCAGCTGACGCCATGAATGTTTCGGGCAACGCACTTGTATACACCTACGTCATAAGCTCTTGTTGGATGGATCCTAAGCTCACATCGACCGTCTTTCAGCTCTGTAACCTGTGAACATAGTTCTTTTATTAAGGAATAATACATTTATAATTACATTTTTTCTTAATAATTATGCGTGTAAAATCTCTTTAATGACAAACATAAAGCAAAATAATAAAGTCTCAGATAATCTCTCTTTGAAATAAATTGCAAATAAGTACTTCTGCTTCTAAACAATATCACATCTTCTTTATCTTTTATCAAGTTTTAGAGACAAAGCAGAGTTTTATAGGAATACATGTATTTAGTTTTATTGTATTTTTTATTATTAACTATTAAAACAATTTTTAGCAACAAAACTGTAACGAGAAATTTCAAATCATTTGTGTTTCAATCAAATTTAATCAAGGAATATAGTTTTCTTCGATAAAAAAAACTGTGTTTTTTCAAAAGTATATAATTTTCAAAATCATTAATGTAGAACCACTTTTAATCCCACACACTTACATATACATTTTAGCTTGAGGTATGAACTGATAATACAACACACTTTCAAGGGCCTAGATCTAGCTTAATCATCCTATAAGTACGCTGTCCCTCTGAATTAAGGTCAAATTCTTTCTGGGATTAACCGATAAATAAGTTGTGCGGTGGGTGCGGAATTGAACTTCACTCCCTACGAATTCCCTTCATTATATAAACAAAACATAATCTGGAAAATTTTGCAGCGTGAACGCTTACCTGAAAATGTTTTTGGATTATTTTTATGTTTTAATGACTCGTGGTACAAACACTGAAGACACAAAGAATTGTATAGTTCTAAATTCTGAGTTCGAATCAATAAGTGCATTAATTTAATTTGAAGTTATTTATTATTTATATAGATCCGCGCGCGCGCGCGTGCGTGTAAAAATATAAAGGCCATGAAAAATAGATAATGAATGCAGAACATTTAAAGAACATTGTGAATTTTAGTAATGTAATTGAAAACTAAAAAATATTATTCTTCAATGAATAAAAATAAACATTTTAAGAATTATATCAAATTTATTGGAAACCTATAGTTAAAAAACTTTGAAACTTGGTTTGAAATCTTAATTATTGTTTATAGAAATGAATATCAAATAAAAAGAAACAACGTATGTTTCAAGTTTCTTACTCGATAATTAGAACACAAAAGAGTTCATTTACTGATATCAAAACAAGCAAACATTATGTGATCGGAGTACAGGAGAAATGTTTTCAAGAAAAACTAACAAAGTCCTCAAATTGTCAAGAAACATTGAAGCTCGAAGAATATATGATACTGCAGAAGAAATTTCGATGATTGAACAAAAATTAATCCTTAGAACAATTTCTTTTGAACTTAAAAGGATTAACATATATTTCAGATACTGAACTGCGTCCTAAAATCTTTTTATTTAAAAGTAACGTATCGGGAGGTGTTACTTTTAATTTGATGAAAGATGAAGTGTGTGAAGAAATACTGACGTTCTGGACTTGACAAAAGTAAAAAAGAAAACATATTTTTTAAATGAATATGTTTTTCAAAAAGAAATCATCAACGAAAAAACTTGAAAGTGTATAATTACTGATGACAGCATAAACTTTTGGGAAAAATAAATGCGTCACTGCTCTGGTGTCCAAAAGTCATATAAATGCTAATTGTAATTCAAAACCTTTAACTATACAGTGAATCATTTATTACTAATCTTTGTGTAGAAAATGCTTCGATATTAACTCTGGGACTTTAAATAAATTGTAGAAAATGTGGCTTATGGCACACATTATACTTATTGCCTAAGATGAAAGTTCAAAAATTTTAATGGCAGGCAGAGTATACTAAGACGATTTAAAATCACATAGATCAGGAACGCTTTTTTGACTTGACGCAAAGAGTTGAAGCATCATTCCATAGCACCAAGATACTTTATCTCTGCAACTTCCGTGAAAATCTAATAAAACTGGGGCCTGAGCAGCTACCAGGCGCGTCGGCAGGTGGTGGATCGCCGAACATCCTGTAGGAATGACAGGATAGCCTTGAATATAGAATCAGAGGCCGCGAACCAGCTCTCGTAAGCCCTGGTGTTATGCGACCCGTGCCCAGGGCTATTTAGCATAGCGGTAATGGTGTCTTAACGGAGCCTCTAGTTGCCTGGCGAACTTCTAGAACTTTTTTGCCTTGCCCAGTAACTCAGGGAATGCTGGGTGGATTGTTATATTACCTGAGCTTATTAATTGTTATCTTGTGGCTGAATAGACACAAGAAATAACAAACCTTTCTGCATTTGCAAGTGAAGCCTCTGAAGTAGACCTTGCTGAAAAAGACAAGGGAACTCAGAGGCAATCTAGTGAAGGGGTAGCAATAAATCCCTCACAGGAGGTAGAAGTGACCTCCAAACCATATTCTTCTGATGAAAGTCAGGAAATTATCGCTACCATGACTGACTCTCTAACCAGAATCACCTGTGGATCATCAGCGAGGATTGCCTCTGAAGTTTTAAGAAGCTCTAGGCAGAAGATACGTTTAATCGTAGGCTTCATAACTGGGCACTATTATTTCAGAAAACACCTCCATAAAATGGGACTGTTTCAGCAAGACCTATCTGCAGGAAATGTGATGCAAGAGGAAACGGCCAAGCATATCATTTACGAATACGAGGCCCTTGCCCTCCCTAGATTAACTTCTTTAGGCATCACCCATACTAGAGAGTTACACCTAGACTCCATTAAAGGACTCGGACATTATTAAGAAAGTGGGTAACCCGAGCAATTGGAACTAGGAAACATTGTGTTTGGAGTTAACAGTACAAAATGCTGATAAAAGAAGAGGTGCCCAATGACATACAAACCCAACTCTAAGAAGAAGAAGAAGAAGAATACAACTTTGAAATGTTTGAAAAATGTCCGAGTTTCCATGCAAAAAAGGTGTCAGATCTTCATCATAATCGTAGGCTAATGTCACTAATTCGAATATCTCCTATGATATCATTCTATTCCACTTTTGTCCTTTCTGATTTTATAATTTTGAATAGCGAGTAGTTTTTCCCCATTTTGTGTAATTTCATTTCTTGTGTTCGGTTTCACACCACTAGGACCAATTTTCTCTGTTTCTATTTAACCAGTTTCTTATAACTATCCAGTTCCATTCATTGGTAAAATGAAGTGTGAAAACGAAGGAACTTGAAAGACTTGCCTTTATTCAATCCCTTTACAATATCAGGAAAGCGTAGTTGATCAACACTCTCATATAATTCTGAATTACCAAAATGTCCCTGTCCTCTATTTAAAATTTGTAGGTCTTTTATCTAGAATACTGTATACATTTTGTACATGTTGAATTAGTTGTGGAAAAGTATTCACGAGAATTTTCGATCTTCAAGCGATAATCAAAATTATATTCAATGAAAATAATAGTCACTTACGACTGAGTTGCAAAAAAAGGAAAATTGTTATCAAAACTAATATCTTATACAGATATAATTAAAGATATGAATGAGCTAAATTTAAAATTACAAAAAGAAAACTACTGTAGTTTCATTTATATAGTCATATTAACCATTTTCGTCAACAAATCTTTGTTTCATTTTAAATTTACTTCAAAATCATTTTAGCAGTTAAATGCGTTTGACGTAATCTTTTTATAAAAAACATCACGAAATGAAAAGATCATAAGAAACTCTAAGGTCTGTACTATTCTAATGCATCATTATGATACATGTTTTGCATTTACAATTAAAATAATCGGTACAGATTTCAGTGTAATGATTCAATAAGAAAATATTGCTATAAATTCTCAAGAGCTTAATTTTAAAATGTGCTTCAAGTTGGAAAAGGTTTGGAACAGAATATTGCAAGGAATATCTTAATAATGCAGTAAGGACTAGACAACAAATTAAAATTTTGAACTCTAGGAAACTACACAGAATTATTTTACTTTGAAAATAAAATCACCAACGTATGAAACACTAAGTGCTTACCACAATTCTGCTGCTCTCCAAGAGGATTCCATCGTTTCTGAACCAAGAGTAGTTCACTTTAGGTTTGCCCACAGCATAGCACCTGAACACAATTTCATCATTTTCCTTCATCGCCATATTGCGGATTTTCTCTCTGAAGTAAGGAGCCATGCCTAAATGCAAGAACAATGATTTTAAATGAACATATTCCAAGCCACATTTATAGTCAAATAATAGAGCGCTTTTTTTAGTTCAGTCATTTCAGTAAGTGACTCGAAACATTTGCTCGCTAGAAATGATTTTCGTTTTATTTCTACTTTCCAAAGTATGTACCAATAAAAGAGAATATTACCGATTTCTATTTCTCTAGATTTCTCTTTCCACACCTCTTGCTTCAGTTGCTCCATTTGTTCTCTCGCAAAGCCAAGTGTTCCAATCTCGTGGTACAGACGTTTGGGAATGGATGTCATCGTAAGGCCTCTCTTTTCATCATCTATCTCTTCGTCCATCATGTCCACAAACTTCCTCCTTTCTCTGATTACCAACTAGAAGGAAATATATTATTTATTAAGAACCAATGATAGAGGCTGGAAGGAAATTTTCAAACCAATGAGGACACGTACATGAAACTGAACGTAAACGAAACATGAGGTAAACACCAATAATGCAAAAGGAAACATTATTTTATTACCAAATGGTTAGAATTGTTTTACTATTTATCAAAAATTCCTTTCTTGACCACATCATGACCTAATGGTAAGACTGCCTATTCGAAGTGGAAGATCTCAGGTTTGATGCCATTTATTATAAAAACAATGTGCTTTTGCTGTCTGCATGCATATCCCTTGTGATGAGTGTATGGGAATTTTAAGGATTTCCTCCTTTACAGTACATGGCTAACTATCAATAAAGTATCCTCTTAGAAGGCAACATTTGTTGGATGTTCCACATCATCAAAATACTGCATCTTTGTAGTAGAAGACTTGTCTGCTTTTCAGAGTGGAAAACAGTCCTGGATTCAATCCTCGGCCCTTATAAGTAATGGAAGATGGATGCTACATTTTTGCTTTTTCATGCACACCTGTAGGGCTGGGTGTGAATGAGTTACCTAGGTTTTCACCCTTGCAACGCGTGAATACTACTTACAATTTATGAAAAGTCATTCCACCAGTCAAGGGCGAAGTTGATATTGCAGTGTTTTACAATAGTTGTGTTCTACATGATACTTAAATATTTCACTAGTATTCCCTATAGCACATTGAAAGGGTCACTTTCTTCTTCGGAGGAGATTTAAGATTCAATCATATCCTTTGTCAAATAACAAGATATGCGTGTTGCTTTTCTGTTTTCTGATTCTAATATAATGAGAGTGTAAATATTAAGGGTATCATCCATTACAATATATGAATACAACCCTTTATAAATTAATGTGCTTCTTAAAGGGATAATATAATAAATGATATAAAATTTACAGTAACATGTAAGTGTTAGAGTATAAATTTATTGGTAGTGTCCCAATTTTCTTTTTTAATAATTTTTTGTCCCAGTCTTTTTTTGTTGAACTAACTAAAATATTATACGATGAAAATGTTTCTATATTAATTCATAAATAGTAAAGTATGAAAATTGTAGATTACTATTATACAATGCGCCTTTTTACTATTATCGCACAACATCAAACTAACAAAGAAGAAAATGTCATGTGATATTCTTGTTAATTCTAACAATTATTTCATATTATTTAGAATGATCTTTCCTGTAATTGCTTTTTGATGCTATATATGCATCATAATGATGCGATGTAAAATATATATAGGATAATCGAATTTAAATTACCCTGTTTAAAAGTTTCTGTATACGAAATTATTCCTGAGAACTTAGTAAAATTTTTTGTAGAACATAATCAAAAAATGTGGGAATATATTTGAGCAAAAAAAATTAGTTTAAATTTTTTTCTAGCACATAAAGTTTGTTTGTTTATCATTTTGTGCACAAGAGGCATAATTAGAAAGGAGTATTTAGGATAAATGGGGTAATGAAATAAAATTATTAAAAATGGATTCCGAACAACACAAAATATCCAAGCCTGAGTTCGCAGTCGAACCTACGAGCTGTTGAGCCGAAGTCTAAAAACCATTCAGATGCCAGCTTGCTCACTAGACCACGATAAGTCAAAGGATGAAACTTGAAAAGGACCCACATCAATAAATATGCATTCAAAAAGGAAAAATGCAATATTTCGATTGAAGATGCCAGTTAAGAATACGAATTAAATATTCTTCACCATTGTTTAAAGGTAAAAAAACATATTGATATTAATTTTCTTATTATCAAAAATACATAATGTCTTATTAGTAATCCAATGATGACAAATTAGCCTATTTTATTACGTTTTCAAAACACTTATTTTATCACGATAGTAATTAAAATAGAAAAAATAAATAGCACAAAAGCAGCACTTTTACTCAAATTATTAATTTAACATACTTCCTTAAAAAGAATTGCGTAATCAAATAGTAATTCCACATGATCTACATTATATCTGTGTAAAAATATAATATATCTGTGTCATACCATATCCATAGTATTACTGATAACACAAGTTTTACAAGTCAAATTATTAATATGCGTAATGAAAATTAAGATATGAAAAATGAGAGATATATACTTACAGTGCTGTCTCCCCAGTGCTGGTCCCTCAAGCTCGCAGCGAGGGATGGACTCGTAGAAGCACCCACTCTAAGATACTGTCGCAGTCGTAAAGGAAAGTCAGTGTCTCTCAATTGCAAAAGATAGGTATCTGGTCCGTTTTGATAACTAGATGAGAGATTTAGACAGCTGTATTACATGTTATACATTGATAATATTGAAATAATATTTACTGAACCCTTATTAAATATTCTTCGAATATATGAGAAAAGTTGTTTTGAATGAATTATTATGTTCAGAAAACAATAAGATTGATTAGAAAGCACAGATAATATTTGTCAAAAAAATTGACCCAATACAGGATCAGCAGTAGCATGGGAAGGAAAGGCGTTATTCTGGTGATCGAGAGATGATGGGTAACATACCACACACCTCCAAAGACCAGTAAGGGCCTCTGTACGTTAAAATCTCCATACGGTTTAACTTTTTTGGTGTGAAATGCATGTAGAAGAGAGTGTCAGCTTAATCGGTGACTTCATTATTTGATCAGGGTTTAAAAAAGTGGCTGACTGTGTTTACCGGTTAGCATAAATAGAAAGGCAGAAACATATCACAATAACCCTTAACCTGTTTGAATAATTTAAAAATTATCATATGTGTAAGCATTTTAAATCTATCAAATATACAGTTATGGCAATGTATACAAGTGTACTTTTATATGAAATCTAATTGGACTGGGACCTATAGTTTTAAGTTGATTTTAAATCTATCAAATATACAGTTAAGGCAATGTATACAAGTGTACTTTTATATGAAACCTAATTGGATTGGGACCTATAGTTTTAAGTTAATTCCAAACTATTGCTAATACTCACGTCAAAGACAGAAATAGAACCCACAGACTATTGAACTGAAGATTAAAATTCTAAACATTCAATGGCTAATTTTGTTCGAAGCAATAGAATGTTTATAAAGAATTATTAATTAGAAAACAGGGAAGTTCTTAAAATACGTTAAAAAAATTTATTTTTTAATCAAGCAATCAATAAATATCGATTTTATATTTTGCAGATTTTTTCTGATTTGTAGTGGATAAGAATTTATAAAATTTAGATGACTTCAAAAAATTCTCCAGCAATCTTTTTTTTTTTGAACAAATAATCGCATTTGTATTCCCAAAGTGAAAATAAGCTCAAAAATCTGAGTATTTATATAATCAAACTTAAAAAATTGACCTTTACAGCGTATAAAAGTTTTAGTTTCTCTTTATTTTTAATTCAAGATTCGTAAAGAATATTTTTACTGTAGTCATCAGAGTATAAAAAAAAGTCTTTGAAAATCTTGTATCAAACAATCAGTTTAATTGGAATCTCAGCCTATATGAAAGAATACTTTCTGTTATCCTTATATTATTAAAGTGATATAGGCTTCGCAATTCAATTTTTCTTTCAACGATAGTTTTTAAGTAGTATCGATGAATTAGTCTGAAATTTCTCCAGTAACTTGCGAGGCATACACGTATTTCTAAAAAAATACATGTGCAATATATTCTTTAGCTTTCAGACTAATTCTGACAGCACTGTAAAGATTTTATATCTTATTCTTATACTAACCTTATAATCCACGAGAAGTTCATCAAGGGATCAAAGGAAGAGATTTCAACAGAGAAATCACAGAGACACTTACAAGATTGACAGCAGACTATTTCGGTGGCATGAGAATAAATGTAGACAACACAAGAACAGTTGTAAAATGTAAAAATTGTCCTGACGAAGAACTCCTTCCATATTTTCAATTGTCCAGCATTCCTCCAGAAAATTAGAATTTACCCATATCACGATGACAGAGAATACAATGAAGTTTGGCTAAAGCCATCATTGGCAGTCACGGTTCCACTTCACTTCCCGTACACGACCCAGCCACCACTAACCTTATTACAATATTAGTAAGGTTTCCCTTACAACTGTGTTATTTGATTACCATTTATACGAATATTATTACTTCTTTTGTTTTATTTTATAAGGTTATCTATTTAATTCAATCGAAGTCACTAAATGAAGCTACTTGTGTCGCAATTTGAGTACATGGTTAAGTGATAGGGTCTAGACATAAAAGTTCCTTGTGGCCTAGTGATAGAACAGAGCTTTTTAGAGCAGAAAGTCCCTGGGATGATTCTAGACCCGGATGAACAACAGGAGATGGATATTACATTTCTGCCTTCAGCATACACGTCTATCGGGGTGGATGCTTCGAAGTTTTCCGGATTTCCTTCCTTGAGACACTCGAATACAGCCAAGTATTTATGAGAGTTCCTCCAAGAAGGTAATATTAAAATGCTTAACAACAGCCACAAGCTGTTAATCTGTCAATTACACTGTGTCAAAGGTCTGTACGTAAGTCGGACACCCTACTTTACATAGCATACCTATGGAAGAACATTGCTTAAGGACTTTAAATATGCATAGTTTTCTTTCACCATGGCAAATTTTGGATGCATAAGGTATCGAGCCAACGACCTTGAATAGATAGAATAGCAACCTTTTTCTCAAGCACAGTACAACGTTTCCTATAATAATATATGAAATGGAAAACAATATTTTCAAATACGAGTCCAAACATTTACCTGCTCTCTGACCGGAAGTCGATGTCCTCTCTGTTAATCTTCTGACGGAATGTGACGTCATCGAATTGGGATGGTTTCACGTGAGTCCTGTCCAGTTCCGGCTCCGGGCTACTTTCTGGAGTGTAGATCTCTCCAGGAGGATAAATCATCTTGCTAGGATGGTGGAAGCAAGATTCCAAGGTCCGTCGACGGTAATATCGTTTGCAAGAAGCATTTGCATACTGAAATCACAAAAATCGAATTAACTATTTTTAATAATTAATGGTACATGTAATTTTCGAGGAATTGTTGTTACAAAGATCTAATATATAAAAAAAATTGAAGTAAATTTTTTTATATGCCAAGCTTTTAATAGATTGTCTTTAAAATATGATCGTTACTAAAAATTTGTAATCTTTGGGGAAGAGGAATATCATTTTGATGGATACCCTTCTGTAAGCAAATAAGATGTAAAATAATATTTTTGTATTACTAAATGTGCACACAAATTGAAAATAGATTAAAGTAAACATTATAAAATAGTATTAAATTTTGTGAAACATATATGGTTCACCTTATGGACATGTAAAATATTAATCTTAAGAATCATAACACTAAAAATGCTCTTACATGAAACTGAAATTTGACTCCCAATATGCAAACAAGGTGAGCAAAAAAGTACAATTGAAATGAGACTTTTATTGCTTTGCTACAACTAAATTGGTCGCTTAACAATTCAATTATGTGTCATAATGAACAATTACAGTGCATTAGCTTATTTGTATACATTCAAAAAAGTTAAAAACCAGGAAATATCTTAATCACATTATACTTTCGATATCGTATAATGTATGAAAGAGCAACTAAATGCTATTATAAAGTAGTTTCAATATCTTCAGTGAACTGTCTTGTAAATGGACATCAATAAAAATTGTATATTCAACAGTTACAAAGAAAGAAATCTTCCAAGCATACATCTAGAAGTGAATTCAGCCAAGAATTAACTTTATGTGCATCCGTTATTAATAAACAATGGCTAAAATGGAACTCAGCAGCTTTAATTCAAAAGAATTCGTTTCTAACAAGAGATATAATATATTCCGTTTTTAAACATAATTCTTCAAAAGAAAAAACATCCAAAGTTTTAATTATTTTAACTAAGCACATTTTTATGTGCTTAGTTAAAATAATTAAAAGTATTGTAAGAGCTCAATTAACTACCATTTGTTAAATTAGTATGTTTAATTTGAGCAAATCAAGAATAGTTATTATATTATACAATGAATATAATTTAAATAAAAAATTATTAAGACTTTATAAAAACTTCAAAAATATTTGTAAAACGAATAATGATTATTTTTTGTTAATAATTTAAAATTTTTTTTTAATTAAAGTCTCAAATCATTTTAATTTCATCATTTTTAGTTTCTTTTTAATAAAATTTTTACATTATGCATTGAAGAGTTCCTGTTACACGTATCTTTGCATTTTGAATGCATTTTAAAAAGCCATTAGAGAGATTAGTGAACTGGTTTTTACTTGAATTCCAATGCTGTTGATAAATACACTGTTCAAAAGGAATAGAAAAAGCTACTATACATCTGTAAAATTGAACAGAAAATTCTATGCCTACATTTGAAAGTATAAAACAGACACTTGCTATTCATCACAATAATAGATCGAATAATCATTTTTGAGGTCTAATTTTAATTTACTTGCTTTGATTTCCATGCACTCCACACACACACACAACTCCATAAACAATTGTAATGTAAGAATATTCACGATGTTATGAACAAATAGCTGATCCTAATATACTTCTATATGGGCCCGGGTTCGAATCCCGTTCGGGCATGGATGTTACTTTCTCTGTTTTCTCTCTGTCCTTCTTCTGTGATGATGTATGAATGTGGCCCACCCTATAAACGGGTTTGTGGTGCTATGGCGCGGGCAACGCTACTCGCCTCCGTGACTTGGTTCACAGGTACCCGCTGGGTAACGACTAATGAGTAGCAGTTTCAGGCCTTGTTGTGGAATAGGGTTCGGCACCCAAGTGCCCGCCGTTGGAAAAAAAATACTTCTATAGATAAATGATGCTTTAATTTTCATTTACGAACTAAAATTTTCAAATATCTCTTTTTTGTGAAATAATTTTTATGCATTTTTCGTTTTTTCGTAATAAAATTTTTTCAGTTGTCATATATGATTTTTTTAAATTTTACATTCGAGAAGTTTAATTCAACGTTTTTATTTTTGAATCGGAGAATCGTTAAGTCTTTCTAACTGAGAATAATTCCACTGTGCACGTTTAAGTCCTGGATCTTTTGAAATAATTACCGTGGAGTTTTTCTTGCATAATCTATCTTCCATCTTACAGCCTTGGATAATCAACAGCTGCTAACGCTGGTATCGCAGGTTACTTTTGCAAAGAGTGATCGTAGGCATGTTGTGATGCATTTACCAATCTATGTTTAATTAATTACACTAATACTGATAATGCAAAAATAGTTCCGCTAATGACTTCAGAGAAGATCAGTTTCTTAGGTATGCATTCTTATAAAATAACCAACTAATAATGAAACAAAAAACCACATATTTTTATAATGAGAACGCTTATGTAATTTGTAAGAAATAGATATCGGGTGATAAAAACAGTGAGAATGTAATGAATTAGAATGAAAAATAACTTTTAGATATGAAATTTGAAGAAAATGATGTAGTGCTACGACCGTCTGTAAAACAGGTAGTTGAACGACTCATGATTGAGGTTCTTTTTACAGTAAAAAGGTTTCCTACACTGAAAAAAATGGGAAAATATGCTTTTGAAACAAAAAAACTATGTGATTTTTTCATCAATGAAATGAAAATAAAAATTGTTTTTGAGAACATGTATTTTTCATGTGTTTATTTTAAAATGATACTAAACTCTTTCGAAATGTACTTTTTTATAAAAACAAAACAATTTCATTAAAAAATTAACTTTAAAACTTCACATTTTCATATTTCTATTTTACAAACTGTCTTATTGAATATACACATACGCAAGAAAGATAAATGATACGCAAGTATACGTACCCAATCTCTCCATTTCTTCTGATAATCTTTCAACCTTTGCAGATTATTCAAAACTCTGTCATATTCAGCTGATTTGTCCAAGTAATACTGAAAGGATAGAGATTTATTTTATCATGCCAATAAAAAGGGAGTTATTAATGAAGAAACTATAAAGCGATTTGTTGTTTCCCTACCTTTATCCATCGATGCTGTAAGGCTGCCTTCACATCCATTCGTCCTCTGTAAATATCGATAAATTCACAATGAGGTATTTTATTTCATAATGAAAAGTTTACTAGCTGATATAAAAACCTTAAAAATTTGACATTTATTTAACACAGAGATTCTTTTTTTAAAAGATCGTTTCTAAGATGTTCTTTTTAGAAGCATTGATCCCATAGATTCAGTGACAAGATATATTCCAGAAATAACCGTAGTTGGAATAAGTGAGTAGGAGTCTTGGATAATCAACAGCTGCTAGTTGCTGCTAGCAACAGCTGCGGTAGTTACAGTCTATTTTCCCGATGGTTTAAGAGGAGGTTGACGTTTGTTGATGAAGAAAATCCTTATAAAATGGAAAGGACAGATGGATCCCTCATCACCAATAAATTTCACGTACTTCTAAACTTGAGCCATGAATTTTCCTTTCTTCAACGCATCACAACAGGAAAGATGCAATGTGTCCAAGAAGTATTTCATAGACACAAATTCTTTCAGCAACTCATTCTCTATTTCGGATAAGTAAGATTAAATAAGATCAAGTTTCTAGTAAATCAGGCTTTTGCAGCCCTCAATCAATGCTCTTTCTTCGGATTAGAAAAATTCTAAATTCAATTAAAGCCACGGCTGAACAATAGGGAGATCGATGATGCATTTTTATTTTCTGTATGCACATCTATTCAATTGGGTGTTTGGGAGTTTTCCGGGACTTTTTTGAAACCATGAATATTGCTTTCTATCAATGAAAAGTTCTCCTAGAATTCATTAAGGGATTTACAACAGCTATCAAATATTAGATTATCAACTTACTGATTTCATAAATCTGAAGTGGGAGCATCCTATGCATTAATAGTTGGAATATATCTGAAGAATGGCACGCACCAGGTTCGGCTCTAGTTACATAGAATAACAGGAGATACAAGTTACATTTTTGCTCCGTCCTAAGCACTTTTCGGTAATTAACTTTTATAATATCTTCAATGCTCAAACTTTAACACATTCATAAAAATATGTTTCATGTGTGCTTTTTTGTCGAAATAGAAACAACCAATAGGCCTTGTATAATTTGAAGCCCCTCAAGTTTCAGTTTTCCGTGGTATAGAATTTTAGAGCAGGATTACATATTGGACCTTTCTCCTCTAAACTTCTATGCCACAAAAATTAAGCTGTGGATAGTAAACATTCATGAGTCAAAACAAATTATGATCATTGGCTGAAAATGCTTAAATCAATATTTTCGTGACAAAATTAAGGCTTATTCTCTTGCAGATTACTTTCGGCCTTTAATTTAATGAGAGGACATGACTTTATTTATTTCTTTTTAGCTAATGCTTCTGCAGTGAAACTAACTTGACCGAGACCTAATCTGAAAGTCGATTACAAATTACGAATGACTGACATAAGAGTCAAACTTTCAACGCAATTAATAAGATGACGTAAAAACTACTTTAACAAGCTTTAATTTTGGGGAAATGTTTTAAGTTAAATCCTTCCATTTTCTTAGGTTATTCGAGAGATTATTAAATAATTATCGTTAGATAATACACATTAATTTACATTTTTATCCAAGATTTAATGGATTTTTTCTATATTACTTCAAAATTTGTAAATAAAGTTTATATGTTGTATTATTAAAACAATTACGTTTATTCACTAGAATATATAAACTGATGAAATTTCCCCGGTACATTTTTCACAAGAAAAGAATAATAATTTACAAATGAATACATAACAGAAACTTGACAGATGAGAGCTGAAATTGTGCGGAAAGGAATGCTGTCGGACTTACTTCGGGTCAAAGACCAGCAGCTTGGACATGAAATCCTTGGCATCGTCACTGACTCCAGCGAAAGCATCCTCGCTGAAATTTATCTTTCCCTGCTGCAGCCTGGTCAGGGTCTCCCGGTCATGCTCACCCAGGAAGGGGGAGATGCCACTCAGTCTGCAAGAAGCCAGTTCTTAAGCATGTATTGTATTTAAAACTTAGGATGTGAGTTATCTATTCTTATACACACAAGAATGAATACACACACATGAATCTATTATTACGTACACAAGAATTACTTGTTACCTCAACAGATCTATAACACAGAACGACTTAACTACATCAGTTGAGAGTGATTTAATGAACTGCAAGTCCCAGTTCGAATACTTCCTCTTTATCCCGCATACACATACGAGAACACTTATGCAATACTAATACCACAATGCAAAATACAAAATGGATTAAATAAAGGGGAAAAAAAACAAGTAATCAAAAATTATTCAACATTAGAAAATCAGATCGGAAGAAGGTTTTAAAAGGGTTACATTATATTATATTACTTAGATTACTTATATCACGAAATATTTAGATTCAAGAAGTTATTAAATACCATAACTTCTCAGGCATTATATAAAATTATCCAATAATTTTATTGAACCTGATGACTATAACGTTAAAGTATGTGTGTTACAGTTCAATATCAGATTGATTAAGAGAGAATGATTTCCAGTTTATTAATTATTCTACTTTTACTTAGCATTATTGCATTATTGATCAAGTATTTAGACTAATCTGATTATTCTATAGAATGAGATAAGTATTATAACATCATATAAGTGATACAGAGCATAATGTCACATTGATTAAGGGGAGAAGATTTGATTATTAAATATTTTTATTCTATTAATTATTATGTTTCTGATTACGAAATAATCTAATTACTCTATAGAACATGATGAGAGTAACTGTGAAAGGATTATAACAATAACAATGCTACAGAGTACATAGGACCATTTAATCACTTAAATTACAAATAAAAAATCAATAAGTTATTACACTGCTGACTACCGTAAATGGAACACATGCAAATAATAGGAAATTTACAACATGCATTAGTGAAAATGAGATATGCAATGATTAGTATTTGAGCGCAGATGCACTACACGTGCGGCTGTGGCGCCAATTCAAAGCGTTATTTAAGACTTGGAGATTTCAACAATTTCAAGTTCGGCAATTGTATTTTTCTTGTACTTTTTTCAAAAAAATAAATAAATAAAAGATCAATTTTGCCTTGCAGAAAACAGCGATCATTTTTTGATCAAATATCCGAGTTAGACAGAGAAAGGATAGTGGCCTACCGAGATGGTGGATTATCTTTCAGGGAAATCGGTAGTCGTGTTAGACGAAAACAAACAGCTGTAATGCGGATTTGTAAGCGTTGAATGCAGGAGGGTATTGGCGGTCCGGTGCGTGTTCGATCGCATCCACCTCAGTGCACCACTTCACAGGATGACAGGGAAACTGTGTGCTTGGAAGTGACAGATCGCTAAGTCACATCATGAACTATTGCACTGGACATTCAGTCTGTAACGCATTATCCAATGTCTGCGCGTACCATTCGACGCCGTTTACAGCAAAGCGATCTGTCCGTAAGACGTCCATTGCTTCGCCTACCCTTGGCACAGAACCACAAACGTCTCCGCCGCCAATGGTGCGATGAAAGAAGGATATGGATGGCAGAATAGAATGAAATTGTCTTTAATGACGACTCATACTTTTGTCTGCAATACCACGATTATCGCATTCGAGTGTGGAGACACCGAGGAGAGAGGATGCTGAACAGCTGCGTTATGCACCGCCACTCTAGTCCTGCACCGGGTATTATGGTATGGGGTAGTATTGAATATCATTCTCACATTTCTTTAGTACGCCTTACCGGTACTTTAAACAGCCAGCGCTACATCTCCAAGGTGTTGGAGCCAGTTGTCCTTCCTTACAATCAGGACTTGCCTACAGCCATATTTCAACAGGATAATGCGCGACCACACATGGCACGCATTGTCCAAGAATTCTTCGCCAATCGCCAGATAGAATTGCCTCCCCGGCAGCCTCGGTCTCCGGTTCTTTCACCGATAGAAAACATATGGTCCATGGTTCTCAACGATTCAGTGCTTGCCAGATTACACCCTCAGCTGCTACACCAGATCAACTTTGGCAAAGAGTGGAATCTGCTTGGTCATCTGTCTCCCCAAAACACATCCAAAGTCGCTTTGAATCGATGCCGAGGCGTGTGGCAGAGGTGATCTCCAACAATGGCGGCTACTCTGACAACTGATTTTTGCAGGAACCAAACTTCACAGAAGTCTATAAATTTAATCATTTGATACTTGGTCAATATGTTATCTACAATATAAATTTTGTTGTGATAGCTCTTATCTTTCTTGGTGCTGCAATTTGGGAGCCAGCAGTCTAATACTATAATAATTCTATATTGATAAAATAACCCATAATTTAATTATTCTAGACAGCTCACTCATTAGTTAACTCAAAAACTATGGACTTCATTTGTATTTTAAATTTCTCGTGAAAATTTAGTTCTATTGTACCTTCTTCTTATGCTCAAGTTTTACACAGAGGATTTAACACACAGTACATCCTATTCTTTTTTCGTTACACTATATATAATTCCTTAAACTTTAAATCAAAGATATCAATTTAAAGTACTTCAAATTAGAATTTTTCAATAGACTTTATTTGAGCTATCATCAGACTTTATGTGGTCTATCACATTCTTTGCAGTGGAAAATGTCCTGTATTCAATCCCAGCTATTATTGAATAATGAAAAAGTTGTGTTGTATTTCTATGCTCTGCAAACACAACTTGTTAGCATAGATGTGGTTAGGAGTGCTCTAAGTTTTATTCTTTGCGACATGTAAATTTAGCTTACTTTCTTTGAGAACACAATTCAAAATCAAAAATGCCTCACAGTGGTCTTCTTTTGCTAGGTTATCCATTTTACAGAGTAAAACTAGTTTTCTTCGAATTCGTTTAATCGAAATAATCTAAAAGTACCACGATTAAACTAACAGATAATCTAATTAAAATCTAGAATTAGACAGTAAAGAAAATTACAAATTTAGAAAAGATAGAAACTAAATTATTAGTTATTCAGAAATAATTAAGTATTTTGCATGCTCCTTAGCAATTAAAATTATTTTAATTTTAAAAAATTTTCATGATAGCATAAATGCAATTGAGAGTTAAAATTTTGCTTATTAACAAATGCATGCAAATGAAAGCAATTCATTTTAAGTTTAATGTTAAACACATTTGTCTGTCACATATAAACTATAATCTTATTTATACATCAGAATTACATTTAGCTTAATATTTAAAAAAAAAGAAGAAAAGTCTAATACTTACAATAAATAAGTTATGACCCCAACACTCCTGCAATGAGAAAAGAATTAACGCAATTATTTTTTTCATCATGGTATTAAAAAATTTAAGAAAGTGTACTCATCATTTGATACTAAACGAAAAATATCAATATTCTCAGCACTTTTATATATATGAGGGTATAATTATATCTAGAATTTGATGATTATTTATAATAAGTTATTTTTCAAATATTGCTTTTATTGAACAGTATTAGTGAAACATAATATTTAATTTAATGCTAAAGTTTAATATAAAATTTGTCTATTACTTCAAATGGCCTCTTTTCTTAAGCAGAATTAATTTTATCTAGTGATAAAATATAACGAACTTTAATATGATGTTGGTTATGAACAGTTTTGTGTTATTTATGTTTTTAACTTTATATTTATAGTTTAACAAAGTACCAATAATAGTGTAAGTTATTATTATATTGTGAAAAATATCATTATATTTTAATGAAAAATCGTTTAACTTTTAAAAGAATAGGTTTACGATTTTCTGTAGTCATTAAATTAATTTTATTCACATATATTTCGTTATTGAAATAAGAATTTTCTAAAAATACATTTTATCAAAAATAATCCTGAATTTTTAACTAATGGGCATATAATTTTTTATATTTACACTTGCTTGTAATTTGGATTCCAGTTTGGGAATTTTAAAATTTTAATAGATCAATGAATTGATAATTTTCGGTTACTCTGTTATATTATTTTATTATTACAGTATATATGTAGTATTGTTTTAATAAAAATATTTCATTTTTCATTAATAAAAGTTTTCTGAATTCTAAAATAGAATGCAGCAACAAAGTTTACGATTTTGCTACCTGAAGTCAATATATGTTATTTTTTACATATTAATACTATAATTAAATAATATATATATTTATTATTGGTATATATTTTATTTTAATAATTTGCGTAGAGCTATGAAAACTCACCACATATCTGAAAGTAACAAAGCTGGCTCTTTTTTGGCAATTTCAGGAGCAACAAACTCTGGATGTCCATATTCTAAATAGTAATCTTTTCCTGGTAATAAACGTGCGGCCAATCCAAAGTCTCCAAATCGAACGTCATTGCTGTTGACACGGGCAACCATAACATCACCAATCTGACAAAAAAGACGCGAGTTATCATGAACTTAAAATTCCGTTAAATAATCAAAATGAAAATATTTTATAAATTATAAGATTAATTTAATTTAGTTTTCCCTTAAGACAACTGTTTTTGATACTTGCTAAGGGATCTATTGATTTATAATTATTATGACTCAAAATTGAATAAAATTTAAAACCAGTATAGAATCTTTATTAGGTCATTTTTATTATTTTCATTTTTATGAAAAGAACAAAATGAAAAATTAAATTTTTTTTAAAGTTACTATAGGCCCTTTATAAATATTAGAAAATGCTCTTTGTCAATTTTATATTAAATAAAGTAATCTAATCAAACTTAGTATTTAAACCTAAACAAGGTGACTGTTTAAAAATTGAGAATTATTAAATAAATTCGTATGATTCATTATGAATATTCAAAACTGTGTGTGTGTGCGGTATATATATATATATATATACACATACACACACACACACACACACACACACACACACACACACACACACACACACACACACACACACACACACACACACACACACACACACACACACACACACACACACACACACACACACACACACATATATATATATGCTTTCAAAGAAACAGTGCAACTAATGGAGACTATTTCACGATCAGAAAAGAAAAGAAATGAAAGTATTTCAAAATTCTGAAAGAATCTTCACAAATATTGTACCTCAAAAGTAAAAATTATCGATCCAAAATCCTATCACCCATGTTAAATAGCTCTAAATTTATCTGTAGTAAGTCTAGAACTAAATTTATATATAAACTTCCTATAAATTCACGGGATGCAGTCAACTCTCAACAGGAAACTCAACAAAAATAACAAAAAGCTAAAACAAGCCAAACACTGCCTTATTGTCTTCATAGCAAAAAAAGCGAGATCTCAATTTATCAAAGAATATATAAACAATGATGGAAACAAACTGATTTGTTTCTTTGATGAGTAAGTACATTTCAAAATATTTTTAACGCTGATAAAAAGGAAGAAAAAAAGTCTTTATTTCTTATATTATTGAACGCATTTTATCAACGGAAGTACGACAGTATGAGGAGGAATAATGATTAATCAGTATAAATGATGATTTTTGATAAAGGATATGTAATCAATTAAAATTATGAATTAGCGTGGGGCGTCATTTTCTGAGGGAAAGATAGCGACTTTGATAGCAGATAGTGTAACACCATAGTGTTGAAAAAAAAACATTCGTATTAAAAACTAAAATATTGACTGAAAATCTTTGCTGAGAAGACTAGATATTTATAGGATCTAATGTACTTCGCGTAGAAAGAAAATTTGGGGAGGAGCGTGATGGTACAGATATTGATCTTATGTCAATTAATATTTAGATATTGTGATATTGCTTATTTAGATATTGTGGTCAGTAGAAATAGACAGTCAAAGGCAATAAAGAGGAACAAAATCCTGAAAGATCATTTTATTGTTGTTGTTTCTAATGGCCAGAAGCTAAGGTTTTCACTTTTCAGCACTAGAAGGGCAGAAGTGATGAAAACTTTATATGATGGGAGATCCAAAGAGTGCTTGTAATTTACCTCCATTCCAGAAGTATCATTCCCCATAGTGAACATTACGACAGTGTAACTTGTTCATTAATGAACATGAGGGCTTACTACCTTTCAATAACAAAGAGCGAAGTTCTAACCAATCAGGCCATCACGGATGAAAGATCATATTATATATAATTTAAAATGATCAAAGAAGTCACCCCACTGGTAAAAATGCTTAAAAATTGAATTATTGAAAGAACCAAAGTCTAATAATTACTTTTTTTGTATCGACTGTACTTGGAAAAACATTTACAAATAATTATTCTTTCAAAAAACTTAGTTCTTTTCTACATATAATTCTACATATATGTCATATTATAGCTGCATATAAGGATACGTTCTATTATTTGAAAACAAAAATTAAAACACAATGGGAAGAAAACGTATTACTGACTGTTATTCAAGACTTTCTCCTGGGTTCAAATTTAGGACAAACAATTTAAAAAAATGAAATGCACAAATACTATATTACAGTTGCTAGAAAATAATCATATTCATAAATAAATGATTTTTTAAACTCAACCATTTTTTAATGTCAGGTATCTCTATAATATTGTATTGAAATGCCAGGCAAAGACCTTGTGTTAAGTTTGCATTTTCATGAGAATCGACAAAACTAAGGTAATTGAGCCAGATAATATTTAGGCATCTGTAACTCTAAAAAAAATTGAATAATAATAGGATAGCCAAATTTAATGTCAAAACATGTCGACATACAATAGATCTTTCAGGAGATTAAGACATAAGTTTTTTTTCAATAATATGATGAAGCATCACCAAAAGGAAAACAAGATTAAGATTTTTCAGAATTTAACACTATTTATTAAAAAGAAAACATTCAATAAAACAATAAAATGTATTGAATTATAAATTCGTATTTTAAGAAGAATAGTAAAAAATTCATATCAAAGATCTAGGAGCAGTAAAGCCCCTTGCATTTCTTTAAACTGAAATATATTTTATGGTTTATTAAAAAAATTTGTCCTTTAGTTTGAATAAATGAATAACTTGCTTATATAATTTAACAGAACTACAAGAAGAAATAACTATTTTTTAGAAATTTATTTGTTGAAAATGGCTTTCACTTTTCTTTAAAATGGCTATGAAATATAAATAAAAAATTAACTATTTTATTACATTTTCTTGAATATGTCATAAAATAATTATAAATTGGAGTAGAGATTTTTTCTTTAAAGTAGAACACTTTTATGTTCGTAGTTTAAACGATATATGCTTTGATATCAACGATTTTTTTATTTTTAGTTTTAATTTTAGCTTTATCTCGTCGTTCTACGGCCACTTTTTGCTTATAAGGGCTTATACATCTGAGACTTAGAGTTTAAGTTAATTTTGAACCCTACCAACATTCATTCACTAGATGAGATTCAAATTAACGAATAATACTATGTAAACCATTTAACGGCCATTTAGGATATTTAGTTTTAACATATAATTCAAGATGCTAATTTTAATGGTTATATAGCTGTTTCATGATTAATTAAAGTCACTTACGGTTAATCCAAGATGCCCCACATAGCGGCTGTGCATGTAATCCAAACCCTCCAGCAGTTGCTTTATATAGTGTGCAACATCCCTCTCAGACACACCTCCTCTCTGGATGATGTTGGGCAGCAGCTCACCACCCCCGCAGCTGAGTTGAGGGTTAAGTTTAAAACATATTTACATATTAATCAGTAAAAAATTAAAATGCATATTTGGCTTCTACAACAAAACGTTGAAGAATACAATCAAAGACAATTCGTATAGTCAAAAATATCACGTCATTCTTTATTTCATAGTGCAACTTTTCGAATACTTAACAGAATGTTTCCCTGGCTTTATCCACGTAACAAATAAATATGGATGGCTTATGTTTTATCGGTATTCCCTAATATAGTGAGAATCAAACAGAAAATCTGTGATGGCTACAGCATATAATTTAAATCAAATGGGTAAAGTAAAAGCTAAGAGTGTGTCTAAGAGAATTAATGAGTCACTTGATGGAGTTTTAATAGTTGATAAGAGAAGGACATTTAAATTCCTTATCACTGCATTTGATAAATATGAAGTGCTTTTATGCCACTCCGAATTAATACTGCGTCTGTCCTTCAACAATTCATGATTTCTAATTATCGTGATCATTGTAAACTTACAAGAACTCAGAAAATCGCCTTTCGAAACTTATTAAGAAAAAAGTTATGTTCCCCGAACATTCTTAAGTGAATTTGCAGCAGCATCAGTATATTGGACCAGAAATTAATTTGGTATTATTTAAATTGTCCTGAGAATACGGCAAATAAAATCTCACACTTTTAGAAACTATAAATCATTACGCATTCTTTGAAAAATTGCAACATTCTCAAAAAAATATCAACTTTTACATAGCCCTGACTGTTATATAAATCTCAGATATTTGAACATCTATAACTTAATCCTTAACACATTAGATGATATAAAAAATTACAATTTTTAAAAAGGCCAAAGAAGTCCCTGCTCTATCCTAAAGAGTTCAACCTTTCTTCTATGTAAAATGCGAACATTTGCAATATTTGTTGTGCGTTGATGTTCTAAATACTTTCGTGATGATATGTTTCTTTTTATAATTATTTTAAAAGTAGTTTTCATGTGTTTGATGATTTTATATAAGAAATTCAAGTGCCATTACTAATAACTTTAAGGTAAAATATTTATATACTCTTACTAAGTTAGTCCAGATTCATGCCAAAAATGGTGATATCAATTTGATTGCTCGAAATAAAAAGACATTAATAGAGGCATTCACTGCCAACAAGATATCAGAATCTAGAATTTATATCTGTATTAAGGAGAACAAAACTAAATGCATGTCAGTAATTAAAATTACTCTGTCAACTTTAAATTTCTTGAAATGAAGATTACACATTTGAGCTTGTTCTCTAATTTTCATAACTTGGGCAATCCGAATACG
The DNA here is from genome assembly GCA_037975125.1 of Latrodectus hesperus. Lineage (NCBI taxonomy): Eukaryota > Metazoa > Arthropoda > Arachnida > Araneae > Theridiidae > Latrodectus > Latrodectus hesperus. Next base: position 57,569,842 of record CM075852.1, read on the forward strand.
GATATCAAGAGATGAATAGTTGCTGCTAATCGATGTCTTAATGTACTACGAAATTTTTTACATTCAAAATTAGAAAAAAGAGAATGTATACAATATTTTATAATGCCATTATTAGACTTATACTCACATTTGATGTAAAAACCTGCTGTTTGACGAAATCGAAGGAAAATCGGCTCGTTATTTTAGAAAGAAAATTGTTGAGAAATATTACGGGTACAGTAAATATTGATCGCGTCTGTTGACATCATACGGGATATACAAGGAGGCTAATATAATTAAATATATTAAAAAATTAATCGCATAAAATTTGTCTGCCAAAAAATTTTATACATTTAATTTTTACGGTTACATCTGCTGTACGAACTCCTGCACCATGATATTCAGATCTTCAGGTACAAGCCAATGAAAACCAGAGTTAGAAGGATGCCTAGGTGGAGGAAGATGGACAGACTGTGTTGATAAAGACTTAAAAGATTCTAGGAATTAATAAATGGTGTGGTCTGCCGAAGAGAATAAGAGAATGGAAAATGGTTTAAAAATATATATACATATATGTACAAGTTATTCTTCTATTGTTGATTATTATATATATATATATATATATATATATATATATATATATATATATATATATATATATATATATATATATATATATATATATATATATATATATACTCGAAAATCCACACCAAAATTTATGAAAAATAATACTGTTCACGAGCTTTTTTCTTTTTTTTTTTGGCTGGAATAAATTTTTTAATTTATTATAAGCAAAACATTAAGCACATGACAAAACGTTTTAAAGAAATTATGGTTAAAATTATAAAATCATCATTAGCAAACATCAGTCATTATCACTTAGCAACACTAAGTGTTCTCAAGTTTAGAAATATAAATAGCATCCTATGTGTGCAATGATTCTTGTAAATTTTACAATTGCTAAAAAGAACTTTAATATGTGATATTAAAAATATTTAATGAAAAAATTGAAAAAAATAAACATGCAAAATTTAAATTTGTTTATCTTCCCATGGTTCTTCACTCTAATTTTAAAAAAATGGAACAATAAAGCAGCACAGAAAGGTGAAGGATACATGTCGGTGACAAGAGTAAGGGTATCTTTGGTTTCGAAAGCATCCCTCAATCGCACAAGTTTAGGATGGCAAAGTTGGTTCATGATGTCCATTTCAGATTTCATGAACTCCTTCAGCTTACCTCGGCCATGCATGGTTTTGGCAGCGTAGCTATCACCTGTTTCTCTCTTAACAGCATGGTACGTGATACCTTGCGTCCCCCTATAAAGATATGCAGAAAAAAACATGAATTTCTAAAATGGTAACAGAAAATGTGTTAGTAATAAAAACTACAGTAATCAATTCTTGCAGATACTCAATATACCATATTATATAGTTGATTTTTGAAATTTTTTAAAAGTTGATGTGTTGAATATGATGATTTAATTTGTTCGATAACAGTTTATATATTCCAATATAGAAGCACACAATACCGAAGACATGATACATGAAAAAATAAGAATGTATAGCAAATCAGTCTTTAAAGATATTCGAAAAATTAATTCTAAATGAAGACGATGCTTTGAAAATGTTCAAGATTTGATATGTTACAAATGTTTTTTGTTTCATTTATTAAGTCTTCATTTATCACATCATTTTCTGCATTTTATTATATCTTTTTTTATCGTGTTAAAGTACATTGAACCTAAATTTTGAATTAGATTAAAAAGCTGATTTTTTTATATGCTGGAAAAATTAATACTTTGCTTTTGTTTATCAGGTATATTCAATAAAGCTTCTCAGAGTGCTATATAAGTAAAATATATTCAGAGTAAATTTATTCAACTTACGTAATAAATAAATATTTTCCTCTATATATCAAATATTTTATGAAAGAAAACTCATTTTTGTCTATTCAATTCATAAATATATCGATCTTATGCATTAGGAAATTAACAGATTATTTAAAAAATAATCCATTATTTATAAGATGATTTTTTCCTTTTTCTGGCGAGTAAATTTCATGATTATAAATTTACATAGAGAATGTTTTTCTTTAACTATTTATCATTCTCAAAGGAAACTATTATACACCGAGAGAAATATTTTACATGCAAATACGAAGTGTTTACATACAGAGGAAAAATATCAAAAATAGTGCACCAAGAAGTTATCAAAGATGTTTGACCTAAAAGTATGTATCAAACAAGTAAGTAGATACAGCATACAAATGATAATTGCATCATGATGACACAACGAATATCGGCAGAAAAGGAACGTTATGTAACGTCAACTGTTTAATTCATTGGTATCCAAAACTTATAAGCAAATAAATTTAATTTAAGTAGATAGTAAAATAAGTTAAATAAATTGAAAAGTAAGTAAATTTTAAGTAGTAGCCATGTAATTGCAGAAAAATGTTTTTGTGAACAGTATAATGAATGCGCAATTTAGTAGAAAGGTCATGCATATGCAAATGTCAAGAACGAAACGTTACAGGTGACTTGAGCGAATAGAAAGTCGGCGCACGCAGCTCAAGACTATTATAAAAGGAGGAACGAAGACGCAATTAAAGATATTCACAAGTGAATTCTTTCTTGAAGAAGAAATAATCTCTTCACACATGGAAGAAGGATCGGAAAACTGGAAGAGGGGCACAGCGTGAGCAGTGTAGATGAAGAGCTCAATGAAATCAATAAAAGTGCCTTTTCGCGCGCTTAGAAAGCTTTCCAAATCTTAAGTACAGCTGTTACAGAAAATATTGTACTCTTTTTCTTAATCAAAATGTGATCTAATTCATCCTACTTGTAAATTTGTCTGCTTACAATTTTCGTCAGAATCAACCTGTACTTCCAAATAAGTCAATTTGTTTTGGCTAGTTTAAGATAATTCATTCAATGTAAGGGAACATGATTGAATTTATAAACGTCAAACTTACAAAATATTTATCAAAGGATTAGAATCAGATTTTTTTTAAATTCGTATTGGCTATACATAAATAAAGTATTAAAAGTCATGAGAACCCTCTGTGTTTTAAAAATGCATAACTGTGTTATATAAATATATATCTATTTTTAATTATATCAATCTGAAATCTAAGAACAAGTTATATGTTTTATGAATCTTGTAGTCACATTGTGAAATAATAAATTAGAATATACTTATATGTGTAAATATGTTCTTGAATGCTTACCTGCCTAGTTCATCACCAATATCATAGAAATCTTCGAATGGTTTTGTGCGAGATCTAATGGGAATAGGTCGGCAGTAGGTTTTGTAATCAAACATATCTTCAGCTTCTAAATTAGAATAAATCAGTGAACATAATCAACGCATTTGAAATAAAATATATTTTAAAATATTAAGCGATATATATCTTAAAATGAAAATTTATTTCCATAAAACTATTTCATATCTAATTCAATACAGTTATCAAAACATATAGAGCCAGATTTAGATTTTATATTACTTTCTTGAAAGAAAAAATATAATCATATTTTAAGTTATCATAAAAATACATTTTTGTGATTGTATGTAATTCTTATTCCTGTGACATATGTGATTAAAAATGCGAATTTTAGAAACAATTTCTATTGTTCTTTCAGCAAACCAAATGAACAGTTCTTTGCTTTGTTACTGAAATGCATTGAAAATTAAGAAACATCACGCGGCATTATTCTTTCTTCATTGTTAAAGAATGATATTGAATTAAGTGTAATTATATACTTAACATCCCATAAGGTAATAAAATAAGGGTATAAAATGGACTAAATGCATTTTTTAAATAAAAAAAAATTCTGACGTTCCTTAAAAATAATGTTCGAATAACCATAGTAAAAGTTTCCAAATTTTTGTTACTAAAATTTGTTTTAATGTTTAAGGAACTCTGAAAAGAAATAAATCAAAAATTCGTTTGTAATATTTGAATTGAATTAATTTTGAAATGGCAACCTATTTCGTTTTTTTTTCTATTTAGTTATTTTTTAAATATAAATTTGATCAAAAAACAAATACTGACATTCATAATAAATACATAGAATCTATTTGCATTAGCAGTATATGTTTAAATATAACTGAAATTAAAGTATGAAAAGAACTTTCATCAAAATTTGTGAAAAAACCGTATATATAACTTAAAGTAGAAAGCTGCTTAAAGCCTTTTTTTTAACAACTTTATAGTATTATTGTCTTTCAAAAAGATTTCTCTGAAACAGTAGACCATAATCAGATGTTGCAAGGATGCTAAACATCAAAATCTTCGAAGCAATCATTAAGACAAATTTGCAAGCAGACAGCAGAAACTATAGTATGGCCATTATTGAGTACTTTGTCAAGATAGTGGGTTGTATTAGCCTATCGCAAGGGAAGAAATCTCGAGGAATCTGAAATAAATATCTCAATAAATGTGCCTTCAGAAATAAGAAGTGACATTTATTTCCCGTCACACAACAATAGTTGATACTGAGTTTGGTACTTCCCAATCCAAATAGTTCTATTCTATCATTAAATAACGTCGAGTCTATGAATAGAACTTTTTGACACTTTGTAATTGGTAGCTTACTCAATGTTGTTGTAAGATTTTTTAATAAACGTAATCACGTGTTACCAGTTATTAGGCCTAGAAAAAATTTCCAACTACGAATCCCGACAGATATGTAAGCAAGAAATAGAAACAATCGCTGAAATCAATATCCTTTTGTTCAGTAGTGGCTGTGATTAAATCAGGAGCATTCCATTCCAAAGAGAACAGTTCAATAAATAAGCCATTGTCCATCCATGAAAAGACCATAATCCGATTAAAATTTAAACTTGAGTTACTTCGTATCCAAAGCAAGCATCGTATGCACAAGCCAACAAAACCTTAATACTGAATACTAAATTAAACAATAACGATCTGAATAAAATATTAAAAGGAATGTTTAATAGATACCTTCGACATTGAGAGAAGCTGAACTGGTTGCCGTTCCAGCTAGATTTGTCGCCTGACAAGAGTAGAGTGCGTTGTCCCGGGTGATGAGATTGCTGATGAAGAGGGTGCATTTGTCTGGCTCCTCCCACAAGATTTTAACTCTTTCGGACTCGTAGAGAGGATGCCAGTCTCTGAACCATTTCACTTTGGGGTAAGGCAGTCCCGTCACACGACACTGCATGCGGGCACTGCGTCTGGACATGGCTGTGGTCTCATCCAATCTCTCGATAAATACAGGAGGTTCTACAGCAAGTGAGAGAACATTAGGATGCATAAAATGAACGTCACATTTAAAGCTTAAAATATGTATTACTTAAGTATATCATCCAGTTTATTATGTACTTCTTAAGTATATTATCCAGTTTATACTACAAACTGATAAATGTGGTGTAGGAATAAGTTATTTAATACCGTATTTCTCCTCAAAGATTATTTATTTCATATTTATAATATGCAAATAAAATAGTGTTTCGCAGTAGACAGTAGTTTCAAAGGCTGAGATGGGCAAACAGGAACATATAGCACAGCGTAGAAATTTGTTTAAAATAACGATTATGTGGATTAGTAGATGTATACTATTTTATTGAAAAAGGCAGTGATGACTTGAAGAACTTCATCAGTCTTTCAAAAATTTCAACAATTCGATTTTCAAAACATTGACCTTAATTTTGCTTTAACATACAGTGGGCACATCAATATATTTTACAGCTAGATATTATATAAACTTTATTTTTATTATTTTTACTTTTCAACAAAAGTAATAGAGAGAGAATTTAAGGAAAAACCATCACACTTAAAATAAGTTTTATGTCTTTTCATTCACAACTTGCATGATGAAGCGCTCGTTTTTCTCCCAACAAATTCCACTGAACATTTGAACATTTAATTCTTTGGTAGTATTCTTTTCTTTGAAAAAGATTTTTGTACTGTTGTTTTAGAATCTGTCCATAACTTGGTTTAAGGATGATCATTGTGTGAATAGACAAATCTTAAAAGCAGTAGAAGACATTTTTTGATATATATGTATATATATATATATATATATATATATATATATATATATATATATATATATATATATATATATATATATATATATATATATATATATATATATATATATATATATAACTCATAAATATTTCTTTTTTATCATTCCAATAAGAATTTATAAATATTTTATGTTTTCCTATTATATCACAGTATCATGTGTGTACTTATTTTATTATTATGTTGCTTTTACCTCAGAGAGCGGATATTCTAAAATTTTATTATTTCGATGACCATTGAAAGGCATCTGAACATCCATTGAATATTTTCTTTCAAGAAGACTTTATGAATTATGAACCATGTCTCTGTATCATTAGGAGAAAAATCTGGAAGATTCTCAAGCCCCTTCTCAGACAAATACGTATGAAGAAAGAAAATACGCAAAATGCATCTTTTTTCAATAGTGGCCGCAATGGAATCGCAATATTTTTACTTCGAAGAGCTTGACCCTACCAGTAGATCATGACGAGTCCCACATTACTGTTATGCAAATGGATGGAAATTAAAGTGGACATCAAATAACGAGTCAAAAAATTTTTCCAGGGTAAAGGGTCTCTATAAAAGAGAAGTACTGAGGTTTTCAATATTTTTGACAACTATAACAATTTTTTCCCTCTGCTATATGTATAAGCTTCTATAAAGTAATTGGTCCATTAATGTTTTTAAGATAAAATTCAATCGAGAATTTACAAATTAAAATGATAATAATTTGCCACAGAAGTAAGTAAATAATAGTGAAATAGTTGTACAGAACCCCTGATTTTTCGAGCTACATTTTTTAAATTCATAATCCTTCATTTTAATCATTCATGTTTAGTGAGTGTATACTCACTAAATAGATTTTTGTAAAGGATTTCAAAACTTCATATATATTACAATACATTCTTTTCTGTAGAAAATAATTTTTCTATAATTATTTTCACAAAAAAGAGGTAGAAAATATAAGGACAAAAATAAATTATTTTATGTGAACAAGGTTAATATATTTGGAGATGTTAGGAAATATTTTAGCATTATAGGCCTCATAACACGGTTTTGATTTGGCAACAACTGAAAATTGGCTATAGATAGAGTGGAATAGTATAAATAAAAAAATTTAAATATTATATAAAATATTTAAATAACGAATACGCAAAAATATTTTTTTACAATTAGCCGATTGCCGAGATTTCTTATTTAACTAAAATGGATATTATGTATTTGTTAGAAAATAAGCAGTCTTTGAATGAAGTAGTAAAAAAATATTGTATTAACACATTTTGAAATAATATCATAAGTACCAGCAATCAGAAGTTTGATTTTCATGTTGGCTTCCCCTTCGTCGTTGACTGCCAGGCACGTGTAAGTTCCGACATAGTCATCCGTCATGCAGTCGATGAACACGCACAGTTTTCCGTTTCTGTCTTGCAGGAAACTGTACTTGTCTTTCCCGATCTGCAAGAAGGAAATATTTTATGAACACAACAAAAAATGTACGCTGATGAAAGCAGATTTCTTCAAAGGAAAATGTGGCAGAATAGTGCGAATTAACTAGTGCAATAATTTTAGAAAGCCAAACATTTAAGCGATTTTGATTGAATAGAAATTACAAAATGTCCGGTGTCAATGTTGTCTGAAAACTATTTTTCAAATGATTAATCTTAAATGTTTAACTTCAGCTGTAAAAATGTCTGAAATAATTTTAAATATTATCGAAATCACTAGATACAGTCTTGAAAATTTATGAAGTAAATTTTCATACGGTCTATTTGTCAAAAAAGTTTTTTTTCCCTTGCAATTACCAAGTGGAATCATAAGAAAATATCACTGTATTTACTATCAAAATTGAGAACAATTTTTATCTCTTTTTTCACTAAAAAGTGGATATTATTTGCAAATAAATTTGAGTGAAAATGAACTTCACGTTAAGTTCTAATAAACTTAATAAAATGTTTATTTTTATTCAAATTTTGCTAAAAAATTATTAAAATATTAAATCTAATCAGTCTCACTTTAGTTATTAAATTATTATTGTTATGAAAATACTGACTGTGCGAAAGGGATAACACTTCAGATAGACTTTTTTAATGAAACTGAATAGTTGTTGCGCAACACAACTCTGGGAAAACTTGTTCAGTTTCGCTAGGGAGGAAGTTCTTAACTCATCTTCTTAATTAACAGACGAGTATGAAGCAGCAGTCACGTATCACATCCATTCTTCGTTGTTTGACAGTGATCAGACACAAATTTCAATGTTTTATATAGTTTATTTCGTCCTGATCGAAATGTGTTTTCGGTTTTTCGGGCAAAATTATTAAACGAAGATATTTGTTGTAAGTCATGGGAACATGTATTGCGTTAAAAGTTACATTATTTAAAACAATATGAAATTTTTAAACATTTTTATAGTTGAAATTATGTTTTTGTAATTACTATTTGAAAAAAAAAGAACGGACATAGATCAACTTGTCTAGGAATACTTAATTATCATGCAGATGAATGCTTATATAAACAGAGTAGATTAGAGGATGATAATTGAAAAGTTTTATACTGACTTGAGAATCTCCTTTAAACCATGTCACTTGTGGTTCAGGCTGACCATAAACCCAGAATTCAATAGTGACCGGATGACCTCGCACACCGTACATTATATCTTCCTCCTTGCGCACAAACTTCGGGGCAGCAGCTGAGAAAATAATGAACACTCTTCACAATTGCAGTTACATGAACAATTTACAAAAAACAAAAACGTTGTTATATTTCAATTACGTCATTAAAAATTATTATAGTCAGTCAATGTAAAAGGTAAACAAAATTTGCTGAATGCTTTCCAAGTTTACAAATGCACAACTAGTATACATGTCAAATTATTTAAAAAGAAAATATATAACTTTATAATTGGATGAAATCATTCAATCAGGAATAAGTGCAATAAATGAAATTATTTATTATACAGTATAGTAATATGCAGTTTACTATAAAGAAAAGTAACTTTGAAACGTTCCATGGAGATTTACAAGTAAATAAAAATCATTTCGACTGCTAATTTTTCGATGCTGGATTTACATGGGATTTATACGGGGTTTATACAGAGAATGCGGACACGAAGTTCTCTTCGAATTTTTATCCATGAGATTATGAACAATATGTGGACCACACGCACGGATTACAATTCAGTGACTAGCTCTGGTTTTAAGCAAAATATTTTAATTTTTCTTTACTTAAATAATAAATTTACACTTTTCTAATATTTTCATTTTTAGTTATTATTTTTCCTTTAATTTCTTATAAATATTTTTTATTATAACAAGCATATGGAAAATAATTTTAATATGTACATTAATAAATATAAATAAACTTTTTTTTATCAAATCGCGAAGAATATATTATGAATCAATTTCTGAAGATGATCCAAATTGTTACGCATATAAAGAAAAATATGATTATTTTAACCTAATATTTCATCTTTCAGCATTATTATAAGGTAGGCTATATTGAAGACAGAAATTTCATTGATACTTATTGTAAGCTGAATCTTTTGAATGTGATTTATCATTCAATATATTACAAAAAATAATTTATCACACTAACTTTAATTTTTATCTACATCATTTAATCCATTTATTAATGAAAGCTGGCATCAAAAATTCTAAACATATCTTAGCTTCGATCATACAATTTAAGTGTTCTCCCACACAAATAAAAATGTAAATTTAGTTATTTATTTTACCGTATTTCTGCAGAGGAGGATGTTCAATGAAATAATCCTTGGGTGCAAAGTCTGCAGGGTCTGGCGGCTGGTATATCTTGCTTCTGTGGGCTGTCACATAAGGTGAAGGATCGCTGATGCCATGCTTGTTCTCCACGCGCACTTGGAACTTATAATCATGGCCAGGCCTCAGATCCCGAACATCGCACAGGGTGTCTTTCAGTCCTGTCAGGTACAGCAGAGTTGACGGTTAATAAAAACTTACTTAAAAATTAATAAGGTCATTTAAGTATAGGATATTGAAATAAGTGTAATAAATATTAATGATTCGAATAAAATTATTAACGGGAACTCTAAAAATTTCATATTGAAAAATGTATTCTTTCAAAGTTTCATAAACTAGTGTGAAAAAGGGGATTTTGCTTCAAAAGCCGACTCTTTATTACTGAACTAAGTGATTAAATTTCTTAAAAACAAATTCTAACAAATTTTATACAAAAAACTCTAATAAAATACATAGTACTTCAAATACTACCTAATTTGTGATACACATACGTCTTCTAACCTTTTTTGAATTATTAGGATTTATTATTTTAGAGGTGACATTTTATAAGACTAAAAAATAATCATAATAACGTAACCAAAATACATTCTTACAAGTAAATTTGATTAATCCTAAGTTATACAGCTACAGATAGGAACTGAAAGAAAACAATAAACACAAAACTTTAAAAAGTGCAGTTTTGCAAAAGTTGATTGCAAGAACTATTGATAAAAATAAAACGATGATATTTAAGAATTATATATATATATATATATATATATATATATATATATATATATATATATATATATATATATATATATATATATATATATATATATATATATATATATATATATACACTACTGGCCATTAAAATTGCTACACAGAGAAGGAATGCAAATAACAGAACGATATTTATTGGACACATACATTATAGTGGAAAGAACAACTGATTAGATTTACAGGAAATTAGGATGTATAGATCTTGAGAAATCAGTACCCAGAGCAGCCACCTCTGGCTGCAATAACAGCATTTATCCGCCTAGGCATGGAGTCAAACAGAGATTGTATGCCATGTACGGGGATCTCAGTCCTTGCAGCTTCAACACTATGCCACAGTTCATCGACAGTAGTGGATGGTGAGTGATGGCGTGCCAATCGCTCGGCAACCATTGACCCCACGTTCTCAATTGGTGACAGATCAGGAGAACGTGCTGGCCAGGGTAACAGTCAAACCTGTTCTGTATCAAGGAAGTTCAGAACAGTACGGGCAACATGCGGTCATGCATTATCCTGTTGAAACAAAGTATTAGGGAAGCCTCAAAGATAGGGCAGAGCCACGGGCCTTAACACATCGGAAATGTAACGGTTGCTGTTCAAAGTGCCGGTAATGCGAACAAGAGGTGATCGAGACGTGTATCCAATGGCACCCCATATCATCACTCCAGCAGATGGGCCAGTATGGCGATGTCCAATGCAAGCTGGCAATGCGCGTTCTCCACGATGTCTCCAAACACGGATGCGACCATCATGGTCCTGTATACAGAACCGAGATTCATCTGTAAAGATGACGTGATGCCATTCCCGCTTCCACGTTCGTCGCTGATCACACCATTGAAGGCGCTCTTGTCTGTGACGCAGCGTCAATGGTAGCCGAAGCCAGGGTCGCCGTGCAGACAATCCATGCTGCTTCAAACGTCGTCGAACTGTTCGAGCAGAAATTTGTTGCCTTGCAAATTACTCAATTTCTCGACTCAGGGTACGTGATGTGGCTGTACGATCCCTTGTGACCATGCGGATAAGATGTCTGTCTTCTCTGCTGTTAGTGATGGGGGGTTGCTGAAATCCTGCATGACGTTCCGTATGATTGTCCTGAACAAATCGATTCCATATTCTGCTAACAGTCATGGGGTCTCGACCGACGCGAGCAGCAATATTGCGGTACGATAAACCGCAATCCCGGTAGGCTATAATCCTTCCTCGATCAAAGTCAGACACGTGCTGATAGGCATTTCTTCTTCTTACACGAGGCATTACAACAACTTTCTTTGTCGAAAACAACGTTGAAACGGAAATTGAGTATGAGAAATCTGCTGTCAAATCTCTGGTTTTATACGCATTGTAGATGTCGCTACTGTCGCCTGCTTTGTATGAATGCGCTGAAAATCTAATCATTTGCATACCACAGCAAGTTCTACCTGTCATGCAAATTTCACGTGTGTGGTGTGTTGCTTTCCTGGTGTAGCAATTTTAATGGCCAGTAGTGTATATATATATATATATATATATATATATATATATATATATATATATATATATATATATATATATATATATATATATATATATATATATCTCGATAATTAACTATTAAGAATTTGCTTTACAATTATGCTTAACAACTTTTCAAGAAACATGAATATATGAATTAGATGGAAATGGTATATGTTAATAAAATAGTAATTAAATTGCTAAAAATATATTTACCAATCGATATATGAGTTTAGAATAAAGTGAATCATAAAGAGGCATTTTTAAAAATTTCTTCTTCACAACATAAAAAATTAAAAATAAAAAAAAAACAGTGTTTTTCAAAAAACAAATAAAAAAAAAACACACTTTATTTGCAGTTTTTCGTTTGCATAATAATTACTGGGGTTAAAATTTTTTATACAGGTTAAAAACCTACACACAGTTTCTATAATATATAATAAAAAAACTCCACAATTTTCAAAGCTGACTCAGGATTCTGACTTCTCATGTGCACTTAACTAACTCACTGCTTTGCTGAGACCTCCCTCCAATACCTTACAATCCATAGAAGTCAATGTCAATTACAATCCATAGATGTTTCCAGAAAATTCCTACATTAACCCTATGCTAACTCGGTTCCTATTGGTCTAATGGACCAGGAACTTCAAAAATTTAATTCCTATCTCCAAATTTCACGACGTCGTCAAAAACATCAAGTGCCGTGAAGTTATATCAAGTTTTGTAGATTTATTTCCAAACTTTGAAAACAGTAATTTTTATAAAATAAATGTTGTTTAGACAAAAATTTCGTAAATCAAATAATAATACAATTAGTTAAACAGAAATAAAAACATTTGTACAAATATTTAAACCAATTACACTTTTTATTACAACATTGATATTTATGTATTAGCATCATCGTAGCAATTTTTGCGCCAAATCGAATCAGCGATAGTTGCTTAGCGAATAAATTTCAATATTTAGAGAACTCTAACTTATTTTCAATAAACCATATGAGTTTATTGTTCAAAGTGGTTCATTACTTAAGTAATAGCCTTCCGATTTGTAGATTCAATAAACCACAAATTGAAGGCCTCTTTTTTGGACTGTCATCAGTTCCTATTACACTCCAGGGGGTAATAATTTCTCTGAACTATTCTGATAAAAAATATTTGCTAAACTGTGTGTTGACAAATAAAGAAATTTCGTGTTTTTTATAATATTAATTATTTATGCAGACTATAACTAATTGCAGTTATGGCAATATAAGGCAGCATTTAAAATGAAGAACATTACCTGTTTTATAGGTTGTCCATTCCCCATTCGGATGCGTGGCCATTTCGAGTTGGTATGTGACGGGTGTCCTTGGAGAAGTAGGCACAGACGGTTTCCATCCTAAAGTCAAAGAACTGTCGTCCATACGAACGATTCTCGGTTTTTCAGAGAGAGGAACCGGTATTCCTACATAAAGAAGCAATCAGTGTGTGTGAGAGTGTATCAAAAATACAAATCCAATCTAAATGGGAACATGATATTGTAGCTGAATAATCCCCAAATATCTTATTTGTTCTTATGTTTGATATATGACTACAAAATGCCATGTGTTAATATCATGTAATGATGCAAGTTGCTTATATCAGAGACTTCTTTTAAGAATGGAAAATAATTATCATAAAACCATAACCATTTTATTTTTAACACTTTAATTTGATACCTAAATATTTAACAATTATAATTTAAAAATAATTTCATTTTAATTACACTCGATGTCATAAATATCGGAAACTTTTAAAATGTAGGATTTGGTTTCAGTTATTTGCTTTAAAGTCACCTTTTACCCAAGGGAAGCAAACTTTAAGATGCATTTAATGGTGGGTTAAGGAGATAAAATCAGAATTCTTAGAAAGAAATATAACTCCACTCTGTATTATAATTATTTATTCAATATGACTGTATTGAGCTGATTTTTCTTTGATTAGATCATATAAAATTCAAAAAAGTAGTTATATAAAATATAAAAACATGTATTATTTTTTAAGTACTTCTGAAATTGCAAAACGAGTAAAAAAATCTTGTGATTTTAAATTTAGTAAACTAAAAAATCCAAATTATATAGATGTATTTAATGATGTTACGCAAGTTGCGGTAACATGTAAAGTAAGAAACTAAAATTAAATTGTAAAAAAAACTCAATCATTTTCGATTTTCTTACGACACAGAAAACAGACTTGCTCGAAGTGTATTTAACATTTCTTCACGAGCTTGTCAAGTTAAAAAATGTTAAATATATTTAAAAAAAATCAGTTTTAAAAGAAAGAGCTTAACTAGGTGCATTTAATATGCTTTTAAATATTTTAAGAAATACATTTTTCTTGATGTGCCATTGTTATGGAAAGACAGCTTATAAATGATAAAATGATATTCACTGAAATCTATATCTAGTACCTGAAATATCAGTATCTAAAATGATTATGTGTGTATGATGTTATAGCAACCTCACTTTTATTTTCTTAAATATCTTTTTTCCATTCCTTCAAAATTATTTCAACATAAATTCGTATTCCAGCTAGAAAATTTTATTTCTTCATAGCTTTTCAAGAAGCCCAAAATAGAGAATCACAGCACATATAACATACATAAAAATCTAAATCTCTCACACTTTATTCACCACATTTTGACTAACTCTTACAATTATAACCATTTACAATAATTTAGTAACTAAATACATTTAATTAAAAAAATAAAAAAATCTTTCGAAATTTTATTTTCAATTTGATTTATTAAAAAACACTATCACATTTGTTTGTATATGTTGTTTTCATTTCACAAACAAAAACAAGCATTCAACATCAAAATTAAACAACGACAAGAAATAAAGACACTAAAAACAAAATGCAAACGAGGAAACATTTTAAAACAAATAACTAACATAGAAATAAATTTAATTATTCCATGAAGTATACAATTTAAATTCAAAATATTACAAACTAATAAATAAATGACATAAAACATATTACACACTTCACAATATTGAACGTAATAAGAAAGAAAAAATTTACCTGTCTTTTTGAACTTTCCAAAATCAAGAAATTGATCGCCAATGGGGGTTATGTATTTTTGATCTAAACCTGCGAAGCAAAATAGAGCTTAGAAAGTAAAAAGTGAATATTTGAGAAGGGTGAATAGAGCAACTTTAAAGGAAATACTGATAATTTTCCATTCCTCATCATAAAATCAAAGGTAGGTTAATATGATGCAGGCTGTTGTAAAATCACATTAGTATTTATTGTTATTGAAACAGTAAAATCACACAAGACATTTTTGGTTATGTGAAACTGAGGGTAGTGATTTCAATAATTAACATTGGTTACGAAATCATTATTTTATGATCATTATCAGTTTGTATATTTGTTCATAATTTTTAATATTTATTGTCTCATTCACCCAAAATTCAAAATAAATTTTATTTCCTGAAAATGAATCTATTGGGAGTGTTTATATATATCGTAAAAAATGTGGAGCAAAATTTGACTAGTAGAATACAAAGACTAAAAATTTATTCATTTTCTAGTGGCAATAAAACTTTCCTATGACACTCACAATGTTGACATATTTGTAAATGTGTCATGATCGGGACATGGGAGATTCGTTACCCGATAAAATCTTCGAAAATAACGTAAATATTAGCTTTTGAATGGTCGCTATAGCTAGGTAAAAAAAACAAGAAAGTACTTTCATGTTAAGAAAGCAGTGAATTCGATACCATGACTCTATCGATGATGCTTAGAGGGTATATGCGCAATAAAAGTTCCGCGGGTTTAATTGTTCTTAATATGGAGTAGCATAGTGTGGCGATGCTATCTCAAGAGTTGAGCTTGTCACTTTGCTTGTGGTTCAAAATGACGAATTGTTGGCTGCGTTTAGCCGGTTGGATGGATAGGATTGTCAGCTTAAAAATTATTGCATACCCTAATTCACTGTGATGATGTAGCATAGGCCTTCAAAAGTGTCTGCCATAAATTACCTACCTACCCCTAATAATCTAATAGTATTAGATCTAATCAGATACAGTTGTTACTTAATTATACTTTATTCTTCTGTATATTGCTTTCATTGGCATTAGAAATGAATGCAAATATTTAAACAAATATAGTAATGTAATGACATTTCATTTTGGTGTACATCGCTAACAATGTTGTGAAAAGTAAATTAATATGCTTCTAATCTTGTAACATATTCTCAAAGTTTGCTTTTATGGAATATGTTACATTTCTTTTTTTCTTTTTAATGACATTTTCATAATTTTGGAATATTAAATAATTATGGTATTCAGCTATATGCTATCGCAATATAAAATATCTGATTATATAAGCGTTGAAAAATTTATAAAAAATTAAACACACTCATGCTAGTTAGTTTACTTTTCAGAATTTATGTAAGGAATTTATGCACTAATTTAATGATCAGTATGACTATTATTATTTTTTAAAGTACGAATCCAGTTTTAAAAATTTATTTTGTGGTCACGACAAGTGTGTATGCCTATGGGTTCAGAGAATTTTAAAAAATTAGTGAATTTCAATGTAGTTTTCAAATGATGAACATTTTATGAAAGGTGAAAAAAATAACAATAAAAACACTTTTATTCTATTAAGTATTACACAAACAAGAAACTTCACCAATAAAAGAAAAGAACCGAAAATAAAATATTAAAAACTAATTTTATTTATTCTATACTTATTAAAAATATTATATTTATTACATTAAAAACTAAGTGTATTTATTCTATACTTACTAATCATTCATTGATTATTAAGTGTAGAATAAATACAATTAAAGTATAAATACAGTAAGTATATAATTGAAAGTGTATGTTAAGTATAATTAACACTTAGAGAAAATATTAATAAAATTAAAATCTGTTTAATACTTAAATTTTCAACATGCGTGCAATTATGAAATACAAATTAAGTATTAAAAAAAAAAATTGGGAAAATTTTACCGTACGGTCACCCTTGGCGACTTTATGACTAATTTCCGATCGGAAAAAACCGCGGGAGGAAAATGATTGAAATAGTGACAAATATTTCATGCATTGTTGGTATCTAACAATATGCTCAACTAATTTTACAAAATTAACAAAAAACGCAGATTTATAGATTTCAAGCATCAATGGTAAAATAATAAAGTTGATATGTTAAATTATCCATAAAATTTTTGATTAAAATTTATAATATTGAATTTAAATATGTAAATATTCATGAGAAATTAATGACAAATAGGGTTGCCAAAATACTAGTTTGTCGGGTTTCCAATAAAAATGTTCGCCAAATTAGGCGCCAAAATGCGCCAAAGATAACCGTACAGTAAATCTGATCCAAAAATTCATTTGTTTTTCTAGCTCAATTTTTTCACGCTAGTGTGAATTTTAATGGAATCTAAGTAAGTTTATTCCCAGACATTACAAGTACTCAAGTTCAACATGAGTCTCGAATCGAAAAATTCCAGACTAGAAAAATGAAAGATTGAAGACTCAGATACTAATTCTACAATAAGTATAACGCTTAAAATCTTTTATACAAAATTTCTCAACTCTGCTCAATTTACTCAAATTAAAATTATAAAAATAAATTGAACATAGGAGATGCAAAATTAAGCACATTACAATAGCTAGATTCTAATGCATTTTAAAAAAGTTAGCATTGAAAAAGGCTGGTCTAAATAGTTCTGGGCTGCGATTTTCTCGTGACTGGAAGACAGTCAGTTTGATACCTGACAATGCTGAAAACTTCAATGATGGAAAAACTTGTGAGCATCATTTTTCATAATGATAAATATTTTTCCTATAGTGTAATATAAAAGTTTGGATAGGAAGTTGACATCTTGGTGTCAACTTCGTCAATTGACCAGGGATCGAAAAGGCGAGGTAGTTGGCAAAAATAGGCAAATGGATATGAATATAAAAAATTATGTTACTCAAAATTAAGTTTAGATTACTTTTTTAAAAGAAATTACAAAAATCTTTTTGATATTGATATTCATTGGATAAATTAACTTTCACTCATAAGCAGCTTGTATTACACACAATACACATTAGTTTCTTTTTTTTTTTATCTCAAATTCATATTAAGAATGATACAGCTTACTAATAAATATATATAGTTAACCCTTAGATGCATTTATTTTTATAATTCAATTTCTCGTCTCAATCACATTTCAATCAATAATAATATTTAATGACTTAAATACTACTTTAAATTAGAAAAATGAAGATTTTCTATTCGAGCGAAGTAACTAATTGGGGCATTTTTTTAATGAAAATGCTTTTGCATTTTTCCGTGACAAAACTGAAGATAAAATGATGCGTGTCATTTAATAATTATAAATTTTTATGAGATTTTCAGAAATGTGCCAATTTTTTTTCTTTGTGTGTGTTGAGTAATATTTGAAAATTGTTTTCACACTTACTTTTTGGTATGAGGCAGAAAATTGCAACGGGTAAAAATTATGAATTTAGTTAAGCATTTTATTTTTGTTCTAAAATTATTTGGATTTTAGTATTATAAAGAGACATAATTAATTTATATTTTGATAATAAGGTACATTTTGAAGTTGACTATTTATGCGAAATATCGTCTTTTATTTCTTAAAAAAATTTTATAATTTGGGTAGTAAAAGTAAAATTTATATAGCGTAGCCATCCTATTGTACATTAAGAATTTAAAAACTGAGATAATATCTTAATTCGTTTGTTACCTTTTACTTATTTATTTTCTTGTTCCAATTTAATGAAGGGATATGTCTCAAAAGCAGCTTTGGTTAATTTTTAATTGATAATAAAAGAAACATATATGCTTTGATTTTCTACAAATTGTCAATCTTAAGACTTAATTGAATAAATTAGATGAATGACAATTAATGTAATTTAAATTTTATCACCAAATTAAGTTTTTGCTTTGGTTTGACAACCTGTGCTTAGTTTTTTATATAGGAAGGCTAATTTGACGGAGTTCTATATTTTATATAAATTAGAATCTGAATTATTATAAATTTTCTCTGATGTGACGGGAACAAACTTTAAGAAAAGTCGAATTTAGAGCCAAATTAGCATTCATTCAGATGAATACTCTCATTACTTCTAAATTAAAATTTCTTAATTGAGATGCTTTCGCAGGTTATAAAAAATATATGTTCGCACGTTCAGGCAAAATATACTTATTTAGAAACAATATTTATGCGATCAAATAAAAGAGTTCAATATAAAAGTGTTTTATTTCTAGCTCATAATTTCATGTCTTCATTAATACTCTTGTTATTTAAATGGGACAATTCTAAATTGCTAAGATCACATTCTAAATACTTAGAAATACAGTAGCATGGCATCATTTTCTAATCTAAAAGATAACGAGTTCGATGTATTTCTTTTTGGAAGCCATCGTGCTCAGAGGATTCATACCCGTTAAAAGTCTCTGATCTGGTGTTCGTTGGCGTGGAGAGTAGATTGCTGAATCAGGTGTCGATCTCGTCTTTTATCAGTGGTTCAAAGTTATGTAGCTGTTGGAATTGCTCAAGCGACTAACGATGGTACATTCATTCAGTTGAAAACTTATTAAAATATCCTTATTGTTTAGACCTCACAATGGACTTTTATTTTTTAAATGCAGAATACAATTTATAAATACAAATATGCTTAAAATAAATACTAAAATTTCAAAATAATTGAAGTACAGAGGGATTTAAGAATTCAACTACAAATTACAATGGTTTTTTTTACCAACGCAAAATTGAAAGTATATGGCTGTAACTGCTCTGATAGCTCAACTTTTTCTTCCAAGTCACTCTAGTTTTCGATAATTTTATCACTTAAAACCAAAGCATTATAATTTGATTAAGTTAAAAGACTTCTAAATATTTTCTTTATTGTGTTTTCAAAATTTTCATCGCCTTTAGATATTTTTTCATCCATGCGGACTCAGTTTTTGTATAAAATGACTGTTTAAATCATTACATACTGTTTAAGTGGACTACGAACCACTACAAACATGGACACAAGACATGGAAATCGAATTTATGAACTTTAAAAGTGATATTCAGAGAGATGACCACTCAGATATCATTTCAGCAACCATCTTAAACAGCGAATGTTTCTTACCACGTATTCGGGAAATCTTTTTTTTTTATTTTTTATCTTGGCATATTAAATTCATATTAATATAAGATTGATGAGGTCGGCACACGAACTGGTACGCTTGCTTTCAAAATTCCCCATATCGAACAAACAGAGGAAGATTGTGTTTTACAAATATTTAACGTGCCTAGATCCTCTGAATACGAGGATCTCTTTTACAGGGCATCAAATTTTGTATCTTCCTCATAAAAGTCCTTTTTCTCCCATTAAACTACAGCAGCATTCATTTAGAGAATTATACTGAAATTATTTTCCTAGATCATCTTGTAAAGTGTATCTAAACTATCTTAGTTATGAAAAACCTTATGTTTGATACAATTTATTAACGTATTTTATTTAGCTAAGTAAAAGAAATATTGCGAGTAAAAATTTACATTAAAATACGTGTACAGCTTATAGATAAATACAGTAGAAAAAGGCTTCCTAAATTGAAGTTTAGATTTTGATTGATAAATCAACAACTGACTTTTTAACAATATTTCGAAGACTCATGATGCAAATTTTATCAGATTCCTAATGTCCAAAAACACATTTCGTCAAACTATATTCATTGTTTCGACTGAGCATGGTTTAAATTTATTTTAGAGCAGTTTGCTTAATGCCAAAAAAATTCAAAATACCTAAAAATTTTATTATTTTTATGCTCTACTCTAGACTTTAAATATTGTAGCATACTAGAATGATGACATTTCAATGTAATCCAACTCAATTGAGTCCCTATTTACATGACATTTCTACACGACACTTTCTATATTATGTGACACACAATGAAACATTATCTGAAAAATCTTGATTGAAGAACTGTTAATCAATTTCAATAAAATTTTTCCTCAGCAATTATTAGTCGCATCGCATCAAATGTAAAAATGGCTTTACTGAGGACATCTTTCAATTAAGAGTTTTTTTACAGTTATGTCATTTGAACATATTTATAATTTATTTCAAACTACTAACTACTGAACAATGACATTTTTACGAAGTGGAAATTTAGTTACAATGTCATTATCTTGAATATTTCTCATCGTTTTTTTACAATTTTTAAAATTTGATATTTACTTAAATATAGCTTATAAAATATTTTTTAGATAAGACATTTAGGAGATACCAGTAAGTGTCGAGAAATTCTCAAATGTATTCCAACCAACGTGATATAAGATTCTACATATACAAATTCAGCATTCAAATATTCTTGTTCATGATATTACATTACTTAAAATATATCGTTTTCAATATGAATAATTGTTTTACTTTATAATAATGGATATCTCACAATTTAGTTATAGGTATTTGGCAATTATTTTTCAATTCCATCCAAAAAACGGATAAAATATACTTATATTCAATTGTTAATAAATATGTCTTACATTCTCTCAGATTTCAGTAATATCTTTGCAATTCATGTTTTAAATCTAAGTCTATAGCCTCATGTTTGTTAACTAAAACAATGGTGGCAAGATACTTAAACAATGCTGTTTGCACAAAGTTTGTTTTAAATCTATATTGAATATTTAAGGGAATTTTATTAATTTTTTTTGTTCAAACATTTCATGTTCTAAATTTTCATCCAAATCTTCTACAAGGATATTTAAAAAAATTCTGATTAATTTAAATTTTAGTTTGCGAACGTGAGCTCTAAATCTGCGTCTGGAATATTTTCCTGGTGCTAAACAATATAGCGTCTGTAAAATATTTGATACATTTTGATATTTAAATTTTTTTAAAACAGAATAGATTGATTTAAGTTAATAGTATTAATATTTAGATAGGTTAGTAAAGCCTTTACGGGCTTTGTGTGTCGAGAGACTTCCAAGTAAACGTCCTTTGTTTAAAGGAGAATTTTAAGACGATAATTTTAAAATTTTAATTACAAAATATACAGTAATTACTAAACCTCAAAATATGTGTGACATTTTATAGGCATCCTTTATCCTTCGATACTATTAAGTAATTTCGACTACGATTGTTTTACATCTAAAACATTTTTAAGAGAGTATTTCTGATTAACTTAAAACATTTCTACGTGTTCTATACTTTGTTTCTACTTTGCTGCTTTAAATTCTTTCGAGAATTTTTATGTAGCATTTATAATATTTTCCGAATTTCATTTTCATTTATACACGGGATTTTAAGTCTGTACCGAAATTCATTTTTGGAAGCCCGAAAATATTTCAACATACAACAATATTCGTGATTTTGAATACAAATATTTTTTTCATGTTGTAGAATTTGCAAACTTTTAGTGCAATATATAAAAAACTTGATATAGTTTTAATTCACGCACGCGTACAAGAAAGTTCTAAATTTGTACCCAAAATATCTTCGCTCATGCTGAAAATATTTCTTACTAATCACATCAATTTCGTGTCTGCGAAAGTTCTGTTGTTACACCAGCCTATTCTCCTGTATATAGCCCAGAATTGTGCCCTGCCAACGCGAACGTTCGATACCTAAATGCCATCTTCAAAAATGTTATTTACGATGACCCAAAATATTCCTATTTATTGAATAGTTTCAACTACACATATTCTTCAAATTTGCAAAGGATCTTTAATGTTTGTAGACGGTGTACTAAATTTGATATATCAAGCTTGCATTCGCTTATGTGAATTAAAAATCTGTATCAAAAGCATTTTTCTTCACACACACAATTAAAAATATGTCTTTATACTATTTTAATTTTATTTTTATAGTACAATTCATTGTTTTGACGAAAAGTTCTGTGTCCGAAGTATCTTTATTAAACCACATTTCTCACGACCTTAAATATTCTTATATATATTATTAGTTGTTTTGATCAGGCAAATTCTACAAGTTCAGAAAAAATATCAATAAAACCCTAACCAATTTTCTATATATCTAATTTTTATTTGCACATGTAGGTTTGAAATTTAGATCTAAGACAATTCTCTAGTTTTTAAATAATTTCTCCTGATTCAATTATTTTGACCAAAAGTTTTAAATATAAAATGTTAAACGCTGTTCCGTTTGTCAATTTATGCAGATTTTTTCATATTAATTCCTTGCAAATATAATTCAAATATTCTATTAATTATTTATGAAAAGCATGTTTATGAAATGTTAGGTTGTTAAAACACAATGAATAATGCTAAGCGATTGAATTATATTTAGATTACGAATTAAATTATTAACGAATAATTTGATTTGGCTAATAATCGAATATTTTAGGTGAATCATGATAGTGTTTTAACATTGAACAGTGTTGCCATTATAATGACACCTATTATTCCAAACACACTCAGTTAGTACAATCTTAGAATATTATATATTTAGAGCTCACCAAATTTAAATTGCACAAAAATTCATAATTTTATCAAGCAGTGCATTAACATGACAACACCGCTTTTACTATTTATTACTATGAATTAAAGCACACCATTCATTTGTGAACAGAAAGTTTTTTAATGACATTTATGTAGTATTATACAATGATATCATTGCAATTCATTACAAAGAAAAAGAGAAAGAAAAAAGAGGAGGTGCATTGTTGACAATGAGAGAAGTTGTTTTTAAATAGTTAGATACACATTAAAGAAAAAAATGTAATTTTAACGTTAAAAGACACAAGCAAACCATGCATTTAATTTTTGGTGAGCTCTAATAAATTGATATTAATGAAGGAGCTATAATTTAAAAAAGGTGTTCCAAAAATGGTAGCCCTCTTAGCAAACACATAACCATAAACTGTTTAGTGAAAACGTACTATTATAACACATTTGCTTACTAAGTTTATGAAATAAATTTTAAAACTTCAATAGAGTTAGAAAATTTTTCATTATGTGTGGGGTGATCAGCGTGGGAGATTAATTTAATTAGAATGCGTAAGTATCATAATTTTCGAAAATATTGTATTAATGCTTTAATAAATCTAACAAATCAGTGTAATAATATGTAAATATTGAAATTTAAAAAAAAGATTCTAAGATTAATCTAAGACTGTAGACAAGTATTTGAAATTTTCTGACTTGTTAAAAAAGTTACATACCACTATTTTCTATTTTGAAATTACTTCTTCAAACAGAGCTAATGATAGTTATTTGGAACACCCAATAATTAATAAAGATAGTTAGCCAGATACTTGCACGTTAGTATTGCTAAGCTTTGTGAACTCAAAAGATTGTGCTAATATTTTATAAAAAGGAATTGCATCTACTACTTATATTGTCTGCTACTTTTGAAAGATGAGGTGGGTTATGGGATGTTGTTTAGCAGTCACATTATTTCCACTTCAATTATATACAGCGAGAACACATGCCACATAGAGAATTAAAAACAGCGTCTCTAATGATCTATATAAATATCTAACACTTATATATACAAATAATAACATAAAATTAAAAACAAAAGACTTTCCGACTTGGACCGGAAAAAATGCTATCTCTATGTACAACTAAGACATATTTTATATATATTTAAGAGAGACAAGGGAAAATTCAGTGAAACTCTTAAGAATGCATCATGTGAATAATGCTTCGTTATGTATGTCACATCATAGCTTAAAAAGGTTTAATATAAAATATCTTAAACATTTCGCCCTTCAACTTCAGCATAATATTTTAAATATTTATATATATATATATATATATATATATATATATATATATATATATATATATATATATATATATATATATATATATATATATGCTTAATATTTTACCGGTCGATGAAAATATTAAGCAAATGTGATTGCAAATTAAAATTTTTACAGTTCTTGATGAAATTTCCGTCTGCTTTCATCAAGAACTGTAAAAATTTTAATTTGAAGGAAAAACATTAAACCTTATTCACAAATGATTATAAGTGTAAAATGTTTTCTCAGCAATAAGATGAAAAAAAATACAGAGAATAGAGAAATAAATAATTTATACTCCCACAGAAGTTTATGTTAGAGTTTAGAAAGAATATTTTTTTGCATAGTTAGAGAAAAAAATATTTGGCTTTAAAAATTAGAGAGAGAGAAGAGTAAAAGTTACTGCTGCTAAGTGCTCTCAAAATCACATTGATGATCTGTTTTTATATCAAATAAAAAACTTTATACTTCAATAATTGGACATGTTAAATTATTCAGGTATTGCATCAATAAAATAAGAATATAGAAGCCATTCATAAACACAAGATTTTATGAAATGAAAATTTATTTTGAAAAAAAAAAAAAAAGACAGAAATCCATACAAAATATAAATTGAAGTTTTAGGACGAATTGTTTATTATACACGGAATGAAGCAAATTTAAATTTGCAACAGTCTTTAAATAAAAAATATTAAAGGAATTGCAGTAATTCATTGACGGAAGGAATGAATTGGCATTATTCTCAAAGATCCTCTCTAGAAATCATTAAGTTTTATTTCTACTGCCTTGAATTTTGCAACTAAGTTTTATTTGAATAAAAAGCAAGTAATACTTCAGTGTAACAAACATGTAAGTAACTATTTGGATATTTGTAAATTTAATTTATTTTATTTGATACTTTTGACTTGTGATCCCATTGGATCGAGTATGAAACCTAGCCCTACTTAGAATACACAAATCACGCGAATACCACATAAAATCTTCCTAAAAGCATTCTTAAGAGTTTCACGCAGACGAAAGGTTTGCGAAGCAGCTTGTTCCCGTTATGACTGGAAATGGAATCGTTTCATTCATCAACACATTTACAGTTAACCTTGCACCTGTAAAGGTAATCTTGAATGTCGCCTAAGGCGCCGTCCGGAGAGCAATAAAACTCTGGAGGAGCCATGAACGCGATTAGGTAAGCTAACGCGAGTATCGCTCCCAAGGCAATCGCCATCAATTTTTTGGGAGTTAAAAAGTCTAACAGGTCCTTACTGTCCGGGCACAGTTTGGCGCTGCTGGTGGCGCTTCCATGCACGTTCGAGATGGTCACGCTGTAGGTGCCGTAGTCACCGGCCTCCACGTCCCTGATGATGAGGCGAAGAATCCCCGTGGATTCCAAGTCCATCTTGTGCCTCGGGGATGGATCAAGAGGTTGGCCTTCTTTCACCCTGCAATCACGAAAAGAAAAATATATAGGAGTCAATAACTAAATAAACAGCTGTTTTTCTTGTAGAAAACATTCAGTTAAGTAATCTAAGATAAGCCATTAGCAGAAAATCAAGTGAATAACTCACTTCAATCACTTAGTATTTTATTTTTCTGCCATTGTGTGATCAATCAAAAGAAAATTTTTTTAAAAATCAATTTATAGTATTCATGATAATTTTGAATTCAAATTAGCAATGAGACCTTTACAAGCATTGTATTTATTAATTTTATGAAAAATTTTAATTACTGAGAGAAAATACATTTTTAAGAGAAATTTTTGATTTATACTACCTAATACAATATCAAAATTATATTCTATTAAAAGACTCACACTGCCATTTATACTATTTTTAATTTAGCACGAAATTAAACCAAGGAAAGTAATATTCGCAACGTAAATTACACTCAGCAAGTGCAAACAAAACGAACTCTGCCAATTTTTCTACCAAAAAAAAAAGTAATGAAACTACGTCTTCGAACAGGTTTTACAACTCAATCTCTTTTAGATTATTAGATAATATTAAGAACTAGAGAGAGAAGAAAAAAACAGTAAAAGCAGGAAAAATTAATTCATAGAATAGTAAAATGCATAATCGGAGCTGTGGTTGCGGGCAAATCACATAGTCTTTTTTATGCTACCAAAACGATGTTCGGGCAAAACTTTTGAACGGTTTAATTTCTCAGCAAAATATCCCGAGTTCGAATAAGTTAGACAAATTTCGTACTACTGTATTTTGGGGTATGTGCTTGGAAGTTTTCCGAATTTCTTCCCTGGTGCACGTGAATATGGTTTTCTATTTATGATAAATTCTCCTGGAAATTAATTTAAGCAACGGATCTTATAACGCCTAAGGCCATTAATTTACTTTTTAAGAGGTTTCAAAGATATATAATGAAACTAGCAGAAAACTTTCAAAATAAAACGTGACAGCTAGTGTGAATTAGTTACGATTTTCATTGCAAGCTTCTGTATTCACCCCCAGTAACTTGATTGTAGTAGTAGTCCTGCATTACTACAATGGCACTATATGAGAAGTTAGCAGAATGAAAGGACACATGGTATGAAAGATTACAACCTCTTTTTCTGAGTAAGATAAATCATGAATCCTAACCATTATAACAAAAAAGCTGCAAAATACTTTATTGTTGCAAAATGCCCAGAAAAGTTTTTTGTAAGGTTTCATTTATTATTATGTTGTGAATTAAAAGAAATTAGCCGTTGTGGTAAAAGTGAACAAAATTAGCATAATAAACCTTTATCACTGTACACTACTGGCCATTAAAATTGCTACACCAAGAAGGAATGCAAATAACAGAACGATATTTATTGGACACATACATTATAGTGGAAAGAACAAGTGATTAGATTTACAGGAAATTATGATGTATAGATCTTAAAAATCAGTACCCAGAGCAGCCACCTCTGGCTGCAATAACAGCCTTTATCCGCCTTGGCATGGAGTCAAACAGAGATTGTATGGCATGTACGGGGATCTCAGTCCATGCAGCTTCAACACTATGCCACAGTTCATCGACAGTAGTGGATGGTGAGTGATGGCGTGCCAATCGCTCGGCAACCATTGACCACACGTTCTCAATTGGTGACAGATCAGGAGAACGTGCTGGCCAGGGTAACAGTCGAACCTGTTCTGTATCAAGGAAGTTCAGAACAGTACGAGCAACATGCGGTCGTGCATTATCCTGTTGAAACAAAGCATTAGGGAGGCCTCGAAAATAGGGCAGAGCCATGGGCCTTAACACATCGGAAATATAACGGTTGCTGTTCAAAGTGCCGGTAATGCGAACAAGAGGTGATCGAGACGTGTATCCAATGGCACCCCATACCACCACTCCAGCAGATGGGCCAGTATGGCGATGTCCAATGCAAGCTGGCAATGCGCGTTCTCCACGATGCTTCCAAACACGGATGCGGCCATCATGTGGTCCTGTATACAGAACCGAGATTCATCTGTAAAGATGACGTGATACCATTCCCGCGTCCAGGTTCATCGCTGATCACACCATTGAAGGCGCTCCTGTCTGCGACACAGCGTCAATGATAGCCCAAGCCATGGTCACCATGCAGACAATCCATGCTGCTGCAAACGTAGTCGAACTGTTCGAGCAGAAACTTGTTGCTTTGCAAATGACTCCATTTCTCGACTCCGGGTTCGTGACGTGGCTGTACGATTCCTTGTGACCATGCGGATAAGATGTCTGTGTTCTCTGCTGTTAGTGATGGGGGTCGCTGAGATCCTGCATGACGTTCCGTATAATTGTCCTGAACCCATCGATTCCATATTCTGCTAACAGTCATGGGGTCTCGACCGACGCGAGCAGCAATATTGCGGTACGGTAAACCGCAATCACGGTAGGCTATTATCCTTCCTTGATCAAAGTCAGACACGTGCTGATAGGCATTTCTTCTTCTTACACGAGGCATTACAACAACTTTCTTTGCCGAAAACAACGTTGAAACGGAAATTGAGTATGAGAAAACTGCTGTCAAATCTCTAATATTATACGCATTGTAGATGTCGCTACTGTCGCCTGCTTTGTATGGATGCGCTGAAAATCTAATCATTTGCATATCACAGCAAGTTCTACCTGTCATGCAAATTTCACGTGTGTGCCGCTTTCCTGGTGTAGCAATTTTATTGGCCAGTAGTGTAAATTCTTCAAAATTAGAATACAGTATTTGTTATATTACTTTCTTGAGATTTTAATAAATTCTCTGTTTCAAATTTAATATCCAAGAAGTCGTCAGCGCCAAGTGTCTTAATTTCCTGTCATTGTCTAGAGTGAATGTAGTTTCTAAAAACAGACTCAACCCAGTATTACACCATGTAACTATTATAAAGATCAATGGTAAATAATAGGGTTGGATTAAAATTCAAATTACTACTTTGATATAATTGTTCGTTTTAAGCATTTTGCCGGCAAAGTAAATATAATTGCAACAAACCAACTCTTACCAACTAACGTCAGGTGTGGGCGTGCCAGTGATGCAAGCGGTGAATTTAGCAGTCATTCCTTCCATGACTTCGTTGTCGCCAATTTTCTTCAGGAACATGGGAGGCTCGCCTTTCTCAATCTTGTCGCTGGAACAAAATAAAATGGAATTCATAATCAATCAGATTTTAAAGCTACATAAGAAGCATTATTAGCTAAAGTTTTGTTTCATTACTAAACGTAAAATTTCGTTCAGTTTAACACTCGTTATGACATTCCTTGTAAGATTATACTAATATTACGCATAATCATCTTTTTTGTGGATAAATATCAATGTAATTTTAAGCGTTTATATAGTTTTAACATTTCAAAACTTTAATTCATTTTGCTTTACAGATAGATATAAATATAAAAATATAAATTATTTTTAAAACATCTGGAAGTTTCCTTTTCAAGTAAATCTACGTTTATTTTTAATAAGTACAATAAAACTGGAATATTATACAGAATTTATGACTTTTAGAAATTAAATGTTAATATTAAACAATGGACACTTACAAACCAAAAACATCAAAGCAGCATACCTGATATTGACAGCAGATCTGGTGTGGTCCTCTCCTACGGAATTTTTAGCCTTGCACTCGTATATTCCGGAATCAGCTGGCCGAGAAGATTGAATATTGAGCGCGTGGACATCTCCAAAGTGAGTGAAGGTGTACCTCGGGTCGTTGGGTGATATCATGTCACCGTTAAAGTACCATTCGATGTCCGGTTCCGGATACCCAGTCACCTTACAGGCCAATTTCAGAGGTTGATTGAAAAAGCCCTAAAATGCAGAAGCATAATATTTTAAAGATTTCTTCCTACTTTTACTTACTTTTCTATATTTTCATTTTCGGAATTCAGATATCATTAGTATACAGTGAGTTTTTTGGCGTTTTTATCTCGAAAAATATGGTGGTATTTCTTCCTGAAAAAGTTAAGTGAATATTTAAGATTGCAATGGTTGTGAATTTTCACAACTTATTAATTGTGCCGTTGACAAATCCAAAGTTTAAGTTATATTACTTTTTAAAAATTTTCTCATTATTACATAGAATATGAACGAAGAGAGTTTTTTAAAAATAATTTTTGTGTTCTAAATTGAAAAAAAATCATGTAATTCTGTAATTTAAATGCACAATATTTGGATAAAAAGAATATTAAATGATATTAAATACATTTATTAAATTAAGACCTAACTCTGAAATCATCGATGAAATTTAATAAGCGTACTGGATTTACTCATTAATAGTTATTAAATAGCTATCTTTCTCGTAAAGAATAAAGGATATTAATTCTAAAAATAGAGTTTGGTGTAAAATAGCAACTATATAATTTTATAAGTTACTATTTCTTTAAAAAAGACATTTATAATATTCAGTAAGAATACGGTGTATAAATCTTCCTATTGAGGATATGTATATAAACAAGAGATCGTTCATATCGCTTATGATCGTTCAAATCATAAGCGTTAAATCACAGGTGTTCAGAAAGAGATATCACTAGTTATCACTTATTGCTTTACAAGTAAGATGAATATTCAAAAGCATTTAGAATAGTTACCTGTTGATCATTTAAATAGGATAGATTTTTTGCTTATATTTTTTAGATCTACGTTAAATAAAGTTACGCTTAGTTAATAAAAGTTTTGAATTGCAGTAGACACGAGTCTTTAAAGGGAATTAGATTGTTGCTATTTCATCAAACACTTTATTCAAGTTTGGTATATACCATGCATAAATAGAAAATGAAACTTGTTCAAAATCAAACTCCACATTAGCTTGATTCAAAGCAAATTTTATAGTGCAAAACCAACATCGTATAATTTCTTAGTCTGCGTTCGTAGTATTTCTAATATACACAGTTTCTGATCCGATATCAAACATGATCGTATTTCTTTAATCTTGCAATCATCGTTTCTTCCAATTGTTAACTAATCTGTTTATCATAGTATAAAAGACAAAGGTAACTAAAACAAATCATAATAATGCACAAAATATCTAAATATAAGCGTATCTGATGACACACAAATAATTTATAAATGTCCAGGAATACACAAAAACCCATAGCTAATCAAAAAGTTAAATAGTTTTTGGACTCGATAGGAAACAGTTGGAGTTAGTACTATACTTTTTTTTCCTCGAGAAATTATTTTTAAGTTTAAGACATTTTGATAATTCTGAGTACAAATTTTTATTTGAATTTGATGAATATTTTCAGAAAGGATTTCTGAAAACCTCACAAAAAGCAGAACACAGATTATTAAGAAATCGAAGGGAGAATACCTTGCGATAATTTGGACTTAGCCGAGCAACGAATTATGAAGATTACACTTCTTTATGAATAAGCTGGGGAAAATAGTCACAAAAATGATTAAACACTAATATCTTTATTCTTATGGATCTGTCGGAATGTTCTTTGGATCCTTATGAATATGTTCAGGATCCAACAAAATGCGACGAATAAAGATGTGTATCATAATGTGTGCTTGGAAATTTTCAGGATTTATTCCATTGTGACACGCAAATAAGACCCGCTGTTAATGAAAAGTGCTTCCAGATAATTGAACCCTTAGAATAAATTTAAGCTATGATTCTATCTGCTATTCGATGTAAAAAATAACAAGCAGTATGTCTAGCAGATTTAAAAATTACTAGTTTTTGAATCTTTATATATTAATTAAGTTTTATAATATAATTATAAAATCAAGTAAATTATAGTAAATATTATAAATACAAAAATTAAGAATTATCCATTTAAACTCGTAAATTTAATTTACCAATATATAAATTACGTATACCCATGTTTAAATTAAGTCAGTCATTTTAAATTTTAACAAGACTAATTTTCCAATATTAGAAACAATTGAATACAAAAAAGAGTCAGGAAATTATTTAGAAAATAAAAAATATTATAATAATTGGAATCAAATGAGGCACATAATTAGTAGAATATCATTCTAAAATACTGAACAGACAAAAAATGAAATGAAAAAAAAAAATGAATGACATACGTTGTAGTCGCTCAACCTCTGGATGAAGCGTGGAGCTGTTTTCTCTTGCACAGAAACGGACCCCTTTTCGCTTGCCTCTCCAAGTGGGTTGGACAGCTTGCACTGGTAAGTTCCAACGTGGTCGGGAGATGACGGCTTGATTTCTAAAACAGCCTATTTTACGAAAACAACATTTTAACAAACAGGTGGTAAAGCCATATTATAATGAAAATTTCCTAAAAATAGATAGTTTCTCCGAATTTTTAGAATTAATTTTTTTAATAATTTATCAAAAAATACACTTAAGAAAAGTATGGTATTAAAAATATAAGAGATGATTTTCCTTTATATTATTTTGAAATGCGGAGTATTTGAAGAGTGGAGCTTCACACCGAATCTATTGGCCTATTGAATTATATTCTCAATTTGAATAAAAATTTTACAGTTAAAAGAAGACTACCTGCTGCTTTCAGGCTCCTAATAAACCCAAACAATCACCTCGAAATTAATATTCAAAAGGTATTATATCAAGCTTAGCACTTTTTTCAGAAAATGATCTACAGCTAATGAGCAGTGAAAAATAGTGAGGGCATCCACAAGATACAACAATATATATTGCGTGTAAGATGAATTTGAAATTACTTAAAATTTGCATTTCGTGCAATATAAGCATTTCTCACTATTACACTAAAGAAATTACAATGTCCTACAACTACAGAAATGATAATCTAAACGAAATTTTCATCAACTGAAGTACGCGATGCCAATCAGTTGGAAGTAACGATCAGAAGATAAGACAGAATTATAAGATGATTCTATCATAGTTTTGAAACTAAATAAAACATGTTTGAAAGATAACTCATGAAATTAGCAAAAAGAAAAAGGTGATACACAGAATATTTATTTCTTTTCGATCCCATTTAGATCGTTATTAATTGAATGGTGGGATGATGTCAGTTGAACAGTTCGAGTTAGTACTTCAATAGATGAGATTTTACCATATAAATTTGTTTATCTTTGTTTGAATCATACTTCAATCAATTAGATTCTTTAGAAATCAATTATTAGAATCCACACTCAGCGGTGTGGATACAGAAAATGTGGTGCATAACTTACAGTTCGATGTGCATCGTTTGTGCGCAGTATCAGTGAACCGCTTTTAACGTCATTCATTTAACGTTTCTAATGATAAAAAAAGTTATCCGAAATTGTATTCATTCAAAAATAATTGTGGAAGCTAGACACTTTTGAAAGTAAATGTTCATTAGTTCTTATAATTATATCATTTGCATACTTATGATAGATTTAGATAATGCTTAGCATACTTGATATCACAGCATACTACATATGCACATTTTTAATTCATATATTCATATCGTATTCCTTGCGCAAACTGTGCATCATATTGTAATTTTTATACAAAATCGGATTATCAATTACAATTAATCTTTTTTTTTAATTTTCTCAAATAATGGATGAAGAATTTTCCACAAGAAATATTCATAGGAATATAAGTCTTGGATGATATTTTTGAATTAAACTCAAATAAATGAATAAAAAAAATTCCCCTGGACTTAAATGGTTTTTTCCATAATTCAGAAAATTAAGACATAAAAAAATTATGAATTAAAGTAAAACAATTTTCATATTTACAGTAAGTGCATTAAATTTTATAAAATGTAATAAATTTATATCTCATCTCTGACAATGAAAGGAATATAGTTGTTCCAATAGAATAGCCCAATATATTCGTTAATTAGATAGAGAATAGGATTGAAACACTGATTTCTCTCAACTGTCACCACAAAATATTTCAAACACACAATGTAACTAATTTCAATTAAAAAATTTGAGATAAAAAAATTATGCACGTGATGTAAATTATGCAAAAATTATGCACGTGTTTTACAATGACGCCACTTTAAATAATTTTATGTTTCTTAGTTCCTTACGAATTAAATAAATGGGTAAAATTGTATAAAAAACATTGTGAATATTAAATACCAAATATTTTCACAAAAATATAATTTTCTACATTATTTTTCATATATATATATATATATATATATATATATATATATATATATATATATATATATATATATATATATATATATATATATATATATATATATATATACATATATATATATATATATATATATATATATATATATATATATATATATATATATATATATATATATTTGTTTATTATTTTATGAGACTAATATGATACTATTTATCCTTATATTTACGGCTAAAAAGTTACTATAGAGAAACTAAACAACTTATAACAACTACTAAAATTTTTATTTCCAAACTGCTTGTCTTAAGATTGAGATGTATTAGATCTAGCCTATTGGATTATAATTACACACAAGCAGTTAAAATATTTTATTATAATATTAATTAATTATAATTTTAAAAATGACTACATTTTAAGCTGCTTAGTTTAAAGCTTAGAACACTTAACGACAATAATATATTAAATTTATCCTAAATTTTTTGCAGTTTTAGTCAATTTTGTCGCTTAGTATGTCAAAAACTATTTTGATATCAAAATACCAATCATATGAAAATAAAAAAATAATAAAAAATATTTTGTACCTTTTCTCCATCATAGGTCATCAGAATGTTTTCGGACTGAGAAAGCGGTTTGTCATTCACAATCCAGGTGATGTCCGGCAGAGGATTTCCGGATATGACAGCTTCAAATCTGATTGGTTCTCCTTCCTTCACTGTTAGATTCCCTAAGGGGGAAACGAATGCAGGTGCTGATGGTGGGGCACCAGAAGTTTCTTTACCTAAAATGAAAAGCAGTCGGTTTTAATTAAGAAGGAAACTTTAAGCTTTTTCAAACAAAAGATAACGAAGATAATACCAGTCAAACGAGAAAATGAACTAAATTCTCCAAATTACACTTTATAGAAACAGCTAGTTCGTTCAAAAGGATTGATCAATATATATACAACCGTGGTGTATATTCAAAGAAATTGCAGACTAAATTGGTAATTGGATGGTCGGTGTCTAACCTTCATAAGTGCAAAAATTAAATTAAAAATTTAGTAAATGAAATTTCTGATTGTATATGTTGTGCTGTTGTATGTTTGCTGTTTGGGAATCAAATTTAAAGAGTAGCCTTTAGAAAACGAACCCTTATACGGATAAAATAACCATAGAACATGACAAAACTTTCAAGTAAATTAGGCAATCATGGCTGAATCAACATTTTTTTTGTTCTTAAGATTCTAAAAATTGTTTTCAAGCAATAAACCACATATATTGGGTGAATAACATTAATTAACATCATCTTACCAAATACAATTAACACCGATTTTATTCTCGATTTATATTTGAAATTTCGATTAAATTTCATTCTAAAATGTAAAATCTATATTATTTAATATGGGTGGGGAGTCTTCTTTAAGACAATTTCACAAGGGAGAGGTTATGTAACGGAGCATGTTTAATTTTTACTGAATGTATGATTTCTTCCAGGGCCTGATCTTATTTCATCTTTTCGAATCCCTTCACTGCATATAATATTAAGAAGATTTATGCGATTAAAATTTATGAGATGCTAAGTATATACGAGAAGCCTAATATTGTACTTTTTGGTGTGGCAGTCTTGCTGGTAACTGAATGAATAACACTACGGCCGTTAGTTTATCAATTTATGACTTTGAATTCCAGTACCGGTTTATATATTTAGAATATTTTGGGATCCATTTTAATCTGCAAGATCCAATCCAAATAGTCCTCATGTGTAAAAAATGACCACAAAGTGACAAACAACCAAAACAATTAATGTAGCATTACTAAAATAAGACTATACAAGTTCCAGTATTGACATCGTCTCTGGTCAGTGGTTAACTACATGTTTGGCTTTTGTTAAATTTAACTCATTAATTTATTAGTATAATGTGAAATTCAATTGAACACACATTTACGGTACGATTAACTGTCATCTCATGTAACAACTACCTACCACTCAGAAACAACATTAGCTTCTAATATTTATATCTACGTATCTACATGCGGTATTTATAATAGAAACATAAGTTTCCATTTAGGAGCTTCGATTAAATAAGGAATAACTCTAAGACCATACTGTCTGCCTAGAAAGATCATTAGTAAGCTTCTCAATAGAGGCCAAATGTTGATATCAAAAATGGAGAATAGTTTCCAATTGATGTGTACACCTGCCAAATAACGAATCTTATGATACAGCTATTTTTTAAAGAATGGTTAGGATATTATTATTATTTTTAATTAAATTGCTTTTAAGCTATATAAGATGGATGTTTTTAACTGCTATGTCCAGTTTCAGTTATGTGTGAATTTGACCATTATTGTTTCTTATAAATGACGACATTAAGGCAGTTAAACATTTCATGTGAATTGTATTGTAAATGCTAATAAAGATAATTATTATTATTTTTAGCTCATAGTGACCCAATGATAGAAAAGAGTTCTTCGAAATAAAAAATATTAAGTATGATAGAAGCCACTTTTAAGAGATAGTGATGGAATTTCCTAGTCGATTTCTTTCTGCTAGTTGATTTTTGTGGGTGCTTAAGACTTTCCACTAGGCTTCAATTGCGACACGTAAAAAAAGGTCCACCATATATATGAAATGTTTTCTGGGGATGGAAGACCTCAGAGTAGGCTTCAAAGCCCCACAAAAGCTTTCACAGCTATTTACTACACTGCATCAATTTTTTTGTAAAAGTATTTTCTCAGTTTCATAGTAATAAATGTTTCCTAGATCAAGTACTTTTAGTTGATTTCATTTTATTTTGGTAGAGAAATCGCATCGGATGCGAAACAGTGCTGCAAATGGAGGAAGATATCAATTACATTCATTTAAAAGTACCGTAGACAATCTGAATATATTAGCCTGAAATTGAAAATGAATAATTTCTTCGAGTCTACGCATATTTTTATAAGTTTCATTCCAATTTACGGTAGAGTAAGTGTGCATTTAAGAGTAAATTTTAGGGAAGACACCACAATTTTTTGCAGAATTTTCAACGACAAAATTTTTTTTTCAGTTTTAGAAGGACGTATTTGTAGAAATCAAATGCTTACCTGAAACGCCAAGGTCTCCAGAGCTGCTGTTTTCACCCAGTGGGTTCTTGGCGGTCACAGAATATTTGCCGACATCTTCTGGCCTACAGTTATCGATGAGAAGGGCGACCGTTCCATCCTGGCTGCGAATCTCTTTTAGGTGAGACTCATCGGGTACGATCTCTTCCCCGTCTTTGAACCTGTTGTTAGAGATGTTTTACATCATTACACTTAAGTATTTGTATATTTATTTTTTTAAGTAATGCATCTTTTTTCACAATTCATATGGTACCAAATGACTACTTTTTCCATCACTAACGATTCCAGGAGTATTTAAATTTATCGATTTAATAGAAGGCTTCCGAGGATTTATTAATATGAAAGGGACTCAAAAAACCATTTGTAAAACATTGCTGTACTAGCTTTCTAATTTTTAATTTTAAATGCTTATATTATTTTAATCCCAGTGATTTAGAAGTAGGGGCCACTTAAAAAAAAAAATTGTGGGTTTGCAACTGGTTGTTTTCAACAATGAAAAATGGGTATCACGTTTTGCTTATATCTATCGATTTGGACGCTTGGAAACTGTTTTAAGTTTCATCTATTGTGACACAGGAATACTCCCTTTACTGTGTGTTTCAGGTGTTAAGCAAATTCCACCGCATTATCAAAATACCTTTATTTTCAACTGAAATTATAGATTTGGTATAGAAGTTAAATATCATGTACTTTCCATTTTATTTTTGAGGTAATTGTACAATAGTTTTTTACGCATTCTTTTCATATAAGAGTAAGAAGAAAACATTTATCTTATATACTGGGAAGTTATTTTTAAGAATTATGACTTTATATTTATTACAATAAGTATAAAAATATGTTTATGTATTTATAATACAAGAGGTTTCCATATCCACACAAGAAATACTTATATTTTTATTCATTAATTATAAAATAATTAGTAACTAAACCCCTAATAGATAATTGAAAAATTAATCGGGATTATTGCTGAATAGTCAATAATTTGATTCTAAGTTCAAAAATACGTGAATTTATTTTTATCTTCAACCGTTGATACTTGCGATGACTCTAGGTGCTTATAGTAAAAGTTACTTCCAATTGCGTCTTCCAGTTGAATTAGTAGAGTTCAAAAATGAACTAATAAAGCAATCCCAGAAAACTGTAAAAAAATTAATTTATGTGTACTTAAGTGAGCTCCAGTACCTCTTTAGTTTCACACTACTTCCCATTAAGATTAGCAAAGTGAAGCATCATTTGCCATGGGCAGTGATTGAG
Organism: Latrodectus hesperus; assembly: GCA_037975125.1. Taxonomy (NCBI): domain Eukaryota; kingdom Metazoa; phylum Arthropoda; class Arachnida; order Araneae; family Theridiidae; genus Latrodectus; species Latrodectus hesperus. The sequence goes on from CM075852.1 coordinate 57,608,469, forward strand.
AGAGTGGCCGCATTCTTCCTCACTGGGTTGCTGAAGCTTCGTGGATTGGGGACATGTCCACGTTAATCTGTGACGACCCATGTTCTACCGTTGGTGTGGCGTGGATGTAGAAAGTAGGGTGCCCTCAGGTCGTCACCTGAACGTAGTTCAAAATTATGAGGTTCTTGGCGATGGGCGTGTATTCCAAACCAATTAACCTAAGGTTAGAGCTCGCCTGCACCACTATGTATGTATGTGTTCTTAAATACATCAAAACTATTAAGATGACTCTATTAATTCATATCATGAAATAAATACTTCATAGAAAAAACCTTCCATAATCAAAAATAATGAATAGTCTTGTCAGAAATAATACATTTTTAAGCATAATCTTAAATAAGAAATTTGTTTCAACCATTTAACTTAAAATCATATACAAAATAAGTTTTTTGAAATCAAAAGAGAACCATATAATTTTTACACAGTATGTTTGCATTGGCATTTAAATATTTAATAGTAAAGAAAATGCAGTACCCCAGTTATATACAGAAGATAATTAATAATGAGAAATAACTATCGGAATTATTTTTAGGGCTAATCCTAGATCAAAACGATACACAATTCAATTACCATTTAATTTCTGGAGGAGGAGAACCCGCAAGTTTGGCTTCTAATTTTGCAGGATATCCTTCGACAACATTTACAGGTTGTAGAGGTTTCTGGAATACTGGTGCCTCTGTAGCGGAAGAAAGAAAAAAGATTCGTAATTTCCACATTGCAAAATAATTATTTTATAACTTCTTCGAACGAAAATAAAATATTAAATATTGCAAAGTGACAGGCTACGAACTTTCAAAATGCTTTTTAATCCATTTAAAACGATGTTGAATCATTGGCTGAATATGTAGCGTTCTAGCTTTCAGGTCAACATACACGCACGCATGCACACACACACACCTCGAGCATTTGATTCTCAGCTCCACCAAATTAACAGTTCGAGTAAAAGCGAATATAAAGAGGGAAAAGGAAAGCCAACTACTTATGAAAAAAATTGCGTAATAGCATTTACGGAATTTTTTATGACAAAAAATATTATATAGAAATTAAAATTTTTGCATTCATTTAAGTAGCAATGTTTTATAGCTTTATCGATTGATTATTAATTGTTAAATTTACTAACAAAATCAAATAACGCGCATTAAGCAATTTTGTTAAAATTACATTACTATTAACCGTACAAATGCCGAAAAGAGGAAACAATCCATCTATTTGTTATGCATAGAAATTGTTTGTATTTAAGATTCATTTTATTGAACAATTATTCTGTTTTGTTTTTAATTGATTTTAGTGATGATATTGTACAAGAATATAAATCATGACCTGTGAATATAATGGAGCACATAATATATTTCTATTGGAGAATTTTTCTAATAATGATGTTTTATTGCATGCGTTTCCGGAATGAGAATTTTTATCAAGTGAAGCAGAGCCTACTTTGGAATTGCCTCATAATTTTTAATCAAAGTTAAGTGATAAGGTCAACACTTGCTGCTGTCTCTTCTCTCAAGTTTTCATTACCATAGCAATGGAGGGATACATTATCCCATAGCAGTTTAACGTACTTAGGCATCTTAATCTGGTGGATTTTAATGGGATTAAGTATCGAACACGCAGACACGAGAGCAGACCGTTGCAGTAGCATTTATATATAGACACCTCAATATCGTCAAAGTAAGACTAATCTTCTGCGTGAAACGTCCCATGGTCGAAGCTTAGCTATTGTTGAAAAATGCAAAAGAGATGTTGAGATTTATTTGGTACATTGGTCGGAGGTAGAAACTAGTAAATGTTCTAAATAATGTAAACTAGTAAATGTTCTAAAGGGCTGCTTTTATATGTTCCAGGTAGATGCTTGTAAGCATTAATTTCTCATTTGAAATATGTGCATATGGTCTATGATCTGAAAAAATCCTTCTTGTCTGAATAATGCCGTCACTGTTACAAAATCCTTACAATAGTTTTGAGTTACTAGGTTATCCATTAAGTCATGTATCAAATATATATAAATATAGGTTATAAATAAAAGACACAAAATAAGATTTCGCACTCACGATGCACATCGACAGGTGCGGCACTCCTCGCTTCCCCCATGGAGTTCTCGACAATTACCGAGTACTGTCCGGCATCTTCCGGACGGGCGTTTTTAATTACCAAGGCCACAGTGCCATCCGGCTCTTCTACGGATTCCACGCGATTGGTTGGAACAAGCTCTTTCCCGTCTTTCATCCTAGTGTAAGAATAAATCTCAAATCAATAAGACAAAGCTTAAGAGATTACAAATAAATATTTTTTATTCTATATGCGGAAATGGCATTAAGTGTGCAATGAAAATGTTTGTTGTCTTTTCAATTAAGTTAAATGCACCAAATATACAGTATATACATTTTTAAATATGCAGTTTTAATATTTTTTAACGAATTAAGAATAATGTGTAGCATGTGCTAAGTATAAAATAAATGGCTATGAAATTCAAACAATAAATAACATATGTAATAAATCGAAGTTTTTGTTGTAACAATATTATATATACTGTTGATATTACTGTGCTTAGTTTTAAGATACACGTTTCAACAGAAAGCAACATAGATTAAATAAATTATTATTGGTCTGAAAAAAATTGTGCTCACTATATTCTTATCTACTTTTAAAGTCTTCCTATTAAATCATATTGGATCGTTTAACTAATTTGAATATTTCAATCGGATACAGAATTTCATAAAAAAAGTGAGATCATTTAACAAGAATCATTCATTGTATACTTTATCAGTACTAAAACGACAGTATTGAAAGTGTTTCTCGGTTCAAATATTTGCGAGCTATCCCAATCCAAAACTAACGTACCAGCGTATGGTTGGCTTCGGTTCTCCAGTTGCTTTTACAGTCAGTTGGCCAGTCTCTCCATCTTTGATCGTCAAAGGCTTCATTCCAGAAAGAATTTCCGGTTTCTTGACAGCTGTAAAAAGTTAGTAAAAGGAAATTAACTATCAAATATAAAGCATGGTTCATTCAAAGAATTAAGAATATTCCCAAGGGTGTTTAAAGACTTCGAGAATACAACGAAATTTTTAAGACTCGAAAAATTAATTTGAAAAAGATAATTTTCTATAAGCAGTAAAATGTTACTATATTTTAAATTTTTTTGCGAAACATTTAAAACATTATTCTATTTGAGAAAATCTGAGATTATATTTTTAAATAGTAAATATTTCTTATTTTAAATCCTCTAAATAAATAATGAAGTTATTTAACTAAGATTGATGGAAATCATTTTTTGCAGAGTGAAATATTCTATTTTAGAACCCTCTTTATATATATATTTTTATAGTAATTAAATATTTATAGAAATATTGATTTGCTTATCATTTAGATTGCAGCTTTTGCATCAAATAAAAAGTTCCTTCTACTAAAACCTTAAGGCTTCTATTGTTTAATTATGAGCAGTATGGACCAAGATGAGTACCTCTGATCTAATACAATGATAAAGATTCATGATTTTGAATAAATTCTCAACTTTCTCAACAATTTCAATCACAAACACACTTCAAACAGTAAAATTGAGCAACACCCAATGATGTGAAATAGTTTTATTTAAGTTTTTAAAAACATAAATTTCTTTCATTCACCCTTTTCATTTAAAAATTTGGGATTAATTTTTTAACATTACTTCCTGCACAGGTATGAAATTAATTTTTCTATAATGGAATAAATGTGAAAAGTAAAAGAGGATAAATTAATATATACATAATATCGCACGCACGTATATATATATATATATATATATATATATATATATATATATATATATATATATATATAAAGGATGAAGACATAGAAAACTCATATACATTATGATCTAAAATAAAATAACAATGCATAAAACACAAAAATTAAGACACGCATTCTTAAATATTGAAAAAGAAATTTTAAAAAATATTAATTCTTACCATTTTTATGGTAAAAATTTTTTAGAAAAGGAAAGGTTTTAAAAATATACTCACATTTAATTACATCTTAAAATACAAAGGCATTTCAAATAAAATTACACTTAGCGAAAATTGGAAAAAAATATTTTGCAACTTTAAAAATTGCAATTTTAAAGGAGAAAAAAATTGTAACCAAGAGTAAAATTGCATCAAGAAAATTATAGCATAAATTAAAAAATATTTGTTTCTTGTCTATTTTTCAAACTATAAAGACTTCAGTAAAATAAAAAGAAAGGGCAAAATGAGAACGTGATGCTCCAAGTGTGACACAAAAGTCTATTACTGAAGAGGAAAAAAATTCTATAAAAACACAAGAAAGTTAAAGTGAGTAAAATTTCTGTGATAAAATTTCTCACATTTGCATCCAGAGTGTGTGGGATTGAGTGGGCCTGTGCTTCATGAGGTCTGATGAACTAATGATATAGTGGCAAAGAGATCTACAGTGTAAAATTTCAGGTGTCCATCTTCTCCCTTGACTGTGTAACAACATGACGAAGATATCAGCTATGTTTATCAACTTTATTCGGTAAAAATATCCAGAAATCTTTACAATAAAATAAGTAAATATCTATGATTTTATTGTTACAAAACAGTATTCGTTTTTAAAAAATAGAATATCGACACTTACAAAATCTCTATTAATGAATTAAAACATTCTCTCTCCTTATCAGAAAAGAGTTTCATTTTTATTATTACATGATGAAAAATCTTGAAACCGTAAACATTTAAAAATATAAATAAGCAATTCTTAGAGTTCAGAAGATAAAGTCACATCTAAAATGTTTGATACTGTACAGAATATATTCGAGCAGCTGAAGGATGTTGTAAAAACTTATTTATATAAACAGTATATTATTGTCAGTGTGACCTTTTTATGGTATTGAGTCTTATTCATGTGTCGAACATTCACTCCGTTTAATACACATTCATAGCACAGAAAGCGGTACCTATTGCTTGTTGTTCAGCATGAGCTAGGATCAAAAGTATGACTTTGAATTTAGATGATCGTATCCACTATTTGATGACGGCAAGTTATAATAAATTTAAATTAAATAATAAATAATTTTTTAACGTTCACCTTACCTCAAACTGAATAGGAATACTTTACCTTGTACTTGAACTAGAGAAGCACTTCGCGCCTTTCCTTCGGCATTGGCAGCAATGACGGTGTACTTTCCTGCATCGCCCTGCTGGACTTTGTCAATCACTAGGGAAATGGTGCCATCTGGTTCCTCCGTGATTTTGATGCGGCCATCGTCCGTCAGATCATCACCATCTTTTTGCCTGGTGTCAAAAAAGAATTGTAAGAAATAGCGCCTAACATGCAAAAACGAAATGTCATGGTTGGTAACATTTGTCAGGGTTGACAAACTGCCCTTACCATCTGACAGAAGTTGGGTTTCCGCTCACTTTGGCCACTAATCTCAATGATTGCCCTTCCACTAGGTCTTGCTTCTGAAGTTCTTGTATAAATTCCGGTTTCTTTCCCGCTGGAATGGCTGAGAATAAAGCAAACAGTTGTGTAAATATTTCTCATACTCAATAAAACTTAAAATACTATATAAAGTTCACTTCGAACTAAGTTTGATTTAAATTAAAATTTTTATAGGAAAAAAAATGAAAAATAGTTCACATTTTTTCTTCATTTACGATGCTTATTGAATATCGTAATTGTTTCGAAGAAAATGTTTCAAGTTATTTATTTTAATTAGTATTTAAAATATATAATTAATTTTTATAAGGTAAGGTAGCGATAATGTTGGTGAACTGCTTTTATCCACTGCTGAAATGTGTACTTTTGTATTCGTAAGGTAGCGAGTTCGATATCTGACTCAATCGATGAACGTCAAGCTGAAAGGCTCAATACGCATTGAAGTTCCATAGGTTCAATTATTCCAATTTGGTACAGCCTGAATAAAAGTATTCCAGTTACACTGTCGATATTGTCACTTAGTCATGCTTCAAAATTATGAAATGATTGAAGAGATCTGAGATTATAAAGCTGCAGAAATAAGCAGCAGTAAATGCATCGCAATATATTAAAATAAATACTATATATTTGATTTAACAAAGGTGCAAAATTTATTTTGAAACAATCACACATGAATAAACACTTTGCTTTAATAAACTTATTTTATTAAAATGAAATCAAAGCGTTGCATATATGGTTTCTTAAAATCGCGTAGATTTATGGTGTTTTTTTACCGATACAAATAAAGCAGAAAATTCAGCTATTTTTGATTTTTGTGGTGCATTTCCGTGTGCCTATATCTGTCCCCTCCTTTCAAGGACAAATCAGAGGAGAGACTTCGGAAACTATGGAACATTAAATGTGCATTGGCTTTCTCGGACTATTGTTAGCGGCTTTATCTGGCACATAATCCACTACTACCGATCTCAAAAACGACATGTTATCTCACGATTCAGCTAACAATGCCAGATTCAATATATTTCTTTCAGAACATATTTTTGTTGTTAAAAGTTCCAGAAGAAAGCAATATTGGTTATAATTGAATTGAAATAGTGTTTCGATGTCATTTCATATCACATAGTTAATATCGAAAATAATATCAATATCGTTTAAAAAGAAATAGTTATCTCAATGAAATTTAAATTCAGATGAAGTGATTTAAATCATTTTTTCCATGAGTTATAATCACACCAACAAAAGTATAACCAAATGACACTTTTATATAATATAATTTTTATTATAAATTTTATTTTGTTATAACGTTTTCTTCTTCAAGACTTGAAAAGACTTTCTTGAAATTTTTTCAAGAGAAAACAAGAGAAATTCTTTAGGTATAAAAAAACTCAATAGTATTCTTGATTATCTTGATTTTTAATTGACTTGCTTCAATTAGCTTAAATGCATTGTTAATAATTTTAAATATATAAATCCCTTTTTTAAATATAATTTTATCAAAATGCTAATAACTTAGTCATCGCAGGTTTTGTGTAGGTTAAATTAGAAAATTAGTTGGGACTAGGTTAGATTGAAATTTCTTCGGTCTTGAAAATCACAAGCCTTTATTTTTCGTGCAGGAATCAATTTATGTAGAATGGAGTTATAAAGTATTGAAAAACTTATTAAAAATGGTAAAGTAGTTTAAGATTTAACAGATAAATCTCATTTTGAAATGAAAAACGTCACCTAATGTATACACTGCCGATAAATCTGATTTATCATTAAATATATTCAAATTCTTATGTAATCAACCTGCATAAAGTATTAACTAAAAATATTTTCATTATAAAAATTACTAATCCAAGAAAGTGCCTTCTCATCTCTAATCTTATATTATAGTTTTCTTTCATAAAGATTAAAACATCTTTATAAAAAAATTACAAATCCAAGAAAGTGCCTTCTCATCTCTAATCTTATATTATAGATTTTTTTCATAAAGATTAAAACATCTTTATGAAAGAAAAGTATCATACAAGATTAGAGATGAGAAGGCACTTTCTTGGATTAGTAATTTTTATAATGAAAATATGCCAATGAATTTCAGAAGAGAAAAAGAATTTACTTGTCACTGGAGCCTCCGAGGTGACTTCTCCCACCTCATTCATAGCCTTAATGGAATAAACGCCAGCGTCCTCTGGTGTCACGTCGTCGATGACTAACGTCATGGTCCCATCATCAGATTCTTCCACAGTGAAGTGCCCGTTCAAAGAGATAGGTTTGCCGTCTTTAAACCTAGAAGCATTTCGATTCTGTTAGAAACAGAATTTAAGTAAATTTCACAAACATTAATGAATTTAATATTAAAATAATAGCCGAACATATATAAATATTCAGTTTTACTTTCTCATTCACTGCCATTGATTTTTGAACACTCTATATTAGACTAACTATCACCATTCTATAAAGATTATTTATAAAGATTTTATATAAGTTTTATAAAATAGGAATATAAAATACTTATTTAATAAAACTCATAAAAATGCTATTCCTTGGGATTAAAAATAAATAACAGGATTATTTTTAAATTTGTTGTTTGTTTTCAACAGCAAATTTGAAAATAAAACATTCAAAAATTTGACATCCGCTTTAATTAAATAAAAGTAGATATTAAATGAATAAAATAAATTATAAGAGATAATATTTTATATTCTAAAAAGTACATCTTGTGTTGACAAAATTAATCTATTTCTAGAAAATTTGTCCATTTTCTTCATAAAGTTTGGAAATAGCGTATAATGGCGAATAAAAAAATGATCTATTAATAAAAATTAAAAATTGATAAAGGGGAAAAAAGGAAAAAAAATAAGCTTTGAAAAATTTTCCTCTTCCCTTTTTCTTCGTTAGATGTTTCAAGACGAATTACACTGATAACGTGATGTCAATTTTTACCCCGTGATGACTTCATATATTTTATATTTAAATATTATATGTATTAATTTTATGAGTTCTTCTCAGATTACTTTTAAAGCGCTATTTTTAGTCAAAAAAATTACTCAAAATTAAATATTCATTTAATAACATATTTAAGTATTCTATTAATAAAGCATTTTCTTAAATATTCGTTTTAATACATAATTACTTCCAGTTAGTTTGCTTTGTGAGTTACCTTGAGTTTTGACTGTGCGAATTCCAAAACAGCAGATTATTAAGCAAAATGCAAACGAATTTTATACCGAAAGCTTAGAAAACCACTTTCTTTTCTAATAATTAAATATTTTTTCGAATACGTTTCTTTAAATTTTGCTTACTTTTTTATATGATCTGTCTTTTATTTATCACTCGTATATTATTTATAATAATTTATAAAATTAATTACATTAAATATTGTAATAATAATCATAATATTAATAACTAATTATTAAAAGTAGATTTTGTATGGTAGCATATTACATTTTATACAGATTTCACATTATATATTCTTATATATTTTTAGATAGTATATTTTTGATAATTTAAGAAGAGATAAGAGAATCCTACTAAATTCAGAAAAGTTAAAACGGCTAGTTAAGGTTAAAGAATAAGTATTCAGCAATATTTATCTTATTCCAAAAGAAAAAACAATCGGAAAAACACACGCGTTACATTGTTGATTGAAAAAAGGCCAACAACTTCTCACCATGTGACTTTTGGGTCCCCGCTCACTTTAGCAACTAATTTGCCAGGTTTACCTTCCACTAGTTGAGTAGGTTTTAAAGCTTGCTCCACTTCTGGTTTCTTTGTAGAAGCTGCAAAATGATATTACTTTGCATTAGATTAGACAATTTCATCACCATCTAACCAAAAACTTTAATATGGTATTGGATTACGAAAAGTTGTATTAGAATATTATAAATATTGGTTACGATAAAATATATCTAATTAATCTTAATTAATATTAGTATGTATATAAAATAAAATGTTCTTCAATGGTTGAGTTTTTTATAGATTTTTCTTATTTAAACTAGTTAAAAGATTGAAAAAAAAAGAAAACAGTTTTTGTAAATCAAACATATCTATCTATCTATCAATACAGATGAGATTTTTTTAAATTTACCTTTTACACTTAAATTGCCCTCAGTCGTGGCTTTTCCCATGTCATTCGTCGCTTCACACTTATACTTGCCAGCACAAGACTTGCTCACTTTTTTCAGCTTCAAGCTGTGAGCATTGTTTTCACTAGATATGATGTAATTCTTATTATTACTTAGATCCTCATCATTGAGGAACCTAAAGGGGGTAAACAAAATACCCAGATTTTATATATTAGAATTCAATAACGTTTCTCTTATTAAACCATTTTATTTCCACTAATATTTTGTATTTGAAATACGAATTTACACAAATATTATACAAGTTATTAAGACATTGTAACATTTTTAGCGTAACTTACCACTTTACAGCCGGTTTGGGGTAACCTTTCACTGTAGTGTTCAAGACAATACCAGAGTCACCTTCATTTACTTCAATATCTGATAATTTCTTTATGAATTCAGGGACCGCTAAAGTAATTGAAGAGATAGATTTATTAATAAAATGTAAATTATTTAGTAAATATATGCATTTATGTTATCAAATAACTTGGGTTTGACTTATGATTCGCGATTAAATGGATAGAGCAAGTAATATGGTTTAATGTTAGTGTCCAGTTTCATATGCACGCATGGAACAGCAGAGTAAGTATGCATGGTGAAATAAAAAAGGAATGTGTCTTGTTTCTTTTATGACAGTTTACTAAATTATTGTTAAAAGAAAATTTAAAATGATAAAATGGCGATACACTTTATTTTGGAGAGTCTTATTCATAGCTAATTTGTAATAGATTCTGATAAGAGTTTTTAATATATAACAATGATAAATAGAGAAAAAATTTTAGTCTTTACTATGTAAGAACAGTATCACAATGCTAGCTTTTAATTATATCAATTTATATATATATATATATATATATATATGATATGTACAAGAGTTGAATTCCAATGTACATAAATAACGTTTCTGAGTTCATTTAAAATATGTAACTTTTACAAAATTTGAAATTGTAAAATAATTTAAAAGCATTTATTTTAAATGCATGAGTTTCAGTTTAAAGAAATAGAACGATCCATATAATGCTCATTCCATACCTATTCTTGGCAGCATAACGTCATTATTTTTATTTTGGATATACTAGGGGTTTTTCTAAATAGGAGATAAACTATTTCCATGAACTGAGTTTGAGTGGAAACGAAATGCTAATGAAATGTATATAAAAATTCTATTTTGCAGGTAAATTTTTTATTTTCAGGTATGATTTATCGAGGCTTTGAAATTGCTTAACTAAAAACTGTGTTATAATATTTTTAAAAATAAATTAATTAAAAATGTATTCTAAACCACACCCGAGAGAATTATATCATGTCTACCTGCTTTAATCCACATTTGTAAGTACTTTGGAGCCTCATACGTATCGGATTCCTTGCACTATCGTCTTGAATACAAGTTTACGCCTGTTACTCAATTGCATACACAATGACAAGCGAAGATCACTTCTTAACGTGAATGATGCCTAATGTACAATTTCCACGGTTTTCATATTCAATGTTGCCATTCTTCCAATCACAGATATACATAGTTGTCTAGGTAAACCATGGACTGCACCTTAATGTTGTCAGAGTTTGGACTACTCATCTGTGGACACGAGCCTCGTAATTTTGAAACATGCTCTGGTGATGAGGTAACACTTAAGCTGGCATCCTAATCTTCAAGTTCACGTTACACCAGTGGATGGACATTGGATGTCAGAGATTAACGTGGACACGTCACCCACCTACAGAATCCCAGGAATTTCGTGGGAATGAGTGTCAGCAGCTTTCCAATTACTGCCTGCTGCAAATGATACCTCACTTTATTGATCTTATGGCAGGCGGCATGAAACTACTGAGCCACTGGGGATCAAACTATTTCACGTGCAACTGTTCCAGTAGGACTATAATTCTTTAAAAAACATTTTTTTATATTTCCGCTCAGTAAACTTTAAAAACAATAACATGTGAATAGTTCACAAGATAATCTGAGGGAGTGAAATGCAGGGTTACAGTGATGGTTTAGAGAGAAAAAACACTGTTCTTGTGACTGGGAGGCAACAGGTTTCATATCTTATTCCTCAGAGAAACGTCGTTCTGTAAATGTCAAACTTCCACTTATCTCAATGTCCCTCCACTGGAATAGCGAGGAAATAAGGGGTTGCCTATTTAGGTGTCAACTTCCTCATTTTGTCGTGGTTCAAAATGACGGGGTAGTTGACTGCGTTTACGAGGTGTGAAACAGCCGGCTATAATCAGCGAGGAATAGACAGCAGGAGATTCATCGTCATAATAATAATAACAGAACAATAATAAATGAAAATATCAATTGCCATAAACCAGGAGGTGAAAAAATGTTATGGTTTTATTAAAAACTAGGCAAATAAGCAGTGCTGAAATACTGCTCAGAATGTTTACAGTTTAAACTATATATATGTTATAAATTTTTTAGTTTATTAGAGAACAACACAATCAAAGTTTGGAGCTTTTGTGATTTTTTAGTGGTAAGCGAAAAATTTTATTCATATTTAATTGTATAATATATAGATTATACATCTATAATACATTATATAATATGTGAAAATATTGGAAATTATCATTTCACTTTCCAATTCAAATAAATTAAGAGTAAAAAATAATTATGTTTATACAAATTATACAAAATAATTTCATATAGCCTGTTTTACTGTGGTACAACTACATATTTCTTTAAACGTTCAGTCCTACAGAAAATTTGATTGAGAGAAATTTTAAATTTAGCACTTTCCACAAGAGACATTTAATGGATGAAACAACAGTTCCAATGTGTTTTTATAACAATTACTTTAGTGAAATGAAATCTCTTTTTGTCTAAAATAAGTTGTCTTGGGCTTACTTTTTATATTCAAGTTTCCAGTGCTAGCCTTCAATCCGTGCTCGTTCCTCAATTCACAAGTATAAGCACCGACATCGGCAGTGGTTGCATCATTGATAGTCAGGGTGTAGACGTTGTTTCCTTCATCCGTGACTTTGATGCGTTTGCCGTCCACCACCAAGTCCTTACCGTCTTTGGACCTGCAAAATGTTCAACTTATGTCTCAGACTTTAATAGAATCCCGTAAAATATAGTTTAATAAATATTTTTCATTTGGTTCTTTCAACTATAGTAAAAATTTGAAGTACTTTTAAAGTATAAAAATTTTAGTTTATATTTGGAGCAGATGCAATCAATATACGCGGTCAAAACTTCCAATACTTACAGTATACAAAAATTAATAATAGCCGACACAGCAACCAGTAAAATCTATTTATTCTGATGACATGTATTTCCACAAATGCGGTAACTTCGTTACTTTACATCTACAAGGATATTATTCCATTTATTGAAATATTTTATCTAAATATTATAAGCAAACTATGTAGTTTTAACTAATTTGATTTGAAGCTCAGAAAAATGTTCGTTTTAAATGTAAATTAATTGATATTGAAGGAGACTATTACAAGTTATTTAAACATGTTTCACATGTTATCTTCCGGAAGGACTATTCATGTGCAACAAGGGAAAAAAATCAAGAAAACTTCCAAAAACACAGTGCGATAGAGATATGTACATGTAAAAAACAGAGAAACAACACTCATTTAACATTATTCAGTAGTGTAAAGAACACGGAATTTTAAACTTTTAAAAGTGCACTTCTAGTGGGCAAAAGGGAATTAAATCTAAATTAATATTCTAGCTTGAATTCATACATTAGGTTAAGTAATTTCGATTCATTTCAGGTTATCTATTTTTGGTAAACGAAGCCACTGAACATAGCCAAGGCACTGCTTGTCCTTTTTTTGGACCTTGCTCCACAAAACCCAACCAGCCAAACATGGACAATTACTTTGAAATTTTAAACCAGTTTTATGTGAGATGATTTTCATTTAACCTGCTACCATCTTTCGCAACTTTTAACTGCATAAAAGGTGGGATACAATAATAATTGGAACTTAAGCGATTGCTCGTTGTTTGCGAGCAATCGTTAGGAGTATCTATAATAAAGGGAGGAATGACAGAATTAGATGAGTAGCAGATGTATGGGTGTTGGACGTCCAACCATTACTAACGTCATAAAAATTCAGACGCTGCTTGGTAAAATAAGATTGGCGGCAAACAATGGTTCTGTTGGCGACAGAGTACAATGTAAATAAAGAAGAAATATTTCCACGAACACGAGTCAATTGTGTTTGTCACTGTCTATAACTCATCTTATTTTACGAGAGGTGCAGCTTGCGATATCTTGTGTGATTAATAATGTGTCATCATTCGAAACAATAATATCTGCTACTCATCTGATTATCATTCAACCACTTGGCATAAGTGCTTACAAAGGCAGCATCTGATGAACATTCCATTTTCTAAAATACTCACTTTCAGTCTTGCAAGCCATCGCAATGTGACTCTTCTGTAGCTTAAATAAGAAGCCTTTTCCATGAAATACACTCACATTATCACAGGAATGACGTTTCACATTCTCCGAATAAAATATATATCGTTCATTTTGAACCATGTGTCTCCCACAACGCTTAAATGGACTCAATGCTAGAATGTATAGATGGTCATAACGTTTTAACTCTTCAATGTAAATATTTATTCAGGAATTAATTGCAGTAATGAAGACAATCACTTTTAAGAAAACAAGGTTTACCAGTGTTATTAGGATATTTTCTTTTTATTTCGCTAATTGTAAATTTTGAAGAGCTTGGTCCAACACGACATCTTTATGAATTAATGATTTTTAAATGAATGAGACTAATAAAATGAAATAAATAATTATACTTCTTGTTGCTGATTTTTTGTCGGTTCTAATTTGTTGTACTTATACGTTGCAAAAAATGTGATACATGTGTGAGATGTATGGAATGTTATTTACAATCCACGCTGGGCGATTATGGTTTCTAGTTAAAACTAAAATGTGCATGTAAGTGAGAACTCACCACTTGAGGGTGGGCAGCGGATTCCCGTTCACCTCCACGGTGAACTGAAGAGCCTCTCCTTCAAGTCCTTCCACGTTTTCCATTCCTTTCACAAAAGTCGGCGAAGCTACGGGGAAAATAAAGGCATTATGCTAGATTTTTTGTAAAGTCCGTTTCTTGAAATTCGCAGAAGCTATAGTCATGTGTTAATAAACGATGCAATTATCTTATATATTTTAATGTACACGTAATTAATTTTACACGATTTGTGACTTTTTTTCTTGATTTTTGATAAAATATAAATGACAGTGTTATTTGTTACTTTTATATGTCTTTGTCAGGTAACTTAAAACACCAAGATTTTATAAAGCACAAAGTTTTTATACATTTTACAAGACAAAAAGACAGTAAAGTGACGCATTTCATTTCTATTCACATGTTAAGAATTAAAATGTATATGAAAAGACAAAGTGTTAATACTTTAAATAACAAGACAAATATAAAAGTGATACATTTCATTGTTACTCCTATTTTGAGTATTAAAATTGTAAGAATAATATGCAATTTTTCAATCTAAAATTTATTTAAGGATTTAATTATTATTTCTACCGAGTTTCCGTAAGAAAGATATTTTAAACTGTAAGCCATGGTGTAATAAGTCTTCGTATGCAAAAACTAATTATCAAGTGACGGACAAATCAAACCAAGCCGAAAAGAAAGATCGCATCAGCGCAAACGCCGCACTTCAGGAAAATAACTTTAAAATATTTTAAATCGAAGAGCAACACCGTATCTGCATAAGCTACACCTTCAATAAAACTGCGAGAGGTATCAATACGAATATCACAGTCGGAAATAATTGGACTATGTTGTGATGAGTTAACATATTAGTTCATACAAATGCACATCATTAAAAACGACCTATAAATTATTAACTAAACAATTTATAGATCAAAACAATCCAAAATATAATTAGATTAGATGAGCACATTGTCTTAATAAAATTACGGAAATATAATCTATGATAGCTGATCTACCATTAAATTTTAATTGAAAGAATAGTGGAAAATAGAAGAGAAAACTATTTTCTTTTTATAAAGCAATGGAGTTGGCATGAGAAACTAGAGCAAAAATATAAATTCAGAAATCCTGGTTTCAAAGAAAATTTTACTCGTTTTTTTAATCATGAAATTCGGTAGCTGCTTTTGTTCTGAGGAAAGATAACAAGGAGAGAGAGAGAGAGAGAGAGAGAGAGAGAGAAATATATTTAAAACTTGATTTATATATCCTTATTCAACGCTTGTATTATCAACGGACTTGAATCCAGACAAACACAAAATAATGTGGCAATTGCTGTTAGATTGACACGGATCGTCATTTTAAGCTGTTTAATCGATTTCAAGAAATAGAATGATACATTTTGACCTAGAAAAGGTCTTCCACGAGCTCTACTATAACAAATAATATCATATAGGATTCTGGAGATAGAATGTTTATCATCTGCAAAAACAATTTAATTTGTCAATAAGACGAAGGATCTAAAATGAAGTAATCAAAAATAGGAATCAAGAGGGTAGTCTGTAAGCAGGTAAGCTAATTATATGGATTTTTTCTTTGATCTCGATATACAGTATAAATCCCAGAAGGTTCAGAATTAATTATCACCATACTAATAAGAACGTAGAAAAAAAGAATATTCTATGGCTGAGAGAGAGAGAAATTAATTGACTTTTAGTATCTGAGACAGTGTAGAGCTGTATTATCTGAGAACACGATGAATAACTTTCGAATAATTTTTGTTCCAAGTTTACTGGTAAAGGATTTAAGTACGTTCATTTCACAAAATAATTTTTAAGCTGGAAATAATATGTATTCTAAGCTTTGCAATAATATTTATTGGAGATTAAAAAACACCAAGGGAGGAGTAAACATTTTTAAACTATTAAATGACAATTACTATTTTAAAGTTCACAAGGAAAAACCGATGTACATTTCTCAAGAAATATCGATTGAAGAAAAGGACCCTTTTTTAATTTGGAAAAATAAACTTCCCGCACAGTATATTCAATTGTCTTTTCCTAGTCTGAATTTTAAAAAAATATTTTGAAAAGTTGCATTAATTTAGTGTTGGGGATATTCATTGAAAAAAAAACTTGCCTTTGACTACGACATTGCTGAATTCAGCTTGGTTTCCAAGACTGTTAGTTATGACGCAGGAATAGCTTCCGGAGTCGGTGGGTTTGGCGTTCAAGACTTGCAGAGATTGCTTGGCTCCATCACTCGAAATTTTGATGCGCTCACCTGCACTCAGAGGTTGACCGTCTTTGTACCTAGGTTGCACCAAAGTTTTGAATGTTTTTGATAAAAACATGAATAGTTAAATCACAAAAGATTTATTCAATAAACATGGGTGATAAAATAAGCAAACAATTCCCATTCTGATCAGTTCCCGTGAGTTCATTTGATTTTGATTGAATTTTGTGAAAGATATTTTGGATTAAGTGATTAAACAAAGGACCGAACTTTTTCACTATGTGGAAGAAATGCTATCGACTGGAACAGAATCAATTTATAAAGGAAATATAGAAATTTGGCTGTTTACAGAATGTTAAGTCATTTTTTACAGAAGATAACTGCAAAGTAAGAATAATATTTTAACGCTAAATTTCTATATAGATTACTGTGACTTAGCATCTAAACTATTTATGTTATGTCACACCCTAAGAAAACTGCGTGATATGGTTTTAATCATTGGAACAAAGCGGTTGCTTATGAAGCGTACTGTATTGTAGCGGAGTTGTGTCACCATTACTGTGAGATAATTTTCGATCAAAAATAGAACAAGTATTATTGCCCAGAACATGTTTCCAAGTCTAACAGGTCAAATTTTATAGCATTGTAATGAATTTTTAATATTGACATCTATGATATTCGCTTTCTAATAAAAAGCAAATAATTAGTTGTTGAAAAATGTTAACTCGTCGTTATTCAAATAACTTAGTTTCATGTCTAAAAATCTTTAATACTCGTATAAATCCCTATTGTAAAACATTTTAAGGTAAATGACTATGTTTAAGAAAATACTTTTTTTATCAATGTAATAAAGGCATCTACTTAGAATGTTAATCTCTGGTGAATATAGTAATTTTGTTTGAACTAAGCTGTATACAGAAATATTATAATACCATTTCACTTCAGGAACGGGATTTCCTTCAATTTGTACATCCAATTTCAGAGTATCTTCTGCCATAACAGACATGTCCTTTAGTCCTTTTGCAAAAGATGGAGCAGCTATAGATGAATAAAACTTCATTAGAAAAGCTAAAACAAAATATAAGGTACATAAAGGTATAGATTATATCAGTTCTGTTTCTCAAAGACCAAATAATCAAAGTTTTAGTTAAAGTATACATTAAAGAATATAAATATTGTATGTTCTATTTGTTATCGTATAAGTGTTTTTTTGTACATGTAGAAAAACTTTGGTTTTAAAAATTACTGTAAGTATGGATAACAAAGTTAAGAAGTTTACTTTTGAACTATTGAACGAATGGCTAGTAAAATGACCATTCAACTGTAAGATAGCTGTAACATAAAACATTTTTTAATCATTGAATAAAAACGTTGCCCCTATTGCAATTTCAAAATGTTCTTTTTGCGATAAAAGCTATGCTTACTGCTATTAACACTGTGGTTAAAATTTCAATTAAAATAGTCACTAAATTCAAATGATTTTGATACAACTTGCAATTGTGTTGAGTTTCAATTTTAAGAGCAATCATGAATACTGAGTTAAAAACTTTTTCTAATCACGAGAAAAGTATTTTCAAATATCTTTTGAAAGGGAATTTCCCATTTTGCATTTCTGAAGAAAGCAATAAAAAAATTTCAAAGTTATTATTATTAAAAGAATTGCAGTATCTTAAAAATATTTCTCGTGCGATGTAAAAATAATTGAATGACATTCGGCTGTTAGAGTATCCAAATCCATAGTCAGACTGTTAAGCGGTGATAAACTAAAAGCATACATTTGGTTACAAATCAATATTTTTTTTAATTGCATGATGTATTATGTTTCCAGCTGCCTATTTCCATCAATCAATGATCCACGATACAGTCACCTACCACTCAATTTTATGCCACGATTTAGCAGAAGTCTTAACTTAATCTCATATCTTTATTGCCAAATTTGCATATCACACCAGTATCGAGATATTAGCCCTTATAAATATTTCACACACATGCGCGTAGGTAATGTAGTTACAACTTTTTTAATATCTCTAAGGAACCAGTAAGTTGCCTTCTAAGCGAGAGCAACACCTTCCGCAAGAAGCTGTCATTGCTTTCTCCCTATATTGTTCGTAAGCTGAAAAACTTGAATTGGACATTTTATTTTAAGCTAGTAAATGAAATTTGATATATTTAAAAAAACATGTAAAAGACTCTAATTAAAACTTGTATTTTACATTTAAAGTTTTAACAAATGGAATATTTTACTTATTTTAGCATTAGTTATGATAAAAAAGCAATTGCAATGCAGATATGGGATGTAAAACAAAATATATTTCTATATCATGCTGGATAGTAAGAAATGCGACTAACACTTGACAGTGAGAGTGCAGGAAGATTCCGCCTCTCCCATCTCATTGGTGGCTCGGACACTGTACTTCCCTCCATCATCCCTCTTCACGTTCTTGATGACCAGAGTGAATGTTTCTTCATCAGCAAACAAGAATCGGATTCGACCACCAGTGGACACTTCCTTTCCTCCGTGGAACCTGAAATACACGGTATCATGTCAAAGTTATGTATTATATGGAAAATTTTACCAATGTTACATACACTGTTTTTTCAAAAATTAACGGAATAAACTGTTTTTCTAGAGAATAAATGTACTGCAATAAAACTTTTTGTTAAGTTTCCTTAACATAATAGAGTGAATGTATGAATTAACATAATGGGGGAATTAATATCTTAACTGGGAACCTTCAGTTTTTCTTCGATGCACAAATCTTAGCCGCATTCAACTTCGACTTTGACACCAGGAGTAATAAATTCACGATAGGTAATGTCACTGGAATAACGGAAAGTGGTAATTGTTGTTCGGAGTTATTATTTCCTTCCTCTCGTGTTTATTGATTTTGGTAATTTCACTTCCAACCCTTCGCAAATCTTCCTGATTTGGGATCTGGTATTCCCAGTTTTATATTTGTATTTAATATTCAAAAATTTTACTGATACTTTTTTATTAAGAATTAAAATCGAAGCACTGTGTTTCATCTTATAAATTTAGTCAAAGCAATACAAAATACTATAATCAGAAAAGAAACGAACACTCTTTGCTGGCCATTAATACATGATAAAAGTAGCAAAAGTAAGTGATATGCTAAGTATTTTAGCATGTAATAATATTAAATGTAACAAGGAAACTCTAAATATATATTTTTCAGAATTATAGAGCAGTTTTCATTTTAGAGTACACGTACATTCTTTCATTTATCATATTTAAAAATTTATGCAAAGAATAAGGAAATTTTACCTTTAGAACAATTATTAATGCAAAAATTAGATTAAATTCATTTAGTTGATTCATAATCACTAAGAATAGAAATGACATAGTCATAAGTTGAAAATTATTTGTAATTAACCATTTTCAGAATTCAAATTTTTAGTTCTAAGAAAAAAAAATATTTGGAAAAATTTAACGATACTTTAAAGGTTAAGTTATTATAATACGTTGTAATATTAAATGAACTGAAATGCAGAAGTAGCTTACCAAGTAACCTTTGGTTTCGGATATCCTGATATTTTCAATTCAAGCATAGCTGAACCACCTTCCGTTGCTTCAGCATCCGCTAATTCAGCCTTGATACTTGGTGCCTCTACTTGCCTCACCACACCTTAAAAAATACACAAATTCGTTATTATATGCTTGAAAAGGCTTATAAACACATTATAAACGCAAAATTTTTGAATTATTAACTCCTCATGGAGGTTATGACATAGTTTGCAACAGGGGGATGATTGTTATTGTTGAACACTTCCTGTTTTGTTTCTTTCGTAACTGAGGAAATGTTTATGGCTTCACGAATGTTTTCATCACATTTAGCTTGTTCTTATTAACACAAGTGAAGTCTAAGTTTCAATTTACAAATTAAATAATCCTTTTTCCAGGGTACCATTATTCCTGCTAAGTTTATCTTTATAGCAATATTTTGGCTTATAATTTGTTGTTGTTGTTTTTGATCGTCCTCTCTCTCTCTGATGGAGTCAGATCAGATCATTGAAACCATTGACATTAATGAAATCCAGTACAAGAAATGGACAATTTTGAATATCCTTTCCATTCCACTCCAAGGCAGTCTAAAATGTGCTGAGGTGATGCCTTTCTTGCCGGCATTTGGGGCAAAAAGGAAACCTCTTGCTACCCCCAGAATATGTGTGCCAACTGGCTAGTCGGGACAGGCATGTGTTGGTCTGCCTGTCACAAGGGAGAGATAGGGAAAGTCCTGGTCTTTTGCCTTTATACCAGTAGTGAAGGTATAAACCGCTTTTTTATTTTGGGCCTTTTGCTTCGAGAATAACTCTAAATTTGTGATATTTGAGATAAAAGGGACCGGATGCCCAAGTACTTCTTTTGCAAGAGTGTCGGAAAATTCCTTTCCGTAGATATTAATATGGGATGTGATCCATGGAAAATGTTTATAGCTATCAAAGAGTATCGATACACCATCAGATGAAAATTCAGATCTCGATATCTTGAGGATTAAAATTAATTGAACCGGGAAACCTTTAAAAATGTAATTTGTAATTATATTGGAAGAGAGAAGTGAGCTGAGATATTTTCTTAGTAAATTGTAACTTACCTTGCACTGTAAGCTCTGCACTGCAGGCAATCTTGCTGCCTGTGCTGGTGCTGGCGACGCAAGTGTAGAGGCCAGCATCCTCCGGTGTTACGTGTTGGAACATGAGAGCAAGACTGTCCTGCTCTTCGTTGAATATCACTTGGAAGCGTTCATTAGCCTCAAAGAACTGGCCGTCCTTAAACCTGCAAAACGAAGCAACAATTAGAGTGGTATTTAAGGTAGATATTTTAAGAATTGCAACTATTAAATAAATGTAGTCAACACATGATACATAGTTTCATGTTTCCAGAATTAAACTCTTTTAATTTAAATTTAATGAAGTTTATGATTAATTTAAATTAAAAGTAAGTCATTTGTAAGTCTGACCACAATAAACAAGTTTTATATTTTCTAGGAAGTTGAGCCCGAAACCGTGATTCATCGCCCTTTGAGATCAATGTTCACAGATTTGCTTGAGAAGGAAAACAAGAGTCACTTAAAGTTGAGAACGTTTCAGAAAGATAGATAGATTCAGTAATTGGTAAATAACTGTGTTTGTTGAGTCATGGATAGAAATGGATGCCACGAGAATCATTTATCAACAGAATTTAGAAATAAAAGAGTTGCAAGAAAGCGCAATAAAGTAAATATGGAACTTTTTAGAAAAGCAGCCACAACGACTGACCATGGTATAGTCACAGCTTATCGTAGAGGAAGTTATACCATAATTAATGAGAAAGCTGTGGCTAAAAATCAAAAGAATCGAATACAACTTTTACGTGCCTTGATTCAATGCAATACATATATTTCATGAGCACTCAATTAAGTACAAAGTCTCACAGTATAAAAAGAGATCATCTTCAACTACATGTCTATAAAATTTTAGTTAACTTTTGTTGAAGCTACTGTCACAGCTTTGAGTCATTCCCGTAACCATATGGTTTTATTTTCAGTCAAAATTTTTTATGCAAAAATGTTTAATCAAAGATTTATAGATTAGCAAATAAAACTTGCAAGCAAAT
This sequence comes from Latrodectus hesperus, assembly GCA_037975125.1. NCBI lineage: Eukaryota > Metazoa > Arthropoda > Arachnida > Araneae > Theridiidae > Latrodectus > Latrodectus hesperus. The sequence goes on from CM075852.1 coordinate 57,630,804, forward strand.
TTATAGGTGATGTCACACATTTTTTAAAATAAAATAATATAAATATTTCATGTTATAATTCATAGAATAAAATACATATTTTAACAGACACAACAAAAAGCGCAGTAGTAATAAATGTATAGAGAAAATGATAGAGATGATTACAATTTCTAAAACTGGAGTGTTTTTTCAGTTTTAGAATTTTTCTGACATAAGATTTTGTTAAAACATTTCTTTATAGTAATTTCAACATAACACAGCAACATAACAGTTATGACTTTTTTAAAAAAATACTTATTTGGTGATAACCTAACAAAAACTATGAATTTACGATTCTCTGCGATAAATCGTCAAAAAATGGAAACCGTTATCAAATGGCATTTGTTAGTAATTAAAAATGATCAGATGTTATTTAACTGCACATTCTGCTTATCATACAAATAATTTACAAAAAATATTGCAACAAAAATAATTGAGGATCCTTAAGTGGAGTAAAAACGAGCAACGATGCATTACTCACAAAAACTCTTTATATTTCACCTTGCAGAACTCAAATGGAGATGAGGTGGCTTATCGTTCAATTGTCATCTTTTTGCCCACGAGTTGCAGACCAGGATTAACGATTTAAAGTGTATTCCGAACCACTATAAGCATCTAAGCTCAAGATGGGATTCAAACCTACGAACTGAAGAACCGAAGGCAAGTGCACTAACCATTTGGCTAACCATATGGAGGAAACATCTTAGATAAAAAATACACCTTTAGTGCTAAATAGTGGTAATTGCAGGTTTATATAATAGCCCTAAATTTTATTTGAAGCCCATAAGCGTGTTAAAAATCTAAATTGATCCAATAGGTACCTTTCAACAATGGGGATTGCAAAAGATGGAGAAGTACTAAATTTACATACATCTTTAGCAGCTTCTTTTATGTATTGATTTGAAGAAGTTAAATGAGAGGATATATATATATATATATATATATATATATATATATATATATATATATATATATATATATATATATATATATATATATATATATATATATATATATATATATATATATATATATATATATATAGCACACACACAGCTAGATCTTACTTTAAATTTTGGGAATTATTTAGTAAAGAAATAAAAGATATTTTCATAATGTTTAATTATTATTTATCTAAAAATAAAAAAATAAATAGTTTTACTTAAGAAAATAGCATTATGTTCCATTGTGGACATTACAACACCACATGTACACACTTTTTTTAAAATTAAGAATCTAGTAATTTTGCAGTTGGAGTCTGTTTCGACGCATTATTAATACAAAAACAATTTTCATATGATGCATTAATATGAAATATAAATTCTTCAAATTTGCTTTAAAACTTTAAAATGCACAGAGAAAACTTCAGATCTGAAAATTTATGAAATGTTTACTGCCTTGAACAGTGATATATTATTTACTATTAGTATATAGATTATTTATACATCAGAAACAAATGCCTTACCATCTGAATTTTGGGGTCAAGGGGCGAGGAGAAGGTTCCCTTCCTTGCTCGATGTCTTCTAGTCCTTTGAAAATGTCTTTGTGTTCTATTCAAAGACAAAAAAAAAGTATCGTAAGACAAGGAATACGACGAAGCATAAGAGTCGAATACAGCACTGGATAGTACTTACTGACGACACTCAGGTTGCCGATGCTCTTGTCCTCCCCTTCAGCATTCGTGGCTATAACCGTGTATGTTCCAGCATCTTTCGGAACGACGTGGTCTAGGATGAGCTCGAACACTTCTTTGCTCTCGTAGGACACGCGAACTCGGTCGTCGAACTTCAGCAACTTCCCGTCTTTCAAGCTGTGGTGAAACAAATTGAATGTGAGATGATACCTTGCTATAGAAGACGATAATCGTTTTTAGTTTTATGAACTATTTCATGCATAATTGAATTATACTTTTCCATAGTTGACGATTCATAAGATCAAGATTAAATGTGAGAGGTATATCGCAAAAACATTTGTCTGTAAACCTTGGATCATCAGAAAGTATGTATAGGTATTCATTAAATGCAAAAGTTTTAAGTCTAACTGGTTTGCACAGAATGATTGTAGCATGTTGAAAAAAATAAAAGTTTTAAAAGTTGGATAATCTTATAAGTAAATAACAGTTTTCCAACGTGGATAATCTCATAAATTATCTATGGGAAAGCTTTAAATTTTTAACTGATTATCCATTTAAAACTTGCCAGCTTGGACTTCCTACGCTTTGTAGAGGACAACATTCTCAGGTTTGTTAAGCTGTCATATTGCTTAAGACAAATAAATATTCATGAAAGATTCACTAGGCTGGATGTTCAAAACATATGCGATCTAGCTAAATGATCTCTGATAAGTAATGCTTCAGTGCTTGTAAAATGAAATGGTATTGTGCTGCGAAAATAATTTTTACCTTAGAAAGGTAAATGACGCCATTAAAATTAATAAACTATTGCGTAAGAGATATAGTGAATGGGGTCACGGGCGCGGGCGAAATATATTTTTTCGAAATGAGTTCTTATCATTATATCCAACTTATATATCGTCCATTAATATTTTAGCGATAGATTGCAAACAGTTTTCAAGGAATAATTAATATAATCGTATAAAATATTCATCTTTTTCTTAGGAAAATTTCCAAATTCTATTAATTTATCAGATAAAATGTTATTTTGATTATCAAATATTTTGAAAATAATGTACACATCAAATTATGTTTATTCTTGCTAAAATTATGGTTCAACATTTATAATTCAAATAATTATGAGAATTTTTTGAATTCGAATTCAGCAAAACAGGAGTTATATTTTGTTTTAAAAAAGAGATAACACTTTAAACTGTGGAAACAGTATCTATTTACTTATCCTATTAGAAGATTCATAACTATATCAATTCTTATAATTTACTCTGAAATCGAAATTTAACTCATGAGATTATCAAGTGCATACCAGCCATGTTAAGCAAACTGAACTACATCCATTTTTTTTGTAAAATTTCTTTTATTGTGTTCTTACTTTGCACTAGTGAACCAATTTTATATTCATTAATTTGCATATGTAAACCGATGAGCACAAGCATTATACATAAAAAGCGCAGCAACAAGAACGTAAGAAGTGAACATGATTCCACTTGTTTATCTAATTTTTAGTTAATTATGAAGGTTAAAGTGTAATCCCCTTTAACAAATTAAGAGTCATTAATTATTTACATTTATAATATATTAGTTTATACGCAAAATTTAGATTTATACTACAGAAGATTTATATGCAGTTAAATTTACATTACATAAGTTACGCTTAATTTAGTTTTAATTTTAAGAAGAATTACCAGTAATTCATTCAAAAAACATTTTTTAAGACAATAGTATTTCGAAATATTTCCTTACATTTTCACTTCCGGCTCAGGATTGGCTCGCACCACAATCTCGAACCGGACGCTCGTACCTTCCAAGAGCTGCGTCTCCTTGTTCAGTTTCACTTTGAAGACAGGAGCGTGAGGGAGGACCGTTCCTCCTGGGGTGGTCGGGCGAGAGTCTTCTTTTGGCAGACCGAGCAAGGCTGAAATACATGTTTACATGTTAAAGTTTCCTTACATTATACGAACCAAATTGTTATGACCATTTGTTAATATCATCATACAACCGTTAACGAACGTTTTGTGAGATTAGTTGAACTGTAATTTTCACTACAAATCGGGCAGTTCACTGGTTTATATGGACATGTTAAATGCTAAATTATAGCATATAAGTAAGTCCAGAAATATTGTTACAAGAGACATTTGCGTCTTACTTTAAGAACACATTGTGGTTTAATGTTTTCATGGTGCAGATAATGATTCCATTATTATAGTTTCAGTATACTGCAATAAAAAACGCAAATAATTTACAAACTCTGCAGTTTGTAAAATACAGCCACCTCGACATGAAATTCAGTAATCATCTTTTACGAGTCGAGTGTAATGTACAATTTACTGTTAAGTGCAATATACTTTGAATCCAGAAAAGGATTTTAAAGTTCATAAAATATACGCATTTGCTCAATTTTTATTTTCCTCTTATGTTGGAAGTTTTATTAAAATCTCACATTCATTTCAATAATTGAATATATATTTTGTTTGCAAAACGTAATTTAGTTTGAAACTTTAAGAAGTTCAAATGCTACCAGTTAAATATTAAAATAAAATTATGATAGTTATTTTTTAAGAGTAAAGGTTTTTATAGAATCAAGTTTAAATGGATAACCATTTTCTTCAAACCCTTTAAAAAAATAACATTTTAACACTTTTTGTAAAAAAATTTAATTTTGTTACAATTTTAATAATAGCTGAAAATTTTAGTACACAGCAATTTCTCGATGAAGATTGTTATACTAACAGAAAAAAATACTTCCAGAGTAATTATGAAAATTCCCTTTTATAAGTTTTGATAAAGAATTTGTCATTAAAATCAATACAATATTTATGAAATAAAAGAATATTTTACAAAATGTGTGCAGTTTATAAATGAAAATAATGTATACTTTATTTATCTTTTGCGTTACATTTTTATTGTATCCAATTTATATTGATACATATTAAAAATAATTATGGATAATAGATGATGTGTAGAAAAAAATGGTAGTGATTTTTAGCATAAGTAATTGAAAATTAATTTCATTATTTATAAATTCAAAGTCTCGTAAAAGTTACTTGTGATCAAGAGTAGAAATGTTAACTGAAAAAGGCTAATTTTGACAGGTAGAAACCTCACCGATAAATAAGAGTTAATAAAAATAACTATAAAATTTGAAGAAATTTCTCACTTACAGAGACTGACTCTGAGAATAAATCATTATCTGCTGAAACAATAACTTTGAAGAAAATGCTATTTGGAGACAATGAAAACTTAACTGCAGATACTGTAGCTATGAAAATTTATCTCATCAATATACATTCATTAATAAGATTAATCACGAAAATCAGTGGAAATAAATCGATATTAAGTATTCAGCTAAAAATTTATTAAAGGTATAATGTAAAACATGATAAGTAAGTTTCTATAATACATTGCTCAACATTGAAAATGCAACACCAAGAAGGAGTGGCCAGAAAATTATTCAGATTTTAGGGTAGATGCACCTTACCTAGTTATACAAATAATGTGAATTGCGCAGCTCTTCAGCGCACATAGGATAAGATATAAGGATTAGGAACCGGCAGAGTGGGCAATATTCGCACGGTTATTGCTGCTTGGAAAATAATCGTTGAAAGCTTGTACTTGTCGCCTGTAATTGCAGAGAATGTCAGGCCATCGTCGACGGAATCAGTTCCAGCAGAGAGACGAGTTCACTAGGGCCACGAGGATCGGATTGAGAAGGGCAGATTGGTCCTTACTGTAAATCGCACTTGACAGACACCTGGAAGCGTCCACAGTGTATTAGCCGTGGTAATGAAGGTTAGAACAAGGAACTGTGGAATGTTTGCAGAGTGCCGGTGCAGCCAGAGTGATGTCAGCACTCGTGGATCGACGTGTCTGACAGAGGCGGATTTGCAAAGCACGTCTACCGAAATTCTGCAGCATGTACAAGACATTCTGGATGCTCCTATATGAAGCAGAACCATTTGATCATCGATTGGTTGTTTATTATTCGTTGTTATCTCTGTTTGCCGAGTTTCGTCACTTTCTGACAGCTCCTTTTTGGTGTTGCATTTCAATGTCGGGCAATGTATAAGGATTTTCTTAAGGCACAAAATAATAAAATATTTTAAATAAAATTTCTCTTAATATTAATTAGTAGACTGCAGCCAATCATGCACACTTTATTATAGTATTTTTGCTTGCATTTATTTTTCATTTTGCTTTCAGTAGCATATAAGTTGCTTTTCCGTTTGTTTGAGAATGTTTAATTTACGGAAAACAAGAACGATTTGCTTGCACATAGAATATACTTGGAAATGGCGATTCCTCCGCAGCTGCAATATTTGAAGATAATAATTGCCTTCACTTATACAGAATCTGCAAATATCGTTTAATACGCAAAAAGAATGCTTACGTTATCCCTTCTAAATTTCAAAAAATAAAGTAATGCCAAGTTTCAGATGATAGAAAATAACACGATTTTACTATTAGAAAGAAGTCAAAGGACATTTTGGGGCGGGTTTTTTTTTAAATAGAACTCAAAGAAAAATTAATTTAATATGTATTATATATTTTAAAGTAGTTAATTGCCAAAAAAAGAAAGAAATGATCAGAAAAAAATCGCTAAATACAACGCAACAAATGAAAAAAAAAAAAGATATTTATATCAAATTTACTTCACCGGTTTATAAGCTCCCAATATTTTGACTCATATTTAGTTTCAAATTGTTCACATATTTATGATTCAAATTAGTATCAATTACTTAGAAATGATATTTTAAAGTAAAGTGTGCATTTATTAAAAAAAAACCTAATCATAAACGTTATGTGGATAATGGGTGATGTGTGATGGACATCACAGATCCCATGCACAACTGACCGAGCTTGAGGTTGAGCGGCGCACTGCAAGAGGCGGTTCCTTTTTCATTAGAGGCGACGGCCGTGTAGAGACCTCCGTCATCAGAAGTAGCATCTTTGATGACCAAAGTGTGCTGCTGACCAGTGGTCGAGGTTTCGATGCGCTTGGACTTGGCTATCTTCTTGTTGTCTTTCAGCCAGGTGACGCTCGGGGCTGGAGAGCCATCCGTCTCGCACTCCAGTACTGCCGTCTCGCCCACTTTAAAAACAAACAACTATTAATTTTAGTATCACAAACAACATCTCAAAACAAAAAATCGATTCAGTCATTTCCTAACATCTGAATCGGTGTTAGAACGTATAGTAACTGAGTTAAAGAATGAAATATATTTGACATATTATTTTCTTTTCTTCTTATAATTAGAATTATAAAATTGAGGCTAAATTGTGGTGGCATCATAACATTGAATTTTTTTTTTTTTACTTTCAGGGGTCTTAACTCAAGAAAATTATTGAAGTCTTAATTGATTATTTGAATTGGACTCGAGTTACAAATAAAAACTTTAAGTTTTTATAGTCACAGATTTTAATTTATTTTGCGATATATTTGTTTACCAAAAATATATTTTTCGAGATACGCCACGAGGGGATTTCGTAAAATCAATTTGGTTTATTAAATATAAAAATTACGCAACTATATTAGTTTATTAAAGTCATGTAATAGCTTTTATCCGTGTGGACTCTTCAGAAATGGGGTTCATTGGTATGTTCCCCACCTGGCCATAGAAAAATCAGTGTCGGATTGAAATAATAATCTAAGCAACAATATTGAAAAATGTTATGATACTTTTAGCCATTTTACTTAATTGATAGGCATCGTCAACAACAGTAAATCGTAGTTTTAAACAAGGAAAAAAAAAAAAACGGTGGGGTTAATATATAAGTTGAACCAAATTTCTCTCCACCAATTACAAACAAGTGGAGCTGGTTAATCATGTTAAATATGAAAAATACGTGGCCTTTGCATATTTAACATGATAATATGATTAGATCTCATCGGTAAGAGGGTTATTAATTGTCTTAAAGAAATCTTAGTAGTTTCAATCCTTTCTTATATCTTATGGTAAGAATAACAAAATATGGATATAAGTTAGCAGCTCTCTCAAATACAGCTCGGAAATGGGAATACTTGATTGTAGTTGTCTGTCAGGTACTGGTATTAAATCATTTTACCATTGTGTCAAACCGACATAAAATAAAATTTTTAGTCTCTCTTTATGTAAATAAAAGCAATGTGATTGCAATGTTTTATATAGCATAATTAAGTAAATAATTTCTAAATTTTAAACAAAGGAATTTCATCATTGTATGATTAAATATGATAATTTTCAACATAGTTTTGTGGAGCACTTGGAAATAGTGGAAATTATAAATAAGTTCTAGCGCGATAGTTACTTCATTATAATGATTAAATCAGAAACGTTACTTCATTACAATGATTAAATCGGAAGCTCTAAAGGTTATTTAACATTTCATATAAAGGTATAAATATGAACTGAAAAATATAAATATGACCCAATGTAGAATCTTTATAAATGGAAAATAAATTTGCTCTAACAGTAGCAACTTTATTATAGCAATGCAATGAAGAATATTCAGGATCAATGGAAAATATAAATGTCACGTAAAAAAGAAATGCTCTTATGGTGATATAATCAAAGTTTTAATGCCTTTTCGCTGGTGTGATATGGAAAGGAGACAAAAATGCCAGATAAGATGTCGAACTTGTTACTTGACCATCATTAAAAATTAGAGAGCAGTCAACTGTGTGAAGAACTTTGGTCAGCAGAAGTAGCAGCTAGAAACACATTGCAATGACTTAAATTAAAGTAACAAAATCTGAGATTCTTAAAAATATTCTATTAGGTTTGTTATTGGAAATATTCTAAGTTATCCTGTTTTAATCAAGCCGAAAATAAATTTCCTTACATAATTTTCCATACAAAGTTCTAGCAGTATCATTAGGATGATTTCTGTCAATTATCATAAAATTTTGAGACAGTTCATTTTTCATTAACAAAAATATTCTTTTAAGTAATTATAATACAAAATATGTTAAAAAAATGAAATATATCATAAAACTGAGCAACATTAAAACCAGAATTAAAACAAGCATAAAAACAGGCAAAATTCTATAGCATCAAAGTTAAAACAGGACTGTGGTTTTTGGTATTTCATACTTACAAGAGCATGTGACTCCTCTGATGGGTTTGGTGAACCTAGGTTTTTCCATTGTGTCGACCTCTAGAAAGTAGTGAGCAATTCAAGCATTAGTATTATCCAGCAAAAAGCAAAACAAAATATACGTATCTCAAGCAAAAAATATAGGTCAGTACATTCGATGAATATAAAAAGTTTTATTAATGAGATAAAATAAAAATTTATATACTTAATGCTTCCCAAAAACCACAAGCAATATCTACATAACTTTAGACTTACTTGAATCAATTTAAATATATAATATTTAAAATAGTTATTGAGAGTAAAATCCAAAAACCTATCAAAATTACAAAAGTTTCTGTAATTTGTTTTCATAATTTTTTCAATAAAATGCAATTCGGTTTTTTACTCAGGTTTATACTCAGTTTTGCATTATTCAAGAATTTGCTCATTTTAAGACGGATTAAGAAAACAAGAAAGCGACAACAAAAGCAACTGAATAAATGAGTTTGAAATCTGGGAAAGACAGAAGTTGTTGCCATAAATACATTGTTATACTTTGCGTAATAATTATTATTATTTGCTGTTGCAATAGAAGCTTTATACATATGGACTTATTTATAGTGAGAAATAACAGAGAGTATTGTAGGAGTTATGTACCCCTCCCACATATATAAAGACTGGCATACAACTAAATGTCTACAGAAAATAACTACAGCTGCTATATATGTACAGATAGATTTATAATTAGATGTTACATATTGTGACAGAAGAAGTTATACACCTATATCTTCGTTTATAATAAGATGTATCAATCAGTGATTGAAGGAACATTGCTTATTTTTTTATTTTCAACTTTTCATTCTATATATTATAGCCACAGCAAAATTAATGTACCTACAGACTGCCATGTTCATATGTAGTTGCATACAGTAACACGGAAACTATGCTCTTATAGATTGTTTCATAATGAAAAGTCACTCAGAAAGATAGTAGGATCTTTATTCTATATATTAGATTATAATGACATGTCATGATGATAATACAGGAGGCATATTCTTAAAGATGTGCAAAGAGTAAGAGATTACAAACTGTCTGTAGTAATTGTAGTAACTTTAAATCTATAGTTTGACCTATAATGAGACTTAGCATAAATTTATAACAATAAAGGTAAACCTAAAGTGTTGAATACAATGAAAGATGACGATAATGATAGAGCTGATACATTCTTAAAAAAATAGGTTCATAATTAGATGCCATACACAATAATGCAGAAGCTATGTACGTGGTATGCATGTATTATAGACTGACTCATATTAAAAGATATAGCGGGAAATGATAATAAGAGGTTAGCACCATTTGACTGGCTAATAGTATGTGCTACAGTGAAAATAATAAAATGGAGCTCAATAGCTAAAAAAATTGGCTTTTAATTAAATTATATAAACTTTCTCCATAAAAATGGACACGTTATCAGGTTTATTTTATATTCAAATATTGCTGGAAAAGTAGTAAAATAGTAGCAGTTCATCACAAATGGACCTACGTGAAAACGTCAGATAATCTCAGAATAACAACTATTTTGCAGAGGATTAACAGCTTAGAAAGTATACTCGTTTTAAGTCGCTTATTTACCATTATAAATAAGTCTTCTTTTCATTATCAAAAAGTCACTATTACAAAAATGGTAAAAGAATGAAAAAATACTACAAGTCATTCAACATCAATTATATTCAAAACCTTCTTTTAACCTAAATTTTAATGAGTGAACTATTAATTCATAATTAAAATAAAATAACAATTGTAAAATTTTCGAAACTTTTTCTAAAATTAAGTGGTTTTAGCACCAACAATAGACAAATTAAGAGAACAATATTATAAAACGTGTTTTAAATTTTAAATACTTCTAATTTTTTGTAACAAATCATTTATTTATTTTTCTTTCAGCCACATAATTAATACATGAAAGTATCACTTCTACGAGAGTCTAATTTAAAATTAAATTGGTTACAAATGAAAACTGACGGCAACGGGAAGAATCTCCCTGATGCAGCATTAAATCTGCCACCTAAGCAGACAATGCCGTGATGCCTGCCAAATCCAAAGAGAACCTTGATTGGAAGCCAAAATCTTCACCACCTGAAGCAACAATTGAAAACCCAGAGAATATGCTCAGGTGATGGCATTCAAATGTAGACAATAAACTTAACTATCTCTTATAACTAGATGAGTCTACTACTTATTTGTCGTTTTATTATGCAGATACACATCATTCTCATGTTAATGATATTTGCAGATTTTAGATGATTTACTCTAATTGATTTATTCAGAATAAACGGTAATTATTAGTTTGATTTTTGTTCAGAAATTTGATTTTATGATTATAGGTTATTAAATCTTCAGCATGAGAAATTTTTTCCAAAAGAGATTTCATTCTTTTTTGTTTCAGTTTCGATTGAATAGATGAGTGGGAAGCTACAGTGGCAAAATACATTGAGGCTATTTTTGGGTAGCCTTTATTTATTTATTTTTTTTGGGGGGGGAGTAGGTTTAAGAGACCTTTTTTATATGATATAAGAAATAAAACGTGAAATCTTATCACAAAACAAAAAAATCCAGCAAAATTAAATTCTAGTCAAAAACTCTGGCGAAATTTAAAAAAAAGTTAGAACTACAACACAATAACCATCTTTTCACGAACAATAAATCATCATGTTTAATACTATGCAACTATGCAAATGATTTTGTACAATATTTCTTAAAACAAGAATAATAAAATAAAAAACCTGGACCTTTTAAGCCCATGAAAAAATAGTGCGTCTTATATAAAGCCCCAGAGTTATTTACTAGTTACTTGTTTAAAAGAAATAATTTGAATAATTTTTTTCTAATAAACTTCTTTGTTAAGGACTTCTTTTAATAATGTGTATGTTTTCAAGATTTATAATACCGTAGGAATTTAATTTAATGTTTGGATCAAGCAATTTTTTTTCAGATAAATTCAAAATAATAAGTGCTGAAAAATAAATACATAAATGGTTATTAGAGCCATATTTATCACGTTTTATATAAATATGCACGAAATATTTTTATCTTGAGCATAATTTAGAACATGAGCATTGTTAAATGAAAAATATATTTCAATAACTACATCGTTATAAAAAACGTATAACATTGGTAAGCTATTTAATTAGTTTTAAAACATATTCATTACTTTGAAATTTCATTGCAAATGGCAACTTAAATTTTATCTGATCATAACCAGAAAACAATTAAGAACAATTTAATACATTATTCAATGACAAATTACATAACGCGGTTGGTTAAATTTAAATCTTCTATTAATCACCCGATTTTTATAAATATTAAATTTATTTTTTAATTTTCAAATATAAGTTTACTGAGTAGTATTAACTTATTAGTGCCAAGGATTAATTACATTGCTTGAAATCTAGAGAGTAATTTAGCAAGCTCTTGTGGGGGGAGGGTTAAAATGAATTCTATAATAGCAAGAATATCTCTTCAGCCCCAAAGCACATAATTCTTTGCAAAAAAACTCCATTTTAATGTATTTTGGGAAAACCTTTAGAATCTGTTAATAACAGAGTGTACAGTAATAATATATATAATATTACATTAATAGGGTAACAAACTTTTAAGATTTCATTGTAATTTTATCAAAAATAAGTAAATTATACTTTAACATTTTCGAGATTCCACTATGTCTTTTACATGTCTCTTATACAAACATTAATGAAAACAGGAATGCAGAATGCAGTCTAAAGTGGGAATTTATTATGATTCTTGACTAAAGGCATTTTGTATTATAATTCCTATTTAAGTATTTTATTTAAGCTGCTATACATAACTTTTATACATAACATGCTATACCTGCTATAACCTGCTATACATAACTTTTTATTGGAATAGTATATAATATCAAAAAGAGGAAATCATTTGACCACCATAAAAATCAAAGTATGTACTGCACAACTACTGAAGTCCTTGTCGGCGTCTGAAAATCACCAACTTCTGTAATCAGAAAGAAATTCCCGCATTCGCTATCATGTGCTGCACTTCAACTACACAGAGTGCCAAGCTTTACAGAGCAATAAAAAATGATAATAAATTTTTATCCAATTGTTTAAAAAAATACGATAATATTTATTAAATGGTAGAGATCCATTTGATGACGACAATATGAAAATATACGTCATCATATTGTTGTTCTGAATCATAAAATTTACATCAAATATTACAGAATAAAATGAGTAAAAGATATAGGAATGTTTCAGTCATAATGCTACGATATCTGAATTTGCGTATGAGGTCGTTCATAATCCTTTTCATTGGTATGTTTAAGCATATCATTTCAAATGCATACAAAAAAAAAGATTTTTTTCTGTATTTTTCGAAGAAAAAATAACATGAACAATAAAAGTACTTAGATTGTCAGTTGGAAGCACAGAAAGACAACTAAATGCGACTCCAGAATATAACAGCAGCACCAATTAGCAATTGTGATAAATAATCTAATTTTAAACAGTTTTTGGGCGATTGGCAGAAAATTGCAAAATAAACAAATAACATCATTGGCGTAGACACACGGAAGCCACACATTGCAACGAATGAAATTGAAACAACTTTAATGATTGACAACGAGAATATTGTGTTTTGTGATGAATTTAAATTTTTGTTTTACTAAAACAAAATTCAATGCGTCAATAATGACTTAACATGCAGTACTTAAAAGCTTGGCCAACTATATTCATTGTCTACAAAATGCTATTACTTCTGTGTTAATCAAAAGATGATGCATTGTAAAAAGTTGAAAAGAGAGTCATTTATCTTTCAGTCAATGAAAAAATTTCAGATTGTCCATTACAAAGACAATTTCTTTTCCTACTGACAATAGAAAATATTCAATAATTGAGTCACTATTTCTTTAAAATTAAACCAATTATTTTTAATCTTTATTGCCTGTTTATTGGATAATTTTTTTTTCCATATTGTACTCATTCTTAACTGCAGCCCAAAATAGTAGCGATGCAATACATTTCAAACGTTAAGCAGTTTTTATTGTTTATATGAAACTTTTAATGAGAAAAACCTAATTTTGAAATGATACACAAAAAAAAAACTTCAAAATCGAAGTCATTTTAGATTTAATTGAGCAAACTTGAAATATATTTGAGATATATTTCAAATTTTTTAACTCACAAACATATTTTTATTTCTAATATTGACTGTAGAAAAATTCCATTTCAAAAATAATCATTTTTAATTAATTTAGAACTGAAATCATTAGTATGAAATGCAAAATTAATTAACTTAGAATGGAAATTACTTTCTAAAATTATTAATAAAGTATTTGGATTATGAATGTATTTCTACTGAATTGAACATTAGATAAGCACTTTAGAAGGATTAATCAAAGTAAGTTGCTTTCATATATAAAGCAAAATTCAGAATGTATTTAAAAAGAATTAAACAAACTTACCCCTTGGAGAAGAGTGTCAGTTGAAGCCGTGCAGCCATTTTCCAAGCAACTACTGGACAGGTTAATAGGAGACACAGGAGACACAAATGTGTTAATTACGTAGACTTCGAGTTAACATGGAAACATGCATGAAAACTGGTATTTAACTAGGCACAATTCATCGACAGAAATAAGTTACATTAGGAAGTAAAAAAATTGCAGGAAGCTAAAATTGACATTAAAAATTACTTCGTTTGGTTGTTTTAATTCACTTTTCAGCATCAAAATTGACTTTCTTTATCACTATTGCGGTGTAGTATAGTTACCATAGAGACGATTAGATAATTGGTTTTAGCGATGAGGTTGGTAAAAATCAATCCTTTACAAGCATAATCCTTGTAACAATTATGGTTACGTATATGCTATATAATTCAGAATTATTAGGTTATAAAGATTATCTTGCAAAATAGAACACATTGCCTTTATTCCAAATAAGGAAGATTTCAGAAAACATAAAACATACAGAAATAACATGACGCATAAGATAACAAGTAACATAACATAAATAAATATTTAAGGTAACATATAAATTTAAGATGTAAAGGAGAACGTAATTTATAATTATAATACAATTCAGAAATATATATAACATCCCGTAGAGCGAATAAAACAGTCACGGTTACACACCTGGAATAAAATTGAAAAATAACACTGCTATACGGACTTAAGATGTTTAATCAAGAGAAATAAGGGTTTGAGTTATTAAGATATGGAAAATCGTCACTTTCCGTTAAAGAAATAAAATTCCTATTTTTATTATTGCATGAAATTTATTTCAGTATAAAGAAAATTTTACTGTGCTTATGTTAAATTCATGTTATTCGTGTTAAATTTATAATCTATTTAATGAATCATAATATTTAAGTTGCGAATTAAAAAATCTCTACATATCTATTCTAGTTATATATGTATGTGTGTATACAATTATATCTTTTTGTAAATTTTGAAGAAATTTTTAGTCAAAGAAAAAATTTAATATTTAAAAGGCACTTAATTTTCATGTTTTAGAGAGAATTTTTTTTTAAATTTTCATACCAGCGTCGAATTTAATTTGCACTAATTTTTAAAATTTTAAAGGAAGAAAAACTGCTAATTAGACTTTTCATTTGATGGCACATATGAAAAAGTGCATTAACTATTTTAATTATAGACATATTAGGAACCTACATTACAATTTAAAGGTCTTCATTATTTGACTTTAGATAAATGTATCAGCTTAAGGCAGAAGCTAGTTGATATTTTGAGCCTTAATCAAAATCCTCAATAATAATAGAATTATAAGGTAATATTAACAACAGTAAATTAGACCAAGAAGCAGAATTTTTTCACTCTATCAAAAATTTAATTCAAAATTAAATTTTTGATGGAGTAAAAAATTTCTGCTTTTCAAAACTTTTTAAATTTCTGAAAAATATTGTTATTGAGTGAGTCACTTGGTTATTATGCAATCCACTCATCAATGCGTCATGTGACAGCTCAAACAGCATATTGCCCAGCTCATGAATTGAAATGAATAACATAATTGAAAAAAATAATATCTTTCACAGATGTTATTGATAAAAATATAGTCTATCATTACAGACTGTTGATGTTTTGAGTTGCGAATGATTAGATAAGGGCTTCAGAGGAAAGTTTTAATAATCTTCTCTAATTGGTATTTCACATATAGTGTATTCATTGAAAATCGAGACTGATTTGATTGTTTAACAAATTTCTTAATCTATGAATGATGTCTTGCTGATATATTCATACCTGCATTAGAAATAAATACTGGAATATAATATTGAAAATAAAAAAGTACCTCAATTATAGGAATAAATCTTTGGTACTGAATGTTTCCTATATCATGCAAGTTCTTACTTCTTTGTATAGAAATTTTTTCCTCAGATAGGGAAAATATTAATCACAGTCCAGAAGACTGATAAATTTTAATCTGTTACTATCTTTGAACATATAATTAAAGACAGATTGGTACATACATTGAAAGATTTTTTACATAAATATTTTGAGACAATTGTAAGTTTTTCGTTGTACTTGTCATTAGCTCATATTTTTTCTTTTGACGTTTATGACCAGACATTGAATAACGTACCTTTTTCAAACTTCTTCGAACTACTCATAATGAATTCCCATGACAATATACGTCTGGTAATTGAATATTTTGAATAAATTCTTTTATATTCTCATTCCCTGATCATAATGAGTTGTATATATTTCTTATATACAACTCATTATGATCAGGAACTCATTATTTTGAAAGGAAAGGAAATAATTTATTATGAAGAAACATTATTTCCTTTCCTTTGTAAATGTTGATGCCATTCTGAACTTTTGAATTTTCCATAGTTTCCTATATTTTGTAATAATAATACTTGATCTTAGAAATATTCTTCCTTCTTATCTCTCTATTTCTTTAAATCATTACATGTCTAAGTTCATCATTTTTCTGTATTCAAAGCATTTAATTGTAAACATTATTATAATGTTAAAGTTTGGCCAAATGTATGAGTCAGGTTGTAAAATTAAAATTTTTATAATCTAATGCACGCACTCATTATGTGTAAAATCTTGAGAGGTAGTTTATTTTTTTATTATATATATTAATAATCTTTGGATAAATATCAAAATAAATTTGAATATTTTTTGACAACATATTCAAGACAAATATAATTTTTAATATTTTAACTGTGACTTAAAATGTTTAATATTTGAACACAATATAAAATCAAATAAATGAAATGAGCTTGTACGTTTTAAATTAGCATATTTCATAAATAGGCATAAAACAATAAGAAGAAAAACATAGCTGCTGAGGCTTGTCATAGCATGTTAGTTAAAAAGCCTTCATGTTATCTCAGGAAACAAAAAAAATTAATGCATGATATTATTTTCTGATTAATTTCCCGTTTCATGATCAGTAAATAACAGATTCTGCGATTTAAAACGGGTAAATTTTTATTTCTTTGTATTTTTTTTTTTAAATTTTATGTCAAAAAATAACACAGTTATTATTTATACTCTTGGAATATTATTATATTCTTTCAACAGAAAATTGAGTATCGTATCAATGGAAATCAGCTTCATTTATGGAAAAAATCTGTCATGGAAAATTTCAGCTAAGATCTGCCTAACCTTTAAAGTCGTAGAAATCATTTACCTATAATTTGCTAGACTCATAATAATTACTTTATGAATTAAAACATTTTAATTCATATTTTTCTTTTAGACAAGGTATAATCTTTATTTGAAAAATATAAGATCATTTAAAATTCAAATAGGAAAAATTATTTTAAAATTTTTGACCTGAGGAGTTACACTTTCTCTCAGCAGTTATACTTATCAATATTCATTCAACAAGTTAGGAAAAAAAGAAAATATTCTGCATTACAGAACTGTTTATTAAAATATCTTGTATTTCATTACATTGCTTATATTCATGACATATGTAATATATATGTAACATATGACATATGTAATATCTACGTGACAATAATGTTTCGAACAAAAGTGTTTTTTGGTACAAAATAATCAATAATAAGAATGAAGTTTGATAAGGGATATGTGAATCTGATTTAAAATGAAAAAATAATATCTCAGATATATTGTTAAAAGTTTTAATAATCTTATTTTATTATTCTTCGTTAACTAACTGGATTTTTTAATATAAGCTATAAAATTTTTTAAATGTTCTTTTAAAAGTTAACTAAACGACTCCTGATTGATTGATGATCAGATTTTATAACTCTTGATCAGATTTGATTATTCATTTTGTTGATTATCAGTTTATAACAAAAATATGAATAAAAAGTTCGAAAAAGTATTAACGGAATTAAATTAAGGTATAGAGCTACACATAGAAATTCATGAGAATTTCCTTATTTTAATTTGAACTCGTTTTTTTATAACTATCTACTTCTCTGTAAATAAAAATTGGATGTTTCACAATTAGCTTTGTAAGATTATTATAATTTTTGTTTTTCTATTCCGGTAGATAATCAGGAGTTTAGTTGAATAAAATGAAGGGAAACGTGACATTAATTTCAAAAATAATTTGCTTATGTAAACAAGAACACAATAAAATAAGCTTGTGTCATAAGTGTAATACTTATGACATAATTATAAGATCATAGTTGTTAGTAATTTCTTTTTGTTATAACATTTAGTAGTAATAATTAAAATATTAATTAGGAAAACTCTTTTAATTGAAAGTAAATTTTAAATAAATCAAAATTCAACCACAAAACGATGATCTACATGACATTAAAATTTAAAATATTGTTAAGTCATGGTAAGCACAAAAATTAGCCTAATGAAGAAGCTTTTAAACATTAGTAATTAATTCAAATACAGTTTAGTTTAAATTTTCTATTTAGAAGTAAATAATTGTTTTTAATTTTGAATAAATTATTTTTCCTTATTTTTGTAAATCCAATATGCAGCATACCTTAATAAATTTTTAAAATAATGATAAAAAAAAAAAAAAAAAAAAAAAAAAACGTCTGGCGTTTTTACAGCTTTAAAATTTAAAGTACTTGGCATCAATCAAATGAATAAGTTCTAATAATCTGAGTGAAAACATAACATGCACACAGTACAGGGATGAGGATTAAGTAGTGGTAGAAGCCAAGGGTAGGAGGTTCGGAAGGAGGGACATACGCACCACTGGTAGGAGGTGAAACACTGCAAGGGGTGTCATCAGAACGAAGGCTTTCACTGGCTAGGGTGGTATTGTCTTCACCGCACTCCATGCTCTCCATCCTAGCCTCGGACACAGAGGCGTCTTCGGACATTATTATCTGAGGTATATGGCAGATATCCTCACCTGGTTTCTTCTTGTCTGTCAAAGATTCTTTCTTCTTCACGGATTCTTGTCGGCGTAATTTTGTGTTGCTATCTTCGGTTACTTCAGCATCAATTTTGCGCTTTTCTACAGTTGGTTTATCCTCCGCTTTGCTGTGACTGTCTTGTCTTGTCAATAAAGGAGCAGAAGGTGGCTCTTCAGAGGGAGTTGGTGGCTTAGATTTCTTTGAATCTTGTCTTTTCAAAGCAGGAGCTGCTGCTTGATCTTCAGAAGGTGTCTGAGGTGCAGAAGATTTGGATTTTTTAGAATCTTGCCTTATTAATGAAGGGAGAGAAGATGGTTCGTCAGTGGGTGTTTGTGGTTTGGATTTTTTTGAATCCTGTCTTTTCAATGAGGGAGCTTCTACTTTATCTTCACTGGGAGTCTGAGGTGCTGAAGATTTCGATTTTTTTGATTCTTGTCGCGTCAGAGAAGGGGGTGAAGTTAAATCTTCAGCAGGTGTCTGAGGAGTCGATTTATCAGAAGCTTTTGATTTCTCGGAATCTTGCCTTGCAAAAGAAGGCGGAGCAGATACTTCTGAAGGCGTTTGTGGGGCTGAAGTCTTAGATTTCTTAGAGTCTTGCCTAGTGAGGGGGGCTGCTGTTAACTCTTCCAATGGCGTTTGTGGGGCTGATGATCTAGACGATTGAGATTCTTGCCTTGAGATGTTCTGTGGAGATGTCTGTTCTTCGGCTGGCAGTGTTTGCACCTCTGGTGAATCGAGGGATTTCAATTTCTTTGATTCTTGCCTTGAAAGACGAGGAGGCTTGTCGGTAGTTTCAGTTGGAGTCCCGGGAATGGAAGATTCGTCAGAATGTTTAGATTTTTTAACAGACCCTTGCCTCTTGAATCCTGGATGAGCACCTTCAACGTCAGTAGGAGTTTGGGGTGCAGAAGAATCGGATGCTTTTCTTGTCTTTTTTACTGAAGCTTGCCTTTTAAGAGAAGGACGTCGCTCATCAGTTTCTACCGGAGTTTGTGGCTCAGAAAAATTTGCGATTACTTCTTGCTTCTTTTCCGGTTCTTCTTTTGTATGAGTTTCAGTTTGAGCTTGTTGCAAATCTTCGTTATCCTTAGACGTTAACTGTTCAGCTGCTGAGAAAATTTCTTGAGTTTCTATGCTTGGTTCAAGATCTCCTAAATCTTCAACTCCTAAAAAAAGTGAATTTTTAGATTCTTGAAAATGGCAATCTCAAATCTTAAAAAGTGATAATTTTAAGTTCTCAAGAAACGGTAATATTAAATTTTTAATGAATAATTTATAAATTTAATGAACATCAATCATAAATTCTTAAGGGAATGTAATTTTAAATTATTGAAAAATAAATATTGTGATAATAAGAATTTAAAGGAAGGAAGAGAAATTATAAAATTTCCTTTTCTTTTCTTTTAAATTTTTTAATATCCATGATTTTAAAGTTGATGATACTAAAGCTGAATTAACAAAATTCATTACTTATTTATTGGAGAAAATTTTGTAAATAAAGTATTTTAAAATTAATAGCCATTATAATTTCCGGGATAAAGCACACTTCCTAATTGAAATTTATTCATATCATATTTCTGAAAATACATTAAACTCAACAGTTTTAGGATTTTATAAATATTCAGTTTAGTTGTAGTTATGATAAGAGCGAACTCTGTGTATTTAAAATATTGCTTGATAAAATGAATATTTCTGCTAAGATTGGTGCCAAAATTTATGCGAACAGTTTTATTGAAATGTGGAAAATCATTATATAAATAATAATTTTCTACATCAATAAAGTACTGAAGACTTCCATCATCAAACGATAAAAAAATCTAAAAATTAAGTGCAAACATTAATTTATCAGATAGAAGACTTATTTTGTGCTTTCTGAGTCCTGAAAACAATAATTTTGTATTTCTTATTTTTAAAAGAATACTTTGAAGATTATTTCTCCATTTTTTCCATTATTTCTCCAGATTATTTCTCCATTTGTTGGTTTTCCATGGTTGTCATGGAAAACCAACAAATGTTGCAAATTTAGTATTTAAAAAAAAAGTTATTTATTTTAAATACAGATTTATAAACGATCAAAACTAGACTTGTTGAATTCAAAATTTTTATGTAAAATAATTTTAGTTATACAAGAACTAAAAAATACAAAAATCAACTATCATTTTCTTGCCTAAATCTAAATTTCTTGGCAATTCAATTCTTTTAAATTTCATAATTATTGCTACTTTAGTAAAAATAATAATAATAGATCTTTCTCATTTGTTATAACGAAAACTTTCTTATTCATAAAAATTTGTTCGCAGACAAATTATTCGCAGAAAATGGATAAAATCGTGGGGAATCGAGATATTAAATAATTAACAAGTAAAAAAATGCTTTCTGCCTCTCATTAATACCAATGAAATAATATTTTCAAGACATAACTGAGTTTTAATAAAGTTTATGTGCTTTCTGGCTCTCATTAATACCAATGAAATAATATTTTCAAGACATAACTCAGTTTTAATAAAGTTTATGTGCTTTCTGCCTCTCATTAATACCAATGATATAATATTTTCAAGACATAACTGAGTTTTAATAAAGTTTATGTGCTTTCTGGCTCTCATTAATACCAATGAAATAATATTTTCAAGACATAACTCAGTTTTAATAAAGTTTATGTGCTTTCTGCCTCTCATTAATACCAATGATATAATATTTTCAAGACATAACTGAGTTTCAATAAAGTTTATGTGCTTTCTGCCTCTCATTAATACCAATGAAATAATATTTTCAAGACATAACTGAGTTTTAATAAAGTTTATGTGCTTTCTGCCTCTCATTAATACCAATGATATAATATTTTCAAGACATAACTGAGTTTTAATAAAGTTTATGTGCTTTCTGGCTCTCATTAATACCAATGAAATAATATTTTCAAGACATAACTGAGTTTTAATAAAGTTTATGTGCTTTCTGGCTCTCATTAATACCAATGATATAATATTTTCAAGACATAACTGAGTTTTAATAAAGTTTATGTGCTTTCTGCCTCTCATTAATACCAATGAAATAATATTTTCAAGACATAACTGAGTTTTAATAAAGTTTATGTGCTTTCTGGCTCTCATTAATACCAATGAAATAATATTTTCAAGACATAACTGAGTTTTAATAAAGTTTATGTGCTTTCTGCCTCTCATTAATACCAATGATATAATATTTTCAAGACATAACTGAGTTTTAATAAAGTTTATGTGCTTTCTGGCTCTCATTAATACCAATGAAATAATATTTTCAAGACATAACTCAGTTTTAATAAAGTTTATGTGCTTTCTGCCTCTCATTAATACCAATGATATAATATTTTCAAGACATAACTGAGTTTCAATAAAGTTTATGTGCTTTCTGCCTCTCATTAATACCAATGAAATAATATTTTCAAGACATAACTGAGTTTTAATAAAGTTTATGTGCTTTCTGCCTCTCATTAATACCAATGAAATAATATTTTCAAGACATAACTGAGTTTTAATAAAGTTTATGTGCTTTCTGCCTCTCATTAATACCAATGATATAATATTTTCAAGACATAACTGAGTTTTAATAAAGTTTATGTGCTTTCTGGCTCTCATTAATACCAATGAAATAATATTTTCAAGACATAACTCAGTTTTAATAAAGTTTATGTGCTTTCTGCCTCTCATTAATACCAATGATATAATATTTTCAAGACATAACTGAGTTTTAATAAAGTTTATGTGCTTTCTGCCTCTCATTAATACCAATGAAATAATATTTTCAAGACATAACTGAGTTTTAATAAAGTTTATGTGCTTTCTGCCTCTCATTAATACCAATGAAATAATATTTTCAAGACATAACTGAGTTTTAATAAAGTTTATGTGCTTTCTGCCTCTCATTAATACCAATGAAATAATATTTTCAAGACATAACTGAGTTTTAATAAAGTTTATGTGCTTTCTGCCTCTCATTAATACCAATGATATAATGTTTTCAAGACATAACTGAGTTTTAATAAAGTTTACTTGCTCTATTTTTGATAATAAAAAAATGTCGCAAACTACGAGACATTAAATAAAGAAGCTATCCAGAGGTTAGGACAATAGCTTTTTTTCTGGTGAAAAACAGGTTATAAGATGTTAAAATATGTCTGAAATTGTACGTGATTATAATCTTTCATGATAAAATGTTTCAATTCATGACTCATTACTGATAGAGATGTAAAAGAATTCCTTCAAATGAGAGTTCCGCTCCAAATGAAACATTCTACAAGAGTTGGCATGCCGAGACCCGATATAATAATCATGAAAAAGAATTCACCTCAGTCACTGAAACATAAAAATTTCAATAACTCTATAGGTTCTCATCTCAATATAGCTAAGCAGTCAAAGAGCTATTCTACAGATCAACAAGTTGTTGATAAAATCACTACCAGACTGTACAAATTTTCACATTCAGCCGTGGCAAATAAACAAATGCAGATTTCAATTTCAGCACTCTTATAAACTGCTAAGTTCTCTTTTACCAGCTTAAAATTTAGAATTTAGAAGAACTGAAACAAAATATCACTCAAAAGTTTATCAGATTAATCGTATAATGTCTGTCACATAAGTATATTTTAAAACAATGACATCAAAAGACAGAATATTAAAAATGAGGCATACAGGATTAAATATGATGAGTTATCCTTTCACTGTGTGTGTGTGTGTGATCTTTCTTCTTGTGGGTGCACTACGGCACAAAAATAAAAATACTGATCATAATAATCATTTTCTATTATTGTAATGGAATCTGCTGTTTTTATGATTATTGTAAACTCATCTTTCTTAAAAAAAACTTTGTTGCTTTGAAAATATAATTCAAGGCATGTATTAAAAAATGTGCTTCTAAAATAGCAAGTAATAGGCAACATATTATCGTTTTTTGTGGGTTACGATATTAAAACATTTTTAAATATACTAAGAAAAAGTATAAAACATAAAGATACATGAAAAGTGTAAATTCTATTATCTTATGATTAACATCAATCATATTAAACTTATGATTTATATATTCTTATATTAACTGGATGAAGAAACCCTTTTTGAAGGAAAATTTAACTTTAATTTAATAAAGTTGCATAATTTGTACAGATTTGTTTTAAAGGAAAGAGAAAATATTCAATAGCGCTATTTGATGTTTAACAAATTATAAAAATTTCCATAACAATAAACTGTACGTAAATACTATCCAGAAAATATTTAAACTTTCTTGCAACGTTCTAACAATTCTTGACATTAAAAATTTAGATAAAATACAATTCTGATTTTATTGAATTTTGTTCAAAGTGTTAAAGTATTCGTGCAATGAAATTGACCACTGACTATAATATCTTGGCGAGGAATTAGTTTCATACATTGTGGATAAAATTTTCCTGAATTCTTATTCGAATTTTCTATATAAAATAAATAACTAAATATAATTAGTACCAAATATTAACCATAAAATTTTAAATTGATTGATTTAAAAAACTACGTTGGTACTTATCGAGTCGGAATCGAACTGATTTCATTGTTACCATCATGAAAAATATTTAATAAAAAATTTCCCAGATCTAAATGTAACTAATATTAAAATTCTCTATTAAAAGCTGCCAATAGTAAAAAATAATTTTTAGTTCAAAAATGGTGAAAAGTCACTACGATGATAGAAAGTTATCAGATGAGATGTGTTCAATAGTTTTGACTACTTGTGAGAGGAATGTTAATTAATTGTACTTTACATTCTGCACCCATTTAAACATACTCGATAGCAAAATATAATACATATATTCTTTTAAGTATATTATTTGGTAAAACGTAAAACCATTTTCACTTCTCAGTAAATCAAAATTCGGCAACGTTTCTTAAAATGCTTAAATTACAAAAAAAAAAAAAAATGTTACTGGTGTGGTGTTTTTTTTTTTTTTTTTTACAAGATTTGGTGGTATATTGTAGAGGACAAAAAAATCAAGAAATAGCATATTTAGTAATCATAAATAGTCAATCCGATGTGTTATTTATAAATCAGAAATATAATTTTAGACCAACTAGTGCCGAATTGAAAGTTTCACACAACCTCGGAAGAAACCTAAAAAAAAAAATAATAAATTTACTTTTAAAAAACTACTTAGAATAAGCATCTCTTAACATTAACAACTTCTATGGTTCTTAGGTTATGTAAACAATCCCCAGATATATCACGGATACAAAATTGGCTTAAAACAGACATAAAACCATGCTTTTCTGTCATTTAGTAATGTCTTATAAAATCCCCTTTAGATTTCTTAAAGTATTTTATTTTAAGCATTACATAATAATCTTGAATAAGAAAAGTGTATCCTCATTTATTTCATATGATAGTGGTTTTTAAAGTATCGGCTAAAATTTTTTATGAATTAAAATCATGAATATCATATTAAATGGTCGAATAAATGGAATTTAAAATTTTGTTTTGTTAAAAAATAAATTAAAAGTGTTTTCGTTATCCCTTATTTATGTACTGAATTAAAAATTCGAAATAAGATATAAAATTAATAACTGCAACAATTTACTCTTATTCCATAATTAAATCATTTATCTTATTATAAAATAATGTCTAATTAAAGTATATAAATGCATTTCGTAATTATTAATTTCAACAGAATATAATTATTACAAATTTCAACCAAAAAAAAAAGGTATTTATAAAAAACAGGAAAAAAGATTCAATATTTACTTGCAAATGAGCTTGGATGAACTTGGAATGTATTGTTAGAAATGTATTATAAAATAGAAAATATTGTTCACTTGATACAAAACTCAAAAAAACGCTGTCAACAAATAAATGACGTCACAAGGAGAAAAATATCACATTTCACTACACAGAAATGGCAGCACAAAACAATGATCGATAAAAAGTAGCTCTTTGGATTCGAATTTTCCTTTGGTACTTGGAGAGCAAGAGACTTACTAAATGTTTAGCTGTGAAAAGCTAATGAATAGATCTACTTACGTCTTCAAGAAGTAAAATTGGGCAGGGCATGCAGCCAAGGAATTTAGCAGTTCCACGCGAATATCCTCCGAAAGTGGCACTCGCATCTCAAGCTAGGGACCCCAGCTTCCGATAGAGGGCACTAGGTAAAGTGTGGAAACTAATTTTTTCAATTTTTATTATTTCTCTGCTTTTTTCTCTCTTGCTTCTCTAGGTCCCAATTTAGAACGACACCCCAATCTTGGGGGATATGAATCAGCTTTTATGCCTTCAGGAGTAAATATTCATTTGTTTTTGTTGTAAGACGACTCTAAACAGCCTTTCTCCAGTGAACTGTGATAAAAATGATTGTAAACAATTCTTTGAAAATCAGAGCAACTAGATTTTTTTTATAATGCATTAGTTGGAATATAAGTAAGTTGCATCATTAATAAAATCCAATATTTATAAGCATTTATGAAAATTTTATCCTAACTGTGATTTTAAATGCCCTCATATTCTTTAGAGACACAAGCTATACTTGAATACTTTTTTTTGCTCAAATCAAAAGTACTCAAAAGTACTTACACTTGAATATAATTTATATATGTTATGAAATTTATGACATTTTCCTAAATTTAATACTTACTAGATATTTATTTAATTTCCTTGTGATCATAATTTGTTGACATATGTAGAATTATTTTACTCAGATAGTGATATTAAACATTTTTAAACAAACAGCCTACTTTTATTCAACATCATTTTAAAAGCACGCATTTCAGTATGAAAAATTTGCCATAAAGTTGCCCTTAGTTTTAAAATTGTATAAAAAATTGAACAGAAAATTTTATATTTGTCCTAACGTAATGATATTTACTTCAAATAATCCCAAGTAAAAGCACAAAATGCAGACCTTTTTCGTGAATGGTAGCATCTATTTTTTTTAACTAAATTTCTAATTTTTTTATTAATTTTCTTATGATTGGAGTATTTATATTGATCATTAATTAAATGCTCATTTTTAGCTATTCAGCTTAATTGGACGACAACTAAATATTCTAATATTATTTTTACTAATGAATAACTTTAACCGTCGACAGTGACAATCAGATATTACGGCTACACTAGTCAAGAATCTATCCCATTACCTCAAGATTAGAACATTCTTAATCATTAATTGAATGCCATTTCTAATTCCTCAATTAAATGTGGATTGTGACATAGAACTAAGTTCTTTATAACTATTTTCATCAATGAACGATTTTAGTAATCGACAACGAGTATTACATACTATGACTATCCTAATGGCTATTGAACCACTTTTCTCAGTGTTTGAGGTGCATTCACATTTTGTCATTAACAGAATGTTTACTTTTAGCTCATCTGAAGGTGGATTGAAATAAAGAACCACGTTTTCAATGCTATTTACATCAAATGATTGTTTTAGTCATTGACAATAGCTATCAGATATTACGATAATATTAATCAAAATTAATCTACCTTTCTCAAGAATGAAACATTCGGATGTTCAATCTCACTGGCTGCATGTTCATTTTCAACTCTTCAGTTGAATGTGGATTGAAACACAGAGAATCAAAGTCATCAATATTATTATCAAAAATATATGTTCTTAGACATCGATAATAACTTCTAAATTTGGTAATGAGCTTTCTAATAGCTGAGTAGTCCAAATATGATGAGCCTGAATTTTCAATTTCTTCTGAACAGACCCATTTGATGAATCTGCCAGATTTTTGCACATTTTGAAGGTGAAATGAGACTTTTGTTCTCGACACTATTTATTTTCGTTAAAATTTCAGCAATGAGAAATTTTAATCATCAGTAATAATTTCCAGATATTAAGTAATGCAGATCAGATATCTAACCACTTTTTTCAAGATTTTAGCACAGATTTTAATGATTGATTGAATGTTTATTTAAAATTATTCAACTAAATATAAATTTGAGCATATAACAAAATTCTTTCATGTTATTTTCCTTAACGAATGATCAACAATAACAATCAGATATTACCACTGCACTATATTATCAATCACTGATTGTCTGTCCATTCCTTACTTGAGTGTGGATTGGAATTCAGAACCAAGCGTCATTTTCATCAATGATTGACTTTAGCCATCAATAATAAATTACCATAGTCCCCCCCTATAATACGGTACTCTTATAAAGCGTTTTTATATTGCGCGATGTAATGTCTTTGGTGTAACACGTGTTTTCTCCCATATAATGCGATTTCCCACGTTATATTTCTGTACCGCGAAATTTATAATGACGTGTACAGTTCATATTCAATTTCGCGTACGTTTGCACATTGTGTCAATTGTGTTTATATAAAATTAAATTAATTTATATTATTAACCTTTGAATATTCTGCTAAAAAAAAAGATGTTGGTGGAACGTTATTACAGATAGCTCCTACAATAAATAAACATTCAATAAAACAGTTTTTGAAGTTATTTGAAATGAACTGTTTTTTAATTACATTTCTATAAGTTTTTATTTAAAATGTTCTTAGCTTTTGATTTTAATAAAACGCACACAATTTCTTTCATAACATAGTTTTTCCTAAATATTCGATTTAAACCCTTTGTAACGAGAAAAGTTAAACATGAATCATTTGTACATAACGCGTTATACGAGGTGATACGAGTGCGTTTTACGAGAATGCTCGTACAACGTGTTTTACTATAAAGCGGAACTAATACACCATGTTATTAGGGGGTTATAACTTTTTAACTGAGTATAACCATATGGTATCAACTTCTGTTCGAGAGCTAATTTTTACTGTTCTAATAGATATGTAAGAGTATTTAAGAGAATATATTTTTCAAAATTAATAAAAATTTTGTTTTTCTACTTGTAGAAATTTCTTGTCTAAAATAAAACTCATGTTTTATGCCCATTATAAATCTTGATAGTAGAGAATGCAACTACCGAGTCAGTCTAAATTGAAGCATTTTCAATCCCAAAATATGACACTTTTTCTATTAATATTTTCCTGCTTTTATTTAATAAAAGCCTTTTTTTGTGAAAGAATTTATGACGCCCTTTTAAACGTAGATTTAGGAAGTTTTATTAAACTATTTATTTTTACAAATTCATTGAAATCAGTTAAGAATTTTTACAACAGTTAATTTAGAAATATTTTTATAATATTCACGTTCGATTTGGCGTGTGTCGAGAGGACATCAGGAAAAAAATGACATGCGTTTTATCATGTGAAGAGTATCTTGAATTTTGTTTCCGTTCTTTTCCCTTACATTTCATTTTTCTTTCCAATGCACTTTAAGCATTTTTATGTTTCTTATTCTTTAAAGTATTTTGAATTGAGAAATATTTACAACGTAAATTTCATGTTTTTCTAAATTTTAATTTCGTTTAACTTAGCTGCAAGCAGCATATATATTTCAAACTAATACACAGACGAACAATTTTTTTCAAAATAAACTAATGATATTTTTTTTAAAAAAAATATATAAATCTGTTGAAAAAAATGTTTTTTTTAAATTTCAATAAAAAATATTAGCGTTTTAAAATTTGTGAGCTAAAAAATGATAAATATTTTAAAAGTAATTATTTAAAAGTATATTTAATTATTAGTAAGTAAATATGATAATTATTAAAGCAATATTTTAAAAGTATTAATCTAATTGTTAATTAATAAAAAAATAATGAGGTAGAGGAAATACATTTTATTTTTAATTAATATGTTATAATAAGCGATTGCTTGAATAAAAGTCAATACAATGTTAAAAAATTACGCTTTTAATTATTTATTATTTATTTATTTTTATTATTTTTATTATTATTTTATTTATTTATTTATTTTTAAATTTATACCATGAAGTGCGGTGTATATTTTACAACAGTGTCAATTTAGATCCACTTTTTTTTTTCCTTTTCCAAATAGTAATAATTAGTCGGAAAATTATTCCTACGATTTTTTATAAAGTATTTTTTAAAATTAAATTATTTGAACTCTTCTTTCTTATGAACATGAAGTAGTGTCTGGTTGAATTTGGATTTGGGATGTAAACCTTCAGTAAACCATCTATTGCGCATGTCACTGTATCAAAGTTAATTTTGGGTGAATTTTACTTTCTTGTTGATTCATTTTTATACAGTAACAATCAAATTAAATATCCTTTATGTTTTTTAAAGAAATTGTTTAAATGCCCAGACAACTGGCTATGACGCCATTATGTCTTTTTTTTGACACAGGTGAGGAAGTGAAGATACCTTTATACAGTGGAGTCCCCAATGGGCGTGCCAACGTGACCACGAAAGTGGGTTGGTCTTAGTAATTTAGAAACAGGGACCAAACAAAGAGACTTGGCTCGTCACCACCAGAAGTATCACTTTATATGAGGAACATTACGACCACAGCATATTTCGCGTCCTTGCTGCCATGAATGACCACGATAGCTGGGAGTCGAACTCACTATTGTATGAGAACAACGTCCTAACCAATCAGGTAGCTATGGATACGAGCGTCTGAGATTATCACAAATATAGTTGTATGAAAATACAACTACACATATAATAAATTGTATTTATCCATTCTTTCACACAATTTACAGAATCTCTAGGTCACCCCCACAGGATGGATGTGTAAGCACCCCGGGCATTCAACTCTCATAGTCTTAATTTTATTTTGCATGGCCTGTGCAAAATGAAATAAATGCTCTTCAAGAAAATGAATAATCCCAAGAAAATTGGTTGAAAGTTAAGAATAGAGCTAAGAATACTTATGAATTAATTAAATTTAAGCACTGTTGTAAATAAGATCTAAGAAGAATAGAAATTTTGGAAGTAAACTGATAACCTTTGATAAACATAATGATATTATGGAATGCAAGGTTATTAGGGTTCATTTATAATTCATTAGCAGCTCAAACAAAAACAAAAAAAAAACATTTCATTATATTTCTAATATAAGCGAACACAAATTTTTATATTTCTTTTTTTTTTAATCAAATATACAAACTTTTATTAGAAAATCGGTACTACAAAAAAGAAATATCTGCCTGCTTTTAAAAATATAGTGAAAACCAATTGTACTATCGGATATTAGAAAATAAAAATCTGTACTATAATAAAAAACTATTCCGATATAATGCATTCTTTAGCATTCAAAAAATACTAATATCTATTAATATGACAGATGTCCTTCTGCAATTTAGAATGTAGGGAAATATAATTCTCTGTTCCTCTACATTAATAATTAAGAATCTCTACAGAAATAAAATAGTATACCTCAACGTTTAACTATTTTTGATAATGAAATTCACTTCGTTTCCCATATTTTTTAATCCTTTGGTCCTCCTAAATGACTACACAATAGACTACACAATTCTACACAATAGATTGCTTTCACAACTTTTCTATCATGCCAGTTCTCTAAATTTAATGTTAATTTACCACAATATCTTTTAATAATATAGTTGCCAATTTTACAATACTTAGAAATAGTACTAATTGAATAAATTTTACGTTAATCAAATCAACCATAATTTTATTACTGGATTCTGCTACACAGGAGAAAAGGAAATAACTCAATGAACCTAAATGAACACCCATACAGATCAATTATGGTCACTCATGGCAGTTTATGAACTCGCATTTTATAATTTTCATCTTGACATACTAGTTAAACTTTAAGATAAATATTGCTATAAGTTAAGGCTGTCCATGTGTTTCACTACGGGATTTCATACTTTAAGGACACTGTTAAATTTGCCCTGATAATAAGGTAACAGGGTCAAAAAACAGCATTCAGTAGAGAGTAATGCTTTGTAACAAATAGCATTACGCTATGTCGTTAATTAAAAGGATAAATCGTTTTTGTTCATTATAGCAGAAATACTTAATATGAATATTTTACACTTAAATACGAATATTGCTTTCAAGTACAAAAATTACAGAAGCCCATCGCTGTTAGGTTCAGGAAACGTGTTCTTTTGTTTAAGATAAGTGGGTCCTTCTCTGTCGTCCGATGAGGGGGACACACACAACTGGTCACTTTGCATAGAGACTTGCAAGGTGAAGACCCTTCTCACCGTACTAGTGGATATTCTTCTCCCTAATGCCAAAGAGTGGTCTGCAACAAGTTGTAAAACAGACATGCTACTTTTTCTACAGACCCAAAGATCAATAAAATGGTCTTTTGCTGGTGTTGTATCTGCTCGTGGTCGGCTAGGAACATGTCTTCTGGACACAGAGCTTTGGTTTGATATTGATTCGAGAGACGGCGACCACACTGCAGGAAATATTAAGTTGCCTAGCAGAATAAGCTTATGGCATCCCCTTTTCCATTCTTACAATCGCCCACCACCTTAATGAAACGGGCTAACGGCTTCTCTTAAACATTATGGCATCCCACGAACAATCAACGAATCTCCCTAACATAAACTGAAAATCAACATAAGTTACTAAGAAAAGCTGATTTTTATATATTTCTCTCTCTCTCTCTCATATATTCCTGTTCTTTATCATAAAAAAAGTGGCAGATAGTTTTTTTGTATAAATTTTACATAAATTCATTTTTACCATTTATATAAACTAAAAATTTTATTGTCAGTGTCATTTTTTGTGGTGAGCTTTGAAAAACAAATTGTTTCTTAACTTTTGGAGGGGGTGTACTTGTAAGACAAATTTTATCGTAACTTCTTGTAACTAATAAACCTGTAAGTTAACCTAAATTTAATACATATATTTCTTTCTGTAAAACCAAATGTTTATACCAAACAGTAATTGTTAAAGCTTAATGTTTGTTTACATTTTTCCTAAGAAAAGATGTAATCAAACATTAAGCTTCAACAATATTTTTATTGATAACTAAGCAATTTTTGAGTCTCTTATAATATTAGATTCCAAAATATCCATGAATAATGTAAATTAGGAATAAATATTTCCCAATATTGAATACAAATATTTCATTGTTCTAACTTAGACAATAGTAACTTATTTTCTATTTTAGAACAAACATGTTCTCACATCATTTCTTGATCTCTACCGCATTACCACCTTTACAGATGCAGCAAGTATGAATTAAAAAAGAAATGCTTCAATATTTTTCACTTAATTCATCCAAATATATAACTAGCTTTTAAGGTTGTTAAGTAAGTTGATACATTTAAAATCATTAAGCATCATTGTTCTTTATGTTGCAGAATTTTTTAAAAAAAATTCCATTTAATACTAAATATGGAGTTTTTAACTATAAAAAATATTAATGTATTAACAATAAATACGACTAATGGTCCAAACCCAGCGTTATCTTGGTACGGAAAGGAGTTATTCTCGTGTTTGGAAAGAAATAGATTCGATGCTTGACTCTTTATAGGATCATTGTATTGAGAAAATATATTAAGGTTAAACTTTTGCAGTCTACTGCTTCTCCACAGATAGAATGTGCAAGTTGTGGAGAGGAGGACTTCGGCTTAGGTATCGACCTTGTTATTTGACTGTGAGCTCTGAATTTTCAGAGAATTTCTAGTACAGAGATTAAGAGAATTTCTTGATGCATGTTGTACCTTTGAAAGAGGAGCTCCTGTTCTAAATTTCTTTTATTTTTACTTACTTATTTATTTATTTTTTTGTTGAAAAAATTTGACTTTTTCTTATTACTATATATACCCTTTTACTCTATTTTTTAATACATAGTTTCAATAAATATAAAATAAAGAACTTTTTGCGTGTGAAAAATCTTACCTTGATTGGCGGAGTTGAGTTCTTTGCACCAGGCGACCTTCTGCTCGATGCTCCTCGCCCTTAGCGCCAGAGGAAATCCAGGCCGGTTCTTCTTATGGGATTTAAAAAGGATCTTCAGAGAATCTTCCTCCACATTCTCTACCATCTCAACGTCTTGCAGCTACAAATAAGTCGCCCAGTTATTTCCGCTGTTTCAAACTTAAACTCTCACTGCAAATCTAGCAATGATCGGTACTTTTCTGTTAAAGCTTTCATTTCTCACTATTTGTGAGAACATTCAAAGCATACAAAAAACTGCTTAACACATTTACGATTTTCATGTCCATGATAGAAATAAAACTGAAATTAACTTTACGAAAAATATATTAATCTAGTTTTAAAAAATAGCGATTTCATAGGAGCCTCTTAGCTGTTTTGGGGGAATAGATGTCGATGAGTTTGCTCACCATTACAAAAAAGTACTTGAATACTATTCTTTCTTTATCAGTTTTCTCCATAGCAATTTCTAATTAAACTATTTTAGTTTAGTTCCTCAGTTATAATTTTTTATTATATAAACGATGCAATCAATTCTAGTGATACATTTTTCAACTTTTACAGTAATAAATGTCTTTTTTTTCGTGATAAAATGTTAATATTTATGTACATCTATTTTATTTTAATACTTAAATTCTTTCCCATTAATTGCATTTTTATATAATTATTTATGTGTGTTTAAAATACAGGGTAATAAGAGATTTTCCATAAATTACACGTGTAAAATTAAAAGTATAAGACTGTTCGATTGGAATTAAAAGAAATTTATGAGTATTGTCATACACTATATCAACAAGCTAGACGAGCTATAGCTAGCGGATTGAATATAAAATGAAAAACGTATGACCCAGATCATTGGGAAAGTATAATGATGATAATGTGAACAGCACGTATGAGTTCTCGTTCCGATTCAAAAGAAACGAAGGACTATTAAATGCAAATGTTTTATAACTGTCACCTTGATGTGAAGAACTGCGACAATTTCATAATTAGGCGACAACAAAGGTTCGATATCAAAACTTGCTGGAAACTCTACCGTACTGAGAAAGCAGGGGAGAACTTCCCTAGTGCCTCCTAACTTTCTACTGATGTGTAAACCTGGTAAGTAGGGTGCTAACTCATATGTCAACGTCGTCATTGTTTTGTAGTTGAAAATCATGAAGTAGTTAGCTGTGTTTAGAAATTGCGGTTTGCAGAAATAAAGAGCTAAAAATGTGTTGCAATAACCTTATTTATCCATGTAAGCTGAAATAAATGCTTTGCGCTATTTTTCTTTCACGACTGATATTTTGTCCGGTCACCAGTTTTTGGAAATCCGATGAGAAGTGTAAGAGATAGCCAATGGAAAAACAGCGCTTTTGTTGTGAAGGAATGTAGCAAACTCTATTTATGACAAAGCCAATTGTGCACTCATTGACAGCAAAATAATGTCAAACAAAAATATCTCTATTTCTAATTAAAATATATCATGCATTCATTTTTCTAATTTTAATGTATTATATTTTTTTATTTTATTTCCTAAAAAAATGATTTGGTTAAAATCTTATAATACTTACAAATTATAAAAGGCACAAGTGAAGTTTCTTTTTTAACGAATATATATATATTTGTTTATTCATTTATTTATTCCCAAGAATATGTATGTTAATTTTACAAAAATGTGTGCAGACATTTGACGGAATTCAAATAACCATATGGAGTAGCAAATTATTTTAAACTTTTTTTTTTGATGATGAAACTGAATGTTAATAAAAATATTTTATTATTTGTTGTTGATCCTCAAACCACATTCATGATCAAACTTTAAATGAGAAAAGTGATGTTAGACAAACTCTTTGCTTCTCTGAAAGTCTTAAAATTTATAGGTTTCGTCAAAGGTATATTCTAAGTATTTAATAAGCATATAACATTCAATGTGTGCAAGTATCTGGACCAAAAAAAATTGCATATATTACACAAATATTTTAAAAAAGTCGTGAAAAATAAAGGGTAGATAATTTTTATTACAACATTAATATGTACAGATATCACTATGATATTTACAGATGACGTCTGATTTTCGCATCTTTCTAAAAACTCTAAGCATTTCTGAAGGCAATGACGAAATTTTCTTTCATGCAGAACGCTCATACATTGCAAATTTCGACAGCTAATTATAAGTTTTTGGACACAGTAAGCATTGTGTTCAAGAAGTTATTGATTACACATAATCAAGAATTTATGTCGATAAATTTACAATATTGTGAAAATCATAACTTACAGTTTAAAGGATTATTAATCTTAGAAAATGCTCCTGGACATTGGAAGTCCTTGCAGAATTTAAACTCAGAAATCTATGCTTTATTTTTGCTCTCAATACTTCTTGACTCATATTGCCCAAGGACCAGACAGTAATAGCTTCATTTAAATGATATGAGGACAAATAAAGATCAACGCTATCAAAAGAACCGGTATGATGCGTCAATATTTGCAATTTAGAAGAATTATAATAAAGGAAAATGCAAGAAACAGTATTGGAGTTTCAGGAACTACAATAGAGAACAGATAAGGAAACAACTATGCTCACAAATGGTGAGTGTTTTTATAAATTTTGACGATATATTAGATAATATCCTGTATAAAAACATTAACTTAATAAAAAAAAACTAAAGATCCTAACTTTATAAATGTTAATCCTAATAAAGTTGGTCATCAACCACGAAAAGTAAAAAGTTGATTGAATCTCTCTCTGGGCCTCATTCGATGAACACTTAACGAAGCAATAATGGAAGTGTGAAAAAAGAAACTTATATGAAAATGTCTGGACTGGCAGTTGAAAACAGGCATTAAACTTTCATGCTTTTTGAATAGGATCGCAAAATGTTATCGCAGTGAAAAATATTCATATCTCAAATAAATGAGATGACCGAGAAAAAAAATAGCAGAGAAATCTTTATCAAGAAAAGATAGCAAAGATGATATTTAATAAACTCAAAATGATTTTATAAGGAAAATTATCGAATACATATTTTTTAACTTCAATAATAAGAAAATATTGATTAATAACTATTTTAAAACAAAACTTTTGGAGCATATTTCTTCATACATATATCTACTTTCCGACATTCAACATTTGCATGCACTTAAAGGAACAAATTATGCATCAAGAGTTGCCTGTAATGTTAGTGATAAATCATTGAACGTGAAAAAATAATAATTATCTTCTTTTACTTTCTTTTTACTCAATTTGAATTTCACCGAGAAAATTTTCCTGAATATATGTCGTTGCTTTTTATTAAAAGTCACTCATTTAGTGAGATGTGTGTACGTACTTTGAATAAATTGGTGACGTGGTAGGACTCCTTCTCCGCCACCCTCTTCCTTTCGGTGAGAAAGAGCCTTCCTTTGAAGAGGAAAACATAGCGCTCGCAGGAAGTCGTCTCACCCCCTTCGAACACATCGAACACATCCTGAAAAAGTAATTTTCACATTATATAATTATTTTCCAGACATCTGGGATCAACCAAAATAATTTTACAGAACATTCTATTCACATTTATACTCAGTAAAAATCATAAAATTAAGTAATACATTTATATTGTTTCACCCATAAAAAAAAATAATGCGTTTTTCTAAGAGAATATAAAAAATGAATTAAAGAAAGATCAAGGCGATTAATGTGTTTTTCTCATGAGATTTCTTAAATATGCAATTTTACACGAAATTAAAATACACTTATTAAGAAAATAAAGACATAAATATCAGTTATCATACAAAGTGTGTATACTTATATATATTTGCTTAGTATAGATCTATTAAGAGACCACCTGACAAAAAAAGGCTTTTGTAATCCTAATTGCAATTCAGAAGTTGAAAATGGAAAAATTAGAAAACATTCCTTCTCTTTAGCGTTAGTTACTTAAATAAAAAAATACGTGATTGAAAACGACAAACGGAAAATGGAGAAAAACGTTCCTAGATAAGTTGTTAATTTAAAAACAAAAATATTCATTTTAATGAAATGTGCAGTAAAATTATCTTACTTACAGATATGACACACTTTTTAAATAGATCCGCATTTATGATCGATGGTTTTTTCTTAAAATCCATTTGTACTCAGTGATATTATCAAGCCGACGTTAGGGGAAAAGGTGAAAGACGATTTAGAAATAGTTTGCTATAGTGGCGCCATCTTTTCACAAAGTTCTTAACGATGAATTTAGGCTGAAAATAAACTTTTGAAAAAGTTGGAACGGGAAAATGCGATTCTCCTTTATTTTATTTTATTGCATTTTTACATGTTGGTATTCTTGAAACAAACCTAATTAAAATTCCTATTGTTAATTAAAGGAATCATTAAAAAATTATTAAAAGAATAAGTAAAATATAAACAGTAGTAAAATTTACAAAAAGTCATCGGTTGAATTGTAATCAGGTCTGTGAAAGAGTAAATTTGCCGCCAAAAAGTAAACAAATAAGTATGAAACATTCATTTTTAAAAAATCCTAACTGTATGAAAATTCTAACAAGCTCTCATGCCGAAATTTCTGCTTTTTTATATAACTGAAAGATTATTTTTCAGAATAAAGTGTAAGAACAAAACATTATTTGCTGTATGAAAATTGAACACATTAAATATATTTGGTAGTAACAAATTAGATAACACATATATTTTATTATTAATTAAGATATGAATTGTATCATTAGTATTAAGTTAGATATGAATTAGTTTATTCAAATGATAAAAATTTCGTATTTTAAACTAATTAAAAATTTTTAATTAAATATAAATGTTAAGATGCAGCAAAAGTATATATTTCGCAAAGCACAAGCTCATAAAAAAGTATGAATTTGATTTAGTTTTTCAACTTATTTTTTTTATTTTTTTTTTCAGCATTGTAATATTATTTCTTAATTTGAAATAGTAAATTCTGTCTTCAATAGAACAAAAAAAAATTTCCAGATTTTATTTAAATGGTGAAATAATTGATATAGGCAACTGCAAGCTCAATATATACTTGTCATCAATGTGTTTCTTTCATTTAATATTATATGGTAGTAATTATGAATAGATGGTTTGTGGTACTGGTTTATAAATATTTTAAACGGTTAAAAGCATTACGAACAAAAAAAAGTATTTGGCAATTCACATACAACTGCTAACTTAAACACAATTTTAAAATTATCTTCATTCATTTTTAGAAGTTATTTATATACAGGATATTTATAAATTTATCATATTTCGAAAAATAGCTTAAGTATGTGTAAATTTAATCGAGTTAAGGAATATATTTATTGATTTACATCGATATAGTTCTAGGTTAAAACAATTTTAGTTTTTGGAATTGCAACATTTTCTTTTATAATGGTTCAGAAACTGGGAAGAAAACGAACATATGCCACATATTCTCCAAGTAATTAATGATGTTCATGAAATCAATCAAAAATTTTAAAACAAATTAAAAAATATAAAATAAAATTATATTGAATACTTATCATAATATATTTCTAATGACAAATACAAAATTTCCAATTACAGTTCAATATGAATACATATTCTTAATAAGTTAACACAAAAAATTAATATAAACATCAGGGAAAATTTAAACTAAAATTATATAAATGTAGTTATAAAACGAATATTGGAAAAGTCATTGTATTTTATTAATATTGGATGTAATACCATTCAAATATAATAAAGTATATGTTTCTAAAGATTTAAAAAATATATAAAAACTAAAAGAAATTATAAATGAGTGAGGTGAAAGTAAATTGTGATTGAAAAATGTGCGTTGATAATATTAGGAAAAGAAAATTTTACATAAAATAAAATTCTGCGAAGTGACAAAAATTAAAAATATTAGTCATTACAAAAATAAAATAAAAATTTTAACTAAATAATGTAAATTTAGTTTCACATTCCTCAGTTTACTTATCCATTTAGAAAGGGTATTTAAGAAATATACATAAGTAAATAAAACAGTTGTATACAGTTGTATTATTTGTATAGCATTAAAGTATGAACTGGTTAGGAGAAAAAGAGTTAATTGTTGGTATCACTATATGTACATATAAAAACCTTTGTAGATAAAAAATTAATTTAAGACGTATAATAATATTATAGGAAATAAATATTAAAATAATTATGTAAACTTAAGAATAATAATAAGATGAAAAGAAAGACAATGGAAACAGTCAAATTCTATTTGCTCATAAGATAAGAAGGAAGCAATACAAAAGACGTTTCCATTCTTCTTTATATGTATAATATGTATGTAGAGTGTGTATGTATTATATATATACATACATACATACATATATATATATATATATATATATATATATATATATATATATATATATATATATATATATATATATATCATTTTTAGAACTGAAGTAATATGTATTTTGAATATTTTGATAAAAACATTTCAAAGTTTAGTGCTCTCTAAATGATCTTATCAGACAATGAGAAACAACTAAAGGATTAATTACATTTGCCTTTGAATTTGAAAACAGCTTTCTAGTTTTAAAACAGATAACCTTTTTAATAGAATCTTTTTTAAAAACGTATCTTTTAAATATTTCTTTAAAACATTGTAGCTTTAAATTTAAAAAAAAAAACAGAAATATACATTTATTTTTTGAGAACGAATTTTCAATAACATTCATTGATTAATAAGATATTTCAATTTTAATTAAAAAAAATGGTAGCAATGGTGAAAATGTCATTTTTAAAAATCTAGTAAAATATAAGTAAATCTATTTGACTTATGATATGAAATAGAACAGTTTGTAAGTCATTTCAATTTTCTTGTGAATTATAAGAAATTAGAAAATGTTTTTCATATATCATTGAGTGATAAGTCATTCTTTCTTACAAATTCTTCTTAATAATGAAGTTTTAATAAATACTCTGTAGCTGTAATAAATTCTTGTGGCTATTCTCATGACTATTGCATCATTTAAATTTAAAAATTTCTCATTTAATACTTTAACTCATAATAAAAAATTTATGAAGTAATATTTACGGTGATTGAATTAAGCGGAACATTAACTAAATCAGATATAAATAAAAGCATTGACATTAGTAATATTCTTACTTTCTTAGAAATACAATTGAGTTAAAGGAATTACGTGCAAATAGAACTTGAGCTATCCCAAGTCCTTAAATGCATTGAATTCGGGTTGAGTGATAAGAGGAGTACTCACGTGGAGGAGGATGCGGCCGATCTTCAGGAGGTCCCCATGGCACCCTTCGATCGCCTGGATGTACTGCAGGTCGCCGGTGCGCTTGTTGATGCTGTGGATGAAGTCGAGGGCCTTCTGCAGGTCTGCCGTGTCTTCATTCAGCCGCGCCGAGTACTTGATCAGCTCCTTCAAAGAATTACACTTGCAAGTATTTCAATGCAAATATTGAGGGATAGTTTTCTTTTCCAAACTTAGGATCATTTTTGTATAAGAAACAGAATCTACAATTTAAGCAGTTTCAAACTCTTACAAGTGTCTATTTTCGAAGAGGGATTCCATCCCACAAACTGTTAAACTAAAAGCCAGAACTATAACCAGTTCCAGCACGGTGATAAAATAAAAGGTCAATTTTACGTGAATTTTTTTTCTTGTAATGTGCATATAATTGTTAATTACTTACACAGACAATTATATGCAATTATATGCACATTAGTAATTATATGCACAATATAACAATTATATGCACATTAGTAATTTATTGCATAAATTACTTATGTGCTTATAATTGTTTTGATGCAGTATTATTTTGAGTATTATTTGATGAGTAAAGATGAGAAAAGCTATTAAAGCGTAAATAAAGCTTAAAATTACTTTTGGCATGAGTAATTTTACACTGGATGTTTGCTATCGCTATTAGATACCATTGATTCTAGTAATTTTCATAGTTAAGAAATAATGTACAGGAAAGTGAACAGTACAAAAGGGAAAGAACTGAAGATTAAAATATAATGTGGATTATAAACACTGCAACAAGGAATATACTAATTTTATTTTTCCATTACGAATGAATGGATTCATCATTGATAACATTAACAACTTGAAAAGAAAATTTAATAATGTACTCCATGGTTGCGTTATGTTGTTGACTGCTTATTTATCCTGAGTGAAATCGCTTTATATCGTCAACCACTCCTCATTTTGAATTATGGTCTAACCGACAGTGAATCCTAAAAATGTTTTCGAAATATTATATTACGAAAACACTTTAATTGCTCACCATGACTTAGTGATTTAATCGTGCAAGGAATTCTTCTTTAAATGAGGCACATTAGTATGCCTAGCATTATGTCGAAAACTTC
This sequence comes from Latrodectus hesperus, assembly GCA_037975125.1. Lineage (NCBI taxonomy): Eukaryota > Metazoa > Arthropoda > Arachnida > Araneae > Theridiidae > Latrodectus > Latrodectus hesperus. The sequence goes on from CM075852.1 coordinate 57,672,921, forward strand.
AATTGTAAAAATAATCGCATGGTCAATTAATTGTATATTCTCTATATAAATGATTAAATATAAGAATCGCATTCGATGAATGTGTAGTCCACAATTATCCATATTTATAATAACTTATCAGAGCCCATATGTTAAATATGATAGGACTAGAATTTTCATCTTTCAATGCACATTATATCAACTAAACTTAATTTATACTTCTTATCAGAATATATTCAGTCAATTTTTTAGCAAATAAATGATGATATCAATTGATTAAAAATATTTTAATTTCACACAAATTCTTACAATAGACAAAACGAATCCTTATAATTTTTGTTTAATTTAATATATCTATAAACAGTAAATTAGTCGTATGTTTTATTGGCTATTTCATCAAATTTTCCCTGATATTTCTTCCTTGTTCAAAGCTTATACAATAAAATACATTTATTCCTTTTTATTCCCAAAAGTGCAAATTAATCCTCATAAGCGGAGTTTTAGATATAAATCCAGTACATTTGAAACTAAAATTTTATTTACCTTGAGAAGAAGCTGGTAATCATTCAGCCTCTGTATGGGTAATTTGAGATGATCTGTTAGCAGCTTATCATCGTCGATCATCCGACTGTGATCCTGTGAATGAAATAAATGTCTCGGTTACAGCTATGGGAATCTAAGTAAGTCATTACATTCTGATCAGAAAAGAAATTGAAGATAATTTACATTTGCAGTATATTAATCATAATGCATACTGAAGAAATTTGCAATTCATAGAATTCTGATCAAGAAATAAGTTGAATTCCAACTGGAATAAGAACAGAAAATAATTTGCACTTTGTAGCAGACTGAATTTTAATTAGAACCGGAACTGAATTCTGACTTGAATAGGAACTTAGAATAGCTTAGACTTAGAAGAATTATGATTAGAACGGAAAATGAAAACAGTCTGCACTTTGAAAAAATAACAGTTGGGGAGAAATATTGGAAAATTTTATACATTTTGATCTCAATGCAACATCCGATACAGCCTTGTTTCTAGTATTGATTTGAATTTC